>CM061055.1:20685917-21285917 GCA_030762865.1 Paraleonurus japonicus | reverse complement strand
CATTTCTAATCACGTGCCTAATTCATTTCTAATCGCTCTCGCCTAATTCATTTCTAATCACAACTCACCAATTTAATCACCCTATTCATTTCTATAATAATCACAGAACTCAGGAGTTCGTTTCACAATAATCATGAAACTTACAGGTTCAATTCACAATAATAACAGAACTCACCTATTTAATCCACATAAAATATTGAGCTCACAGGCTCTATCACAATAACCATTAAATATCAATCAATTATCATAAGTAACGTAACATTCACGTATCATCAATTAAGCATAAATACTTCACAAAATATTATATTTATGCATTGTAGGTGCAAATGAATTTCTACTTACCTCAGGTCCGCAAAACATTGATAAATCAAACCCTTAAATCCTTTTTATCTTCTTTCACTATCAAATAAGAATAATTATTAATGATTTGAGGATAGGGTTTTGTTCTACTCATCACGAGCTTCAAAACGGTATAAAGTTTATCGATTGACGAAAATCGAATACTTACCAAAATACTTCGGGATCTCGTACGATACCTCCCTCCCTCTCTCTCTTCTCTCTCTACGGCTCTCTCTCTCTACCTATCTATCTCTCAACCTTTTCTTCTTTAATCTTCTAAGTAATATGTTTAAACTTCCTATGGTGATATACATATCCCTCACGGCTCCACCGCTTTACTTTCCTTAATAGGTAAGTTTTGTTTTATTTATTTATTATTATTATTTTATTCAACTTACTTAATATACTACACATATATATACCCACTACAATTATATTATAACTACAATTATATTATATGTATAATTAATAGAAATAATTAGTATTATAATTAATCCCATTAATACCACTAATAATTATATTATTTGTATTAGTACTCAAACACTATAAAAATCTCAATCACTTATAAATTGATTTTCTCACCAATAAACATATAAAGGCATATATAATTAATTCAATATTTAAAAATACAATAAAATAGTGCAAGATAAAATAATTAAAAATCACAAGTAGTACTTAATTAATTAAAAATGCACTCAATACATGAAATATATTAGTTAATGAGTAGTGAGAAGCTCGAGTATCACAATTATAATTAATTTTCACATTAATACTAGAGGTAAAAACAATTGAGTAGTACAAAAAGAATTAAATATAATCTTATAATAAAGTTAATTATTGTCTCACCACTAAGTGGGTAAAACCATATATTTAATACAATATTTAAAACAAGATAAAATAGTAAGAGATTACAAGTAGCACACAAATAAATAATTGTATGAAGTATATTGAGTTATGAATAGTTGACACTTAATTTATTTATATTACTTTAGATTTAACAATTTAGGTAGAAGTTTATGACTACCAATTCAATAAAATATCATATATTTAAAACTTAAGGAGTGAAATGAAAAGAATTATAAATAAATGACGTGCCACTCATATAAGTTAATAAAAGTGAGTAAATTTTATTGGTAAATATCTAATGAGAGATACGGATATCACAAGTAGATCCTCTTTTCAAGAGTTTAAGACGAGGACATTTTAATCTTGTCTTAAGTCATTCAGTCTGATTATATAAACCTTTTTCAAATAAAAATAAGGTGCACCCCCAGGTGTACTTACTAAGTCTGCAAAAAGTGCACTCTGACCTGGTCATTTAATGAAAAAGGCGGTTACTTTTTACGTTTTCAAAACTGAGTTAATGTCACGTGTTGAAGTTGGAACATCCAAGACATTTGGCCGTTGATTACTTCACACGCGACATTTAAATCTATGGCCACGATTTTAGTAGCCTTGTAACGTGCCCCCTCTATCTGCTTTCCCCTCTCTCTCCTTTAAATAGTCATCTTCGTCGTTCATTTGAAATTTTTACATTCACTTGAACCCTAATTTTTACTGCAATAAATTTTTCTATTGCAAATTTCCTATCTTCACATATTTTAAAATTTTGGCCTTATCTTCTTCTGAGCCATATTCAAGTTCAATAAAGATGTCTTCAAAAACAAAATCCGATCAGAAATGTATGTGAATTTTGATACTACACGAGACAAAGAATCAAGTGAGGTTCTCCAATTGCTGGAAGCATCCAGGCTGAAGGTATTCTGCTCAAAATGATCTCCTCAGAACAAAACCCTGGACATGCTTAGCATAGAATTCTACGTCAGCGATACATTTTCTGAATCTTCTATTAGACAAGGATTAGAGCGACGCATCATTTGTCTATTACAAAGTTATCATTGGCTCATCTCTTCGATACCAATAATGATAGAGTGAATCCCCTCACCTATAAAGAAGACAATTGGGCGGAATCTTTTGAGTTGATGGCCAGACCATCGTGCAGAGGGGTGGTTAGAAAAGAGTTGAAAAAGTATTTACTTAGAAAAAAGTATAGGCTGTTGATGACTATACTGACTAAGTGCATACTTGGAGAGCAGAACTCCTATGATGGACTATACCCAGATTGTGCTGTCTTAGGGCAATAATCGATGGAGTAAAGGTTGATTGGACAGGGATGTTGTTGACCAGATTCCAGGAGGAGAAGTAGATGTTTTCTTTGGATACAATTCTAGGGAATGGACGTCTAACATTGTGGCCAGCTTATTCAACAAGGTCATAGTGATTTTAGAAGATCTGGTGAGTGATGTGGATTGGAATGTTGGAGTTAGAAGATATTCAAAACAGAAAGGGTTGTTAACTAGCAAAGAAAAAATCAGTGGGTTGCCAGATACTGATGATAATTCAGATGATGCCAAGGAGCATAGGAGACGAATAGTTGAGTTTGCAGAAAGGAATCGCCCAGCAGTTGTGGAGTTAGTTCTAGCTAAGGTTGTATCAGCTGAGCAGGTGTCATCTCCATCGGGGTCTTCTCAGTGGAGAAGAAGGACCAAGACCATGGCCCCAAAGAGGAAGAAGTCCAAAACTAGTGGATCCTTTGATGATGGTTCTTCTCAGGCTAAAGAGTCAGAGCCTGCTTCGACTGTTCCTGCTTCTGTAGAAGCTCCTTCTCTACTGCCCGAGGAAGTGATTTTTTTGGAGATATCAATTGAGGTAGCCAAGGAGGCTGAGAAAGAGGAAGTTGCTGATGTTGAAGCAACTCCTACTGGGGTTTCGGGGAGTTAACCAGCTGCAGAGGATGCACCTTCGCTTCCTCCGATTCTTGAAGAAGGTACATCATCTTCCCTCTCTCTCCCCTGCTCCTTCTAAATCTGCTGAAGGAGATGCCCAAATTGGCGATGAAGAGGTCCAGCTGTCACCTCGGAGCCTCTAAACCAGACAAGTCCAAACACTTCCATCCCACTCTATCTTCCCACCCAAACCATCCCATCTGAAACAACTCCCATACCACATGAGCCATCCTCATCTACCCCATCATCCATCCCTACAATCCAAACTGAAATAACTCCAAACTTATCTAAAACCACACCAGAAAAAGTGCCAGAAATCACCATCCCAAAACCTTCATACTCATTCCTCGAAAATTTCACCACTCTCTCCCTATCTCCTCAAACCTCCTCAGACAAAAGGAGGAAGATAGTGATGATAGCCCAACATCTATCTTCTCTTCAATTTTCAAGAAGCTGGAAAACAGAATGGAGGCTAATTTCTCATGGTAGTTGAAGAAGAAGACAAAAGAGATTGTCAAGGCGGTGACGGAGACGATGATTGCCAAGATGAAGATAGTCGAGGTAAACATTGTCAATAATATTACAAATCTGGCTAACACTTCTTTAGCTAAGAAGCAGCTGGATTTGGAAGAGGAGTTAGGAAAGCTTAAGGAGGAGCTGACAAAGAACAATGAAGTAGTCTTAAACAAGCTTCTTTTTTACAAGAATGAAAGAGGAAAGGAAAGAAATGAAGGAAAGTCTTCAAGCCAGTCTGGAATACAACAAACTACTCCTAGGAGAGCCTACACTAGTTCCCATATTATAGCACGAACTAATGGCGAGCTTCCTGGGTTGATGGGATAGGAGTCCAGTTGAATCGAATCGGTTTGCTCTTCGAATTATTTAGTTCAATTTGTAACTTAGTGGAATAGACTAAGCGTAGCAATTATTGAAGTTAGGAAAAAACTTGTATAAGACAATATCACGGTCATAAATTAGTACTAAAATTAACGCTTATCCATTCCAAAGTATTAAAGTACTCCCTCCGTCCAACTTGAATATGGCATATAAATTTGGCACAAGTTTTGAGGAATATTAGTAGTTTATGTATAAAGTAAAAAAGTGTAGTTAAAAGTGAAGGGTGTGATAGTCATACCATTAACAACCTATTTTAATTAACAAAAGTAGATTAAATTAAGCATATTCCCTCCAACTTTTAAGTGGAGGGAAATCTGATGAAACAAAAAGGTTTCAGCATTTATTGCACCATCCCATCAGCCAAAATTATACACTTTTGGCAATTAAAATTATAGTTTTAAATACATAATCAATTCATTTAAACTGAAAATAACATTAAAATTACATTCCCTCGAAAACAAAAGTTAAATTTCCCACCAAATTCTTTAAGTTTTTCACCCTCATAATTGCAAAAAATATGAAAGCTAAAGGGCAAAAAGACATTGATGTTGAAACAAAAACAAAGGTGGCTCAATTCTTGATGGAACACAGCAACAATGACAGATCTTCAAAAGGCATACAACTTCAAGTTGCTGCAACATTTGGTGTTTCTTCAAGAAGTGTTAGACATATTTGGACTGCAGCATTAAAGAAAATCAGAGAAGGTAATGCTGTAATTTTTCATAAAGGTAGAGAAGTAAAGAATATAAAATGTACTAAAGAGTTGGATCATGAAAAACTGAAATCATTACCGATTAGTACATATAGAACAATAGCAGCATAATTGGGAGTGAGCAAGAGTCAAGTAGGTATATGGGTTAGGAAAAAACTTATTAAAGCACATACAAATGCCATCAAACCGGATTTAACAGCTCAAAATAAGTTGTTAAGGTTATATTTCAGTCTAAGTGCACTCAGATTTGATGATGTACACAACACAGTTAAGTTTGAAGGCATGCACAACATAGTTCACATTGATGAGAAGTGGTTCTATATCACAATAACAAGTGACAGGCACTACCTTTTACCGGGTGAAGAGGAGCCATATAGGTCATGCAAGAGCAAAAGATTCACCACGAAGATAATATTTATGTGTGTAGTGGCTAGGCCACAATATTCAAATGATGGGGAATTGATTTTTGATGGAAAAATTGGTTTATTTCCATTCATTAAAACAGAGGAAGCACTCAGAAATAGCAAGAATAGAAGTGAAGGCACTATAGAGACAGTCAATAGAAGAAATTACCAAGACTGTCATCAAGGATTGTTTAATCAATCAGGTACACAAGTTCTCTATAACTATCAGACTTTAATTCATCATTTAGTTAAGACACATTGCAAGTATCCAAAACAAAGTTGTAATTTAAGTCACTTTGTTGGTTACATTACAATTAAAATCTCAGGTTATACCAGCAATCAAATCCAAATAGCCACCAAATGCAAGCAAAGTCATATATATTCAACAAGACAATGCAAAGCCACATATCAACAATCATGACATTGAGTTCAAAGTTGCTGCTACATCAGATGGATTCAACATCCAACTTATTTGTCAGCCAACTAATTCCCCGATTACAAATATCAATGACCTAGGGTTCTTTAGAGCAATACAAAGTTTGCAAGATAAGACATCATCACATACTGTGGATGATCTTATTAAAAATGTTATGGTTTCATATGAACAACAAACTCACATAACATTAAACAATATTTTCCTCAGTTTGCAGGGATGTATGATTGAGATTATGAAGACAAAAGGTCACAACTCTTACAAAATCCTCCATATGAACAAGGAAAGACACATCAGAGAAGAAACACTACTAGATAACTTAGAAGTTGATCAGAACTTAGTGAAGGAATGCATAGAGTGTATAAGACAGCCTGGAAAATATATTGTTACATCATATGATGTGGAAGGTTTAGCATCAGATTTGGGTTTTTAGGTTATCAAAGTCATAGCCCACATTTTGCATAGTTTTTGACATGTTTACAGCATAAACATGTAGGCTAAAGATTGGCACAATGTGTTGTTTAAGAGGATGACACTTTTTGTAGTTTTTTACTATAATGTCAAAACTTTTTGTATGCTTTCATCACAACTCTCAGGATATAAATTTCATCATAGGGTTGATAATGCATGATTTAAGTCTCCTAACCTTAAAAAGGGGGTGAAATTAAATTCATTCATTACTGTAAAATGCAAAAAAAACTCTCAGAATATCGACACATCATAGAGTTGATAATGCATGATTTAAGTCTCCTAACCTTAGAAAATGGGTGACATTAAATTCATTCATTACTGTAATATGCAAAAAAAACTCTCAGAAGAGTTGATAATGCATGATTTAAGTCTCCTAACCTTAGAAAAAGGGTGACATTAAATTCATTCATTACTGTAATATGCAAAAAAAAAAAAAACCTCTCAGAATATCGACACATCATAGAGTTGATATTGCATGATTTAAGTCTCCTAACCTTAGAAAAGAGGTAACATTAAATTCTTTTATTACTGTAACATGCAAAAAAAACTCACAGAATATCGACACATCATTGAGTTGATAATGCATGATTTAAGTCTCCTAACCTAGGGGTGACATTAAATTAATTCATCACTGTAAGAGTATTTTAACTCTCAGAATATTTTAACATCATAGATGGGTTTTCGAGTACCTCTCAAAGAGTCGTAAGACTGATGGAAACCACAAACCATAGCGCTCCAAGAAATAGCGACGAAGCTCAGGACTCCGTGGCCCCCAGAAAGGTCCAAAAATCTTTGCAAAATCATCCATTTAATCTATATTTTCTTCCTCAGAATCAGGCACCACCATGTCCTTCATCTTAAATTCGAGCATTAACACATCAAACATGGCAACCATACTATCATTAGCCAACAGACCGACCACGGTATCATTAACGACCGAATCAACCATGGAGAGCTCAGATTCGTCGACCATAGTATCATTAAACAATGGATCAACCATGGGTGTTTCCAAGACTGAATGAGATTCGAATGAATCAACTTCGTCGGCTAAAATCTCGCGTGAAGAGGCTTCCACCATGACTGAGATTCGTCGATTTTCAGAGATGAGAGACGACATCGATTTCAGAGATGGGATGGGAGATTGATTTTTTATTTAAAAAAATGGGACGGGTTTAGGGTTTTCAGAGTTCAAAGAGGGGAGATCGATTTTTAATTTTCAGAAAGGGGAGATCTCATGGAGAATTCTAAAATGTTAGGGAGATAAAGAGACGCTGATGGAGAATTTGTGTAAAAAAAAAACGTTGTCTTTCCATTTTGGGAAATCGATGATGGAAAATTCTAGAATGCCGATTTTAATTAATTTTTTACTAATGGGCTAATTTGGTCTAATGGGCTAATTAGTTGGTTAAAATAGATTAATTGATTAAAAAATAAAAAAGTAATGAAAAAGTTAAATGGCATAAGTTGTAAATATGTGTATATTGTGAGGGTGTAAGGAAAAGATTTTCCATTTTGGGAGTGTCATATTTAAATTGGACGGACTAAAATAGTATATTATATTCAAGTTGGACGGAGGGAGCATTATTCTCAAATTATACTCGACGGTCTCACGCAAGACCTACTCCTGAACTTATGATCCAATTATAGAACATAGCAGCATTGTAAATTGCAATGACTTGATAAATAATATCAGAGAGAATGTATCCATCCATATGATACAGTCCACTTCTTGTATTCTTGTGTTAATATACCTGACAAATTTCCATGATCAATATACATAAGCATAAGTCAGTGCAAGGGGTATATGTACAACGTTCCCATGGAACCTCTACAACATATAACTGTATTCCATCGGAACCGCAGCAGATTCTGGTCGTCACGTCGACATCTCACCACTTCTACACAACGTTATCCTTAAACGGACCAGATTCACGTAATGATTTCATAACAAGTTCAAGCTGTGAAGAATCATCAACAACCAGAGTTATAAAGATGAAACATTGAAACAGAGGCATGATTTTGACGAATTCGTAGATGGTACGTATTATTACCTGAGCTTGTTCTCGTACCAAGAAATCTGAAATTGCTTTCCTGAAGTCTTCGTCAAGAATATAGTGACAGCTGTAGGTCGTCTCTGGCATATACCCTCGTTGAATTTTATGCTCGCCTTGGGCTCCAGCCTCTACCCTCCCAAGATTTAGTTCGATGGCTGCTTCTATAGCCTGCAAAATCAAAACATGAATCGGGTTTCAGCCAGTCTGGCAAAGCTCTATAGCGACATAATTAACTAATGAATGGATTAGAACGAAAGTCGGGGTAGCCTAAATAGACGAGAAAATCAAGTAAACATGGTATGGATGTATACATACATAGGAGACCGTTTAGGCGCTTATAGAATCATTAACTCGAATTAAAAAGAGTAAGGGGAAGACCTAAAAGACTTGGAAAGATACTGTTAAAATTTTACACTTAAATATAAATGAGAGCTCATGATGTCGAGATATGATCTGTGTTGGCCAACCAACCCGCAACAGGATAAAGACCGAGATTTTCGTTGTTATTCCAAGGTTATCTAAATGTCGTACTCCCTCCGTCCTACAGAAGCTTTCATAGGAGGGAAAGAAGAATAATGATTGAGATTTTGAGGGGTAATTCTGTAAACTTTCATGTATAAAATAAAAAATATTATTGGATTGTGTGTATGTGTGAATCAAAAAGTAATGACATTTTGTGAAAATTAGTGGAAATTGTGAAGGTGAATTTTATAAAGGGTTTTTTTTTTAGGGGTGTGAAACTTTTAGTGGGACGGACAAAAAAGAAAAATGTGAAAGATTTCATGGGACGGAAGGAATAATAATTATCCAGAAAATGAAACAAAGAACATGATAACCAACCAAACAATCGGAGCTTTTGACAAAACGAAAAATCTTGCTTTCTAATCTATTGTTAATATCACACAGAGATGAGTGAATAAACACGGGTAAAGGGAAAACCTGATAATAGCAGGCTTCAAAATGTAGACTTGGGTAATACACTTGAGGGTGGCATCCCCATAAGCGTCCATACAATGCGTCCCCTCCGATGAGATTAAGGGCACCAGCAACAACTTCGCCCCCTTCTTCAGCAGTTACAAGTAGCACCTGATCGCCCAGTTTTGAAGCCATATTGTGGAAGAAATCTCTTGTTAGATAAGCAGTACCCCACCTGAACAAATATGATCTCGACTGAATGTTTTGAACAAGAAATAAGGGGAATAATTCTTTTCAAGTACCGTAACTTAAGAGGGTAACAAAATGAGGACTGTAACTCTCAGAACTGGCAATTTAAGGACAAAATCATTTAAGAGTCGTGAATTTAGGCCAAATTAGCCCTAATGTACCAGAATCGGGCCCAAATTCAGCCCCAAATCAGGTCAATTCGGGCCAATTAGACAGAATTTCACCCAAATCGGACCAATTAGCCTAATTTGGGTTGATTCGGGCTCATTTGGCCTCAATTCATTGACTTTTAAAAGTTATTGTCCTTAAATTGCCAGTCCACAGAGTTACTGTCCTCATTTTGCCAAACCACCTAAGTTACGGTCCTAAAAGAAAATTGTTCCCATGAAACAAGAGTAGAGTAACCAACTTATTGTCTGTGGTATTTCTGTAGAAATTGTAGAATGTATCCCAGTGCTTAGCCTGCCAATATAATAGACGAACAAACTTGAGAATTCAAAACAAGAGAAAGTTATAGAGAAATCTCTTCCATAGTTTATCAACCATTTCACTTGCTAGTTTGTCAACAATTATTACAAAATACAAGAGGACCTTTAAAATAAAAATAAAGGTACAGCTATGCCATAACATAGTGATGAAAACAAGATATGCTGATAACCGAAAAAATACCTTGATTTCGTATCCTCTTAGTCGTTTCATGGTCAAATTCTGGGCAGAAATCTGCAAGAAGAAATCCTTGGAGTCACCACTATACAAGACACCAATTTGGGGACGAAATGACATTTGGAAAGTGTTTATCTAATTTATCATAAATGGGAAGCTAACTGAAACCATCAACAATGAAAATAACTGATCCTTATTCGGTGCATAAATCTTCCAAATGGATTTAAACCAATAAAAGGAGGGCTTATGTCAATAGGAGAGACATGAAAAAGGATTCGCAGCAAACCACTGCAGATGAATCCAAAAACCAACTAGACGGAGTGGAATAGTTCAAGTGGTTGGAGAAAATAAAAATATGAAAATCCCATGACATAGAAAAATGACGAGACCCAAATGGACAAGAGAAAAAGTAACAATATGTTTATTGTGAAGACAATAAATGCAATACTAGCAAATTTGCAATATGACCCACATCCCATTTATTATCTTTGCAAGTCGTATCTAGTTCTCATAACTCTACACCAGAGAAACCCCTTTTCAGTCTTGACAAAACCACCAAACACTACCCAATATTCAAACATATGCTACCAACACCCAATCCATCTCAAACTACCACATCCCAAGAAAATAAATGTTGGTCTATCTCCATTCAAGCCATCCTAGAAAAAGTCTCTCATTCCCTTCTCCAACAAACATGTGATTTCTTTCGATACCCAAAATAAAAACAAAAGTGGGAATTGCGCATACAACTTATGAAAATAAACATAAATGATCCATCTAAAGAAAAATAGTGTTTCGGCTCTTGTATTAGGCGGCAATGAGACTGCATTGATGTTCATGGACAAATACGAGCACTTGGTCAAGTTGGAGCCAAACAAAGCCTAAGTTGGTATACTCAATGATTATTGGTTTCCTTTGGTGTATATATATTTACTGCACTGAGATTTTATATTTTTGGAAAGAAATTTTATAAGCATTAGGATTTTGGACTTGGCTAAAAAGTGTTTAAGCCCTTTTTTTGTAAACAAAAATGGTGTTTGATATCATATGAATTAAATTCAGGGTTTGTTTCCTTCTCCGTCTCTTTTCGGTATTCATTGGTGACTATCTATGTTACTTTTAATATATATGCTCACTGCATCATATTTCAAGGTGAATAACTCCACATCTGATTAAATTTATCTACCATCTTACATCAATGACTATGCCTTGTAGCACCCATGTTAGCAAGAAGCAAAGTGGGCAAATGCATACAACACTCGGAAATACAAGTATACAACTAAAATGTGAAAATATGTATAGACCCGATTTATTTAAAGCTTCCCTTTTTACTTTCATGTTATGGTTTCATCTTGCATCTGAAAATTCCTTATTACAACTATCTTCCACAAACCAACTCTATCCGTTGACTGATTCATGAACTAAAAAGAAAACAACAGTAAAATTAAGCAGAATGTACCTTCTTGCGCTCTTGACGAATATTTTTTCTTTTACTTTGCTTCATATCCATCAAGAACTCATCAAAGCTGTGTATGATAACATTAAATTAGGCCATTAGCAATAACAAGATCCTTCATTATCATGAATAACTTCTCAACGTTGCGCAATAAGAAAGTCATGCTGAGATCAGGATGCACGATTAATTTGTTTCCGTATTGATAGGGTGAGAATAAATGAAGGTTTATTGCAGATTTGCAACACACTAAAACAATAATGCTAAACATTATAAAATTGAGTTGGTCTTGTGTGAACCAATTTTACCGTTAAACTGGTTTACGACTAATACCTTATAGTAAAACAACTAATACTCTTTAATGAAACAACTAATACCCTTCAACTAATATACTCTATAATGAAACAACTAATACCATTCAAAACTTGTACCTTATAGTAAAAACAACTAATATTATCAAAACTAGTTTTACGCTGAAACTTTTTCACACAATACTTTGCTTATAAAATAATCAATATGCTAGATGTATGCAAGCATAGAAGTTCAAACTATTACAAGGGACCCAAACTTAAAAGTCACTATTATGTATAGTAGGAGTGTTTAGGAGGAAATGAATTACCAGTTGTCTTTATCTAGTACGAAGCTAAAAATGTGTTTAGCGCCTGAATCAGGTCATAATATTTCAATTTTCTGTATACAAATACATTCATTTTCCACTAATTATCTCAAAGATAGCAACGGTTTCAGTATTCTTTTCAACTAGACATATGGTTTGACAATACACCTTCCAAGCATTACTTGAACAACCTCTACTAATCTTTATACATTCATTCTATTGTCCAAGTCTGACATACACTGAAATTGAAGAGTTCAGGAGTTTACTAGTGCAGCTAGGTTCTTGGTCATCTCTCCTATAACTACACCAAAACACTTCTCCATCATTAAATGAAGAGCCACACACATGAGTTTTTATACTTGAAAGAATTAATATTGTGACTAGGGAGGTGCATTGGCAAGGCAATAATGTACAACGGGTCAGGCCGGGCAAAAGTGATGCCACACCCGCCCAGCTACAGGTCATGGAGCAGGCAACCCAAACAATGCGGGTTGGGGTGGGGGGAAGGTCGAGCTGGGTCAAACTGCCATCCCTATGATATTTTGTCATCTGTAGTGTTACAATATTCCACATTGGTTCCACATGAAAGTGTGGAAAGATATACAAGTGGGAGACAACCCTTGACTTTGACCATGGTTTTGGGTTAAGTTAGGGCACCTAGCTTATACTCCTAACAATTGGTCCGACCTGCCAGATTCGGGCAGGCTGTAGAAAGGGGTTATCTGATGTTGGGCCCGGAGGTTGCAACCCCGGATGTGGGCCCAAGTGGGGTTGCTGGGAAGTGGGCCTCGTATGGGTTGCCACTCAAAGTGTGCTGTCCGTGGACGTTCGGTTTTAAAGGGGGATGGATTGTTACGATATCCCACAACGGTTCCACATGAAAGTGTAGATGGGTATATAAATGGGAGTCAACCCTTGACCTTTGACCATGGTTTTGGGTTAAGTTTGGGCTCCCTAGCTTATATCTTAACATGCAGTATGTAACAAAAAGAAATTTCCACTTGCCTAGAGGAGCCAAGAACTTGAGGAAATCAACACAAGCGAAAATGCAACAGGTAGTGGACTAAAATTGATGTGTCCTTAAATCTAAGCAGCTCAGAGTATTTAATTAGCTCAAAGATTTAAATAGTGGAACTTTTTTTCTTCTTTGAGGCATCTAATTCTCTCATCATATGTTGGGACTTTAGAGCAAAAAATGTCCCCCACTGGTCATTGGAAAGACCATGAGGCCCTGCAATTGAGAGAAGGTTAAAAGCATTGATTTGTACTACCCATACAAAGATAACAATCCTTCTTTTTTGGTGAGCATCTCTTGAGAACTCAAAGGTTTAGAGTGTTTGGCCTAGAGCAATATAGGGGTATGTGACCCACTGGGAACTTTCTAAGGGAATGTATGAGCGAGGACAAAGCACACTAGACAAGTTCATCATGATATGTGGGGATTGTTGTCGGTCCACTGTCCCCAACATCTTTTAAAAGCGGTGTTAGCTTAAGCGAGAGGAAGACGAATAATGACTCTACTACCATTCAATACAAAGAAAAAAGTGCTATACAAGCAAATGAAAATAATAAAAATTGCTTACATAATTTCATAGATTTTCCATTCAGCCATTTCACTGAGCAAATGAAGTAGCAAATCTAGCTACCTTTTATAATTACGATTTGTCCAGTGATACTGCATCCCGATTCTCTGCAGAAAACCCTTCTCCTTCAACTTCCCACACTCATTTGCAGAAAGGAAAGTGATGTGAAGCGACGAAACCTGAAACTGAGAGGAAACAAACATGTTACTATAATCAATTTGAAAGCAGAAGGGATCATTTTCATAAAATCATTCAAAACAGATCAAATATATTGCATTTTAATTTTTAATATCGGAACGAAGCTACATGATCTGGACGCTGTTGATTTTTTCACACAGTAGCTGGTACAACCCTTTGGTAGGAGCATGACACCAGTAGTAAACAAGAAATCGTGAAATTCAACAAATTATATCCAGTTCCTGATAAATTTTACTAAAATTCTGTACATGGCCTCTATCTGAAAGAGGCAATAGAAGGTAGACACGAATATTCTTTTCATAATCAGAAAAGAGTACATACTCATAGCAGACTGCACACACTTTTGGGCCTGTAGACCACATATTTTTCTATTAAAATAAATGAAATATTGTTACAAGTCTTTGGTTTAGTTGCAGATAAAATTACAACCTTATTGCAAATTACAATCTAATCTAAACTTTTGAATCTAGTTAAATAAAACCACAATTTAATTTTTCTTTGGCAATTAGAACCAACGGACATATTTTCTCCTGCCCAGAAATGAAATGTCACCTCCCTGGCCACCAAAAATTAATCGAATTAACATGTTTCAATTTGTTCAAATGTAAAAGAATAACTAATCGTCATTTTCTGGCAGGAGAAAATATGTCAGCTTGGTTCTAATTGCCAAAAAAAAAAATTAATTGAGGTTTTGTTTAACAAGATTCAAAAGTTTAGATTAAATTGCAATTTGTGATAATGTTGTGATTTTATCTGCAATTACTAAGTTTTTCCACGTTAAAAGTGAAATCAGAAAGTAAAAAAAATAAAGCAGATGCATTAAAGGTGGGGAATGTGCTGCAAAACAACTGAAGTATTACATGAATCCAAAATTAAGTTAGAGCTACGTTGAGAAAGTTTAGTTAGAATACTACCTTAATTGTCAGCGCCACCAATGCAGAGACTAGAATATCAAAGACCCGATCTCTGTAATCTGTATTACGGACTAAGATCCTCGGGCCAGTAACTGGTGTGAAAGGCACACAGCATTGAAATTTTGGATAATATCTTGACCCACAGCTGTAATAGGCATCTGCCCATGAATGATCGAACACATATTCACCGTAAGAGTGGCTGCAGAGTTGAATAAAAAGGAACCCAGGTTAAAAAAAATGGCAGAAAAAAATCATTCACTTACAGAATACTGTAGTACCAAAAAAAATAAAAGAAAAAGGAAACCTACAACCTTTCTCTTTTTTTGAAACTAATAAAAAAACTGTTTGAAAATAAGCAAACCTTTTTAGGTAGAGAGGAATCACTCCAAGAACATTATTGGAGTCATCCCGAGCAATAACATGCTGGGGAACCCATCCTGTTTCCTGATAGGAAGATAAAATGATTACTATTTCAATGATGAGGGCAAACAATATACTCCAGAAAAGGCAGATTTGCAGATTATACAGGTGATACTGCCACATGATTTTCTTTTCGGTTTTCACTCGCATATTCTACAAGTCACTAATCAAGAAAACTATTTGGAGTTGAACAGCCAGGTCAACTGCAGCATATTCTGACATAGATGACTATTGCATCTTTCAGCAATAATAGATTCACCAATAAGGCCTCATTATTATAACTCTCAAGAGTGTGATAAGTAGTTAGAGGTGAGTATATAAGGATATAAGCCATAATGAACTTTTTTTCTCATAATTTATAGCTAAGAATAAATCAGTAGAATGCAATTCAAATGCACATTATGTAGCCAAATATTACATGCAAAAACATACACACACATGTTAACTAAGCATTATCAAATACAGCATCAACCAGTGGCGCAAAAGTTCCATTTTCTAACCTTCGTTGCACAGTTTGACTCCTCTAAGCTTGAGAGAAAACCATGGGTAAGAAATGGATTCAGTTCCCCTGGACCTGCACTGTCAAGACTACAAGCATCCCACTCGTTTGGTGAGATTTCTGAAATAGATGAGACCACCCAAACTGATAGTTTTCTGGCTTTATCGGAATTAGTTCTATCGTCCTATTACA
Source organism: Paraleonurus japonicus (assembly GCA_030762865.1). Lineage (NCBI taxonomy): Eukaryota > Viridiplantae > Streptophyta > Magnoliopsida > Lamiales > Lamiaceae > Paraleonurus > Paraleonurus japonicus. Next base: position 21,270,119 of record CM061055.1, on the reverse strand, counting down.
GATCCAAGAAAAGAAAAAATCAGTTAACATTAGCATCATTAATTATTAACACCAGAAAATTAGCACACGAAATCAATGTTCCATATTTGATGTTCTACTTTGTGTTCCATATTGTGAATGAATAATACGTGAAGAGTGAAAAAATAATCAATGGATGATATACATCACATCAACATGTGTTAATAATCTAGTAGGGCGGAACAACAAGTGAAATATGAATATTAGAACAGAGGAATCGAATTGGATAATTAGAGGACTCTAAAGTAAACACCTCAATCCCATATTTTGTCAAATGGAAGTCTCCAAGCGATAGCTCCTGTGTGGAGGGCTCCACAGCCTTCCTGGGTCCCCAAAATATGGCTTTTATGCTAAACCGAACATCTGAATTCTGGATGTATCTTCTCGATGATGTTTTCCTCTGCAATCAGAGAACTAGATATGCATTACTAAGAAGAAAATTCAAAATAGAACATGTTTAATCACTCATATGAAGAAGAAATCAGAGAAAATCAGCAAAGGATGAATAATAAATCCAACTACACTACATAGTTTAGAATCTTTGAAACTAAATGAAGCCTCAAATTGAAAACCATGAAATTGATTAAGTTGCAAACAAATGAATACTCATATTTTCTAGTAACCTGATGGCATATAAATAACATCTTGAACACTTATTGGAATCATTTCTGAAAACCACGACCTTCCAAAACCTGACGTGAGGAAGTGTATAATGACAGGATAGTACTCTAGTAACAGAATGTATCATATTTGGCCTTCCTAAGAAATTGAGAACTCATCAAGCAAATGGCAAACAAGAAAATAAACCTCTGTCACATTCAATCACATATTTTTACAGCATTTTCTTCTCTTGAAGAGAAAAGACAGATTTTTATTTTTTTTCTGATAAGGATTTTATTAGAGAAGGGAAGGGATACAAATATTTAGACTTAACGGATGACTGCAGCAATTACACAATAAAATATTATATTTATTAAAATATGTGTCATCCCCAAATGTAAAGCTTAAAGGAGAGGAAGGAAGTACTATTTACAATTGTTTTACCATCTTCTAATTCAAAATTACCCTCTTTAACAAATTTTATCTTGATAGAAAAGTTCCCAAAAAAAAAAAAACACGCAATCAACCTTGTAAATGCACTGAGCATCATCATGCTAATACTGCCCATGAAAGAATGAAGTAAAACGCAGCAGCAATTTTCAATTTTGTAACTGTAAAGTGTTGTAAATTATTTTCTGCAATGAAAAGTAGCAAAATCAAGATTCTCAACTGACCCAAATTAAACCCTTAAAACAGATGAAAAATGAAATTGAAAAGTGGAGCAGCTTACTAGGTGAAAGGAAGTGTGGCCAAGAAATGGAGATGAAGCAGCCATGGCCATGGGAAGATGAGATATTTCTTCCCCTCTTTCTCAGTCTCACTGGGCCACATAAATAGGAGCCATGAGTAACGTTTCTTGTCTATTTTAATTTTGAGCTAGTCGTAAAATATTCTACCGTGTTAAAATTGAAAATTTAAAACTTCTAATCCCTAATTATAATTTTTGTCTTCCCATTTCCGCAGTTCCTGCCCAGTTCCCATCCCTCTTCTTTCACAACTCACAATTTCAGCAAGTTATAGTGTCACCCACTCCTTCCCGTCCGCCGCCTTCCCGGCTTCAGGCCCTTTACACGCGGTCTCCCACGCCAGAAGCAGCCCCACCCCGCTCATACACGCACGGTCACCGCCCAAAGCTCAGTCGATCACGCCGTGACGCCGTCGCTGTGCCGTCGCCGCTTTGACGCCGTCCAGTTCAGTTTCGGCCCCGCGGTGACGCCGTCGCTAATTATCGTCAAAATCTGAGCGCGAAGAGGTTAGAGCTTGTTTTGATTTTGATTCCGCAAAAGAATAATAATAATGCAGATTAGCAGATTTTAATTTTGGGATTGTTCGAAAGGATAAAAATGATGCTGTCAATATTTTGATTTTGGCATTTTTCTTGTAAACATATTTACATAAATATATATATTGGAGTTGATCTTATGCCCACAAGTGCGCATTAATTTATATGTCCACAACCAATCATGTGATGCCACATAAGTAATTTATATATATATATTTATATATATATATATATATATATATATATATATATATATCTTTTATCTATCTATCTATACTACATATAAAAGTAGTTTGGGTAGATCTCTGGATTTCTCTTATAGAAATAGAATATATTTTTGAAATTTTCGAATTGATTCTAGAATGTTATTTTTTTTACCCAATTTCGAATATTTCTTTGTGTTGCTGAATTAATACCTATTCAGGTTTAGAATTCCCATTGTATCACAAAGGTCCAAAGTTCTGCTATTAGGTGTAAGGATAACTTGCTTTTTTCTGTTTTTCCCCTCACTAGATATGTTATCTGTATTTTGCTCTTTGTTTGATAATCATCACAAATTCCAACATGTATCATAAGGGATCTTTGTGGGATGAATAAGGCTGCTTTACCAAAAAATGACTTTACCTAATTGTCCACCATTTTATTGCTATGTGAATTTCCAGACTGTTTCCAGATAAAGAAGGTGACACCTTTACTTTATTGTTGAAAATAGGGTCATTTTTTAAAATTATATTTGTCAATCCTGCTAAAATAAAGATGCATTAATTATTTTTATGTGGCAAAGAAGGAGAAACATAGTGATTAGAGAGTAAAACAAAGTGGGATATTCTTATTTCTAGGGGTGAAAACGGATCGGATATTTTTCGACCGATCCGGAGCCGTATCCGGTCAGTATCGAATTCGGTAAAAAAAATAAGTATCCGGTCGGATACGGATACGGATAGTTGACTTCGGATATGGAATCGGATACGGAAATTCATAATATCCGACCGTATCCGAGTTTTACCATATTTTATCGGATATTTATCCGGATAGCAAATCCGGATATCCGTTTTTTTAATATATTTTATTTTATATTTTATATTAAAATAATAATATAATATTAAAAAAAGAAAGAAAAATATTAAAAAAGAAAGGTGGGTGAACTAATCCGAAAGGTGGGTGTAGTAAGCGCATCGGCTGTTGGTGTACTGTCTAATCTGATGGGTGTATTGACTCGCCGTCCCAACTTCATTCGAGCATAACTTCTTCATACGGTATCCGTTTGACCCGATTCTTTTTGCGTTACGACCGTCTCTCAGCCCTCTTTCCAACCATGCAATTTCTCCACTAAATTGAATACAATAAATGTCCTCAATTTGCACTCAAAGTTGGCCTCAAACCTACAATTTAAAGTTCCAAACATCAAATCAAACAATGAAATGCAATTGAACCAATTAATTATAAATTAACATGATCATATCAATTTGAGACAATTAAACACACAATTATCATGCAATTATTCACCCTAATCACTTGGGTTTTGATTTTATTTTTCCTATTCATTCGTAGGTAGGTTTTTTTATGTGTTTCAATCACATTTTGATGATTTTCGTATGAAATATATTATCCGATTATAGTTATTCGAATTCAGCCCGGATTCGTCCGATATCCGTCCCGTATCCGTATACCAAATAGTCCGAATTCGTATCCGAATCCGGCTTTTCCGTATTCGACTCCGAATTCAAGAAAAAAATATGGTTTAGGATACGGTATAAGCACTATCCGTCCGTATCCAATCCGTTTTCACCCCTATGTATTCCAGGGACCTGAAGAAACTCAATTTACTTTAATTGCACATGGCCCAACATGATTACAGTAGTCAATATAGTAACAAATTCGATATATATTGTGTGCTTGTTTATTTGTGTGGTAGTTTTCTTTTTTAATTATTATTTTTATCCTGAATGATATCTGCATGTGTTATTTGAATGCAATAGTGATAAATAGTTAACCATTCTACTGCATTTGCCATCAGCCAGCTGACAGTGAAGCATTTGTTTGTGCTCATCTTTGTAAGATAACACATCCTTAACTTGTGCAATTTATAGTTTCTTGTAGTTTCACGCATATGTGGAGTATGAAACAATTGAACTAGCAGAGAAAGCGGTAATATATTTCTTCTCCGTGTATAATTGCATTTTTCCATGGTTTATTTTCTTCACTTTACGACCTGATATATATATATATATATATATATATATATATATATATATATATTTATATTGGTTTCTTGGTAGGTTGTTGAATTAACAGATGAGGGCAATTGGAGGAACACCCTGAAAGTTCGTTTGCTGCTCAAAACTGCAGTATGTACAACTTTTAATTATTTTGAAAATCAATATTAATGTTTTAGTGAAAATAAATATTGGTGGCATAGTGTTACTTTCAGGTGTGTTCTGGTAGTGATAGCTATTTTATTATCATTAATCAGAAAGGAATTGATCCTCCGTCATTGGATATTCTTGCTCAAGCTGGGGTAAGTTGCATCTACGTCTAGATAAAATTAGAAAACCCATGTGTAGCCTAATTTATTCAATTACAGCCTAGTTCAATTGAAGACATTGATTTTGTTTACACCTCTGTGCTTCTTCCCAAGTTCTCCCCCCTCCCTGTAAAGGCTGCGAGTTTGATCATCAAAGCAACTGTGCTCATACCGTTTGATGCCCTCATGGTACGCGTTCGAAACTGAATCAATCTGATAACTCATTTGCTTTTGTTATTGTTGTTCCGTCTATCTGGTTATATAGTGGATCTTGTTTATGCAGTTAGTTGAAAATGCTAGAATTTAATCACGATTTGATTTGTTTGTCTCTGGAACATAAATTTTAAAGCCCTGAATTTTTAATTGTAAATAAATGTTGTTTGGTTTTTGGGTTCTTTTCGTTTGCTGTACAGTAAATCGTGAGAAAAGTTCATATTTTATGATATTTATAGTATATTTTAGTAATTTTGAAATGACAGATTCATGAAATTTTGAAAAAAGAGAATTCACTTGATTTTGGTTTACGGTAGACCTACTCATTATTTTGAAACAGCAGGATTTAAAACAATTGAATCGATTAAGACTATAATGTTGGTCTGGGTTACCAAAAATCTAATTCTAATCATTTGACTTTCATTTTGTCTAGGTACGCTTACAGTCTGATCCCTTCCTCAATGAACTTATCAACATGTTTGAGCGAACTACTGAAAAGGGCTCTGTGTGGGTTACTTTGAAGCACTGTGAGTATTGATCCCTATTTGCAGCTTCTTCCTTTTTTAGCAGTGGATCCGATGCCTTTTTTACCTCTGGATCCGATGCACTTGCAGCACTTTGAGTATTGATCTCTACTTGCAGCTTCTTCCTTTTTATTTTCTCTGTCGAACATAAAATTCAAAGCCCTGAATTTTTAATTGTAAATAAATGTTTATTTTTATACTTGGATGATCAATATTTATCTCTTTCTATTGTTTTCTGATTTTCCCGTAGTTACTCGTGCCCGTTACTCATCCTTCTACATTATTTGGACAAATTGATGCTCATGAAATGACATCTGCAATCTGATCAAATTCTCCCTCTTCATTGAAAGAATTACTAAATATGACAATTTATTGAATATATGGAGGGTCTTATAAAAAAAATTGTATATACTGAGGGTGATTTATTGTTCCAACTGCACTTGGTTTTAACTTGTGTCGGTGCATCTGCAAAATCAGATTTCTATTGTTTGAATACTAAAACTATCATAGTTGGATGGGCTCAGTTTCTTGGTTGGATATCCATATGTTCTTGAAGAGTTTCATGCTTCTATGTTGATAGATACACCCCACTCAGTACAAAGGAGCTCTTGGAAACATATATCAAGCAATCTATTGAATCATGTAAGTGTAGGAGTTTTTGGTCGTTTTCTGAGCAAGGATTTTTGAATCATGCTTGTCATCAAAACAAGGATTTTTTCAATTGCCTTTCTCTTTTTCTGGTCGTGTTCTGAGTAATCTTTCAAAACTAATAAAGAAATGAGTAGATGCCTTTAAGGCCACCCAAGCAAATGTACTTCTTTGATGGCCATGATTTTATCAGTGAGTATGTCACATATCATGAAAGTTATGGTTTCATTTGATTTAGTGGATCAAGATTGAGTACCTCCAATGCCAAAATAGAAAATGTTTTTCATTTTTATCCTCGAGGATATGGTATAATCATAGCCCAGTCTGGCTGCAACAGTGCGTATCTCTTTTTGGATAAAGATTGCATTGTGGCTATAGCGTTCAGTCAAATATTTGGGATTTCTCTTAGTCCGTTTAGCATATATATATTAGATCTGCAGACGTTTGTTTCTGGAATAAGATGTGATAATTCATGAAATTTTGAAAAAACAGAGATTTTGGTTTACGGTAGACCTACTCATTATTTTGAAACAGCAGGATTTAAAACAATTGAACTTAACAACATGTTTGACTGAACTACAGAAAAGGGCTCTGTGTGGGTTACTTTGAAGCACTATGAGTATTGATCCCTACTTGCAGCTTCTTCCTTTTTTACCTCTGGATCCGATGCCTTATGAATGTTTATGATATTACTTTGTTGGAAGTTGATTATACTATCATTGCTCCGTTGCTCTCTGTTTATGTTATTGCTTCTGTTGGAAGTTGATCATACTTTCATTGCTCCGTTGCTCTCTGTTTATGTTATTGCTTCTGTTGGAAGTTGATCATACTTTCATTGCTCCTTTACCCTTTCTCCAGCATCTGACAAGTCTAAGGTGAAAAGGAATAAGATGAAGACGGCTGGGGAAAAGATTGAATTCAAGTGCCTCATTCGAGCTATTGATGGACAGAAGACCATTTCAGCAATGTTAGATATTCTAGCTTTCCTTCTCTTTTTTATCTGTCATCATTCTATATGTGACATTATTATGACTCATACCATTAGAGAGTCTCAAGGACTAAAAGTTGGGAAACACACATTGTTAGGTTATTGTCTAAAATTATTACCCAGATGATGTTGTGGTTCCTCTGATGTGCCTATCTGGTTTGTTTTTTACGAATCATGTATGATTTAACAATAGATTAAAACTCAAAAGAACTAGCATCATCAACATGATACAGAGGGTAAAAGAAGACTTCCTTTTTTTTCTTACGGTCGATTCATGCATTAAAGAATTGTTGATTTAGCCTGTGCAAAGGTAGTAATTTTGACATTTTTTTATAGGATGTTAAAGGGTGGAATATTGCTTAACATTGTTGGTTTCAATATGGTTATTGATGGGACTTGGAGGGCAGATGACCTCGATTTAGCAAGAGAGCGATGCTCAACAACAAAAAAAAAAATATCACTGCAACAAGAGATAGAGGAACCTTTAGAAACTAAATTGCATCAGCAAGAGATAGAGGAACCCATAGAAATGAACCATGAATTGATGATAGAAACTTTAGATGGAACCTGGGAATTAAAGAATGTTGAGGTAAGGGTCTACCGTAAAAACTGATTTTTCGCTTTAATGGTTAAATATGCCTCAGCAAAAATGTTACCTTGCTTAAATCAACTATTTAATTTCTTTTCGATTTCCTTGTTACTATGCAGTTAATGGTAATTACTTGGTCTTTTTTGTTAATGCCCGATATTTCAATCTCGAGCCTTAAGAGTACTGGTGGGGTTTTAGCAGTAAAAAGATTTGATATCACTTCTAAAAAAGAAAAGACATTAACCTTTTCAAGCTCTTAGAGACAGATGGAATGCTTAATAACCTCATAATTTGTTCATAAAATGTGGAAAAAAAGTTTAGAGATAATGATGCTGGAAGCGTTCATTCTCAAGGTTATAGCTAATAAGAACCTTATCATTCAACTATATTTTTGTTCTTTTTTAATTTTATTCCAGAGCCCTGCTATCTTATCTTTCGACCTTTTTCTATTTGTTCGTTAGTACATGGATAATAGATTTGCTGATAGGGAAGCGAAGAACTGGATAGATACACAATAACAAATATAGCTTGCAAGGAAAAGAGTCATGTAATGGATGTATATATATTTTGATGCATCCTTTTGCATTTTCATTTGTAGGTTATCATTCATTGTTGGACTTGGGGGACATTATGGTTAATGCATTTAAACAGTGATATTTACCTAAACCTTTCTTAATTTGACCAAGTTATCATCCCAAATTTTGGTCCCAAAGTTTTCTTTTTAATTTCGATTTGGTTAATTTCTTCTTTTTTTTTTTTATAAAAAAAGTTGTCCAGTTTTGTTCCAATATAGTCGGAAATTGAAAATTTTGTCGTTTCAAGTCACGCGAATGTTATGTGTTTGAAATTTAATATATTTACTCTTTTTCTTAGGTACCTGATACCTGCGTGATTTCATGCTCGAATCTTATGTATTTAAAGGTCTATGTTGCACGGGCTAATTCTAATTGGTTGTCATCTGCATGTGGTTTATTCAGTGAATATACCTTTTAACTGAATTTAGATGCTCTATTTACATTTGTCGTTCAAGTAGGAGTTGGTCTACTTACATTATAATAATATTTCATGGCAGGCATGCTGAATCTAAAAGATCTAATTGACTTAGTTTATGCAAAGTTGCTAGGTCCCTTTCCTGAAGGTACTGAATTATATGGTAGAAAAGATGGCCATTTGCATCTTTGCAGAAATCCGAAAGTTGTTGAGGCTGGTGACAAAAGGCAAAATGAAATTGAATGGCTTAGTGGTGATCAGAAAATGAGTGGAAAGATATTACTAAACGATGATGCGTTGACATTAAAGAATCCACCATTTAGTAAACGGGTTCTTAAGTCGTTTATCAAAGAGTCAACTTATCGGAATCTCCCTTGGGTTTTACATGATAATTTATCAACGAAGCATGCATTCTCAACTGACCCTCCTGAAGAACTGAAGAATAATGTTTCAATTCAAAATGGACTTGAGTTTGCAATTATGTTGGCTGTATATCTCTTGAAAATTTTTGGCAGTGTATATCAATGATATTGTTGTTGTTTATCATTTATCTTATTTGGTTTGATTTTGTAGGTCAAAGGAGAGTCAAATATTTCATATATATGTTCGAGGTACTATCGTGCTACAGAACTTATATTTGGTGCGATAGAATATACTACTGCCATTGACATCTGGTTTGCAAGATGTGTTTTAGCTGAATTATTGCTTGGACAGGTAGTTAAATCTGTTGCCTTTTTTCCTCACTTGCTTTGATGAGCCAGTTCTTATAATTATTTGCTAAAGAAAGTCGTATATGCTAACAAATCGAATCCTGTTGCGAGGATTAATACTGGGTACGCGTTGTTCATGGTAGGGGTGGTGGTGGTGCTGTTGATAGATGTTTGGTATGTGAAGGGGAGAGTAGGAGTTTACGGTGCCTATTATTTGACGGTGGCCGTGGTGGCGTTGTGTGGAGTCGCGGATGGGTTGGTGCAGGGAGGTATTATTGGAAATGCGGGCGAGTTGCCAGAGAGGTATATGCAAGCTGTTGTTGCTGGAACAACTGCTTCTAGTAAAGACCTTTTTCTTTCTTTTGCTTTTTTCATAGAATTTTTATTAATCTATTTGGCAATGATCTTCATGATGATAGGTTGTTAGCCATTTAAGTTATCTTTATTTTTTAGCTGTATTTTAATATTTTAATCTTTTAATTATGGTGATAGAAGGTCGTGCAGTCACGAAGTGTATATGCATAATAACTAATTATTGTGCAATGAACATTTAAACTACTACACTTACTGTTACAAAGTAATATCTCTTCTCTTCTAAAAATAATAATGAAATCTATAAAAAATTAACCACTACCTTTTTATTTTAAAGGTACAAACTCTTCACCTAAATCATACTTAATGCCCATTTAACTTTGTAATTATTGTGTAGTCAATATTTTAACCACTAACATTGTTACAAAATATCATCACTAATAAAACCTTTATCATCATCATTTTTCATCTTACAAATATTGGGATTCTTCTCAAATAAAGATACTACAAGAATATTGCAACTCTTCAAAGCACAAAGAATCTACAACAAAAGGTACATGTTTAAATTAACTTTTTTTGCACATTACTATTATAGTTTTCATGATTTGTTTGTAGCTCTTTGCTTCTAATCTTTCGTCTGTCTGTTTATCTCTTTTGTATGAAAATTTTTTGTTATCAACTATTCTCTTTTTAGTTGGCTACAATCTACAATAAAAGGTACATGTTTAAGTTAAAATTTTTTGCACATTACTATTGTAGCTTTCATGTTTTGTTTGTAACTCTTTGCTTCTAAACTTTTGTATATTGGTTTATCTCTTTTAAATGCAAATGTGAGCCTTATAGTCAAACTATATATAATTCAAAGTCAATTCATATACAAAAATGATGGATATAGTATATAACTTCTTCTATGTCTTGGCTAAACTGAAAATTACTATGATTTTTCTTTTTAATTATCATCAAAGAATTAGGTTCTTTATGCCGGGTCTAATCATCATTATTAGGTATAAAAAATATGTATACATTGAATATTTAAAATATACAAGAGTAAATTAATTACCAACATATTACGTCTAAAAATGTATACATTATTGTTAGAAAGAATTAAGCGTAGCAACATATTAGAACAGAGAAGCAGCTGATAACACCCACTGCTTTTGCATGACTCAACAGAAACTTTATTCTTCTTTGTAAGATTTCAGGATATAACTTTTTTACTCTATGTAAATCAATAGAAGAATATTCTCTTTTAAAAATCCACAACAACAGAACTAAAATAGATAGCAACTATCACATGACATGACTGGATTACTAAGGCAAAGTTGGTTTTGTGTTTAAAAAAAAATGGATTTAATTTTTAATATTTAAAAAAGCTGAAACTTTCCAGAAATGTTGCTAACAATTTTTTTTTTTCAGCAGGAGAACATGGCACACAAAGCTATAAGGGATTTAATTCCTTACGAGGATGATTGGACCATTCGGGTTAGAATTATACGGAAAACTTCAAGACAATTACATAACAAAAATGGAAGACAAACTCAAACTTTGAAGATATTCCTACTGGACCAGGAGGTTTATTTTTTATTTTTTCCCTTGCTTATATTTTTAATTTTCTTCCCCAAACAAATAAAATTTATTACATTTAGAGAAGTATTGTTCAAGCCACTTTATTCAATGAGGTGATTGACAAATTCATTGACAAATTGGAATAAAAACTTACGTTGTTCAAAATGGAAACGTAAGACACATTAAGAAATTTCTAGACAATGTCCACGAAAAAGTAGAAATATCGTTCACAGCTGCTACAGTAGTCGAAAAAATTGATGACAAAGTTTCTTACAAGAGGTCAAAACCTTTTGTCAACTTCCACGACATAGAGAGTTTTTCCAAAGAACAAAGATTGATGGGTAAGTGTTTTTGATTGGAGTGAATTGATACATGTTTTTAGGGCCAATTTTAGTGCAAAAAGTGAGCTAAAGTGTGATTTTTGTGCCTAAATGTGAAAAGTATCACTATTTTGCCTAAAAAGTATTACTCTGTGAGGTTTTGATGTATTTCGCCCGTTTTGCAGGTAAATCGGTGGAATTTTGTCAAACCGAGAGTACCGGTATTCTTAGAATGAAAAGACGAACATATGGGATGAAAACGGGGGTCGAGCCCGGAGCCCTTCTCGATAAAAATGCCCTGGCTCGGGTTGGAGTCGAGGGTGCACAGACCTCGACTCGAGGTTCATGCTGGAGGGAAACAATTTCAAAAAGACAGGATCCTCGACTCGAGGGAGGAGCCTCGAGTCGAGGGATAGGAAAAATGCAGGAAGCTCGACTCGAGGGCGAAGCCTCGACTCGAGGCGGGAGAGATTTTTAAAGAAACGTGTTAGCGACTTTTAGGCCTCGACTCGAGGGCTTGAAGCTCGACTCGAGGAGTGCCCAAAACCGAAAAATTCAGTTTTTAAGCCATTGAAAGCCAAAATAGAGAGAGGATTGATTCTAGCAGTTCAGAGCAGTTTCTAGGAGTTTCTTTGAGCGAATTTTACATTTTGTAGCTTGAATTTGCTTGTAATTGCATTAGATTGTTAGAATTGAGATAGATTCCACATTTAGTTCATTAGATTAGTAGATTGGTTGATTGTAATTGAAGTTTGCAGCTGAGAATTGGGAAGAATTGAAGTTGTATTGAAGCATTGTACAAGATTAATCATTCTTATTTTTGCCTATTGAAGCTTAATTGGTGATGTTCTTACCCTTTGATCTCTTTAATTCATTGCTTGTAGTGATTAGATTGTTAATTGTTTTCTTAGATTTTCTAGCCATGGTTTTTGCTTGTAGCACCATGGGCTAATAGCTTTGTGCTTGGGATAATTGAAATTAGGGATGAAGTGATTGCCTCATGCTATGATTGTTGATAATTGTGATCAATTGAATTAGATTGCTCCCTAATTGTGATTCTTAATTGTGCTTCATGAAAAATTGTCTCTTTTGATTAATGGTTGATCACCCTAGCAATAGGCGAGAGTTGAGCTAACGTGATTCGGTGTTAATCGGGTTTCAATTTTGCATGATTGTATGAATTGGGGACTTCTACATTGAGAGATGGGAAGAACTAAGGATACTCACATTAGGCATTGTGATATTAATGGAGTGATTAATTTCATGATGGTTTATGTTTTCTAATTTGATTGATTTGCATTTGGATACAATCATAGCTTGTTAATCATGGATTCCTTGATGGAGATTATCCCTTGCACCCAATTCCCCCATTGATTTTAGTCTATTTGATCTTGCATTCTAAGTGTTTGATAGATTGTTTGCATAAACTTGACAATTAATATCTTGCAATTTGTAGAGATTTAGTTCAAGAGCTTGTTGTAACTTTAGCCATTTAGAACTCTTATCCTTGAATTTCGTTTGCATACTTTCTCCCTTGGGTTCGATATTTTTGTTGATTGGTCTTAATAACTCTTACCCTATACACTCCAATCAAATGGCGCCGTTGCCGGGGAGTTAGTTTTTGCGCCAATAAGTGAGATTCGAGGATTGTTTGAAGTGGCTATTTGTTATTTTTATTTTTGTTTTTGTTGATTTTATTGGTGAGAATTTGAACCTTGGATTTGTGGCATTGTAGGTGTATGCTAACAAGATCAAGTGGTGTTCCACCCTTGCCACTAATTCCGGAAATTGAGGCTACATTGAGAAGAAATCGTGTGAGAAGAAGAAGGGAAGCTATGGAAGGAGAAGAGCAAAGGCATGAGGAGAGATTAGTGGGTGATCCTCAAGAAGAGGAGGTAAATGGACAAGGAGTAGGAGGAGCAGAGAATGGAGGTAATGGGAATCATTTCCATGCTCAAGTTGGCCCTTTCCCTCAAGGGATGCCACCACAAAATTATCCCTACCAAAATCCCTACCCTTATTCACCTCAAGCTCATCAATATCCCTATTATCCACCTCATCCACAACAATTTCCACCATACTATCCCAATATGCCGTATAATCAAGAGCCACGATATCATGAGCCACCTCACGTACCAAATGTCCAACCACAACCCGTAAATGAGCCACCACCTCAAGGAAGGCCGTTGAGAGAGTTTTTTGAACCACAACTTAGAGAGCATTATGATGGGATAGCAAGACCGAGGATAGATGCTAATAACTTCGAGATAAGTCCCGCTTCGGTGAGAATGCTTAGGGAGAAGCAATTTGAAGGTAGAGATGAAAATGAGTGCCCACATCAACATATGGCACAATTTCTTGAGATTGCCGACACTACAAAATACCATGGGGTACCCGAAGATGCGAAGAAGTTGAGGCTCTTTGCTTTTACATTGAAAGGAAGAGCAAAAGCATGGCTTAATTCATTACCGCCCGGGACCGTACGGACATGGGAGGAATTGTCAAAGAAATTCTTGATGAAATTTTACCCACCATCAAAGACCGTGCAAGCGAAGGAGGCTATTTCCCATTTCCGACAAAAGAATGGGGAGACGATACCGGAGGCGTGGGAGAGGTATGGCCTGTTACTTATTAATTGTCCTCAACACGGTTTTCCGGAGGAGCAAACCATTATGTACTTTTGCAATGGTTTGACGGATGGGGATAGGTCGTTTTTGAATGCTTGTGCTAATGGATCGATTTGGTCTAAAACCGTGGGGCAAATGAATGAAATAATGGAAAACATAGCTCAAGACTCATTCCAAGTGTCGGTTAATAGAGGAGCACATCATAGAGTGTCACAAGTTGATGAGATAGAGAGTATGAAGAGTATGATGATGACTATGATGGACCGATTGGGAGCTCTTACGACTTCACAAAGCCAAGCAAGTGTGAGTCCATCCGTTCCTCATGTTGATGTTGGGCCAAGTTCATTGCCGGTGGAAGAAGTGAGTTATATGGGTAGGCCTCCATTCCAAGGAGGCTATCAAGGAGGAAACTATCAAGGGAACTATCAAGGAGGAAGGCCTTACCAAATGCCTTACCAAAATAGGCCACAAGGAAGCTATCAACCTCAACCGCAAGCTCCATTTAATGGGAATACATGGAGGAGACACGAAAATTTTTCATATGCCAATCCGAGAGCCGCCGTTCAATTTTCTCCCGGATTTGATCCGGGTGCAAAGGCTCCAAACAATGAAGGAAAGACTACTACGGAGGAGATCTTGGGGTTGATTGTGAAGAAGTTGGAAGCTAATGATTCAAGGCTTGATGATATAGGGAAGCAAATGGACACGCGTTTCAAGACGATCGAGCATCAAGTAGGGCAACTTGCTACTACGGTTGGGAAGCTCTCGTCTACGGTGGACCATCTCCAAAACAAAGGAAAGTATCCATCTACCACCGAGCCTAATCCTAAAGAGTTTTGTAGTGCCATCAAGCTAAGGATTGGTACTAGCTATGAAGGTCCAAAAATGTCTAAAAAAGGGGAGTTTGAAGAAGAGGTGGTGGATGAGGAAGAAGAGAGACAAGAAAGAGTGGTTGTGGAGGAGAAGAAAAGTGAAGAAGAGGTGAAAGTGAAGGGGGAATGCAAAGAAGGAAGAAAAATCAAAGAATGAATGGGGGTTTCAATGAAGGCTAATCCGGTTCCTTTTCCCAAGAGATTAGAGAGGAAGAAACTTGATAAAGAGTTTGGTAAGTTTTTAGAGATTTTCAAGAATTTGCATGTTGATATTCCACTTTTGGAGGCCCTTGAACAAGTTCCACATTATAAGAAGTTCTTGAGAGAAATTATGTCCAAGAAAAGGAGTTGGGATGAGAAAGGGATGCTCAAGCTAGTGGAAGAATGCAAAGACATTTTGGAAAGACACTTGCCACAAAAGAAAAAGGATCCGGGGAGCTTCATTATCCCATGTGAGATTGGAGAGAAGGTAGACATTCAAGGCTTATGTGATCTAGGAGCAAGTATTAATGTGATGCCATGGTCCGTGTTCAAGCAATTGGATTTAGGGGAGGTGATTCCTACGAACATCAATCTTCAATTAGCGGATCAATCATATGCTCAACCATTTGGAATAATTGAAGATGTGTTAGTAGGGGTTGGTAAACTCATATTCCCGGTGGATTTTATAGTATTAGACATGAAGGAGGAACTTGAGGCACCGATCATTCTTGGTCGACCTTTCCTTGCAACGGGCAAGGCTATGATTAATGTGGAAAAATGAGAGCTTAAGTTGAGCTCAAATGGTGATGAAGTGATATTTACAAGAGTTCATGAGGAAGAGGTTGCTCAAAGTAAGGTAGAAAAGAAAACGTGTGGATACATAGAGATTGTTGACGAATGCCCTTCCATTGAAAGGGAAGTTTCTACACCTATTATTTCTACTTATCCTTTAGTTAATGAGCATTTTCTTCCCTCTTGTAAGATCATTTCTAATAAGTCTTGTGTTTTCTTTGATGATTGTAGGAAGGAGGAATCAATAAAGAATCCTTTGCTTGACCCCGGTGAGCAAGAGAAAAAAGAGGAAAGTGGGAAAGAGTTGACCAAATTTGAGCATGGCTTAAGTTTGGGGGTGTTGATTGAGAAAGAGGCATCACTTGAGAAAAAGGATGAAAAATTTGAAGTAGGAGATCAAGTGGTGTGGTGTGAATCAAATTAGAGTCGGCTACTTGGTGTTGAAAGACCGAAAGAGGTGCTTACGGTGAAAGAAATCAAAGAAGGAGGAAAGCTACTCCTAGAAGATAAGTGGGGGTGTTGCCTTTTTGCAAAGGAACACCTAGTGGAGCACAAAGCCGGTGTCTACATGGATAAAGAAAGGGAAGTGTGAACTCTTTGAGTTCCGTCCGGCAAAGGACGTTAAACCTAGCGCTAGATGGGAGGCAACCCATCATTTTATTGCTTTGGTGAGTTTGTTTTGTGTTTGTGTTTCGCTCTTTTTGTGGATTTTTTGCCTTGGATTCTTAGGAATTGCTCATGGTAGGAGAAGATGTTAGTTGATAGATAGTGTATTTGGTGATTGAACTTAATTGTTATGTCAATTAAGGGTTGCATAATTGTATCATTCCCATACTTAATTTTGAATGCATATCCTCATTCAAGTTTGGGGGTGTGTGTGTCTAGATTAGAAGTGCATCCCTTATTGATGTTTAGTTGAATGACTAATATTGCCCGTTTGTAGGTATACTCACTACGGAGATTGACAAACGAGGGAATTGAAAAAGGAATCAAGGAATTGGAAAGGAAGGGAAGCTTAAAAGTTGGTGAAAATGATCATTAAGGAAGAGAACCCGGTCTCCTCGATCGAATGAGCGACCGGGCTTAAATCGAGGGACCAACATGGTAAATTTTTTGTATATTTGGGTTCATTAGGGGCGTTGAGGTCGATTTTGGTAGTTTCGGGGGTCAGGCCGGGCCCGGGATTTGTCAAAAATGCCCTGGTCTCGACCCAAGGCCGAGCTTGCATAGACCTCGAGTCGAGGTACTGAGACTTAGAAAAATTTTGAAAATGGCACATCTCTCGACTCGAGGGAGGAACCTCGAGTCGAGGCTTTTGAAAAAGTGGGATTCCTCGAGTCGAGGCCTGACCCTCGACTCGAGGCTGGTGTCTGTTATAAAAGTCGCGATTCAGTTTTAGCAGTCACGACTCGAGGGTTTTCCCCTTTCACGTTCCACTACGCCGTTCTTCCCTAAATTCGACATTTTCCAGCAGTTTTCACCAATTAATCATCACAATATCATCGCATTATCATTGTATTGCATCCAAGAGTGGAATTTGTGGGTTTATTCATCCAAATTTGGGGGTTTTGAGTGGAAGGTGCATAGGTGTTCGTTCTTAGCATTCAAAGCCAAATTTCCTTGAAAAGAAATCATGTTTAGGGGAGTGGATGGCCATAATTATTCGGATGCTGAGATCCGAGAGAGAGAAGATGCTATACGCTTTGCACACCGGATGCCTGCTGAATTGGGAATTCAGTGGGATGACTACAAGTGGAGAAATCACATTATTTTGTATGCTGAGTTGTATAAGAAGGTGGTCAGGACTCGTCTCGTTGATCATAACTGCATGCTTTCTATGGGGATTGAAGATGATATCCCTAGATTGTTCGAGCAAGTAGGCATGGGAGATTTTCTAGCTAAGAGACCTCGGACCTATCTTGGACTCACTCTCGAGTTCTTATGTACCGTCAAAGTCCACAAGGCTAGGAGGAACAAGTTTGCACGGAAGATCACTTTTGAGCTCATGGGGAACGAGTACGAATTGACGTTGGATGAGATCAATGAGCTACTCGGAGCACCTACTGACCCTGATAGATCTTTGCTTAACATTAGAGAGGAGTACAACGCCAAGAGGTTCTGGAGGCGTATTTCTGATTTGGGGGCTCCGAGTCAACCCGAGTTTGTGCCGGGGAAGTCTAAGAGCACACACATTCGGAACCCGGTGGTCCGATACTTAGAGAAGATCCTCGCGAGTACCATATTCGCGAGATTAGAGGGAGGAGCCGTGGTCTCTGAAGAGCTATATGTATTGTGGTGTTTCTTACATGGAGTGAGGTTCAACGCGGCGGCGTACCTCTGTTATTTGTTTGAGAGAGGGACGAGCACTAAGTTCAAGAAGATAAATTTTGGTGGGATGATTACTCTGATAGCTGAGCACCTTGTTATCCCGACTCATAACCTTGTGGCACTAGATGGTCCAGATTTGACTACAGACACTATGAGGCGCATGAGGACGCTAGATCGCATCGGGAGGACGTGGTGCCTACAACAGCACCATGGTGGCCGGTTCCCTCTTCCTAATAAGAGGTTGACGATAGTTTTTGGATCCACAGCTTTTGTGACCATTAACCTGCGTATGTGGTCGCAGCGTCACACCGATGCCATAGATGCCTACACGAGGGAGCATGGGGACGTACTTAGAGATGAGGGGGATGATGATGATCAGGCAGGTCAGCAGTCAGGGTCAGATTCCGATTCTTCTTCTGATGATGATGGAGATGCAGTTAGAGCAGAGGTTGCTGAGGAGGTTGAGTCTGAGGACGAGGATGACGAGGAGCCGGAGCAAGAAGAGCTGCCTGTCCAGATGGAAGATGAGTATCAGCCAGAGATTAATATGTACTGGCAGGATGAGATGAGGAGTAGAGAGTACGAGGCAGGGAGTTCATCTCACAGACCATGGATTCTGACAGAGGAGATGTGGGCAAACAGTCAGAGGATGCACATTGAGAGTCTGACCCGACAGGATGAGATGTATCGGATGATGGAGGAGTCTCGTAGGTTTAATGAAGAGACTCGGAGGATGCAGGAAGAGTCTCTGAAGACTCAGCATGACATGTATGCACTCCTCCAGCAGATGAGCTCGTGGAACTTCGGGCAGGGACACTACCCTCCTCCACCACCGCCGTCTGACTACTAGGGCTATCCCCTATTCCTTATTCCCTCTTGTTGTTCTTTAGATTCTGATATTCTTGTTTTCCTTTGTACTTTTGATGGTGTTTGTTGATTGACTTTTGATGACTTGTGATGATTTGATGATTTGATGTTTTGGATGGATGATTTAATTGATGCTATGATTTCCTTGATCTATTTTTGAGCTTATTGTTTATTGGTGATTGTGACTTGATGATCCTTTGGATTTCTTTATTCCCATGATTCCATGTTCTTTATCTTGAGCTTAATAGTGGATTCATTGACATATTTTTTAGTATCATTCATGTGGTAGTGAGTATGTTTGGGATTATGTACATGAGCATTTGAGTTTGAATTGCAAGACTAGTTGGATTTTGATATGATCATGAGTAAATTTGTAGCTTGACGCTAGTTCTTGATTTATTGTGTAAGGATGGATGTGATTGATGATACTTGATTCATTGCTCAAGTTATGCCCGTGAGTTTTTGTGCCTTAATAATCGTACATCCTATACGGTTGATAGTAATCCTTTGTGAGTGCATCATTCATGATTTGTATGCTAGAACTTGCCACTAGACTTGTTGATATTGATCTTTGTGTGATGTTTTGAAAGTGATAAGAGGCCATGTTTGATATGATGAGTTACTTTGCCAAATATTTTCCTACCAAATACATTTGATTTCCTTAGTGAGCCATGTTGAGCCTTATGATCCTTATTCTTTGGCAAGCCAAGTGAAATTGAAACTATTTAGCCTATTTTGATGAGCCTTTCTTGTCCTATGCTTAGTAGAGCTTGAATGTTGGCTAATGATGATGATTTGATTGCTAAGTGTGGGAAGTTGATGAGTAAAGTAATGAATGAAGCATGAAAGAATAGAAAGGTTGTGAAAGATTGAATTGTGAAGAAAAATGTGAATGAAAATAAAGATTCAATTTGTGAGCTTAAAAATAGAAAACTCAAGTGAATGGTGGATTGATCATTGAAGTTCTAAAGAAAGAGTGTTGCTTGATGAAAAGTGAAGAGATGTGCATTGTATTGATTAGCTTTCATTCAAGTTTCTACTACTTAGTCACTTTTATCCAAAAACATCCCACCTTTCCAAAGAACCTACATTACAACCTAGAAGAAAGACCTCTTTGATTCTTGATTGATCATAATTGATTTTGATTGAGATTAAGTCTTGTGGCAAGCATATGGTGTACTTGTTCATGCAATTGATGATTGAGAGCTTTAAACCTTGATACACTTGAGTGAAGAGTGAAACACTCAATGGAAGGAGCAATGTGTTAAGTGTTTGATTGAGCATTTATTTGAGCATGATTCATCTTGATGGCTAGTGGATAGTTGCATTGATACTTATGTTCATTGATGAGTTCGATTGTCTTTTATTTCATCTATAGTGCCATGTGACATAATTGCAATCAATTCACTCCTTTGTTCTTAGTTTCTACGTTGCTCGAGGACGAGCAACAATTCAAGTTTGGGGGTGTGATTGGAGTGAATTGATACATGTTTTTAGGGCCAATTTTAGTGCAAAAAGTGAGCTAAAGTGTGATTTTTGTGCCTAAATGTGAAAAGTATCACTATTTTGCCTAAAAAGTATTACTCTGTGAGGTTTTGATGTATTTTACCCGTTTTGCAGGTAAATCGGTGGAATTTTGTCAAACCGAGAGTACCGGTATTCTTAGAATGAAAAGACGAACATACGGGACGAAAACGGGGGTCGGGCCCGGAGCCCTTCTCGATAAAAATGCCCTGGTCTCGGGTTGGAGTCGAGGGTGCACAGACCTCGACTCGAGGTTCATGCTGGAGGGAAACAATTTCAAAAAGACAGGATCCTCGACTCGAGGGAGGAGCCTCGAGTCGAGGGATAGGAAAAATGAGGGAAAGCTCGACTCGAGGGCGAAGCCTCGACTCGAGGCGGGAGAGATTTTTAAAGAAACGTGTTAGCGACTTTTAGGCCTCGACTCGAGGACTTGAAGCTCGACTCGAGGAGTGCCCAAAACCGAAAAATTCAGTTTTTAAGCCATTGAAAGCCAAAATAGAGAGAGGATTGATTCTAGCATTTCAGAGCAGTTTCTAGGAGTTTCTTTGAGCGAATTTTACAATTTGTAGCTTGAATTTACTTGTAATTGCATTAGATTGTTAGAATTGAGATAGATTCCACATTTAGTTCATTAGATTAGTAGATTGGTTGATTGTAATTGAAGTTTGCAGCTGAGAATTGGGAAGAATTGAAGTTGTATTGAAGCATTGTACAAGATTAATCATTCTTATTTTTGCCTATTGAAGCTTAATTGGTGATGTTCTTACCCTTTGATCTCTTTAATTCATTGCTTGTAGTGATTAGATTGTTTCTAGCCATGGTTTTTGCTTGTAGCACCATGGGCTAATAGCTTTGTGCTTGGGATAATTGAAATTAGGGATGAAGTGATTGCCTCATGCTATGATTGTTGATAATTGTGATCAATTGAATTAGATTGCTCCCTAATTGTGATTCTTAATTGTGCTTCATGAAAAATTGTCTCTTTTGATTAATGGTTGATCACCCTAGCAATAGGCGAGAGTTGAGCTAACGTGATTCGGTGTTAATCGGGTTTCAATTTTGCATGATTGTATGAATTGGCGACTTCTACATTGAGAGATGGGAAGAACTAAGGATACTCACATTAGGCATTGTGATATTAATGGAGTGATTAATTTCATGATGGTTTATGTTTTCTATTTTGATTGATTTGCATTTGGATACAATCATAGTTTGTTAATCATGGATTCCTTGATGGAGATTATCCCTTGCACCCAATTCCCCCATTGATTTTAGTCTATTTGATCTTGCATTCTAAGTGTTTGATAGATTGTTTGCATAAACTTGCCAATTAATATCTTGCAATTTGTAGAGATTTAGTTCAAGAGCTTGTTGCAACTTTAGCCATTTAGAACTCTTATCCTTGAATTTCGTTTGCATACTTTCTCCCTTGGGTTCGATATTTTTGTTGATTGGTCTTAATAACTCTTACCCTATACACTCCAATCAGTTTTTCCCACCAAACTTGAGTTCTGTAACTTTTTTTACAAACAAATAATTTTTTAAAATTAAAATATAATGTACAGATATCGTTGGCATGGTGATTAAAGTGAGGCCAATATATGACATCACGAGAAGGGATATGAACCAAAAAACCAAAAAAAGAGAAGTCACTCTTTTGGACCACTTGTAAGAAAATTAATATATTTTTAAACAGAAACTACAACACTTCTTAAACCTTTTACAGAAAAAAAAAGGATTCTTACTTGTAACATTTTTGTTCTTTTTTTGGTTAAAAAACTGCAGGTCCAACACAATTAAACTGGAGTTATGGGGAGAGTTAGCTTCCAATGAAGGAGAAATAATTGAAAGCATGGTTATGTTGAGGCCCATAATAGCTGCTTTGAACGTGTTTGTTACCAAGTACGAAGGTATGACATTTTTACAAGATAAACGATAATCAATATTCTATATTCAAGAACTATTTAAAGTTCAATAAAACACTTAACACACCTTTTCAATATCAGGGGAAGTAAAACTTTCGATGTCCTTTATAAGCATTATTGAAATGAATCCAGAAGTAGATGAAAGCGAGAAAATTCAACAAAGGTAGCTACATTTTCATAATTGACAATTATATACACATAAGTTTAATCTTTTTAAAGAAATGTACCTATATTTGAAATGTGTTCTGCTATTTTTTTTCCTAATTTAAATATTCTTTTTAAGTGTTGGAGGAGGGATGGAAAATATATTTTGTCCGTCTAAAAGGATGAATGAAGCCAATGAAGAAAGTTTAGCGAACATTATTGCAAGCAACATGGACAAACAGTTTTGCACGTTCACTGGAAAAGTAGTCAAACTTTTAAGCATAAATACCATGTGGTATGACAAGTGCATCAAATGCAATTCAATGGTGCATCCTGAAGGAAACAACAAATATGTGAGGTGCAACACGTGTGATGACGACAAAAGCTGTTTCGCAAGGTATTATTTGCAGAAAATGATTGTAACCGATGGAAAAGAAGAAGTGTATGCCACCCTTTTTGATGCAGCTGAAGCTATTGTGGGATGCCCTGCCCATATTTTTGCGGAAAAAATTTTAACGGTAAAGTTTATTTAAGATTTTTTTCTTGGAGCATAATTTTTCGATAAATCATAATCATAGGTATGTATATTTAAAATCAATTCAGGCTCAAGATAAAAATGAGTGTGTCTACTACAAGAATTTGATGTGTTGTCAGAGGTGACTTTCAAATTTTTAGTGAAGATGGACAGTAAAAGAACTCAAGAAAGAGCTGAAAAGAGAATAGTTATTGAAGAAGTCGTCAAGTGGATACAGTTCGGTTCGAAGAGGGATCATCTTCAAACAAACGGAAGCTAGAATGCATGGCATAACTCTCACATTTACCTACCCCAACACCATTCAGATTTATAGATAACTCTTTCATTTCTAATTCTAGATCATTAGGCTGTTGCTACACTATTCTTCAATTGAAATAGATTTTTTGATATTGTAGTTGGTTTTATCATGGGCCAAAATTTAGAGTTGCTGATATTTACGTAGTGATAAACAAATATTTCTCTTCTTTATTTTTAATTTGCTGCATTATTCCTCATATTTTTATTGACTCAATTCTTCAATATGAACCCTCCGTAGCATTTAACTCTGGATTTACTCTGTAGTTCTGATTTTTGTTTTACACAGTATATTTGTTGGGAGGGAAGATAAGTTTTTACCTCTAGATGTTTTTTTTTTTTTGTTTCTTTGATTAGAATCTAATTTTTGCTATTACTTAGTTTGTGTGTATTGATGAATTTCTTTACTTCTTGAATTCACAAAAGACTTTAAGTTATATATATATATATATGTGTGTGTGTGTGTGTGTGTATTTGACTAGATATTCTGATGTAGTGGTTATGCACTTCAAAAAAGGATTTCAGCAATGTAAGTCCCCTCTCTCTAACCTTACAATCTGTAATCTATGTATTGATCTGTGGGAGATTTAATCATTTATTTCTTCTCTATCTCTATTTTTTAGCAATGTAAGCTCTCTCTATCTTATCTATAATTTTAGCAATGTAAGCTCTCTCTATCTTACCTATAATTTTTGTGTTGATATGTGGGAGATTTGATCATTTATTTCTTATAATCAAGGGAGAAGGCAAAGCAGACTGCATTGTCTACAGAAGCTCCAAATGTAATCATGTTAAGGCCTAGCTTTACATAGGATGACTTAACTATATATTGGTATTTTATTAGTGTAGTTTTCAAAGATATGCATGAATTTGGAGTGTACGAATTAGTATAATATTGATGGGAAGTAGGAGATGATCTCATTGTTTGGTGTCTTTTCCATACTTTATTATTAGTATACGGTTAAGAGTGCATTTGCCTTTAATTATGAGAGTGTTCTGCTACTGCTTGATTTAGAAATTCCATTAATAAAAATTACTGTTCATTTCAATAGTTGTTGTGGTGTTTCAGGTAATTCCAAGACAACTCTATGATAATGTTGGTTTTGACGCAACTGATGTGTTGAACAAACTGAGACAAAAGCATGCCCTTCCATCAGATTAGCTTCTGTCGCTCGATGGACAATGTTCAGGATGCTCAGTTTGTGATTATGATATGTTTTCTATGTTTTCAATATGAACATGAGATGAGTTGAGAGGTCTTTGCTATTGTTAAATTGAGACTTATTATTGATGGAGTCTCCAAACTGTACATAGGGGAGGGTGCACCTTATGGGGTAGGCATCAACATGGGTGGAATTGCTAATTCATTTGCTAATTTAAAGCAGACTGAAGTCATGACATATTCAAATTTGAATCTTGATAAAAAAATAAAGACATTTAAAACTAAATATTCATTATTAAACCTATCATAAATTGAAACTTAATATTCAAATATTTGAAACGTGACAAAAAAAATCAAGACATTTTAAAACTAAATATTCATTATTAAACCAATCATAAATTGAAACTTAATAGAAATTCAAACATTCAAAATAAAAAAAAGATTTTTCAAATAACATTTGTTTTTTCACAAGAACATTCAAACAAGTTATATATTTACCCTACCAAACAACATTTACCTTTGTTGATGTTAGTGACAAGTGTTACTCAGAATGTGCCAACATTCTGGTCACAACATCAAAATTCGTCTTTGCACTTTCACTAACCCTTAACTCACGAAATGTCTTGTTCAATGTCTTGGTTTTACAGTTTGAAGACTTATGGCAGTTTTCTTAAGTCATGTGGTTGAAAAGGCAAGAGTGAGGAGTTGAAAAGAATATGGTGAAGTTACAAAGAAGTTACCTATTTTCAAGGGAGATGTGAAAGTTATCTTCAAGCACTAAGAATCCAGAATATCTATATATACACGGCTGCTATGAAGATTAAAACTCGGAGTTGAGAGAAACACAATCTAGCATAGTCTATTGGCATAAATTAGTGAGTTTATTGTATGTTTCTATCTCGATACTTCCATTGGTGAATGTTCCAACATTTCACTCAACATTGAGTCTTTATTTGTATTAGTGATGGGTTAGATTGATCAATATCTAGTCACTATATACGTAGATCCATTCACGGTGTGACTTATGTTTTCACCAATTGTATCACTTAACAATTTTAGTGATAATTCGCCGATTGGCAGTATAGACTTATTCATAGTCTATACAAAATTTTGATATCCATCTTGCAAAGTGTTTAAGACTTCCGCTGTGTATTTCTGTATTTATTTTTGTCTGTGTTGCTCGTCGAATGTGCCAACATTCATGACAATATTCTACAAAACACTTACGCACACCTTCAATTGGCACCAGAGCCATTGAACTCGTTATCCTGAGCTTTGATCCTGCGTTTGGTGTGTATTATTGCGATGGAATATCCTATGATAGCTCCTGTTAGGCCACCAGTTCTTGATGGAACAAATTATGCGATTTAGAAGCCTAAGATGCGCATGTACATCAAGTCCATTGATGAACGTGCATGGAGGAGTATTTTAACTGGATGGACTCCACCAACAGTACCAGCTACTGATAATACTGAAGCTCAAATCAAGAGGGAGTTAGAATGGACAAATGATGAGGTGACCACGGCTAGCTTCAACTCAAAGGCACTCAATGCCATTTTCACATCTATGGATGTTTCCATGTTCAAAATAATCTCTAATTGTGTATCTGCAAAAGATGCATGGGAGAGATTACAAGAACATTGTGAAGGATCTGAGAGTGTTAGAAGGACAAAGTTGCGGATGCTTGGAACCATGTTCGAAAATCTAAGGATGAAGGAAGATGAAACCATATCCTCCTACAATGAAAGAATCACTGAGATTTCTAATGAATCTCAAGCACTTGGTGAAGCTATATCCAATACAAGGTTAGTACATAAAATCTTAAGAATTGTTCCTAAACGTTTCGATGCTAAGATATGTGCTATTGAGGAAGCTAAAGATACTGATGCTATTACACAAAATGAGTTGGTGAGTATTTTGAAAACGTATGAAATGAATTTTGCCCAAAGAGATAATGAGAAATCTGAAAAGAAAATTTCTGTTTTCAAATGAGAGACATCTTCGAGTATTAACAAACAACTGTTTGTTACTGAAATAGATTCTGATGAAGATGTTATTGATGATTGTGCCGATAATGCTGATAACATTGCTTTCTTAACTAAGCAGTTTAATTCATTTTTGAAAAAGAAAACAAATAGACTTAGAAATAATTTGCAAATTAAGAATCAAGATAGAGATCAAACTGGGAGTTCACGTCAATTGCCTGATAAAAATAGGAATGTTTATCAACCTAGGCAATTTGATAGAGGTAACAAGATCAAATATGATCCAGAATATAGGAAAAATATTAAATGTGATGCTTGTTCTGGTTTTGGTCATTATGCTAATGAATGTGCCAACACTCTTTTAAGAAAAAGGGTAAATTTCAATACTACCTTAAGTGATGAGTCTGATTGTGAAGATGATTCTGATAAAAATGAAGAATATGCTCTTTCTGCAAGAATTATATATGATGATACTCTTGATGATTTACTGGATGATTCTGATGTCGAATCAAATGTGCCAACATTTGAGGAAACATTGGAAGTTCCAGAAGTTAATTGTTTCTCAAGTTCTTGTGTAGATAAAGCAGGTACTTCTAACAATATTTGCAAAGATTGTAAGTCTAGTTATCTTAAGCTTGAAGAGGAGTTGGAATCCACTCAGAAAGCCTTGAAGGACATGACTATTGAAGAGTCATATCAAAAGGATTTGGTGATAAAGCTTGAGGTCATACTGACAAGGAAAGATCTGGAGATATGCAACCTCAAAGAGCAGCTCAAAGGCACAACACTGAATTTCAAAAGATATTCAGAAAGTTTAGCAAAACTTGATGATGCACTAACAATTGGAAGTACAAGTAGACATGGTCTTGATTATAATGGTCATATTACTCAGTTTTTAAACAATAATAAACCTATTGTGTTTACAAAACCTTCTGTTGAACCTGAAAAACTGCAAAATGATTCTGTAAAGAAGGATGTTTGTCATTATTGCTTTACTGAAGGACATAAGAGACCTAACTGTTTAAGAATGAGATAGGACAAGAAATTTGCTAAAATGTCTTTGAAAATATTGCCACATTCTGCTCAACATTCGAAACAGACAGTTCAAAAATTTTCACAGAAATCTGTTCGAAAACCCACTTGGGTAAAAAAGTCAAATTATGTATGTAATGTTGTTTACACCTCTTTAAAAGCATGTGTTCCTGGACTATGGTACTTTGATAGTGGGTGTTCTAGGCACATGACCGGTGAGGAAAGTTATCTCACTGATTATAAGGTTTATGATGGTGGAAATGTTACATATGGAGGAGGTTCAAAAGATAAAATCATTGGAATAGGTACATTAAATGTTCCTAGTTCTCCAAACTTTACAAAAGTCTTACATGTTAAAGGTTTACTTGCAAACTTGATTAGTATTAGTCAATTATGTGATGATGACTTGCATGTAAAGTTTGATAAAAGTTCATGCTATATGTTAAATAATGATAATAATTGTCTTATGGTTGGTAATAGATCTGTTGATAATTGTTATTTAATTTATTCAAATCAAGCATGCTTTAATGTTCAAACTGATGAAAGTATATTTTGGCATCAAAAACTTGGACATGCTCATTATAGGAATATTGTTAAATTGTTGAAATTTGATGCTGTTAAAGGTCTGCCTAAGTTACAAATACGTATGTCAAATGTGTGTGGATCCTGTCAAAGTGGTAAACAAGTCAAAATGTCACATGAAATGTTGACACATTGTTCTACAAAATATTGCTTTGAACTTTTACATATGGATTTAATGGGACCAATGGAGACTGAAAGCATTGGTGGTAAGAGATATTCTTTTGTCATAGTAGATGATTATTCAAGGTTTACATGGATTGAATTTCTTGAGGAGAAATCAGATGCTTTTGGAGTATTCAAAATTCTCTATAAACGGTTTAAAAATGTTTATAACACCAAGGTGAAGAGAATAAGGTCTGATCATGGTAGGGAGTTTGAGAACAACTTATTCACTAATTTTTGTGAAGACAAAGGCATAATTCAAGAATTTTCTTCTCCCAAAATACCTCAACAAAATGGTGTAGCCGAAAGGAAAAATAGAACTCTACAAGAGATGGCTAGAGTAATGTTTTTATCCAAGAACTTTCAAAAAGATTTTGGGCTGAAGCTTTGAATACTGCTTGTCATATATCAAATAGAGTTTATTTGAGACCTAACTCTACTAAAACACCTTATGAGTTTTTGAATAATAAAAAACCTAATCTGAAATACTTTCATGTCTTTGGATGTGTTTGTTACATACTGAATGATAGAGACCAACTTCATAAGTTTGATTCAAAAAGTGATAAAGGTTTCTTTCTTGGTTATGCTAGGAATAGTAGAGCTTTTAGGATTTATAATCTTAGCTATGAATGTTGTTTTTGATGATAATGCAAGTCTTGCAGATAATACCATTGAAGAAGATGTGACTGATCTTATTGAGTAGATGCAAGGTTCTGATATTTCTGAATTGATGTGAATGTTGCTACAAATGTGCCCACATCTGAAGCAACATCGCCTCAAAATCCAGAAATTAATAGAACTATGTCTTATCCTACTACAGTACCATCTTCCAGAATCCTAAAAAATCATCCACAACAACAGATCATAGGTAAACCACAATCAGGTGTACAAATAAGGAGAAAATTGAGTTTTGATGCAAGACATGTGGTAAGATCAATCTGTATGACATCTATATGCAACAAGGTGAACTTTGAATGTTTTCATTCTCTCAATGAACCTAAAAATATTGATGAAGCAATGAAAGATGAAAACTGGATTAATGCCATGCATGAGGAGTTAAATCAATTTGATAGAAATGATGTTTGGATGCTTATACCTAGGCCTGATAATGTGAATGTAATTGGTACCAAATGGATCTTTAAAAACAAAACTGATGAATCTGGTAATGTTGTAAGAAACAAAGCTAGATTAGTTACTCAAGGCTACACACAAGTAGAAGGAATTGATTTTGATGAGACATTTGCTCATGTTGCTAGAATTGAATCCATAAGACTATTACTTGCTATTGTATGTTACATTGATATAAAACTGCATCAAATGGATGTCAAGGCTGCATTTCTAAATGGAATTCTTATGGAAGAAGCATATGTAGAACAACCTAAGGGTTTGAGAATCATGAATTTTCTAATTATGTTTATAAACTTAAGAAGGTTTTATATGGTTTGAAGCAAGCACCTAGGGCATGGTATGGTAGATTAACTGATTTTCTTGTTGAATTCGGTTTCTATAGAGGTGAAGCTGATAGGACTTTGTTTATAAAACATTCTGGAAATGATATCATGATTGCTCAAATATATGTTGATGACATTGTTTTTGGTTCTACATGTGAGAAAATGCTTGAATTATTTGTGCATGAAATGACCTCTACCTTTGAAATGTCGATGGTTGGAGACTTGAATTACTTTTTAGGTCTTCAAATTAAACAATGCAAAGATGATATTTTCTTTTGTCAAAGTAAATATGCCAAAAATCTTGTAAAAAGGTTTGGTTTAGACAATGCTAAGCACATGAAGACACCTATGGGATCGACACAAAAATTATGTAAAGACAGTGTTGGCCAGAATGTTGACCCAATATTGTATAGGTCGATGATTGGTAGATCATTAGATATGTGGCAGTGATGGAGATGGAGCTGCTAATGATCTCGATAATTTAGAGTCGGATATTTAGATTTATTTAGGTCTTTTATTTTAATTGCTATTTGTTAATTTCCAAAAATAGTGGGCTTTGGCCCATTAGGTGTTTTAGGTTTTCTATTTATTTGTTGAAGAACTCATTTGTAGGGGAGATGAAAAGGATGAATATGAATGACCTGAAATAGGGATGTTCCCTTTTGGAGACAATGATTCGATTTGATCATTTGTTGTTTTATTTGTGATTCTTCTCTTTTATTGTGTGTTCTTATTTTATTTGTTGTTCCACCCATTTGGGTGTTGAGTTTGCTGCTTGATTGTAGCTTAGCCTGCATCAGATTGGTAATCAGAGACCAAGTTTTTCGATCCAGCCATGCCTTCCCATCGAGACCAGACCCGTGATGCCGTTCTTGCCCAAAAAATTGATGAACTCACCCTGCAGATGGGAACCATATTCCAGTTTATGCAACAACATTACAACAACAACCCACCACCCACCATCACCCTGCTAAACCCGAACCAGAGCCGCCGTCGCGATTAGAGGGCCGCCGTCGTTCTCTGCCTAGAGCCATGCGCCGTCGCCTTCGTTCGCTGTGCGAGGCTCTGTTCCGCCGCCTCCGCCACACAGCCCCCACCGGCGCACCATCGCATTCGAGCGCCAGACGTCGCGGCGCGTGCCACCGCCGTTCTCCGCCGCACAGGGTCGAATCTCGTCGCCGTCGTTCTTCTTCGCCCAGAGTCATGCTCCGTCGCCTCCCTCCCTAAGCACTGACTTCCACCACACCGCCGCCAATCGTTCTCTTCCGGCGCTCGGACCCAACGCCGGCCTCCACCACTCGTGACCCCAAGTCAGCGTGCCTGCTGTAGTGGTTGCTAGTGAGGAAGAAGAAAACAATGTTTTTGCAGCTTATGTTAATGAAGTGGAAGCTGCTGCGTACGCTAGTGAAGGAGATGATTTTGAATTTGGGCCTGTTGCCCTAGTTCCTTTTATTGGGCCTGAACAGCTTGGGCATGAAGCTTTGAGCTGCATCACTGGCCCACCCCGCGGCCAGCCTCCGCCGCCACAGTTTCACCTCCACGCTTAGCCGGCCCTCTCCGTCGCTTCCTCCTCTCAGCCGCCGCCGTTCCCCTCCATCGATCTCTCTCTCGGAACCGCCGTAGACATAGGGGACAACCCGTTATCTCCCCGCCGTCGTACGCATCTCGCCACCGATCTCCCTCTCTCCGCTGTCCACTCCGCATCGCAAACCAGCGTCGCCGCCGCCACCGAGCTCCGAACCCCGCCGCGCGGCTCCAGCGCCGGCATCCACCGCTTGTGCCCCTATGCCGATAGCGCGCCGCCGTCACCTTCTCCGATTCACAACCTTCTTCCTTCGCCGTCATTGTCTCCTGTGGATAGTACAGCTCCGTCGCCGCCGTCCACAAGCAAGCCGCTGTTACCTGCCAAGGTTGAAGGTATGTGCGCTGGAGTTTTTCTCACTGATGAATATGTCGCCCTAGCTGCTACCCATGGTTTTTCTAATTGGGCTGAACATTTTGAAGTCAAACCTGATTTTGGGCCCGTTATTTTTTATGAAAAAAATGATTTATTTGATGAGTCCTTATTTAACTTTGATGAATCTATTGGTAATGTGGATTATGATGGACCACCAATATTTGATGAAGAATTAGCAGAGAAAGAGCAGTGTTCTGTTAATTTGGAGCATCACGTTTTTACTGCTAAGCTAGATGATGAGCTGTGTTCTGATGTCAGTTATCCCTTGCAAAATAACCATTATTATTTTATTAATAATGATAGTTATTTTTTTTAGGACTCTTTGCAATATCATGTTGCTTATCGTCTCAAAATTTTGGGTCACGTACGGACAGCCGATATTTTTGAGGTGAAGTATTTTGAAACAATTTATGGTGAAAATTCCTCTGGAGATGAAGCTACTTTCGATTCGAGGGTGAATCGTTCCGAAGAGGAAGAGAATGATGGAGATGGAGATGAATGATTATGAATATGAATTGAAAAATGGGATGAGTCCCTTTTGGAGACTTCGAATCACTTGATTCGTTCGTCGTTTTTATTGTGTTGTTTATTTTATCTCTATTCTTATTTTGCATTTGTGATTACCCACTTGGGTATTGTTGCTTCTGCTGCCATTATTGTAGCTTTGAGCTGCATCAGATTCAGGCAGGCACATGTGATTATGGAATATGGTATAGCAAAGACATTAATTATTCTTTGACTGGTTATAGTGATGCAGATTGGGCAGGTGATAGTGATGATAGAAAGAGTACAAGTGGAGAATGTTTCTACATGGGTAATAATCTTGTTTTAATGGATTAGCCGAAAACAAAATTGTGTCTCCCTATCTACGGCTAAATCAGAATACATAGCCACGGAAAATTGTTGTACACAACTTCTATGGCTTAAGAAGATGTTCATAATTACGGTTTGGAGAGCAATACTCTTACTGTTTATTGTGACAATACAAGTGCAATTAATATATCTAAGAACCCTGTGCAACATTCATTAACTAAGCATATAAGTATAAGACACCACTTCATTAGGGACCTTGTAGAAAAAGAAGTTGTAAAGTTGGAATATATTTCTACTGAGAAGCAAATTGCAGACATTTTTACTAAAGCCCTTGATAATGAGAGGTTTTCTTCTCTTAGAAAATCTCTAGGTTTATGCACTTATTAGACCTATATTTGCTGTGTGTTGTAACAAATGTACCAACATTTGTAACAACACTAGAACAATTTATTTAAATTTTTCTAAGTATTGTAATATTTAGTGTTTTCAAACTCTCTTGTGTAAATAGTATTAGAACCTGTGATTAATATAAATTGTCCTGGACACACTTCTCTCAAATGCAATTAAATAAACTCCCTATTAGATGCTATGTCACTGAGTAACTATGGAACACGGAGTTGACTACTACGATGTACTCTTTTAAAAAAAATTATGACTTGAATGCATCAATATATTCACAATCCATTGAGTAATTATGGGACACGGAGCTGACAACTACGATGATCTCTTCTGGAAAAATGGATCAATGTGAATAAGTGAGAAAAGCAAAATATAGTGCAACACAAATGAATTAATTTCATGTAAAAACTTTGTTGAGAAGTGCGTGTGCCGACATTCAGTGAATAACATTTTGGTTCTCATATGTATATTTACCTCTATGAGTTTGTTAATTTCCAAATATTATTTTATGCAGATTTATTTAATTTAAATTGTTCCCAGTAATATTATATAGTTTAATTAATTTTATTGTGCGGGTTTTTTTTATTAAGTGGTTATTTTTGCATGTTTGAATTTTAACTTCCACACATTCGGTAATGCCCTATTTCTTAGGGATGTGATTAAATCTTATTCGAATAACACCAATGTGATCACAACTTCTACGATCTTTCTCTTTCCTATTTAAGGTCCTTAATGCTCAGTGTGTTTTACACATTATATCATAGTTTCGAATTAAGCACAAGTGTTGAAGGTATTATTATTTCTGCTTATTGGTATTAGTTCTTTATCAGCTTCTTATTATTCAAATTGATTATTTAATTAATAAAATTTGAAAACTGTTTGCAGATTATTAATATGGCTGATCGAAAGGACTCTTCACCTTCACAATCCAAACACGTCAACTCTCCTGCATCATCTTCTTCTTCGCGAAACCTCTGTCTCCTAGCAACAATTGCCACAGAAAATATTTCTGACAGTGTTGGCGCACCAGTCCCGACATCACCCGCATCAATTAGGGTTGGGTCGATGGATGTGCCATTATCGCCAACCCACACTGAGAATCTCGTTGAGCAACCCACTAAAACCCCAATTTTGGGTGGAACACCACAAAATCAAGATGGCGGTGAAGCTAGCGAAGCCCCTGTTCTTGAAACCTACCCTATGACGGTTGAGCTCGCTGAGGGGGCCACTTTTGATCAAATTGTCTACGCCTTCAAATCCCTTACAAAATAGACGATTTACCCAATTGTCAAAGTCGGTGATAAAGAGGTTAATTTTAACGAATACAGACATCTAGTCTTTACGCCTTCACAATCCACTCAAGATGCTTCAATGGAAGAAGCTGCTTCTGACTCTACAGACACCGGAGAGCTCACTGCCCGTTTTCGTGTTGTTCGTCATCAAGCCACTAGGGCCAGAGGTTAGAAACGACGCTCTTACCGGTTGATGAGTCGATGAGTAGATTATTCCGAAACTGGAAAGAAGCAGAAGCATGATGATGAAGTTGCTTCAAAACCAATTCAGGTCTTTGACTCTGACTCTTTAAGTGATGAAATGGAGGAGGCAAACCCAGAAAAAGAAGCCAGTGAACAAGCTGATGTTCCAGTGCCCAGTCCCAGGAGGAGCACTGATGATTCAGAAATGAATCAAACTCTGGGTGATATGCTTGCCAAGCTGGAAAGGAGAAGAAAGAAACAGACTGATCCGCAAAATGTGCCGGAGGATGTTGCCTCAC
The DNA here is from genome assembly GCA_030762865.1 of Paraleonurus japonicus. Classification (NCBI taxonomy): domain Eukaryota; kingdom Viridiplantae; phylum Streptophyta; class Magnoliopsida; order Lamiales; family Lamiaceae; genus Paraleonurus; species Paraleonurus japonicus. Next base: position 21,235,628 of record CM061055.1, on the reverse strand, counting down.
CTATGGCAACATCCAGCTCATCCTCTGAAAAATCAGATGAGGTACATACTGATTCTTCTCTGCATATGTCTTCTTCCTCTAATTCTGATGATAACTATAATGGGATTGATAGTGATAAGTTTAGAACTTTGAGGACTAGGCTGATTGTGGGGAAAATGATAATTAAGATGGATGATTTCATTTCTGTGAATATGGTTGGTTATCTGGAAGAAAGGTCTTTACTGTTTGCACTTCAGTTTGTTACTCCTTATCTGATTGATTGGGTATATGAATTTTATGCCAACTTGAAGGACAGTACCTCTAGAGTTAATTCTAAGAACTATAGAAAGGTCAAATTTAGGGGAAAGGTGATTGAGGTTACTCCTGCTACGATTAACAGTTTTCTTAGAACTAGGGATGATGAAGATCCCCAAATTGATAACCTTGATGAGGTGATAAGTGTCATCACCGGAGGGAGACAAACAGTGTGGAGGTATAGGATGAACTCCTCAGTCCTCACTAGTTTGTATAGTGTCCTGCACAAATTTATTGTGTACAATTGACTGCCCTCATCCAACACCACCACCCTTACATCTGAACAAGCTGTCCTCATGTACAAAATTGGTCATTTGCAAAGATTCAACCTAGGGAAGACAATCTTTGAGAATATGATGACTTATTCAGGAAAGTTGAAGAGTAAAGGTCTGCTGCCATATCCCAGCTTGATATTTATGATGATTTCAGCTCTCGGATTTCAGAGGGAAAATTCAGAGATAATCAGTTCATTTGCACTAAGTTTAGGGATCTCACATGTACTGAGAAGTGGACCAAGAGTGATTGATCTGCCTTATAGAGATCCAAATGCCCCTGAAGCTGAGGTTCCTGCTGATCAACCAGCTGATGTGCCGAGAGATATTGGCACACACGCTGCCAACATACCGCAATTACAGCCGTATTTTATCCACGATCAAATTGCAATGACAGATAATTCAATTACTAATGCCAAGTGTCTGTTGAGCACTCTTGAAATGCACAAAAGGATCTGGGAAACGCTCCTTTCTACTGTCACAGGGGGAGTGGGACCTGCTGTTGCACCGAATGCTGCTGATGGTGCTGGATCTGCTGATGCTGGAGTACAGGCTGCGGATGGTGGACAGGATGCAGACATAGCGGGGGCAGGAACAAGTGTTGATCCTAATGCTGAAATGCAGGATGTGCCGGATATTGTGCCTGACAATCCAGACAACACTGATGGCGGTCACAACAGTTCAAATATGGATGCTGAAAGAATTGATGTTGTAGACTGGGACGACGAAGACCTGAGTGTTCTCTACGATGATCTGGATGACTGGGGGCACTAAGTGAGGGGGAGAGCTTGCAAAGATGGAAGAGCTTGAAGATCGGGGGAGTTAGTGCAGATTATTGAAGATGCAGTTGTTTATGTTCAACAGCCCAACCTCTCCTTATTTTCATTTTATAAGCTTTGTCTATTTTTGTAAAGACTCAATTTATATTTTGTTTTTTTTTTTGTTTATTCGGACTTATATTATGATCTTATAATATTTTAGGTATGTTTTGAACATATTATTAGTTCGGTATTAATTTAAGTTTTTTTCCTTTTTTTCTCTTCTTTGTTTTTATGCTCTGATTTAATTTTTGTTAAGTCTAGTATTTGTTAATGTTCGTATATTATGGCGTATGTTCTTATATCATGTTGCTTTGATTTAATATTAGTGTATCGTTTTAGTTATGTATTAAGTCTATGTTATGTTCTTAATATATGTCTTAGTGATGTTATATGTTTATTGTTTTATATTTTTGTTCATTTTTGGCTCAGTAAAAAGATGTCATTAACTTGATATTAATTTACTTATCTCTATTGTGTACATATTCTGATCAATGGTACAACATCAGGTGTGTTTCAGTAGAAAGACCGAATTGGGGGAGATTGTTGATGTTAGTGACAAGTGTTACTTAGAATGTGCCAACATTCTGGTCACAACATCAAAATTCGTCCTTCCACTTCCACTCACCCTTAACCCACGAAATGTCTTGTTTTTACAGTTTGAAGACTTATGGCAGTTTCCTTAAGTCATGCGGTTGAAACGGCAAGAGTGAGGAGTTGAAAAGAACATGGGGAAGTTACAAAGAAGTTACCTATTTTCAAGGGAGATGTGGAAGTTATCTTCAAGCACTAAGAGTCCAAAATATCTATATATACACGGCTGCTATGAAGATTAAAACTCGGAGTTGAGAGAAACACAATCTAGCATAGTTTATTGGCATAGATTAGTGAGTTTATTGTATGTTTCTATCTCGATACTTCCGTTAGTGAATGTTCCAACATTTCACTCAATATTGGGTCTTTATTTGTATTAGTGATGGGTTAGATTGATCAACATCTAGTCACTATATACATAGATCCATTCACGGTGTGGCTTATGTTTTCACCAATTGTATCACTTAACAATTTTAGTGATAATTCGCCGATTGACAGTATAGACTTATTCATAGTCTATACAAAATTTTGATATCCATCTTGTAAAGTGTTTAACACTTCCGCTGTGTATTTCTGTATTTATTTTTGTTTGTGTTGCTCGTCGAATGTGCCAACATTCGGAATCGTGACAATATTCTGCAAAACACTTACACACACCTTCAACCTTCATTCTTTAAAACACTGATTTTTAAAAGACAAACAATCTTTCCCAACAACAAGACGAAAATTATTCTGTTGCACAGCCTCTGCTCCACAATCTCCTTCACTGCCATTGAGGACTAGAACCTGCGAGCCAACACGATAAAAAATAAGTTCAAGAAAAAACTCTTTGCAACAAAAAAACAAGGTACTTAGAATTTATTTATTTTTCTTTTACATTCAAACTATATAATTTTTAGAAACCTTTGGTAGCACCATGTAATGATCAAAGAACATTCTTCAATTATAATTCTTTAAATATAACATTTAGAGAACATAAGATTTTTTACCTTCTTATTTAGAATAATTATATGAACACTGTAGCATACATCCTTATATTAGGCTTCATCACATCTCGATCATTTTATCCAAACTTTCGTTAGCAATTTGAGGATTACCATTCTTGCAATAACAATTGATGAGACAAATGTAACTATTTGTATTAGGGGACACAGAGCCCCTTGACATTGTCTCGATCTTCTTAATGAAAAAAGAAATAGTTAGAGAACATAAGTTCTTTTACCTTCTTATTTAGAAAAATTATATGAATAATTAAGCAACATGCATAAAAAGAATTAAGTTTTTTTTACCATCTCTCTCACCTTATATTTGTATACATGAGAGAGGAGAGAAATAATGAAAACGAACATAAAACTTTTTTTTGTTAAGGATATATATTTAGCGAGGGATTGGTTTTCTATTTGAGAAAACTGTTGGAACGGTCAAAGTCTTGACTCTTAACCCTAGGCTTGAAATCACCGTATCAACAAAAAAAAAAGTACTAATTTCATATAATTACACTAATAATAGTTTTTTTTTAATTCCCATCTCGCTGCAACAATAAATAATTATCTGTTATACAATTAATAATGTTTTGTGTATGCGTCATTTTCAAATTCGTTAATGTTAAAATGTCTGTATTAGCATACGTCACAATTATATTGAATTTATAACGATGGTTTGAGTTGACAATTTTAAATTTTAATAGGAATAATTTAATATTAGGGCTAAAATTTTAGGACGAGTCCCAATTTAAGTGTTAAAATTTGAAGTGTCTAAAATTAGGGTCTATTTTTTTTATTTTTTTCACAATATAAGATCCATTTTTTTTATCTCAGTTCAAAACCCGATCAATCTGTCTTTATTTTCTTTTTATAGAATACTCAAACGTATAATAACTTTTTTTCTAATTAGTTTTTTATATAATAATATATTAAATTAAAAAATTATAATTTGTATTGACACACTGAATTAGATTTATTTAAAAATGAAAATTTCAATTTTTTATTTTTTAATCTAGGTGATAAACGTGAGTATTTTTAATAATTACGGTTAAAATGTAGATGAGAAAAATAATACATAATAAAAAAATTTATAAAAAAATTACCCGTGCATAAATAGAAAATAAAAATTAAAAAGAAATTTTGGGTCTTAAATTGAGAGATAATAAATAAAATTGAATCTTAAATTGAGAAAATATAAACAAAAATTAAACCATAATTTAAGATACTTCAAAATTCAAAACCTAAAATGAGACTTATCCTAAAAATTGAGCCTAATATAATAAATTTCCTATTTTAATTGTATATAATCATTTTTAGATCCATGTGTCATTTTTATATTTATTTAGTTGTCTAATACACTATGCATGTATAAGGAAAATACGGAAGATAAGAAATCAGTATTATTGAAATTTAAAAAAAAATATATAATACTTTTTTTTAAACTACGCAGTGTCTAAATTGTTTAGATTTCTTTAATTAAAATAGTTTAAAGATATGTAATAATGATTTTTTATATATTACTTAAAATTTATATAACACGCAGCAAATTGACCAATTTATGTAAGATCAATAACACATTTTTTTCACCCCATTTTTTTTTTATTAACACACCTACTAATTGACAACAATCGTATAATGCAAATCCTTATATGAAAATTAAATTTAGAAAATACACACACAAAAAAGAACTACAACCCCTAAAATTCTGGGGAAAAAAAACAAGAGAAAAATTGACATATAATTTCAAAAATTAAACATCCCAGCATGACTAGAAATTAATGAAATTTTCCAGAAAGACGATTCATCGAGATAGACTGTATTTTAATACAAAGATAAAGAAAGATTAAAAAACGTTATTTATAACATAACAAAAAAAGACAACTTAAACCATAGTAATGTTGTTTTTTTAATGATAATTTAACATTTGTGTTTCAAAATTCAAACAATCTTTTTAACAAAATTTGGAACCTTAGGAAAGCAACAAATGGAGAACAAAAATAAAAGAACACGTTATTCAATGCTCTCCGAAGATCAGCGCAGACAGAAGATCCAACGTACCCTTGAAAACAGGAAAAAGCGACAAACAACAAATTCAAACCCATCAACGTCATTTTCCTCTCCAATCCAAGAGCTGAAAACAAAGACAGCATGCTCCTTTTGCGAGGCAACAAAGTTTGAAAACGAAACTCTAACATTCTGTTGTCAAAATGGTCAGGTAACATGCAAAAATCTCTCAACTACAAAGAAAAAAAAATACCGAAAAATATTGAATAATATAGGAAGCAAACCAGAGAACAAGAAAACATAAACAAATTTCTTTAAATTTAGGTACGACTTGTAGAAACCGAAGCACCAAAAGAGTTGTTCAGATTGTTCGACTCTCAAATAGACGAAGGCATTCACTTCAGAAAAATATTAGAGCCTTTAACAACATGTTCTCCTTCACGTCTTTCGGAGTCAATTTGGACAAAAAACTAGCTACATCAAATAAAGGAGTTTACACGTTCAGGGCACAGGGACAAACATACCATTACCTGTCAGCACTTTTGCCAGATAAAAAACCGGTGTTTTTCCAACTGTTCTTTTATGACACAAAAAACGAAGTGGAAAACAGATATAACGTGTTGAAGGGAGCAGAGGTAGTGATTGGAGTGAATTGATACATGTTTTTAGGGCTATTTTTAGTGCAAAAAGTGAGCTAAAGTGTTAGTTTTTGTGCCTAAATGTGAAAAGTATCACTCTTTTGCCTAAAAAGTATTATTTGTGAGATTTTGATGTTTTCCGTCCATTTTGCAGGTAAATCGGTGGAATTTTGCCAAACCGAGAGTACCATTAGGCTTAGAATGAAGAGACGGACATCCGGGACGAAAACAGGGGTCGGGGCCGAAGCCCCGTGCGAGAAAAATGCCCTGGACTCGAGCTCTGATCGAGGAGCAAGAGCCTCGAGTCGAGGGCTATGCAGAAAAGGACAAAAAACGGAAAATGGCAGCAGTCTCGACTCGAGGCATGACCCTCGAGTCGAGGGAGGTGAAAAAGGCAGGGACCTCGAGTCGAGGCCTGACCCTCGACTCGAGGGGGTAGTTTTCCAGAAATTCGCCTATTTAAGAGGAGAAGCAGGGCATTTCAGAGATAACTTGGAGAGGAACTCATAGTAGCAGTTAGTAGCGGTTTTGGGGCGATTTCTCAAGCCCCAAGCCAATTCCTTTCCTAGATTAGTGTAGAAGTTAGAATTAGGAGTAGATTTCCATTGATTGTTGGTAGATTAGACATAGATTAGCATTTGATCCTTGTAATTCATTCAATTCAAGCTTGTAATTCATTTGGAGATTGTTGTTGAAGACTCAAGCATTCCTATTTTGGTTAATTGAAGATCATTTGGTGATGTTTTTCCTCTTTTGTCTCTTTAATTTCTTAATTGTTGTGACTTGCTTTGTGTTTGATCAAGTCTACCTTCTTCCCATGGATTTCACCATGGGCTAACTCTCTTGTGCTTGGGTTAATTGAAATTGATGATGAATTGATTGATGATTCTATAATTGTTGATGATTGGAGATTAATTGAGTAGATTGCCTACTAATTGTGATTCTCATTTGTGCTTCATGCATAATTATCTCTTTAGATTAGTGTTTGATCACCCTAGCTATAGACGAGAGTTGCGCTAACGTGATCCGATATTAATCGGGTGATAATTGTGTATGAATGCGTGGATTGGGTGCTTCGGAATCGAGAGATTAGTTGCACTAAGGATACTCACGTTAGTTTGTTTCCTAATTGTGATTCTTAATTGTGCTTTGTGTAAAATTGTTGCTTTTGATTAATGGTTGATCACCCTAGCAATAGGCGAGAGTTGAGCTAACGTGATTAGGTGTTAATCGAGTTTCAATTTTGCATGATTGTATGAATTGGGGATTTCTACATTGAGAGATGAGAAAGACTAAGGATACTCACAATAGGCATTGTGATTTTAATGAAGTGATTAATTTCATGATGGTTTATGCTTTCTATCTTAGTTGATTTGCAATTTGATTCAATTGTAGCTTGTTGATTGATGATTCATTGATGGATGTTAATCCTAGCACCTCTACTCCATTTATTGTTGTGTTTGTTATCGCATTCTTAGTGTTCGATCATTTGCTTGCTCCTTGTTGTATTGTATTTTTGCTTGTGTTTTTGTTGTTTTTGTACCAAACCATTGTTGCAACTCTAGTCACTAATAACTTGTATTTCTAGGACCTCATGTGCATACTTTTTCCCTTGGGTTCGATATTTTGTTGATTGGTCTTAATAACTCTTACCCTATACACTCCAATCAAATGGCGCCGTTGCCGGGGAATTAGTTTTTGCGCCTTAAGTGAGACTTAGGAATCGTTTGAAGTGACTATTTGTTGCCTTTGTGTTTGTGTTTGTTTTGTTATTTTTGTTGGAATTTGATACTTTGAAATCTTGTCTAGATGGAAGGATACAACTCATACTTGTGGAATCAAGAGTATTATCAAGATGGTAGGGTGTATTCTCCACACTTTGAAGAATTGAGCTACAATGATTGGAGGAACTATGAAGATAATTCTCAATGGCAAAAAGTTCCATCCAATTATGAAGATTTGAGATGTGAAGAAATTCCTACCCCACCTCAAAAGATGTTTCCATACTATGAGCCTTATGATCAAGCATGCAATCAAGATTGGGGATTCGAATTTCAAGGGGCATCGGAAGAGGAAGCTTACTATGATGAAAGGAGGAGTTATGAGAAGGACTATCTAATGCCACAAGCTTCTCCTAAAATTGAAGAATGGGGACTCTATGATATGAGAGCTATATTGCAAGAGATGCTTGGATTTTTGTTGGAAAAATTTGAGGAAGATGATGCTAGATGTGATCATATGCTTCCCTTGTATGAAGAAATGTATGAGACCAAAGAAAAGGTAAATTCATGGATAGAGGGGAACATGGAGATCACCGGAGTGCATTTCACGTTTATTAAGTGTCAACTCAAAGATTTCCTACGCCAAGTAAAGAACTTGAATATCATGGAAAGTCAAGAAGAAGAAGGGGAGGAAGAAAATGAAAGAAGAAATGTAGTAGAGGGTCCAAGCAATGAGGATGAAAGGAAGAATTTCCTTGTCAAAAGTGAGGAAGAGGAGTGTCCATTGATGGACATGAGCTATAATGAGAAAGAAAATCTAGAAGCACCTAATGAAGCTTTGAAGATCGAAATGAGCATTTCTATACCTTCTAACTCTTCAATTTGTGATTTAATTGAAATTGATGCTTCTTATGATTTAATTTTGCCTCTTGTGAATTTTGACTATAGGGAAGAATTAAAAAAACGCTTGGGCATCCTCGAAGAAAAAGAATCAAGAAGGATGGCAAGAGAACAAGGGGGACAACCATGGACACTGTGCATTTCTATAGGTGGTTGTCCTATCTATTCGGTGAACCTCCTAGACCTTGAAGCACAAAGATCGAGATATAATGGGAAGGAGGATCGCTACCCTTGGCCATTCCGATGAAGGATGTTGGACGTGAAGAATAAGTCCGGCATAGGACAATAAAAATAGCGCTTGATGGGAGGCAACCCATCCTTTTTATTTTCTTTCTTGTGTTTTTGGTAGATTAGTGTTTTTGTTTTATCTTTGGGAGATTTGGCTAGCTACTTAATTGCTCATGCTTAGGAGTGTGCTCTATACTTTGAGATTCATATAGTGTTGAGCTTAATTGTTGATATCATTTAGGAGTTGCATATTTTTTCTCACTCTTAGCCAAACTTGAATGCATGACTTCATTCAAGTTTGGGGGTGTGTGTCATTTAGGGTAGAAATGCATCTCTTAGTGATGATTATTTTGATGAATTGTTTTGCCCGTGTGTAGGTATACTCACTATGAGGATTGGAAAGGATCGAATTCGCAAAGGAATCGAGGAATCGAGAAGGAAAGGAGAGCTTAAAAGTTGGTGAAAATGAGCAAAAAGGAAGAGAACCCGGTCTCCTCGATCGAATGAGCGACCGGGCTTAAATCGAGGGACCAAAACGGTAATTTCTTGCATATTTGGGTTCGTTAGGGGTATAAAGGTCATTTTTAGGAGTTTCGGGGGTCGGGTCGGGCCTGAGAATCGTCAAAAATTCCCTGGACTCGACCCAGGGTCGAGAGTGCATGGACCCCGGGTCGAGGGATTGATACTTAGGCAAAATTTCATAATTTGACACATCCCTCGAGTCGAGGGTTCCACCTCGAGTCGAGGAGGTGGTTTTGCATATCCCCCGAGTCGTGCGTGAGACCTCGAGTCGAGGCCCTCGAATTTTTGGATCCCTCGAGTCGAGGCCTGACCCTCGACTCGAGGCGCGTGTTATTTTTAAATACGCAGCAGCAGAACACAGAACCCCGACTCGAGGGTTTTGAGAAGCCGTTCCCAGTTTCGTTCCCCAGCCATTTCCGACGATTTCACGTCGTTTTCACCATATATCAACCATCATTCCATCATTCCATCATATACATTGCATAAAGATAGGATTTTGAGGGTTTGAATTGAGTTAATTTGGGGCTTTTTGGGTATATTTGATTGGGTGTCTCCATTGTTCGTTTTTGGGATAAATTCACAAACAAGGTACGTAATTTCTACTCTTCTTGGCTTCAATTTCATTGTTATATTGTAATATTTGAATGGGTGTTATGATTTGAGATAAAATTTTTTAATTTGGAATTTCATGTGGACATTTTGACAAACACCTTCTATGCATGATTATTTTGGATGATTTGGAGCCTTGTATGAGTATATTTGAATTGTTTGATGAGGCTAGGAGCATGTTTAGGATTGAAAATGATATTGTGCTCGTTTATTTGAGAATTGGGATTGGAATTGTAAAGGATGGCATTTGTAGGAATTCCTAGTATAATTGTTGGGATCATTTGGTCAAGTTGAATTATGGTGTTGATAGAAGTGTATGATTTGTTGATGCATAATTGTTGAATTACTTGCTAATTGGCTTATGATTTTTTTTTTGGGACTTTATTGAGCTTAATTGAATGATTATTTGTGAGCTTACTTGTGAATTAATTGTCTTGAGCCATTCTAGTAAGTATGTATATGTTGAGGATTAGTTGAGCACTTCTATGGATTATACTTGATTTGATTGACTCATTGACCATTTTGTGAGGATTGATTGCCTAGTCATTAGGAATTTTGTTGGGCTTGGAAATTGTTGTTGACTTGTTCATGATTTAGAGTGATATTTTGAGCTAGCTTTTTGATTGTTGGACTCAATTGTGCTATTGGGATTATTTGTGCAGGAGTCATGTTTAGAGGAGTGGATGGCCACAACTTTTCGGATGCTGAGATCCGAGAGAGAGAAGAGGCTATACGTTTTGCACACCGAATGCCCGCTGAATTGGGAATTCAGTGGGATGAATACAAGTGGAGAAAGCACATTATTTTGTATCTTTGAGTTGTACAAGAAGGTGGTCGGGACTCGTCTCGTAGATCATAACTGCGCATTTCTATGGGGATTGAAGATGACATTCCAAGATTGTTCGAGCAAGTAGGCATGGGAGGTTTTCTAGCTAAGAGACCTCGGACCTATCTTGGACTCACTCTCGAGTTCTTATGCACAGTCAAAGTCCACAAGGCTAGGAGGAACAAGTTTGCACGGAAGATCACTTTTGAGCTTATGGGGAACGAGTACGAATTGACGTTAGATGAGATTAATGAGCTACTAGGAGCACCTACCGACCCCGATAGATCACTTTTGAACATTAGAGGGGAGTACAATGCTAAGAGGTTCGGGAGGCGTATTTCGATTCGGGGCTCCGAGTCAACCTGAGTTTGTACCGGGGAAGTCTAAGAGCACACACATTCGGAATCCGGTGGTCCGATACTTAGAGAAGATCCTCGCGAGTACTATATTCGCGAGATCAGAGGGAGGAGCCGTGGTTTCTGAAGAGCTATATGTTTTGTGGTGCTTCTTGCATGGAGTCAGATTTAATGCGGCCGCCTACCTATGCTACTTATTTGAGAGAGCCACGAGCACTAAGTTCAAGAAGATAAATTTTGGTGGGATGATTACTCTGATAGCTGAGCACCTTGGTATTCCTACTCATAACCTGGTGGCACTAGATGGTCCAGATTTGACTACAGACACTATGAGGCGCATGAGGACGCTAGATCGTATCGGGAGGACGTGGTGCCTACAGCAGCATCATGGTGGCGGTTTCCTCTTCCTAATAAGAGGTTGACGATCATTTTTGAGATCTCAGGCCTTTGTGACTATCAATCTGCGTATGTGGTCGCAGCGTCACACCGATGCCATCGATGCTTACACAAGGGAGCATGGAGACGTGCTTAGAGATGAGGGGATGATGATGATCGGGCGCAGTCGGCCAATCGGGTCGGATTCGATTCTTGATGATGATGGAGATGCGGTTAGAGCGAGATGTTCTTTGAGGAGGTTGAGTCCGAGGACGAGGATGAGGATGACGAGGAGCCGGAGCAAGAAGAGCAGCCTGTCCCAGATGGAAGAGGAGTATCGGCCGAGAGATTAATATGTACTTGGCGGAGGATGAGATGAGGAGTAGAGAGTACGAGGCAGGGAGTTCGTCTCAGAGACCATGGGTTCTGACGGAGGAGATGTGGGCAGACAGTCAGAGGATGCACATTGAGAGTCTGACTCGGCAGGATGAGATGTACCGGATGATGGAGGAGTCACGTAGGTTCAATGAAGAGACAAGGAGGATGCAAGAAGAATCAATGAAGACGCAAAATGATATGTATTCTCTCCTTCAACAAATAAGTTCGTGGAATTTCGGACCAAGCTATCCTCCTCCACCACCACCTTCCGACTACTAGGGCTATCCCCTATTCCTCACTCCCTCTTCTTAGTTTTAGATGCTTATGTTTTGGTGGATTGTACTCGTATTTTGATTAAGGTCTTTTGTGATGACTTGTGATGATGTGATGTTTGGATGTTTTGGATGGATGATTTAATTGTGCTATGATTTCTTTGATATATTGTTGAGCCTATTGTCTATTGGTAATTTTGACTAAATGATCCTTTGGATTTCTTTATTCCATGATTCCATGTTCATTTGTTTTGAGCTTAGTAGTGGATTAATTGACATATTTTTGAGGATCATATTGATATAGTGAGTATGCTTGAGGTTATGTACATGAGCATTTGTGCTTGAGTTGTAAGACTAGTTGGATTTGGATATGATCATAAGTAGATGTGTAGCTTGATGCTAGTTGCTTGATTAATTATGTGAAGATGAATGTGATTGAAAATTCTTGATTCATTGCTCAAGTTAAGCCCGTGAGTTTTGTGCCTTATAATCGTACATCTTATACGGTTGATTTGATTCCTTTGTGAGTGCATCGTTCATGATTTGTATGCTAGAACTTGCCACTTGACTTGTGGATATTGATCTTTGTGTGATTTCATTAATATGATAAGAGGCCATGTTTGGGATGATGAGTTACTTTGCCAAATACTTTCCTACCAAATACATTTGATTTCCTTAGTGAGCCATGTTGAGCCTTATGATCTTTATTCTTTGGCAAGCCAAGTGAAATTGAAACCATTTAGCCTATTTTGATGAGCCTTTTTTGTCCTATGATTAGTTGAGCTTGAATGTTGGCTAATGATGGTGATTTGATTGCTAAGTGTGGTGGAAAGATGATGAGTTAAGTAATGATGTTGAAAGAAATAAAGAAAGGTTGTGAAGAAAAATTGAATTGTAAAAAGAAAGTTGAAAAGAAAAGAAAGATTCAATTTGTGAGCTTAAAAAGAGAAAGCTCAAGTGAATGGTGGATTGATTATTGAAGTTCAATAGTAAGAGTGTGCTAGATGAAAGTGAAGAGATTGTGCATTTGTATTGATTAACTTACATTCAAGTCTCTACTACTTAGTCACTCTTATCCATAAATATCCCACCTTTCCAAAGAGCCAACATTACAACCTAGAAGAAAGACCTCTTTGATTCTTGATTGATCACAAATGATTTTGATTGAGATTAAGTCTTGTGGCAAGCATATGGTGTACTTATTTGTGAATTGATGATTGAGTGCTTTAAACCTTGATACACTTGAGTGAAGAGTGAAACACTCCATGGAAGGAGCAATGTGTTGAGTATTTGATTGAGCATTTATTTGAGCATGATTTGTCTTGATGGCTAGTGGAGAGTTGCATCGATACAAGTGATCATTGATGAGTTCGATTGTCTTATTTTTCGTCTATGATGCCATGTGACATAATTGCAATCAATTCACTCTTTTGTTCTTAGTTTCTACGTTGCTCGAGGACGAGCAACAATTCAAGTTTGGGGGTATGATTGGAGTGAATTGATACATGTTTTTAGGGCTATTTTTAGTGCAAAAAGTGAGCTAAAGTGTTAGTTTTTGTGCCTAAATGTGAAAAGTATCACTCTTTTGCCTAAAAAGTATTATTTGTGAGATTTTGATGTTTTCCGTCCATTTTGCAGGTAAATCGGTGGAATTTTGCCAAACCGAGAGTACCATTAGGCTTAGAATGAAGAGACGGACATCCGGGACGAAAACAGGGGTCGGGGCCGAAGCCCCGTGCGAGAAAAATGCCCTGGACTCGAGCTCTGATCGAGGAGCAAGAGCCTCGAGTCGAGGGCTATGCAGAAAAGGACAAAAAACGGAAAATGGCAGCAGTCTCGACTCGAGGCATGACCCTCGAGTCGAGGGAGGTGAAAAAGGCAGGGACCTCGAGTCGAGGCCTGACCCTCGACTCGAGGGGGTAGTTTTCCAGAAATTCGCCTATTTAAGAGGAGAAGCAGGGCATTTCAGAGATAACTTGGAGAGGAACTCATAGTAGCAGTTAGTAGCGGTTTTGGGGCGATTTCTCAAGCCCCAAGCCAATTCCTTTCCTAGATTAGTGTAGAAGTTAGAATTAGGAGTAGATTTCCATTGATTGTTGGTAGATTAGACATAGATTAGCATTTGATCCTTGTAATTCATTCAATTCAAGCTTGTAATTCATTTGGAGATTGTTGTTGAAGACTCAAGCATTCCTATTTTGGTTAATTGAAGATCATTTGGTGATGTTTTTTCCTCTTTTGTCTCTTTAATTTCTTAATTGTTGTGACTTGCTTTGTGTTTGATCAAGTCTACCTTCTTCCCATGGATTTCACCATGGGCTAACTCTCTTGTGCTTGGGTTAATTGAAATTGATGATGAATTGATTGATGATGCTATAATTGTTGATGATTGGAGATTAATTGAGTAGATTGCCTACTAATTGTGATTCTCATTTGTGCTTCATGCATAATTATCTCTTTAGATTAGTGTTTGATCACCCTAGCTATAGACGAGAGTTGCGCTAACGTGATCCGATATTAATCGGGTGATAATTGTGTATGAATGCGTGGATTGGGTGCTTCAGAATCGAGAGATTAGTTGCACTAAGGATACTCACGTTAGTTTGTTTCCTAATTGTGATTCTTAATTGTGCTTTGTGTAAAATTGTTGCTTTTGATTAATGGTTGATCACCCTAGCAATAGGCGAGAGTTGAGCTAACGTGATTAGGTGTTAATCGAGTTTCAATTTTGCATGATTGTATGAATTGGGGATTTCTACATTGAGAGATGAGAAAGACTAAGGATACTCACAATAGGCATTGTGATTTTAATGAAGTGATTAATTTCATGATGGTTTATGCTTTCTATCTTAGTTGATTTGCAATTTGATTCAATTGTAGCTTGTTGATTGATGATTCATTGATGGATGTTAATCCTAGCACCTCTACTCCATTTATTGTTGTGTTTGTTATCGCATTCTTAGTGTTCGATCATTTGCTTGCTCCTTGTTGTATTGTATTTTTGCTTGTGTTTTTGTTGTTTTTGTACCAAACCATTGTTGCAACTCTAGTCACTAATAACTTGTATTTCTAGGACCTCATGTGCATACTTTTTCCCTTGGGTTCGATATTTTGTTGATTGGTCTTAATAACTCTTACCCTATACACTCCAATCAGGTAGAGAGACCTATTATACAAAAACTTATTCAGATAATGCAGGGTAACCCCTATGCTACATTCTTCCGCAGCATCAACGAGCAACCATCTCTTCAAGACAGAGAAATACACATTGCTAGCAACGTAAAAGTTGACCAACGTGTATACAATACACCAGCGAGTGATCAGGTGGCGGCAATATGGATCGAAGGAAACAACCAGAACATACCATTTGAGAGAGAGATTGTTGTTCATGCACGATCGGGAAACCGACATAGGATACAACATTACTTCAGTTGTTATGATTCACTCCAGTACCCTCTGCTTTTTCCAAAAGGGGAAGCTGGTTGGCATCAGGGCATTAAAAGACACAATATAACAGCCCCAAGTAACAGCCAGTTCGAAGAACCAGAACAAGACACACAAAATCTCTCGGAAATAAGAAGCGTTGAAGAGATAATTCAGAATGAACAACAAGGTAACCAACAAATTACACGCTTATACATTCAAAAGAACCCAAAACATTAGAAAAACACAACACAATAAATCATTAAAATTTTGTTTTTTTTCCCAGGAGTTTCACGAAATCAAGAGGCAAAGGTCTCGTGCCGAGAATACTACTGCTACAAACTACAGATAAGGCCCAGAAGTAGATCCATTATTCTTCGAGTTGGAAGGCTTCTACAACAATTTGTAGTGGACATGTACATAAAGCTGGAAACAACGAAACTTGACTTTTTCAGAAATCAGCAGAGTCAGATTCGATCCGAATTATACCAAGGAATAATCGACACAATCAATGCAGGAGAAACAAGAGGAGATAGAGTTAGTCTAAGAAAGGTCTTGCCCCCAACATTTATCGGAGGACCGAGAGACATGCGTCGTCGGTATTTGGACGCTATGGCATTAGTCCAACATTTTAGGAAACCAGATGTTTTCCTAACAATGACTTGCAACTCTGAGTGGAAAGAAATTAAGGATGCACTTCTTCCGGGACAAACCCCACAGGACAGACCAGATCTGTCAACAAGAGTTTTCAGAGGAAAACTTATGGATCTTAAAGATCAAATACTAAAGAAAGAAATCTTTGGCAAAGTTGCAGCATTTGTATACGTCATTGAATTTCAAAAAAGAGGACTCCCACATGTTCACATGTTAATAATCCTACAGAGCGGCCATAAAATAACAAACGCAGATCAGTACGACAACTACGTCAGTGCAGAAATTCCTGACAAGAAAGACAATCTGCCGCTGTATGAAGCTATAGTGAAACACATGCTCCACGGACCATGCGGATATCTCAACCCTAAATGTCCTTGCATGGTTAACCAAAAATGCAGGTTTTATTACCCGAGATAGTACTCCCCGAAAACTGTACAAGGAAAGGACGCGTACCCAATTTATCGAAGAAGAGACGATGGGACCAAGGTAAACTAAATAAAAAGCTCCACATTATTTAAAAAACAAACACATTCGAAAAAAATATGACATAACTCAAATGCCACAGGTGCAAAGAAGAAATATTAACCTTGACAATAGATGGGTTGTTCCTTACAACCCATTCTTGTTAATGAGATATAATTGTCATATCAATGTCGAGATGTGCTCATGACTGAAAGTCGTTAAGTACTTATATAAATACATATATAAAGGCCATGACAGAGCAGTAGTGAACTTGAGTCAGGAGGACGAGCATAAAGCAATTGACGAGATTCAAGAGTTTCAAGATGCAAGATGGGTATCTGCACAAGAAGCATTTTGGAGATTGTACGAGTTCCCACTAAACGAGATATCACCACCAGTGATTACTCTACAACTACACCTCCCAAATCAACAGTTCGTAACATATTGAGACAAACAGGACTTGCGCAAAGTCGTTCAAGATGAGGGGATATCTAAGAAAATGCTTACAAAATTTTTCGAAATGTTCAGAAATCATGATGAGGCCAGAGCTCTTCTGTACAGAGAATTTCCACAACACTATGTGTGGAACAAACAAAACTGAAAGTGGACGAAAAGACAGAGGGGCAAAGTCATTGCTAGGATAGCAAACGCAAACCCATCCGAAGGTGAAAGATACTACGAGCGAATATTGCTAACCCACAAAAGGTGGCCCAAATCATTTGAGGATCTGATGAACGTTAATGGGGTACAGTATTGGACTTTTAAGGAAGCTGCACAGAAAAGAGGACTTCTTGAATTAGATCAAAGTATAATCGAATGCATGGACGAAGTGGCAACATTTAAAATGTCGAGAGAACTATGAAGATTGTTTGCAACGATATTAACGCACTGCGAGCTAACAGATGTCAGAAAAATATGGAATCTTTACTTCGAACCCATGTCGGAAGATTTCGAAAGAGAAAATAGCTCACAATCGAGAAAAAACAACAACGCACACTTCGAGACCTCAAAAACTTCCTCGAATCAGTGGGAAAAAAATATCTGCATATAACTTATCGAAGATAAAAAACAATGACTCTGAGACCAATGATAGAATGTCAAAGGAATATAGTGAAGAACTAGCAATCGAGACACCGGAAAACGATATTGAAGCGTCTCAGAAACTGAACGTTGATCAGAAGCAAGCATACATAACCATACTGGAAAGGATAGAGAGTAAAAAAAATGGGCTATTTTTTGTAGATGGACCAGGAGGAACAGGAAAGACATACTTATACAGGGCATTGATGGCAACAATTAGAATGAGTGGAAAGATTGCACTTGCAACTGCAACTTCAGAGTCACAACTTCTCTACTACCAGGGGGAAGAACAACTCATTCAAGAATTAACATCCCTTTGCAAACAGACGAAACAACTGTCTGTCACATATCTAAGCAGAGCTGTCGGGCCGAACTCATCAGAAGAGCAGCTGTGGTTATATGGGACGAAGCACCGATGGCAAAAAGAATAACAATCGAGGCTATTGATAGGATATTTTGGGACATAATGAATGATACTTAACCATTCAGGGGAAAGGTAATGGTATTTAGAGGCGATTTCAGACAGGTACTTCCAGTTGTTCCGAAATCAACGAGACAACAGACAGTTAATGAAAGTCTGGCATGCTCTTACCATTGGAATGAAATGGAAAAACTTGAGCTAAAAAAGAACATGAGAGCTGTAGGAGATCCGCAGTTTGCTGAATACTTTCTCCGAATCGGGAATGGGACAGAACCCACAATAGGGGACGATCTCATAACGTTACCGAAAGAAATAACTGTTGAACCTGAGAGTGAAAAAAACCAAGAACAAAGTTTGATCCATTCCATCTACTCTGAAACGGAGATGAACATGGGATCAAATCATTCAGCGAGCAAATCTAACTACCAATAATGAGTATGTCGATCAAATAAACGAAATAATGATCGAAAAGTTCTCAGGACAAGAAAAAGAATTCGTTAGTTATGATAGCGCGGTGGACGATACAGGGAACCACTACCAAGGAGAGTTTCTGAATACTTTGTTGCCAAATGGAATTCCTCCGCATCGTTTGCTCCTGAAAGAAAACTGTCCGATTATGTTGTTGCGAAACTCGGACCCAGCAAATGGACTTTGCAATGGAAACCGCTTGATTTGTCGAGGATTCACTCGACATTTGATTCATGCAGAAATTGCAATCGGGGAACATATGGGGAAACACATTTTCATACCGCGCATACCTATGAGCCCAGCAAATGACGAAGGATACCCTTTCAAGTTCATTCGAAAACAGTTCCCAGTTCGTATATGCTTTGCAATGACAATAAGCAAAGCTCAAGGACAAACCATTCAAAAGGTCGGAGTGTACCTCCTTGAACATGTGTTCTCTCATGGCCAACTTTACGTCGCGCTCTCCAGAGGAATGTCGAAATAAGATACGAAAGTGCTGACCAAATCAAAAGTAAAATAATTGACTCGAAACATTGTATACAAGGAGATTTTAATGTAAAAAAAATAAAAGGATTCAAAAAAAAAAAACTTTCTCCCATTCAAAAAATATTTAATATCTTTTCTCTCCCCCATTATTTTTTTCCCTCTCTCTTTGTGGCTTTCTCTCCCGTCTAACCACCAGAGAAACCGCAGAATAAGATCAAACTGCTCCTCATAACTGTCAATAATACTTCCATAACTGTCTACGACAAAATTATCATCTGTCTTTCAATTCTAATTTTCAAAAACATATTATGGCCTCTCAGTTCTCTCTATTAGATGTGATAACTCCAGACAAAGAAACATGGAAAGTGAAGGTAAAGGTTGCACGTTGTTGGATTCCGTTCATTTTTTACCGTTATATTTTTAATCTATGAATTTGTTTCTCTACAGCCCAAATTATATCTTTGTTACCGATATCTCTTCATAATGGAATTCTATAATTTTTTTGTATTTGACTCAAATTGAATCTCTACTTCTCTATTTTCTTTTCAAGAATATCAATTTGAATCTTTTCGAGAATATCAATTTGAATCTCTACTTCTCTGTTTTCTCTTCGAGAATATCAGTTCTCCTTTATCTGCCATTGATATATTTTTTTCTTTTATTTTTTATTTTCAATATTGTTTTACAGTTCTTAAATCAATCTGAGCCATCTATTGCAATAATACAGTTATTAATACATTTTTTTTATGTTTACATTTTCTCCCTTCTCATATTTTTATTTCTCACTGACTCAAATATTTTGTCTTCCATCAAAATACTGTTGCCGATGCCGATAGTCGTCGTCATTGCGGTGTCTTCCCATGAATCATCTTGCAGATTGTGTGGAGGGGAAGTGGTGATTTTTGGAGGAAGTCGCAAGGAAGAAGATTGACCGAGTGAGAAAAATGATTTCCAAAGGAAGTTATCGACTTTTTCAAGAAGGAAGTTACTGACGGTTAGAAAAATGAAAAACATTTTCTTTCAAGCTATTTTGTATTTTCTTTCAATTTGAATCATATGTCTCGAGTTTTTCAATTTCTGTAAATTGAATTTGTTCATTGCTTCAAAGTTCATTATCTCATGTACATTAAAAAATTATAGAATTCAAATTTGATGTGGATTTACAGTCTATCTCTTCAAAACTCAGAAATGGATTCCGTTAATTTTTTACGGTTATATTTTTAATCTATGGATTTGTTTTTCTACAACCCAAATTATGTCTTTGTTACCGATATCTCTTCAGAATTCTGTAATTTTTTTGTATTTGAATCGAATTGAATCTCTACTTCTCTGTTTTCTCTTCAAGAATATCAATTCTCCTTTTTCTGCCATTTATATTTTTTTTCTTTTATTTTTCATCTTAATATGATATGTTTGAATTTAAATTTAGTTTTAACAAATTAATTTTATTGGTATAAGCAAATTCTGAGTAACACTCGTCATAACATCAACAGATTTAAACCATTTTGAGTGGAAAACGGAGCATAATCCTCCTAGCATAGTTTAGAGCAGTTATTAGGCAGTTTTCTGGGCGAAAATTATATTTTATAGCTTAAATCTCTTTGTAATTAGATTATATTCTTAGTTTTAGATTGAATTCAAGCATTTGTACATTAGATTAGTGATTTGATCCATTTAGATTTTCATTTCCAAGTTGTAATTGAAGAGGTGGAGATTGTAATTGAAGCCATTGTGAAGACTCAAGCATTCTTATTTTTGATAATTGAAGCCAATTGGTGATGTTCTTCTACTTTTCTCTCTTTAATTCATTGATTGTGTTGATTAGTTCTTTAATTGCTTTCTTAGATTTTTCACCCATGGCTTTTGCTCTTAGCACCATGGGCTAATAGTTTTGTGCTTGGGATAATTGAAATTGGGGATGATGTGATTGCCTTATGCTATGATTGTTGATAATTGTTGATCAATTGAGTAGATTGCTTCCTAATTGTGATTCTCATTGTGCTTCATGCAAAATTATCTCTTTAGATTAATGTTTGATCACCCTAGCAATAGGTGAGAGTTGAGCTAACGTGATTAGGGATTAATCGGGTTATAATTTTGCATGATTGTATGAATTGGGTGCTTCTTAATTGAGAGATTGGAAGGACTAAGGATACTCACATTAGGCATTGTGTTATTAATGGAGTGATTAATTTCATGATGGTTTATGCTTTCTAACTTGATTGATTTGCAATTTGATACAATCATAGCTTGTTAATCATTGATTCCTTGATGGAGATTATCCCTAGCACCCCTATCCCCCATTGATCTTAGCTTATTTGTTATTGCATATTAGGTGTTTGATCATTTGCTTGCATAGTTTTAGAATTTTAATTCTTGCAATTATATTGTAGTGTTAGTGCCAAAACCCATCTTATAATAATAGTCACTAATAACTTTATATTCTTAGGGCCTCACTTGCAAATTAATTCCCTTGGATTCGATATCCTTGATTGGTCTTAAAAACCTCTTACCCGGATACCTACAATCAAATGGCGCCGTTGTCGGGGAATTAAGTTTTTGTGCCTATAGTGAGACTTAGGGATTGTTTGACGTGGCTATTTGTTGTTTTATTTTTGTATTTTTGCTTTGTTTGTTCTTGTTGGAATTGATACTTGGATTGGTGGTATTGTAGGTGTATGTTAACAAGGTCTAGTGGTACTCCACCCTTGCCACTCAATCCGGAGATCGAAGCTACACTGAAAAGAAATCGTGGTAGAAGACGAAGGGAAGCAATAGAAGGTGAAGAGCTAATGAATGAGGAGAGAGTTGTTGGTGAACCTGAAGTTGAGGAGTTACATGGAAATGGAGAAGGAAGAGTAGACAATGGAGGTCATGGGAACAATTTTAATGCTCAAGTTGGCCCTTTCCCTCAAGGAATGCCACCACAACATTTTCCCTACCAAAATCCATATCCTTACCCTCCACAAGCTCACCAATACCCATACTATCCACCTCATCCACAACAATTCCCACCATACTACCCTCAAATGTCATACAATCATGAGCCACGATATCAAGAGCCACCACACATTCCACATGCCCAACCATAACCCATGAATGAGCCACCACCTCAAGGTAGGCCATTGAGAGAGCTTTTTGAGCCACAACTTAGAGAGCACTATGATGGGATAGCAAGGCCGAGGATTGAAGCTAACAATTTTGAGATAAGTCCCACTCTCGTGAGGATGCTTAGAGAAAAGCAATTTGAAGACAAGGATGAAGATGAGTGCCCACGTCAACATATGGCACAATTTCTTGAGATTTCCGACACTACCATGTACAACGATGTGCACGAAGATGCAAAGAAGTTAAGGCTTTTTGCCTTTACACTCAAGGGGAGAGCCAAAGCATGGCTTAGTTCACTTCCTCCCGGGACCGTACGTATATGGGAGGACCTTTCTAAGAAATTCTTGATGAAGTTCTATCCACCATCCAAAACCGTGCAAGCTAAGGAGGCAATTTCTCATTTCCGCCAAAAGAATGGAGAGACTATACCGGAGGCTTGGCTGAGGTATGGCATGTTGCTTATAAATTGTCCCCAACATGGCTTTCCGGAGGAGCAAACCATTATGTACTTTTGCAATGGTTTGACGGATGAGGATCGGTCATTTTTGAATGCTTGTGCCAATGGTTCTATTTGGTCGAACACGGTGGGGAAAATGAATGAGATAATGGAGAACATAGCCCAAGATTCTTTCCAAGTGTCGGTTAATTGGGGAGCACACCATAGGGTGTCACATGTTGAGGAGATAGAGTCGATGAAGAGCATGATGATGACGATGATGGACCGATTGGGAGCTCTTACCACTTCCCAAAGCCAAAAAAGTGTGAGTCCATCCATCTCTCATGTTGATATGTGTTCAAGTCCTATGCCGGTTGAAGAGGTTAGCTACATGGGTAGGCCTCCATTTCAAGGTAATTATCAAGGAGGCTATCAAGGAGGAAACTATCAAGGGAATTTTCAAGGAGGAATGCCTTATCAAGTGCCTTAGCAAAATAGTCCACAAGGGAGTTATCAACCTCAAGCTCAATTCAATGGCAACACTTGGAGGAGATATGAAAACTTTTCTTATACCAACCCGAGAGCCGCCGTCCAATTTCCTCCCGGATTCGATCCGGGTGCCAAAGCACCTAACAATGAAGGAAAGGCCACTACGGAGGAGCTACTTGGTATGATAGTGAAGAGGTTGGAGGCAAATGATTCTAGGCTTGATGACATTGGTAAGCAAATGGATACGAGGTTCATGATTATAGAGCATCAAGTGGGACAATTAGCCACTACGGTTGGGAAGCTTTCTTCGACGGTGAATGATTTGCAAAAGAAGGGGACAAGAGAGCATTGTCAAGCTATTGAGCTAAGGAGTGGTGCAACATATGAAGGACAAAAAATGCCTTCTAATGATGAGAAAGAAGATGAAGAGAAAAAGAATTATGAAGGTTATGATGAAGAGAAGCAAGAGGCTATTGAAGAGGAAGAGAAGAACTCTTCTTATACTCTTCTTTCTAATGATTATATTATTCCTCCTTATGATATTGTGCCTAATGAATCTTGTAATTCTCATGTTCTTGATAGGGATGCATTGGAGGTGGAGGAAGTGAAGGAGATAAATTTTGAAGGATTTCCAAACTGACCGTGGAAGAGCAATGAGGAAGAGAAGTCACTTGAAGAGAAAGTGAAATGAGCACTCAAGCCACTCCCCGAGCACCTTAAGTATGCTTACTTGGAGGAGAATGAAGGGTGCCCAGTAATCGTGTCATCATATCTTACATCAAATGAGGTAACCAAATTGCTTGATGTGCTACATAAGCACAAATCGGCCATATATTGGTCCGTTGATGATTTGAAAGGTATAAATCCCTCAATTTGCATGCATAGGATTAGGCTTGAGAAGGACCATAAACCCGTAGTGCAACCACAAAGGAGAGTTAACCCTAACATACAAGAAGTAATTAGGAAGGAAGTGGTTAAATTGTTAGATGCTAATATGATCTTTCCTATTTCCGATAGTCCATGGGTCTCTCCATTGCATGTTGTAGCTAAGAAAGGGGGGATCACGGTAATTAAGGGTGAAAATGATGAATCTATTGCAACTAGGGTACCTACGGGGTGGCTAGTTTCTGTTGACTATAGAGAGCTCAATAAGGCCACGTGCAAGGACCACTTTCCTTTACCTTTTCTAGATCAAATGCTTGATAGGTTAAGTGGATTTGAGTACTATTTCTTCTTAGATGGTTATTCCGGCTACAATCAAATTATGATTGCGCCGGAAGACCAAGAAAAGACTATTTTTACTTGCACGTATGGGCCGTTTGCTTGGAAAAGAATGCCATTTGGTCTTTGCAATGCTCCTGCAACCTTTCAAAGATGTATGATGTCAATTTTTCATGGCTTAATTGAGAAAATTATGGAGGTATTTATGGATGATTTTTCCATTTTTGGTGAGTCATTTGATACTTGTTTAATAAATCTTGACATTGTTTTGCAAAGGTGTGAGGACACAAACTTGGTGCTAAATTGGGAGAAGTGTCATTTCATGGTAAAAGAAGGCATTGTGTTGGGACATCATGTGTCCGCAAGGGGCTTGCAAGTGGATAAGGCCAAGATTGTGGCCATTGATAAGTTGCTCCCTCCTAAGGATGAGAAGGGAATTCGATCTTTCCTTGGTCATGCTGGGTTCTACCGGCGATTTATTAAGAATTTCACTCAAATATCTAAACCTTTATCTCATCTCTTAGAAAAAGATGTTCCATTTGATTTTAATGATGAATGTTTAATTGTTTTTAGGGCCTTGAAGGAAGCTTTGTCTAGTGCTCCCATTCTCATCACCCCGGATTGGACAAAGCCATTCATTCTCATGTGCGATGCTAGTGATTTTGCCATGGGGGTAGTTTTAGGGCAATTGAGAGAGAAGAGGTTCCATTCCATCTACTATGCTTCCAAGACTTTCAACCCGGTGCAAGTAAACTACACCACGACCGAAAAGGAGATGTTTGCGGTCGTGTATGCTTTTGATAAGTTTCGACCCTATCTCGTGGGGTCGAAAACTATTGTGTACACCAACCATGCGGCTATTCGATACCTTATGTCAAAGAAGGATGCCAAGCCTCAGTTGATTAGGCGGATTTTACTCTTGCAAGAGTTCGACATGGAGATAGTAGACAAGAAAATGAGTGAGAATGTTATTGCGGACCACCTTTCTAGGCTTGAAGGAATGGAAGAGATGAAGAGAGATGTAGAAGAGTCCTTCCCCGATGAAGGGTTGTTGAGCATCAAAGAGGTGATGTGTGTTGTGAAAGAAGGGGAAACTCCATGGTTTGCGGACTATGTAAATTTTTTGGCAAGTGGAGAGCTACCACCGGAGATGAATCCATATGAGAGGAAAGTTTTTTACAACCGTGTCAAGCACTTCATATGGGATGATCCGTATCTCTTCAAATTTGGGGTTGACGGGATTCTTAGGAGGTGTGTGATTAGAAATGAAGGCGTGGAGATCATGAGGCATTGCCACACTTTGCCTTACGGAGGACACCATAGCACCTCCATAACCGTGAGGAAGATATTATTGTTGGGGTTCTATTGGCTGACTTTGTTCAAAGATTGTGAGAAGTTCATCAAGGAGTGTGATAAGTGCCAACGGGTAGGAAACCTCACCAATAGGGATGAAATGTCTTTGAGTAACATTCTTGAGGTGGAGATTTTTTATCTATGGGGAGTCGATTTCATGGGCCCATTTCCACCATCAATGGGGTATCAATACAACCTTGTTGGGGTTGACTATGTGTCAAAATGGATAGAGGTTATTCCTACTAAGAGCAATGATGCCAAGGTGGTCATAGAGTTCTTGAGAAGAATTTTTACAAGGTTTGGAGTTCCTAGAATCTTGATAAGCGATGGTGGGAGTCACTTCGTCAACAAAGTCATGAAAAAGCTCTTGCTAAGATACGATGTCAAACACAAGGTGGCTACTCCTTACCACCCTCAAACCAATGGTTCGGCCGAAGTTTCTAATCGCTTGATCAAGGGGATCTTAGAGAAGACGGTGAGAACAAGTAGAAAAGATTGGGCAAATAAGCTTGAGGATGCATTATGGGCATATAGGACCGCTTACAAGACCCCTCTTGATATGTCCACCTACCAATTGGTTTATGGGAAGGCTTGCCATCTTCCGGTTGAGCTTGAATACAAGGCTTTTTGGGCTATTAAAAGGTAGAATCTTGATGAAGAGCTAGTGGGGGAGAAAAGGGTCCTTCAATTGCATGAGTTAGAAGGGTTTAGAATGCATGCTTATGAGAATTCAAAGATCTTCAAAGAAAAGACAAAGAAGTGGCATGATTCGAAGCTTAGAAGGAAGGAATTCAAGGAAGATGATCAAGTGTTCCTCTTTAACTCTAGGTTGAAACTCTTCCCGGGGAATCTTAAGTCACGATGGAGGGGGCCATTCCAAGGCTTTTCCAAATGGGTACTTTGAGGTGGCAAATGAAAAAGATGAAAGATTTGTTGTGAATGGTCATAGGTTGAAGCATTATCACATGCCATCACAAAAGGAAGTGTTAGATGCTCTTGACCATAAGGATGTGCCTAGCCTCAACATTGAAAGGGAAGTGTGAACTCCTTGAGTTCCATCCGGCAAAGGACGTTAAAAATAGCGCTTGATGGGAGGCAATCCATCCTTTCTTGCTTGCTTGTTGTTGTTTTGTGTTGTTGCTTTTAATAATTGGGTCTTGTGATCCTTGTAGGTGGTGAGAATTGCTTGGAACTTGAGGAGCTCTATGTATGCTTGATGGAAGATGGAGTTTAAAGGCTTATTGGTACAACATTTCCTTTCAAACTTAGACTTGTCTAAGTTTGGGGGAGGTGTTCTTCTTACCTTAGCTTATCTTATGTGCTCTTATATTTTTTAGCTTAATTTGTCTAGAGCTTAATTGTGGACTTATTGCATATCTTTAGTATCATTCTTGATATAGTGAGTGTGCTTGAGATTATGTACAAGTGCACTTGTGCTTGATTTGCAAGGTTAATTGAATTTTGAAGTGATCATGAGTTGAGATATTGCTTGAAGCTAGTATGATTGATGTTTATGTGAAGATGAATGTGATTGAAAATGCTTGATTCATTGCTCAATTTAAGCCCGTGAGCTTTTGTGCCTTTATAATCGTACATCTTATACGGTTGATATGATTTCTTTGTGAGTGCATCATTCATGGATTTGTTTGCTAGAACTTGCCCTTGGACTTGTTGAGATTGATCTTTGTGTGATTTCTTTAAAGTGATAAGAGGCCATGTTTGATATGATGAGTCACTTAGTCAAATTTTTTCCCACTAAATACATTTGATTTCCTTAGCCATGTTGAACCTAATATCCTTATTCTTTGGCAAGCCAAGTGAAATTAAAACCATTTTGCCTATTTTTATGGGCTTTATTGTCCTATGTTTAGTAGAGCTTGATTGTTGGCTATAGATGGTGATTTGATTGTGAAGTGTGGTGGAAAATGGAGTGCTAAGTGATGATTGAAAAAAGAAAGAAAGGTTGTGAAAAAAAATTGAATTATGAAAAATTATGAGCATGAAGTTGAGAAAAATTCAATTTGTGAGCTTAAGTGGAAGAAAGCTCAAGTGAATGGTGGTGTTTGAATATTGAAGTGCAAAAGAAAGAGTGATGCTTGATGATGAATGAAGAGATGTGTATTGTATTGATTAGCTATCATTCAAGTCTCTACTATTTGAGTCACTCTTACCAAAACATCCCACCTTTCCAAAGAGCCTACATTACAACCTTGATGAAATACCTTTTTGATTCTTGATTGAACACAATTGATTTTGATTGAGATTGAGTCCTTTGGCAAGCTTATGGTGTGCATGTTTGTGAATTTGATGATTGAGTGCATTATACCTTCATACACTTTAGAGAAGAGTGAAACACTCCATGGAAGGAGCAATGTGTTAAGTGTTTCATTGAGCATTATTTGAGCATGATCCATCTTGATTGCTAGTGGATAGTTTGCATTGATATTCATGTTCATTGATGAGTTCGATTGTCTTCTATGTCTTCTATGGTGCCATGTGACATAATTGCAATCAATTCACTCTTTGTGCTTATTTGCTACGTTGGTCGAGGACGAGCAACACTTCAAGTTTGGGGGTATTATGATTGGAGTGAATTGATGCATATTTTTTGGGTGTTTTTTTAGTGCAAAAAGTGATCAAAAGTGTTAGATTTTGTGCCTAAATGTGTAGAGTATCACTTCTTTGCCTAAAAAGTATTACTTGATGGATAATTGATGTTTTTCGTCCGTTTTATAGGTAAATCGGTGGAATTTGGCCAAACCGAGAGTACCGGCATTCTTAGGATGAAGAGATGATCAAGACGGACGAAAATGGGGGTCAGAGGTGGAGCCCGGGTCGAGAAAATTCCCTGGACTCGACCCGAGTGTGAAGGCAAGAGGATGGAATTTCAAATTTTGAAGATGCCTCGACTTGAGGGCTGAGCCTCGAGTCGAGGGAGAGGGCAAAAGTGGATCCCTCGAGTCGAGGGCTGAGCCTCGACTCGAGGTTGGCGGCAAAAATGTGAAATCGTGTTAGCGACTCTGAAGCCTCGACTCGATGGCCCCAACCTCGAGTCGAGGGATGCCCAAAACCGAATTTTGAGGATTTAAACCATTTTGAACGGAAAACATAGCATAATCCTCCTAGCATAGTTTAGAGCAGTTATTAGACAGTTTTCTGGGCGAAAATTACATTCCATAGCTTAATTCTCTTTGTAATTGGATTAGATTCTTAGTTTTAGATTGAATTCACGCATTTGTACATTAGATTAGTGATTTGATCCATCTAGATTTTCATTTCCAAGTTGTAATTGAAGCCATTGTGAAGACTCAAGCATTCTTATTTTTGATAATTGAAGCCAATTAGTGATGTTCTTCTACTTTTCTCTCTTTAATTCATTGATTGTGTTGATTAGTTCTTTAATTGCTTTCTTAGATTTTTCACCCATGGCTTTTGCTCTTAGCACCAAGGGCTAATAGTTTTGTGCTTGGGATAATTAAAATTGGGGATGATGTGATTGCCTTATGCTATGATTGTTGATAATTGTTGATCAATTGAGTAGATTGCTTCCTAATTGTGATTATCATTGTGCTTCATGCAAAATTATCTATTTAGATTAATGTTTCATCACCCTAGCAATAGGCGAGAGTTGAGCTAATGTGATTAGGGATTAATCGGGTTATAATTTTGCATGATTGTATGAATTGGGTGCTTCTTAATTGAGAGACTAGAAGGACTAAGGATACTCACATTAGGCATTGTGTTATTAATGGAGTGATTAATTTCATGATGGTTTATACTTTCTAACTTGTTGGTCCTGGAATGTTGAGTTGATTAAAACCTTGAGATAGCCTTCTAGAACAAAATCTAGAAAGGGGGGGGGGGTTTGAATAGATTTTGTAGATTTTTTTAAATCTTTTCAAAATCAATTCAAAGTATCAGATTAAGCACAGCGGAAAACAATTTTAACCTCAACTTTTAACAAGATCAAAAGCAGTGC
Organism: Paraleonurus japonicus; assembly: GCA_030762865.1. NCBI lineage: Eukaryota > Viridiplantae > Streptophyta > Magnoliopsida > Lamiales > Lamiaceae > Paraleonurus > Paraleonurus japonicus. The sequence goes on along the minus strand of CM061055.1, from coordinate 21,206,258 downwards.
TGATATTCAGATTTTAACTAAGATTCTGAAATTTAATTTTGAATAACAAATTGTAACTTGAACAGAAATTAAAAGAAAGCAGTAAAGAACACCAGATTTTATAGTGGTTCGGATTATAACAATCCTACATCCACTCTCCTTCTCCAAACTTTGAAGAAGGGTCTTCACTATCTGCTTACTTACTTACAATCTTTACACTTTACAACTTGATCTTCAATTCTTCAAGAATACTAACTAAACTTCTAAAATCTAAATCTAAGAATGAGATGTGTTTTTGAAGATATGAAGTGAAGTGTTCTACAAACACTTAGAAAACTCTTTTGAAAATTCTTTGAGAATTGAATAGTGAATGGTGTGAAAAATCAGATTGGCATAAGTGTATTGAAAAATAAAATCTAGACCTATTTATAAGTCTGAAAAGACAGTTAGTTTGTTAGTTAGTTCTAACAAACTGGAAACTGCTCAACAAACTTATTCTTGAAAACTGCTCTTGACCTCAGCTGATTTTTCCTACTCGTCTGCAGCTGACTTGGTGAAGACTTGCCTTTCTTATTCTACTCAGCTTGTCTTGACCTCGTCTGAGCTCTTCATGATCGTCTCCTGCAGATGACTAGATTTGATCTTGTCTCCAGATGACTTGTAACTTTAGATTTCCAGATCACCTAATCAGCTCTAGACCCAGTCTGATCAGCTTAGTACCCGAACTTTGACCTGAGCTGTTCATTGATGTTGTCTGCTTGACTAGATTGATCTTTTAACTCATCAAAACTCTACTTGGTCTAACAATTTCCCCCTTTTTGATGAAGTTAAAACCTACAAGAAAGAGACACACTCACAGCTGAAGTTAGTTTTAGAGTTAATTAAGATTTAACAAATAGATATATCAGCACACATTTACACTTTTAATCAGATTCAATTATCACAAAGATCTTAAAAAATTTTAAACTTAAAAAAACTTTTAAGTTTTAGATTTTTAAAACCATTTTAGACTTAGAAAAATTTAGAATTTTTTTTTTTTATTCTGAGAAGATAAATTTCTCAGATGACTTGTACTTAGAAAAATTTTAAGTTTTTCTTAAAGCAAAAAAAAAAAAACTTCAAGAAAATAAGACAAGTAAATCACAAACGTTCAGATATAATCATTCATATATTTACAGATTTACAATGATCAAAAGATAAAAAGATAAGAAAAAGAGAAAAGATCATTTATCAGATTCCCCACTGATTGGCTTCAGGAATGGCCAACCAGGTAAAGACTCTCTTCCTCAGCTTCTTAAGCTCCTCTTCGTCTTTCAACCCAGACTCAACCTCGGCTTTGGCTATGATGCCTTTGATCCAGTTCATGTCAATTGAGCCGTCTGGATTGGTCTTGGGCCTTCCTTTCTCATAGGCCGGAGCACAAAGATGCGCATTGAAGAACTTGCGCTTCCACCAAGAGCGGCCTCGATATAGATCTTTGTCCTCCTTCTCTATCCACTCATGCCACTTTAGGTCCTCGTCCGCTCTCATGAATCGAGACCCCTTCGGGATGTACCAATGATACATCCATCTGGCGTCCAAATTCTTTTCTTTATATTCCTTGAAGAGTTTGCCAGCAACGACCTTTGGCGGATTGAGTGTCCTGTGATAGGGCCTAAACTCAGCTTCATCTGCCTCCTTCATCTCCCATTTCCTTACATCTCTGCTCCACCTCATCTCCAGTCCCTTGCTCTTCTTCTTCAGCTTCTTTCTTTCTCTTTCTCCATAGAAAGCCTGCTCTCTCATGATCCTGTTGATCTGTTCTTCAGGCAGGTTAGAGTAGTCAGGCTCCCTCTTCCTTTTCTCAGAAATTGTGAGCTTAGGACTTAGAACTTTGGCTGGAGCAGATTCCTCAATCATCTTCCCTTTCCCCTTCCCTTTCACCTCAGCTGCTTTCGTCTCAGATTCTTTTAATTTCGCCAGCAGCTGAGCAGTCCTTTCTTCTTCTTCTTTCCTCCGCCTCTCCTCATCTTCCTTTAGCACCTCCTCAAGTGTGCTAGCCTTCGTGTCGACCTTACTCTTCGTCTCATCTAACACAGCTGTGAGTGCCAACTCTCTTTCTTTCACCTCCTTTTCCCCCTTTTTGACTTCATCAGCCAAGGTAGTCAGCTTCATCTCCAGATCATTGCATTTAGCCCTGAAGTCTGACTTGTCCAAGGCCAATGAGTCCACCACTATAGAGTTGTATTCAGACACTTGCGATTTCTGCCCTTTAACTTCCTCCTCCATAGCTGTCACCTTCTCAGCAAGAACAGATTTAGTTATAGACATAATCTTTTCAGTAAGATTTACCTCTACTTCCCGCATATTCGTGATCATTGCCTCAGTGACTGATTGGAGTGAATTGATGCATGTTTTTAGGGCTATTTTTAGTGCAAAATGTGAGCTAAAGTATGATTTTTGTGCCTAAATGTGAAAAGTATCACTCTTTTGCCTAAAAAGTATTACTTTGAGAGGTTTTGATGTATTTCACCCGTTTTGCAGGTAAATCGGTGGAATTTTACCAAACCGAGAGTACCGGTATTCTTAGAATGAAAAGACGAACATACGGGACGAAAACGGGGGTCGGGACCGGAGCCCTTCTCGATAAAAATTCCCTGGTCTCGAGTTGGAGTCGAGGGTGCCTGAGACCTCGACTCGAGGTTCATCTTTGGAGGGAAACCATTTCAAAAGACAGGATCCTCGACTCGAGGGAGGAGCCTCGACTCGAGGGATATGAAAATGCAGGAAGCTCGACTCGAGGAAGGCCTCGACTCGAGGCAGGAGAGATTTTTAAAGAAACGTGTTAGCGACTTTTAGGCCTCGACTCGAGGGCTTGAAGCTCGACTCGAGGAGTGCCCAAAACCGAAAAATTCAGTTTTTAAGCTATGGAAAGCCAAAACAGAGGGGGAGTTGATTCTAACAGATTCGGAGCAGTTTCTAGGAGTTTCTTTGAGCGAATTTTACATTTTGTAGCTTGAATTTACTTGTAATTGCATTAGATTGTTAGAATTGAGATAGATTCCACATTTAGTTCATTAGATTAGTAGATTGGTTGATTGTAATTGAAGTTTGCAGCTGAGAATTGGGAAGAATTGAAGTTGTATTGAAGCATTGTACAAGATTAATCATTCTTATTTTTGCCTATTGAAGCTTAATTGGTGATGTTCTTACCCTTTGATCTCTTTAATTCATTGCTTGTAGTAATTAGATTGTTAATTGCTTTCTTAGATTTTCTAGCCATGGTTTTTGCTTGTAGCACCATGGGCTAATAGCTTTGTGCTTGGGATAATTGAAATTAGGGATGAAGTGATTGTCTCATGCTATGATTGTTGATAATTGTGATCAATTGAATTAGATTGCTCCCTAATTGTGATTCTTAATTGTGCTTCATGAAAAATTGTCTCTTTTGATTAATGGTTGATCACCCTAGCAATAGGCGAGAGTTGAGCTAACGTGATTAGGTGTTAATCGGGTTTCAATTTTCCATGATTGTATGAATTGGGGACTTCTACATTGAGAGATGAGAAGAACTAAGGATACTCACATTAGGCATTGTGATATTAATGGAGTGATTAATTTCATGATGGTTTATGCTTTCTAATTCGATTGATTTGCATTTGGATACAATCATAGCTTGTTAATCATGGATTCCTTGATGGAGATTATCCCTTGCACCGAATTCCCCCATTGATTTTAGTCTATTTGATCTTGCATTCTAAGTGTTTGATAGATTGTTGCATAAACTTGCCATTTAATTTCTTGCAATTTGTAGTGATTTAGTTCAAGAGCTTGTTGCAACTTTAGCCATTTAGAACTCTTATCCTTGAATTTCGTTTGCATACTTTCTCCCTTGGGTTCGATATTTTTGTTGATTGGTCTTAATAACTCTTACCCTATACACTCCAATCAAATGGCGCCGTTGCCGGGGAGTTAGTTTTTGCGCCAATAGGTGAGATTCGAGGATTGTTTGAAGTGGCTATTTGTTGTTTTTATTTTTGTTTTTGTTGATTTTATTGGTGAGAAGTTGATACTTGGATTTGTGGCATTGTAGGTGCATGCGAACAAGATCGAGTGGTTTTCCACCCTTGCCACTAAATCCGGAAATTGAGGCTACGTTGAGAAAAAATCATGTGAGACGACGAAGGGAAGATATGGAAGGAGAAGATCAACGGAATGAGGAGAGAGTGGGTGGTGAACCACAAGTTGAGGAGTTGAATGGACATGGAGAGGGAAGAGTAGACAATGGAGGTCATGAGAACAATTTTAATGCTCAAGATAACCCTTTATTTCAAGGGATGCCACCACAACACTTTCCTTACCAAAATCCCTATCCTTATCCTCCACAAGTCCATCAATACCCATATTATCCACCTTATCCACCATACTACCCTCAAATGCCTTACATGAATGAGCCACGATACCATGAGCCACCCCACATTCCAAATGCCCAACCACAACCACAACCTATGAATGAGCTACCACCTCAAGGGAGGCCATTGAGAGAGTTTTTTTAGCCACAACCTAGAGAGCACTACGATGGGATAGCAAGGCCGAGAATAGAAGCCAACAATTTTGAGATAAGTCCCGCTTTAGTGAGGATGCTTAGAGAGAGACAATTCGAAGGCAAGGACGAAGATGAATGTCCACATCAACATATGGCACAATTCTTAGAGATTTCGGACACTACAAAATACCATGGGGTACCCGAAGATGCAAAGAAGCTTAGGCTTTTCTCCTTCACTCTTACGGGGAGAGCCAAAGCTTGGCTTAATTCTATTCCACCCGAACCGTACGCGTACATGGGAGGACCTTAGCAAAAGATTCTTGATGAAATTCTATCCGCCATCCAAGATGGTGCAAGCAAAGGAAGCTATTTCGCACTTTCGGCAAAAGAATGGAGAGACTATTCCGGAAGCATGGGAGAGGTATGGTATGCTACTCATCAATTGTCCGCAACATGGTTTTTCCGATGAGCAAACTATTATGTATTTCTATACCGGCCTCAATGATTCCGATAGAGCTTTCTTGAATGCTTGTGCCAATGGGTCAATTTGGTCCAAGTCGGTGATAGAGATGAAACAAATTATGGAAAATATTGCTCAAGATTCGTTTCAAGCAAGTGTTAGTAGGGAGAACCACCATCGGGTGTCTCAAGTGGAGGAAATGGAGAGTATGAAGTCTATGATGATGGCCATGATGGACAAGATTGGAGCTCTTACCGTGTCACAACAAGGGGGAAATACTCCACCACATGCTCAAGTTGATAGTTTTCAAAGCTTAATGCCTATGGAAGAAGTGAACTATATGGGGAGGCCTCCATTTCAAGGAGGCTATCAAGGAAGCAATCATCAAGGCAATCTCCAAGGTGCAAGGCCCTATCAAGTGCCATACCAAAATAGACACCAAGGAAGTTATCCACCTCAACCTCACTTCAATGGCAACAATTGGAGAAGTCACGAAAACTTCTCATATGCCAACCCGAGAATCGCTGTCCAACCTCCCGTACTAGATCCGGGTGTCAAAGCTCCTAATAATGTGGGGAAAGCAACTACGGAGGAGCTACTTGGGATGATAATGAAGAAGTTGGAGGCGAATGATTCAATATTCAAGACCATTGAGCACCAAGTGGGACAATTAGCCACAATGGTTGGGAAGCTTTCTTCTACGGTGGATCATATGCAAAACAAGGGAAAGTATCCATCTACCACCGAGCCTAATCCAAAGGAGTTTTGTAGTGCTATTCAACTAAGGAGTGGTGCTAGCTATGAAGGCCCAAAGATGCCTAAAGATGGGGATGTTGAAGAAGAGGTGGTGAAAGAGGAAGAAGTTATTGAAGAAAATGTGGTTGTGGAGAAAGAAGAGGCAAGTGAAGAGCAAGCAAGAAGAGAGTCCAAGAAAGAAGAAGAGAAGTCCAAGAAAGGTGCATGGGGAGTGCCTATGAAAGCTAATCCGGTTCCCTATCCTCAAAGACTAGTGAAGAAAAAGCTAGAGGAGGAGTTTGGTAAGTTTTTGAAAGTTTTGAAGAGCTTGCATGTTGAAATTCCACTAATGGACGCCCTTGAACAAATACCCCACTATAAGAGGTTTTTGAGAGATATCATGTCTAAGAAGAGGAGTTGGGATGAAAAGAGTATACTTAAGCTAGTGGAGGAGGGCAAGACGATCTTGGAGAGACACTTACCACAAAAGAGAAAGGATCCGGGGAGCTTCATTATCCCATGTGAGATAGGTGAGAATGTGAACATCCAAGGCTTGTGTGACTTGGGAGCAAGTATAAATGTCATGACTTTGTCCATGTTTGAGAAATTGGAGCTAGGAGAGGTGACTCCTACTAACATCAACCTTCAATTAGCGGATCAATCATATGCTCATCCATTTGGGATCATTGAAGATGTATTGGTAGGGGTTGGCAAGCTCATATTCCCGGTTGATTTCATTGTTCTTGACATGAAGGAGGAGCTTGAGGCACCGATCATACTTGGTCGACCTTTCCTTGCCACGGGAAAAGCGATTATCGATGTTGAGAAAGGGGAACTCACGTTGAGCTACAATGGAAAAGAGGTGACATTTTCGAGAGCTCCATTGGAAGAAGTTGCTCAAAGTAAGATGGAGAAGAAGAAATGTGGCTATATAGAGATCATTAATTCATGCCCTACCATTGATAGGGATGATTCTTTACCTTCTACTTCTTCTAATTCTTTAATTCATGAGCATATTATTCCTTCTTGTAATATGATGGCTAACAAGTCTTGTGTTTCTTTGGATGATTTTAGGAAGGAAGAAGCTATCATTGACTCTTTGCTTGACCCCAGTGATAAGAAGCTTGAAAAAGAAGGTGAGAAAGAAGTGACCAAACTTGAGCAATGCTCAAGTTTGGGGGTGTTAGAAGAAAGGAAGTCACCGCTTGAGAAGAAAGTTGAAAACTTTGTGGTTGGAGATCAAGTGGTATGGAGGGAGTCGGGTGGATGAGACTACTAGGAGTAGAAAGACTCAAAGAGGTGTTGAAAGTGAAGGAGATCAAAGAAGAAGGAAAGCTCCTAGTGGAAGATGAAATGGGATGTTGCCTATTGACAAAGGAGATCTTGGTTAGGCACAAGGACCCTTCCATCCCAAAAGAAGTGCCTAACATTCTTGTAGATAAAAGGGAAGTATGAACTCTTAGAGTTCCGTCCGGCAAAGGACAATAAAAATAGCGCTTGATGGGAGGCAACCCATCCTTTCTTGCTTTCGTGTGTTTGTTTTATTTTGTTGCTTTGAATAATTGGGTCTTTTGATCCTTGTAGGTTGTAAGATTCGCTTGGAACTTGAAGAGCTCTATGCATGTTTGAAGGAAGATGGAGTTGAAAGGCTCTTTGGTACCACACTTCCTTTCAAACTTAGATTTGTCTAAGTTTGGGGGAGGTGTTTTTCTTATCTTAACTTATCTTCCCTGCTCTTGACTATTTTTAGGCTTGATTTATTATGAGCTTCATTGTGGACTTATTGTATATCCTTGAGTATCATTTTTTGTGGTAGTGAGTATTCTTGGATTTATGTACATGTGCACTTGTGTTTGATTTGCAAGATTAATTGGATTTTGATTTGATCACTAGTTGATTTGTGTCTTGAAGCTAGCTTGCTTGATTAATTATGTGAAGATGAATGTGATTGATGATACTTGATTCATTGCTCAAGTTAAGCCTGTGAGCTTTTGTGCCTAATAATCGTACATCTTATACGGTTAATAGAAATCCTTTGTGAGTGCATCATTCATGAGTTGTATGCTAGAATTTGCCACTAGACTTGTTGATATTGATCTTTGTGTGATGTTTTGAAAGTGATAAGAGGCCATGTTTGGAATGATTAGTCACTTTGCCAAATATTTTTCCTACCAAAGACATTTGATTTCCTTAGTGAGCCATGTTGAGCCTATGATCCTTATTCTTTAGCAAACCAAGTGAGATTGAAACCATTTTAGCCTATTTTTATGAGCCTTTCTTGTCCTATGTTTAGTTGAGCTTGAATGTTGGCTAATGATGGTGATTTGATTGCTAAGAGTGGGAAGATGATGAGCTAAGTGATGAATGAAGCATAAAAGAAAAGAAAGGTTGTGAAAAGATTGAATTGTGAAGAAAATGCATGAAAAGAAAAAATTCAATTTGTGAGCTTTAAAAGAGAAAGCTCAAGTGAATGGTGGAATGATTATTGAAGTTCTAAAGAAAGAGTGTTGCTTGATGAAAAGTGAAGAGATGTGCATTGTATGGATTAGCTTTCATTCAAGTCTCTACTACTTAGTCACTTTTATCCAAAAACATCCCACCTTTCCAAAGAGCCTACATTACAACCTAGAAGAAAGACCTCTTTGATTCTTGATTGATCACAAATGATTTTGATTGAGACTAAGTCTTGTGGCAAGCATATGGTGTACTTATTTGTGAATTTGATGATTGAGAGCTTTAAACCTTGATACACTTGAGTGAAGAGTTAAACACTCCATAGAAGGAGCAATGTGTTAAGTGTTTGATTGAGCATTTGTTTGAGCATGATTTGTCTTGATGGCTAGTGGATAGTTGCATTGATACTTATGTTCATTGATGAGTTCGATTGTCTTATTTTTCGTCTATAGTGCCATGTGACATAATTGCAATCAATTCACTCCTTTGTTCTTAGTTTCTACGTTGCTCGAGGACGAGCAACAATTCAAGTTTGGGGGTATGATTGGAGTGAATTGATGCATGTTTTTAGGGCTATTTTTAGTGCAAAATGTGAGCTAAAGTATGATTTTTGTGCCTAAATGTGAAAAGTATCACTCTTTTGCCTAAAAAGTATTACTTTGAGAGGTTTTGATGTATTTCGCCCGTTTTGCAGGTAAATCGGTGGAATTTTGCCAAACCGAGAGTACCGGTATTCTTAGAATGAAACGACGAACATACGGGACGAAAACGGGGGTCGGGACCGGAGCCCTTCTCGATAAAAATTCCCTGGTCTCGAGTTGGAGTCGAGGGTGCACAGACCTCGACTCGAGGTTCATGCTGGAGGGAAATCATTTCAAAAAGACAGGATCCTCGACTCGAGGGAGGAGCCTCGACTCGAGGGATATGAAAAATGCAGGAAGCTCGACTCGAGGGCAAGGCCTTGACTCGAGGCAGGAGAGATTTTTAAAGAAACGTGTTAGCGACTTTTAGGCCTCGACTCGAGGGCTTAAAGCTCGACTCGAGGAGTGCCCAAAACCGAAAAATTCAGTTTTTAAGCTATGGAAAGCCAAAACAGAGTGGGAGTTGATTCTAGCAGTTCAGAGCAGTTTCTAGGAGTTTCTTTGAGCGAATTTTACATTTTGTAGCTTGAATTTACTTGTAATTGCATTAGATTGTTAGAATTGAGATAGATTCCACATTTAGTTCATTAGATTAGTAGATTGGTTGATTGTAATTGAAGTTTGCAGCTGAGAATTGGGAAGAATTGAAGTTGTATTGAAGCATTGTACAAGATTAATCATTCTTATTTTTGCCTATTGAAGCTTAATTGGTGATGTTCTTACCCTTTGATCTCTTTAATTCATTGCTTGTAGTAATTAGATTGTTAATTGCTTTCTTAGATTTTCTAGCCATGGTTTTTGCTTGTAGCACCATGGGCTAATAGCTTTGTGCTTGGGATAATTGAATTTAGGGATGAAGTGATTGCCTCATGCTATGATTGTTGATAATTGTGATCAATTGAATTAGATTGCTCCCTAATTGTGATTCTTAATTGTGCTTCATGAAAAATTGTCTCTTTTGATTAATGGTTGATCACCCTAGCAATAGGCGAGAGTTGAGCTAACGTGATTAGGTGTTAATCGGGTTTCAATTTTGCATGATTGTATGAATTGGGGACTTCTACATTGAGAGATGAGAAGAACTAAGGATACTCACATTAGGCATTGTGATATTAATGGAGTGATTAATTTCATGATGGTTTATGCTTTCTAATTCGATTGATTTGCATTTGGATACAATCATAGCTTGTTAATCATGGATTCCTTGATGGAGATTATCCCTTGCACCCAATTCCCCCATTGATTTTAGTCTATTTGATCTTGCATTCTAAGTGTTTGATAGATTGTTGCATAAACTTGCCATTTAATTTCTTGCAATTTGTAGTGATTTAGTTCAAGAGCTTGTTGCAACTTTAGCCATTTAGAACTCTTATCCTTGAATTTCGTTTGCATACTTTCTCCCTTGGGTTCAATATTTTTGTTGATTGGTCTTAATAACTCTTACCCTATACACTCCAATCAGTGACTGCCTTCACCATCTTCTTTGTCCGCCTCTGGAGCTTCTTCTCGAAGGCCTGCTTCATCTTCCTCTCCATTTGGGCAATTATGGAAGTGATAGCTGATGTGGGGCTTAAGTCACTTTCCTCATCCTCAGATGAGGATTCGGAAGAAGAAGAGGTAGGAGTGTGAAGTTCAGAAATTTGGGGTTGAGGAACAGGGGAGCTCATCTGAATGTCTTCTAAAAAGGGATATGAGGTGATGTCTATTTCTGGTGGTGTGAAGTGTTGAGTTTCAGATGGGGTGGGGGTGAATGTAGTGGGTGGCTGTATTTGTGGAGAGATGGTGGGGGTGAGGGTAGTTTCAGGTTGGGTGGTAGTGGGGGTGATTTCAGATTGAGTAGTGATGGGTATGGTTTCAGATGAGGTTTGGACTATATGGGACAACTGTGGCTGTTTCAGAGGCTCGGAGGTGCCAGCCGGGCATACCTCTTCATTGCCAGGTGGAGATTTTGAGGGAGAGAGAGATGAAGTAGTACCTTCCTCTTGGATGGGTGAAAGTACAGCTTCCTTGGCTGGAGAGGCTGGGACATCCAGCTGTGCAACCTCGGCTGCAATTTCCAGCACCGGTACTTCTTCTGGCAGGAGGGTAGAGACTTCCATCTGACGACCAGAGCTACCAGATGATTCAGACGTCCTGGAGGACCTCCTCTGAAGAATAAATTGGTTATCTTCATCAAAGTCCTCATCTGTTTGCTGGCTGGTAGATGGCTCAGCTACTGGTACCCTATCTGTGGCTCTGACCAGCCTCCTCCTTGACCTCCTCCTTGTCGGGGACCTCACAGAAGTTGCTGCCTCCTCAGCTGTTACTTCCACAACAGCTGGATCCTCGGCTGGTTGAGCTTCAGCAGCTGGTACGACAACTTCCGCTGCTGGTTGAGGTTCAGCTGCTGGCCTCTGTACCACTGCAGCTGCTAGTTGCTCCCTCTGCCTCTGAGCATCCTCTGACTCATCATCCGAGTCAGGCAACCCTCCAATCCTTTCATCCTTAGTCAACAAGCCTTTTTGCTTAGAATATTTCTTTAAGCCTTCCCTCGTCTCAAATCTTTTATTCAACCCTTCCATTAACACAGTGATTTTATTGAATAGACTTACAGTCGAGGTGACTGTCCAATCTCCATCAGTTGGGTTGAATAACAATCTCAGCTTCTCCTCCTTCATCCTCCTAAACAACAAGTCTACCCAATCCACCTGAACTCCATCAACAATGGCTCTCATGCAACACAATCGTGACTTCGTCACTCCATCATGGGAGCTTTGATCTCCTAGGATTGACTTAGTTACAATCGTCATGAGCAGCCTAAACCTTCTCCTCAATATATGTTTCTTTAATTCTCTCCTCACTCCTCTGTAGGTAACCCTAGCAAACAAATCAAACGATTCTTCCCAATCGTTTTCCTTATACAACAGGGGATTAACCCCTTCCATAGAAGTATCCAGAATCCTTGCAACGTTCTCCTTCGTATACTCCAATTGAGTACCTTCGACAGTCGTTTTGAAGCCATTTTCCGTAAACTCACTTCTTGCGAGGAACTCTGCTCCGATGAAATCAGCAGTTTTGTTCAGCGGAGATTTGAACGAACAAAATCCCCGTAATCTTGAGGCTTCCAACAGTCTGATAATTTCTCTGGATTCTCTATCATTTGTAGTCTCAAAATCTACAAACATTTCAGCCTTCAATTTATTTTTGACTGAATCAGAAAGCATTTTGAAATCAGAACCTGAAGCGGATATATATGTAGGAGGTTTTGGTGTTTGAGAAGAAGAGGATGCCATTGATAAGTTTTTGAGAGTAAGAAATTTTCAGTAAATTTCGATAGCAGGGAATTGTGAAAGTAAAATTTTTAAAATCTGAAGAAGGTAAGTTTTTAAACGAGGGAGAGAGAGAGGGAAAGTTGGGAAATCGAAACGTGGCATGATCTCAAGGTTTTGATTTTGAACCGTTGATTGAAAAGGCGCGTGTAAAACATCGACGGTTTTGCGAAAAATCGCTTTGAATTCAGGCGCGTAACCTACACGCGTCTTGAATTGCGTAAAAAGTAACCGTTTAACCTACGGATTAGACGGCTAATAGACTTACTTTATCAGAAGTAATTAGTATACCTGACGTAAGCAATGAAATGTCTTACTTAGTACTCAGGTATTCTATTTCAGACTTGGTAAAATGTCAGACTTGGTCAAAATGACCTTGTCTTATATTTTTCAAAAAGCTTTCTCCTAGTCTGGTTTTTGAAAACAACAACTGTTTAAGGCTTAATACAGTATTTTCAGTTTAGTTAAACAATGCAAATTACTTGAGATACACAGACTTAAGAACTTTATTTGAAAACAACGATTTTGAGGAAAAACAAAGATGAAGGTTTTCTGAATGAAGAGATTTATGAGACTAATCTGGTATACCTGTTCCTGCAAACAAACTCATCAAAACTATTAGTAGCTTAGGTAGATCAGATAGGGTGCAGATAGTCATCTGTTTTTCAGAAAATCAGCTGACTATTGTGCCCTAGTCTGATTTACCATATGTCAGATAAGGTAAATATGACTAATCCTTGATTATTGATTCCTAAGAAGGAAATCAATGATATCAGCTACCTGATTGTCCTTTGACTCAAATCTAGTCTGATAATTTTTTCTAGACATAATAAACTAAATTGAGAGAGACAAGAAATAAAAATACAGAATTAGAGATTTACTAACGAAGCATCTAATAAACCTAATTCTACCGATAATTCTTTAAACCTCATCTCTGCTAGTGGTTTTGTCAAGATGTCTGCTCTTTGAAAATCAGTTAAGATCTTCTCAAGTCTGATATCTCCTTTTTCTACATGGTCTCGGATGAAGTGGTGTCTGATATCTACATGCTTGCATCTTGTATGAAGGACTGGGTTCTGAGTAATAGCTATGGCACTATTACTATCACAAAAGATAGATACATCTTTGGTGATAATATTATAGTCCCTTAGTTGTTGGCTTATCCAGATCAGCTGTGAACAACAACTTCCAGCTGCCATATACTCAGCTTCAGTTGTGGAAGTAGCTACAGAGGTTTGTTTCTTAGACAACCATGAAATCAGCTTACTTCCAAGAAATTGGCAAGTACCAGATGTAGATTTTCTATCTATCTTACACCCACCAAAATCCGAATCTGAGTATCCAGACAGCTCAAAGTTGTCATCAGCTGGATACCACAATCCAACATTTACTGTTCCTTCCAAATACTTGAGGATTTTCTTTGCTGCTTCAAGATGGCTTTTCTTAGGATTAGCTTGAAATCGAGCACAGACTCCAACTGCAAATGAAATATCAGGTCTACTAGCAGTTAAATATAATAAAGAACCAATAAGACCTCGATACTCAGTTTGATCAGTGTCTTCTCCCTTCTCGTCTGGATCCATTGAAAAATTTGTCATAATAGGTATCTTAGCTTCTCGGCTGGTACCTATTCCATATTTTTCAATAAGATCTTTTGTATATTTGGCTTGGTTGATGAATATTCCTTTCTTTGTCTGTTTGACTTGAAGTCCAAGAAAATATGTCATTTCTCCCATCATGGACATTTCAAATATGTTTTTCATAAGACTACTAAATTCTTCACATAAAGATATGTTAGTTGATCCAAAAATTATATCATCAACATAAATTTGAACTAACAAAAGATCACAACCAAACTCTTTTCTAAAGAGAGTTCTATCAATTTTACCTTTAACAAAACTATTTTGAATTAAATATTCAGACAAGGTGTCATACCAAGCTCTCGGTGCTTGTTTAAGTCCATATAGAACTTTCCTTAGTTTATAAACCTTGTCTCCTTTGACAAAACTAGGGGGTTGCTCTACATAAACTTCCTCAGCTAGGATTCCATTTAAGAATGCTGACTTAACATCCATTTGAAAAACTAAGAATCTTTTAAAAGCAGCATAGGCTAAAAACAATCTTATGGCTTCCAGACGAGCTACTGGTGCAAAGGTTTCATCATAATCAATACCTTCTGATTGTGAATAACCTTGAGCAACTAGTCTGGCCTTATTTCTAACCACAATATTGTTTTCATCCCTTTTGTTTTTAAAGACCCATTTAGTTCCAATGACTTTCTGATGATGAGGCCTTTCAACAAGCTCCCACACATCTTGTCTTTGAAACTGATTTAATTCTTCTTGCATGGCATTAATCCAGTTGGAATCAGTTAGAGCTTCTGTAATTGATTTAGGTTCAAGTAATGACACATAGCAACTGAACATACAATCTTGATTTAGTTGGGTCCTTGTCTGGACACCAGAGTCTAAATCTCCAATTATCTGCTCAGCAGGGTGATATGACATTACTTTCTTACCTTTATCTTTTACAGTAGATGGAGTCTTGTCAGAACTATTTATTTCAGATGATTCTATGTTACCTTCTGATAACTCTACCTGATCAGCTGATGTGTCGTTGGTCGTCTGATCAGTTGGTAGATCAGCTGTTGAGGAAGTTCTTTCAGGTTCCTTTCCTTTGTCTGATTCTTCCTCTTTATCTGAATCTGATTCTTGATTGTAAAATTTTATGGTTGATCCTTTGATAGTCATCTGATTCAGATCATCTGATATTTTTGTGATGTCCCCTGTCTTATCAAACTCAAGAAAAGTTTCATCAAATACCACATGGGGTGTTTATTCTACACACAAGGTTGATATAGATGAGTATCCCAAGAATATCCCATCTGCTATCTTGGCATCAATGGTTTTTAATTGAGATTTCTCATTGTTGTGTATAAAACATTTACAACCAAATATATGAAAATATGAAATTTTGGGAGGTCTTCCCTTCCAAATTTCATAGGGAGTTTTACACTTATCCTTGACAATCAGACTTCTATTTTGAACATAGCAGGCTGTATTAACTGCTTCTGCCCAAAACCTATGAGGAGTGTTGAATTCAGATAACATTGTTCTAGCTGCCTCTTTCAAGGTCATGTTTCTTCTCTGAACAACTCCATTTTGTTGTGGAGTCCTTGCTGCAGATGTTTCCTGAGGTATGTCATTCTCAATGCAGTAGTTAGAAATCAATTTATTTAGGAATTCAGTACCTTTATCACTTCTAATTTTAACAATATTTAATCCCTTTTCATTTTGAATCTTTTTAAGAAATTCTGGAATCTTAGTCATAGTCTCATTCTTTTTGTACAAGAAAATAACCCAAGTAAATCTTGAAAAGTCATCAACGATTACTAAGGTATATTTTCTTCCACTAAAGCTGAGAGGAGTTACTGGTCCAAATAGATCCATATGAAGAAGTTCCAGAATCCTTTCTGAAGAAGGACTATTTATTGTTTTAAAAGAAGCTTTGGTCTGTTTTCCTTTTTGACAAGAAACACATACATGGTTCTTTGAAATACTTTATCAGGGAGTCCTTTAACTAAAGATTTCCTTGCTATTTTGTTAAGAGTTTTGAAGTTTAAGTGACCAAGTCGTCTGTGCCACAGCCAACTTAAGTCATCCGAACTCTTAGCAACAAGACAAGTATCTTTAAGACAGCTTTTGAAATTAGCAACATAAATGTTACCTTGTCTAACTCCAGTCAATAGAATATTTTCATTTAGACCATCTAATACATAGCATGCATTATGAGTAAATTTGACACAAAACCCTTTATCACAAAATTGTGAAACAGATAGTAGGTTGTGCTTCAATCCTTCCACGTAGTAAACTTCTTGAACTTGAACATCTCCAATCATTAGTGTTCCTACACCTTTAGTAAGTCCAAAGTTGTTATCTCCAAACATCACTCTTGGTCCATCAATGGTTTGATAGTTAGAGAGAAGTCGTCTTTCATAGGTCATGTGCTTGGAACATCCACTATCAATGTACCAGATGACCTCAAGAATGTCTCCTCTATCAACTATCTTCTTATCTTCCTGCAATCACAAATTTATTGCTTAGGTACCCTTTGTACTTTGGGTCCTTTCATGTTAAGTTGACTTCTAGGAATCCAGATAAAGATATCAATATTTCTTAAAACCATAGATTGAAGCTTGCATCAATATCTATCTACTAAGATAAGAATTTCAAGATCAATCTTATTTAATTGATCTTTTGAAATTGTCTTGAATCTTGGTAAGAATGGATAAGATTTGCTTCTTCCATCAAAACTATTATACCTAGGATAGATCTTAGATTTAGTCTTAGATTTAGCCTTAGGAGTTACTTTCCTCGTTTGGTTTTTCTTTTAAGAAGTATCAGATGAGGTAATTAATTCCTTTGGTTTCCAGGGACTGAATAAAGTTTCTACCTTAGGTTTAGTTGCTTTGACAAAGACTCTAGGTTTTATAGGATCATTTTTCTTATTCCTATCAAAACCTAATCCAGTTTTATCACTAGACTTTTGTGACGAATTGAAGATTTTATCTATTGTGGTTTGAGAATTATTCATAAGTCCTAACTTGAGATTTAATTCTCTGTTAGTCCTTTTATAATTCTCATTCTCAGAATAGATATTTGAAAATTTTATTTTTAAAGAACTCAACTCCTGTTCTAACTTATCTGTCTTATCAGACAAGGTACTAGTGATCATCTCAGTCTGACATTCCCCCTTGAATGTACAGTCTGGTTTCTCACTTTCCTTAGTTTGATTGACTTTAGTTAGATCAGAAATTTGATCCTTTAAATTAAGATTTTCAGTCTCTATCTGTTTATAAGCAGATAGAGCAGTCTCCAAATCTTTCAAAAGTTTATCAATAAGACGGGATCGATTTCGAGATAAGGTATCACAAGTCATTATCTCGATGATGAATAGTAATGTACCTCTTTAGCCATTAGACATATGTCATCATCTCGACCCAAAATCAGATGAGGATGAGGATGATGATATCTCACGAGCTTCTTCTTTCTCGCCTAGGAGAGCTATCTCTCGGTCAAGCATACCTTCTATCTCTTTTCTTCCTCTTTTCTTCTCTCTCTGGGACCGAGTTGAGGACAACCATATATTTGTAGTGACCAGGTTTGCTGCATGTATAACATATATCTCCTCTGTCTCTGTTTTTGGACTACCATCTCCTCGTCGATAGGTGACTTATGACTTCGATCGATCCTTCTTTTATCATTATCTCGAACTCTTTTCATCCCTGTCTGATCTATAGTTCCTACGACCTAATCTGTCTCTCTTGTTTCTTTTGTACTTCATCTTCAATCTTTCATACCTTTTCAACAAAAGAGCCATTTCCTCTTTTATGGACAAATCAGATGCTTTAGAGATCTTTTCAGACTCATCTTGATGAACAAATGCTACTGTTTTTCCAGATGTGGATGACTCTGCCTCATCTTCTTCATCTTCAATATGAATGTCATATTCAAGTGCTTTAAGATGAGAGAAAAGAGTGTGATGTGCTTCAAGTGCCTCATCTTCTCTCTCCATCTTTTGCTCAAAGATCTGAGTACCTTGTTATTAATTTCTTTCTCAGTGTAAGTCTTACCCAAATCAGCTGCTTTGTTCACAAGATTAGTCAGTCTTACGTCCAATTGATCCACAGTTTCACCATCCTTCATTTTGAACATGTCAAATGCATGTAAAACAGACTGTAGCTTATTTTCTTTGATCTGTTCAGATCCTTCACAAATTCCAGCAAGAGTCTCCCACATTTCCTTGACAGTCTTGCATCTCTTAACCTTTTCAATCCAATCCTTGCTCAATGTTTCGATAATTTCAGTTCTTGCAACTTGATCTAAATTGTGAATCTTCCTTTCATCATTATTGAGTTCTGAACTCTTCTTTTCCTGCCTAACCCTTGCTTCAGCTGATGTAGTACCATCACTTGTGCCACCATGATAAAACTTGATAGGTCCTTCCTCAAGAACCTCCTCCATTCTGTCATGAATTGCTTTAAGATGGTTCTCCATTCTAAACTTCCAGTAATCATACTCTTCTATGGAAAAATCAGGCAAACTCCTGAATTTCTTGCTTTTCACAGAAGACATGATTAAAAAAAAACAAAACTCACAAGATCTAGTTAGTAGAACTGTTAGTGAAACTGTAGATTATCAAGAACACAAATTCAGGATCTTAGTTAAGACCTAAAATTAATATCAGAACAGCTTAACACTGCTCTGATACCACTTGTTGATCCCGGAATGTTGAGTTGATTAAAACCTTGAGATAGCCTTCTAGAACAAAATCTAGAAAGAGGAGTTTGAATAGATTTTGTAGATTTTTTTAAATCTTTTCAAAATCAATTCAAAGTATCAGATTAAGCACAGTGGAAAACAATTTTAACCTCAACTTTTAACAAGATCAAAAGCAGTGCTGATATTCAGATTTTAACTAAGACTCTGAAATTTAATTTTGAATAACAAATTGTAACTTGAACAGAAATTAAAAGAAAGCAGTAAAGAACACCAGATTTTATAGTGGTTCGGATTATAACAATCCTACATCCACTCTCCTTCTCCAAACTTTGAAGAAGGGTCTTCACTATCTGCTTACTTACTTACAATCTTTACACTTTACAACTTGATCTTCAATTCTTCAAGAACACTAACTAAACTTCTAAAATCTAAATCTAAGAATGAGATGTGTTTTTGAAGATATGAAGTGAAGTGTTCTACAAACACTTAGAAAACTCTTTTGAAAATTATTTGTGAATTGAATAGTGAATGGTGTGAAAAATCAGATTGGCATAAGTGTATTGAAAAATAAAATCTAGACCTATTTATAAGTCTGAAAAGACAGTTAGTTTCTTAGTTAGTTCTAACAAACTGGAAACTGCTCAACAAACTTATTCTTGAAAACTACTCTTGACCTCAGCTGATTTTTCCTACTCGTCTGCAGCTGACTTGGTGAAGACTTGCCTTTCTTATTCTACTCAGCTTGTCTTGACCTCGTCTGAGCTCTTCATGATCGTCTCCTGCAGATGACTAGATTTGAGCTTGTCTCCAGATGACTTGTAACTTTAGATTTCCAGATCACCTAATCAGCTCTAGACCCAGTCTGATCAGCTTAGTACCCGAACTTTGACCTGAGTTGTTCATTGATGTTGTCTGCTTGACTAGATTGATCTTTAAACTCATCAAAACTCTACTTGGTCTAACATAACTTGATTGATTTGCAATTTGATACAATCATAGCTTGTTAATCATTGATTCCTTGATGGATATTATCCCTAGCACCCCTATCCCCCATTGATCTTAGCTTATTTGTTATTGCATATTAGGTGTTTGATCATTTGCTTGCATAGTTTTAGAGTTTTAATTCTAGCAATTATATTGCAGTGTTAGTGCCAAAACCTATCTTGCAACAATAGTCACTAATAAGTTGTATTCTTAGGGCCTCACTTGCAAACTAATTCCCTTGGGTTCGATACTCTTGATTGGTCTTAAAACCGCTTACCCGGATACCTACAATCCAGCTGCAGCGATTCTCTAATCCCTTGCCTAATCAGACTCGTCATCTGAATCTGGCGTTCCCCCAATTTTCTCGTTCTTTGTCAGAATCCCATTCTGCTTCGAGAATTTCTTCGCCCCAACTCTCCAATCAGCCAGCTTATTTAGGCCTTCAATCAGCACATTATTCTTGTTGAACAGACTTACAGTGGTGAGAGAAGTCCATTCTCCGGTGACGGGGTTGAAGGTCAACCTCCCCTTCTCTTCGTTCAACCTTTGAATCAGAAGATCCACCCAGTTCACTTGAACTCCATCAATGATTGCCCCCATACAACATAATTTGGGCTTCGATAACCCATCGTGTGAACTCTGGTCACCCAGTACCGATTTTGTCACGATTGTCATCAAAAGCCGATATTTCCTTCTCAATAGATTCTTCTTCGATTCCTTTCGGGTTCCCCTATATGTGACTCTTGACACCAAGTCAAACGATTCCTCCCAAGCATCTTCCTTATATGTAGATGGATTTACTCCCTCCATTGATGTGTCGAAGATTCGAGCAATGGTTTCTCTGGGATAAGATAGTACGGTGCCATCCACCTTCGTATCAAATCCCTCAGGGGTATCCACCATGTTTGTCAAGAACTCTGCTCCCAGCAAGTCCAGAGTCTTGTTCTGAGAAGACTTCATCGAACAAAATCCCCTCAGTCGAGATCTTCCAGTAATCGAAGAATCTCAGCAGATTCTCTATCCTTTGTTGTCTCAAAGTCGACGTACATCTCTGCTTTTAACTTATTTTTGAAAATCTCATCATTCATCTTGAATTTTGACTCTGTGGTGGATATGAAGGTGGGTTTGTGACGTTTTGTGGTTTTTGAAGAGGAAGCCATTTCTGTAAGTTTGCTGTAAAAACTTTGAGAGAAATCTGCAGTAAATTGGGTGAGAATATTTGTGAAAGTGAATTTGAAAACGAAGGGGTAAGTTTTTAAATGGGGAAGAGAGAGAGGGAAAACCAGAGAAGTGGATACGTGGTAATATCAGAAACAATTTTGATCGTAGATTAACTGTGGCGCGTGGAGTATATCAATGGCTATACAGAATAGTCGCTTCACCTCCGGCACGTGGCATTAACTTGTCTTGAAATTGTAAAAAGTAACCGCCCAGACTACGAATTAGATGGCTAATAGGGTTACTTTATGCAAAAATAGTAAGTATACCTGACGTAAGCCGAAATATACCTTTCTTTGCATAAAGGTTACCTATTTCATACTGGATTTTAACAGACTTGGTCAAACATGACCTTGTCTTAGATTTTGAAAAATTTCTCCAAGTCTGATCATTTGAAAACAAAGAATTTTTAAGATAGAGTTAATTTTATGCCATTATTTTAAATAAGCCAAGTTTTATATTCAAATATAACTAGTATATAGGAATATTAGACTCAGCTGGGTTTTAAAAAGAACAACTCATCTGAAGGATTTTGAAATAGATGAGCTGTGAGAGTAATTTTAAAAACAAGTTTTGAGAAGAAAAACAAGGAAGGGTTTTGATCATATGAGGAGGTTTAGCAGATTAGAAGGTTTATGCTAATCTAATAATGTTAATCCATAACCTATTCCTGCAGATACACAAACTTAAGAGACCATTAGTAGCTAGAGTAAGTCAGACAAGTTACATAAGCTCATCTGATTCTTGAAGAAATCAGTTGATTATGTTCTTGTCTGATTTACTTGTCGTTAGATAAGTAATTATCGAGTCAGATAAAGTCAATATGACTAATCCTTGATTCTTGATTCCTAGATGGAGATCAATGATATCAACTCTGTGATTGTCCTTTGACACATATCATGTCTGACAATTCTTTCTAAACAAGATTTAAAGAAAGGAAAGAAAGAAAGAAAATACAAGATACATATAATATAAATTATAAATCAGCTAAGGATGCATCAAGTAATCCTAATTCTAATCAAAATTCCTTAAATCTAGACTCAGCTAAGGGTTTTGAAAGTATATCGGCTCTCTGAGACTCAGTTGCTATCTTTTCTATTCTAATGTCATTCTTTTCAACATGATCTCTAATGAAATGATGCCTTATGTCTATATGCTTACACCTAGAATGCAAAACAGGATTGAATGTCATGGCTATGGTACTATTGCTATCACAGAAAATAGGCACAGACGATGTGAGAATATTATAATCCCTAAGCTGCTGACTTTCTAGAGAAGCTGAGAGCAACAACTACCAGCTGCCATGTATTCAGCTTCAGTTGTGGAGGATGCAACAGAAGTTTGTTTCTTAGATAACCAAGAAATTAGCTTGTTGCCTAAAAATTGACAAGTTCCAGACGTGGACTTCCTATCAATTTTACAGCCTCCAAAGTCTGAGTCTGAATAACCTGAAAGCTCGAAGTTGTCATCAGACGGGTACTACAACCCAACCTGCAAAGTTCCTTTAAGATATTTAAGGATTTTCTTAGCCGTCTCCAGATGAGTTTTCTTGGGATTTGATTGGAATCTTGCACACACCCCAACTGCAAAGGCTATATCTGGCCTACTTGCAGTGAGATATAACAAGGATCCAATCAATCCACGATACTCCATTGCATCCGTGGGTATCCCCTTCTCATCTGAATCCACAGACAAGTTAGTTGCCATAGGTATTTTAACTTCCCTACTAGTAGTCATCCCAAATTTATCTATGAGGTCCTTTGCGTACTTAGTCTGATGTATAAAGATACCTCTACTTGTCTGTTTAATTTGCAAGCCTAGAAAGTATGTTAATTCCCCCATCATAGACATCTCAAACCTGTTTTTTATGAGAACACTAAATTCTTCACATAAAGTCAGATTAGGTGAACCAAATATGATATCATCTACATAAATTTGAACTAATAAGATGTTACCATCTACTTCTTTCCTAAACAAAGTTCTATCTATCTTACCTTTTGAGAAACCACATGATATCAAGAATTCAGACAAAGTATCGTACCAAGCTCGGGGTGCTTGCTTTAGTCCATATAGTGTCTTGTGAAGTTTATAGACCTTATTATTGGTCTTAAACCCTGGAGGCTGTTCTACATAGACTTCTTCAAGTAACACTCCATTTAGAAAGGCAGACTTGACATCCATCTGGGTGATATTATACGAAAGAAAAAAGTTGATTTTTGTTTGATACAGGAATAAAAAAAGGAGGTGGTAGATTAATTTCTATGTAAATCTATCTGGGTAGAGGGTAATTGCGCATATAAGGGATCGGAAGGACGGTCTGGAGGACTACTTTCAATTTGGAACAAAGATGTATTTTTAGCTAGCAGTGCGTGGGATATGGAGGGTGCGCTCGTAGTTAACGGAAGATGGGGATCAGAGTGGATGGAATGCTGCATTATCAACATTTATGCATCGTGTTTAACCTCAGCAAAGATTGACTTGTGGGACAGATTGGTAACTGTGATGTCACAGAACTCAATGTCTTGCGTGTGTATAGGGGGTGACTATAATTCTATTCGAAGAGGTGGAGAAAGAGTGGGACGGAGCTCAGAAGTTTGTAATAGAGACATTGAAGCCTTCGATAACTTCATAAGGGAGACTGGGCTTTTTGATTTACCACTTCACTGAAGGAGCTTAAGGTTGTTAGGATGTATACTATAAGCCTAGCTTTTGTATGAACATCTTTCTTGAGTATGAACATCTTTTTTTATATGAGATTCATTATGATCAAAATACTTATTGTTTATGATTGTTATATATATCATTATTATGTTTAGATTAATCTATACTGTAGATAACATGGTGTGTGGTGTCACACAGAAGATCATGTTATCAGTGCCTTATAGATTGTAAATAATAGCTCACAACCAAAATGGATTTGGACAAATCATTGGAACGGTTGTAGTGTAATTTGGTATTAGTCTATCTTGACTATAAAGTTACACTAGTACATTTTGTATGTATTGAGCAGGACCATATGAGGTAGTTCAATTTGTACTGACTATATAATAGAACAAGACCTCTGTTGTTATGGATGTACGTCTTCTTAATCCCTATATAATAATGGGCACGTGTACTCAATGTATGTTTCTTTGATTTACCAATGGGTGAGATTTATTAAATCAATAGGCTCGGTGAATTGGGAGATAGCATTGTTTATATGGTGTCTTTGTTGATTATAGAAGGAATCCGTGTCCTAATTATTTAGGATGATGATGTCCCCTTGAGGAGCTCATAAAGATTATTATGTAAACCCCTGCAGGTGGATTTAATCCGACATAATAATAAAGATGAGTGGTACTACTCTTGGAATTAGATATAAATTAATTAAGTTGTCGTAATTTAATTAATTTATGGACATTCGATATCTTAAACACGGGAAATAAACGTACACATAATAAAGGAGCCCATATAATAATATGGGATTAGGACGGTAATTCAATTATAATTCTTTAGTGGACTCGAGTTATAATTGATGGGCTTAAGTAAAGTGTTCGGACTGAACACAGGATATTTAGGCCCATCAGGAGGCCCAACCCTAATTCCTCCTTAGGGTCCCTGTTGTAGCCTATAAATAAACCCTAACATCAGAGTCTCCAGCGTGTGAAAAACGTGAGATCAGAGGGAGACGGATTCTGATTCCTTGGAGGATCGTCGACCACTCGACGTCCAAGGGAAAGGGATAGGAATACGGCAGAAGACTGTGAGGTTCGAGGCTCATCCTTCGATCGCAGTTCTGACCTTAGAACTGGTTTGTCTTCACCTATTACGGTGAATAAAGGTACAATTCTTTCCGCTGCGTTTGTGTGATTTTGATCCCGAGTCTGATATTTTCGTAGAGTCGGCGATCGGTGGTTCCAACAATTGGTATCAGAGCCGTGTTTTCTGACTCTATGCAATTGATTCGGCTTTTCTTAAATCTGATTTATTTGGATTGCATGATTATTGTAAATCTATTATAATAGGGTTTCTTGATCTGTTATAATAGGGTTTCTTGATCTGTTATACTAGGGTTTCTTGATCTGTTATAATAGGGTTTCTTGATCTGTTATAATAGGGTTTCTTGATCTGATATTGAATAAGATTGCATGGTATTTGTAAATCTGTCATATTAGGGTTTGCATGCTTATCATAAATATGTTATATTAGGGATTCGATGTTAATCGTAGTCTTTTTTGGGTATGCGAATATTCTGATAATTTTTGCAGGAACCCTAAATCCAACTATTATGGTCATTATGTATGTATTAAACCCTCGGACCTGTCGAGGTTTTTGTTTTGGGTTGGTGAATGATTGTAATAGTAATTACCACGGCGGTCTGTCGTGTAGGTTTTATTTCGATCTAGATGATGTATAGGATCGTTGGATAAAACTGTAATAGGAACAGGTTAGGATGGTCGTTGGAGGAACCAGTTCGATAGCAAAGAATCGACGGATTTTTTTTTCGACCTGAGCGGCCAGGTCGATCCCCGTATTGCAGGGCGCTGCCCCGCACCCCGTTTGACGGAGAACATTCAAGCACATGGGAGCATGAAAAGAGGCCATAATAGTTGGAATTTTATTTTCCATGTTTATTCTTTCTCATATGTGTTATTGTGTTTAGCATGCTTTATGTGTTTCATATTTCGTGCATATTAATATCCCTCATGTTAAATAACTAAGTGGGAGAGGGGTTATTTTTCAACAAATCCCATAGCCTCCATTTCTGGTTTGTAAGTGATGCATTCAAACATGAACGTTGGTTTTAAGTGCCTTCTTCCATATCGGATGTGTTTGTTTGCGGACCACTAGATCAAACTTCCTTATGGATAATTATAAGTAAGTTATTTAGGAGCGTGTTATCTTCTCCATCTGAAGAGGCACCAACCTAGGTAATTGACTTGGTATTAAGAAATGGTATACACTTAGATGCATATAATGATATCCTCCCCATCGGAGTAAGTGCTGTTATTTGTATGGCTAAAGACAAACCAACTATTAATTTTTATTTTGTTTGACAAAATGATGAAATTAATGGTTAAAACCTCCTCTTGCAAATGATTGAATTAGTATACGTCCACACTATCGTGGCATACAAACTTCACGGTGTTTTGAGGTGTTGGTGAATTTAATTGTATTGTTTGAGGGAAACAATATTGATTTAAATTCTTAATTTTGATCATAATGAATTTACGTGTTTCTCGGGATTTATCATGGCTTTCAATCCACTTGCTTTGTTATTCTTAAAGAAAACAAACTTCTTGGTCCTAATTACATTGATTGGAAAAGAAACTTGGACATTGTCTTGATGGCCTTTGAAGAGTACAAGTTTGTACTCACCGAGGTTTGTCTGAAAAACCCGATGAAAACTCTAGTGAAGAGGAGAAAGAGGCTTATAAGAAGTGGGTCAAGGCAGATGAGATGGCGCGGTGTTACATTTTGGCTTCTATGTCAAATGTGCTGCAACATCGGCATCAGGCCATGACCTCGCTTATGAGATGATGCTCAATCTCAAAGAACTCTTCGGACACCGAGCAGTCGGGCTGCCAGGCAAGAAGCCATGAGAAACTTAATGACGACCACCATGATCGAGGGGACACCCGTAAGGGATCATATCCTCAAGATGATGGCTCATTTGAATGAGATGGAAGTCCTTGGAGCTGAAATCGATGGGGAAACCCAGTCGATATCGTTCTCCGACAATTGCCTAAGAGTTTTGAGCAGTTTCACTGAACTACAACATGAACAAAAGGTTGTATTCGATGGCGGAACTTCCGGCTGTAACTCCAAGCAGAGAAGGGTTATTTCGTCAAGCTTCTCAAGCTTATATTGCTGAAAATGTTTCTACATCTAAGCCAAAAGGCAAAGTGATGAAGAAAAAGAAACAAGCTGGTTTGGCAAAGAAAGCGGGTGAACCAAAGAAAATTGGTCCACCAAATGACGTGAAGAAGCCTAAGGGCAAATGCTTTTTTGTGCAAGCGGCCAGGACATTGGAAGGTAGATTGCCCCGTAAAAAGGAAAAAGAAGGTATATCTTATTCACTAACTATTGAAACATGTTTAGCGGTGTTATCTACCGGCACTGGTGTGTAGATACGGGAGCCACCGATCATGTCGCAATTCTTTGCGGGGTTCCAGGAAACCAGGCAGCTTAGTGAGGGTGAGATTACCATCTACATGGGCGACGCTACGAGAGTAGCATTTCATTGCGATGGGAGATGTTTATTTATTTTTAATAAGAATAAGACTTTGGTTTTGAGAAATTGTCTTTACGTACCTTGTTTTAGAAAGAACTTGATTTCAGTTTCTAAGTTATTTTTGGATGGATATTCTGTTTCTTTTGATAGCAAAGTGGTTGTCAAGAAAAATAGTGCTATTATCATTGCCAGTACGTTGATTGGCAATTTATATACTCTTAATCCAATAACTCCCACAAAGCAACAAATGGAAATTAATAGTACATCTTCTAACTCAAATAAGCGAAAAGAACCTTAAAAATGAACCAAACATATCTTTGGCATCTAAGATTAGGTCACATTAACTTGAGTAGGATTCAAAGGTTGATAGCCGATGGACCTTTGAGTTCATTGGAAGTGGAAAACTATCCGACCTGCGAGTCCCGCTTGGAAGGAAAAATGACCAAAAGGCCTTTTAAAGCCAAGGGGTATAGAGCCAAAGAAGTGTTGGAATTGGTTCATTCGATTTATGTGGTCCTATGTCTACTCAAGCAAGGGGTGGTTTCGAATATTTTGTCTCTTTTATAGATGATTATTCGAGATATGGATATATTTATTTGATGCGCCGCAAGTCCGAGTGCTTTGATAAATTCAAAGAGTACAAGGCTGATGTGGAGAAGCGTCATGGTAAATATATCAAAACACTACGATCCGATCGTGGTGGCGAGTACCTCTTAGGAGAGTTTAGGAATTACTTATCGAAGTGGGATTCAATCCCAATTGTATGCACTGTACACCCCAACGAGAATGGTGTGGCGGAACGAAGGAATAGGACACTCTTGGAAATGGTTAGATCGATGATGAGCTATTCGGAATTGCCGAGTTCGTTTTGGGGGTATGCCCTGAAACGGCAGCAGCGTACATTTTGAACTTGGTTCCTTCTAAGACAAGTATCTTCTACTCCCACAGAATTGTGGAATGGGCGTAAGCCTAGTCTGAAACATATTCGGATATGGGGTAGTCCAAGCACATGTCTTTGAAAGGAGATGCCGATAAGTTAGAATCTCGTACGAAGTTCGGCTGTTTGTGGGCTATCCTAGAGGAACGAAAGGTGGTTTGTTTTATAGTCCTAAAGATCGGAGGGTAATTGTTAGCACAAATGCCCGATTTTTAGAAGAGGACTATGTAATGGACCACAAGCCCATGAGTAAAATTATTTTAGAAGAAATAAGGGGAGAAACTTCTACCTTAGTACCAAGAGTACAAGATGAGATACCACATGTGTCGGCACCATCCGCTACTAATGATACACTATTACCACAAGTGCCTCGTCAGTAGTGGGAGGGTTGTTAGACAACCTGATAGATTCATGTTTTTGGGAGAGTCTTCGGACTTAGTACACAGTGAACACGAATCGGATCCTCGGAGCTATGACGAAGCACTCCAAGATAAAGATGCAGAATCTTGGGAAAAAGCAATGAAATCTGAATTAGAATCTATGGATTCTAATCAAGTCGGGAGCTAGTAGAACCACCAAATGGTGTAAAAGCCATTGGCTGTAAGTGGGTCTACAAAAGAAAAAAAAGAGGATCAGACGGGAAAGTAGAAACTTTCAAAGCAAGGCTTGTAGCGAAGGGGTACACTCAAAAAGAAGGAATCGATTATGAGGAAACCTTTTCGCCGGTAGCCATGCTTAAGTCTATCCGGATTCTTTTGTCTATTCTTTGCTCATATGAATTATGAGGTTTGGCAAATGGATGTCAAGACAGCTTTCCTTAATGGAAGTCTTGAAGAAAACATCTATATGAAGCAACCAGAAGGATTCATCGCAAAGGGCAAAGAGCATCTTGTGTGTAAGCTTAATCGGTCCATTTATGGGTTGAAACAAGCTTCGAGATCTTAGAACATCCATTTTGATGAGGTAATCCAGTCTTATGGATTTATTCAATGTCCGGATGAGTCATGTGTATACAAGAAGAGTGACGGAAACGTGGTGGTATTTCTTGTACTATACGTAGATGACATCTTGCTCATTGGCAACAATGTCAAGGTGTTGTCAGACGTAAAGGTATGGTTGTCCAAGCAGTTTGATATGAAGGACTTGGGACAAGTTGGACATATTCTTGGGATCAAAGTTATAAGGGATCGCAAGAAAAGAATGTTATGCTTATCTCAAGCTTCATACATTGATACTATCTTGGCTCGTTTTAGCATGCAAAACTCTAAGAAAGGTTTTCTACCTTTTCGACATGGAGTACCTTTATCTAAAGAAATGTGTCCTAAGACACCAAAGGAGATAGAGGACATGAAGGCAGTTCCTTATGCTTCGGCTGTAGGAAGCCTAATGTATGCAATGCTATGTAAGAGGCCAGATATCTGTTTTGCCGTGGGCATGGTTAGTGAGATATCAAAGTAACCCAGACAAGGACATTGGACTGCGGTAAAGCATATTTTAAAGTACACGAAAAGGACTAGAAATTATATCTTTGGTTTACCAGCAGAATACTTTACTTCTTGAGGGTTACATGACTCGATTTCAATCGGATAGGGACAACAAGTAAATCTACCTCGGGTTATGTGTTTACCTTGGGAGGTGGAGCCATAGTATGGAGGAGTGTAAAGCGAAATGCGTTTCGGACTCCACCATGGAAGAAGCTGAGTATGTAGCAGCCTCGAGGCAGCCAAAGAAGCTGTATGGCTCGAAACTTCTTGATGGACTTAGAAGTGATTCCTAGTTTGCCTAAAGCTATCACAATTTATTGTGATAACAGGTGTGCGATGGCAAACTCGAAGGAACCACGAGCCCACAAAGCAAGCAAACACATTGAGCGCAAGTACCACCGATACGAGATATCGTAAAACGAGGAGAAGTTGTTGTCGCCAAGATTGCATCAGCGGATAACCTAGCGAGATCCTTTCACAAAGGCTCTTCCAACAAAGCTTTTGATGGGCATGTTGAAGGGATGGGAATCGGATGTATGGCAAAGCAATTATGGAAGCATAGTCTTTTAGTATAAGTTGGAGATTGTTAGGATGTATACTATAAGCCTAGCTTTTGTATGAACATCTTTCTTGAGTATGAACATTTTTTTTATATATGAGATTCATTATGATCAAAATACTTATTGTTTATGATTGTTATATATATCATTATTTTATCCAGATTAATCTATTTGTAGATAACATGGTGTGTGGTGTCACACACGTAAGATCATGTTATCGGTGCCTTATAGATTATAAATAATAGCTCACAACCAAAATGGATTTGGACAAATCATTGGAACGGTTGTAGTGTAATTTGGTATTAGTCTATCTTGACTATAAAGTTACACTAGTACATTTTGTATGTATTGAGCAGGACCATATGAGGTTGTTCAATTTGTACTGACTATATAAAAGAACAAGTCCTCTGTTGTTATGGATGTACGTCTTCTTAATCCCTATATAATAATGGGCACGTGTACTCAATGTATGTTTCTTTGATTTACCAATGGGTGAGATTTATTAAATCAATAGGCTCGGTGAATTGGGAGATAGCATTGTTTATATGGTGTGCTGTTGATTATAGAAGGAATCCGTGTCCTAATTATTTAGGATGATGATGTCCCCTTGAGGAGCTCATAAAGATTATTATGTAAACCCTGCCGGTGGATTTAATCCGACATAATAATAAAGATGAGTGGTACTACTCTTGGAATTAGATATAAATTAATTAAGTTGTCAGTAATTTAATTAATTTATGGACATTCGATATCTTAAACACGGGGAAATAAACGTACACATAATAAAGGAGCCCATATAATAATATGGGATTAGGACGGTAATTCAATTATAATTCTTTAGTGGACTGAGTTATAATTGATGGGCTTAAGTAAAGTGTTCGGACTGAACACAGGATATTTAGGCCCATCAGGAGGCCCAACCTTAATTCCTCCTTAGGGTCCCTGTTGTAGCCTATAAATAAACCCTAACATCAGAGTCTCCAGCGTTTGAAAAACGTGAGATCAGAGGGAGGCGGATTCTGATTCCTTGGAGGATCGTCGACCACTCGACGTCCAAGGGAAAGGGATAGGAATACGGCAGAAGACCGTGAGGTTCGAGGCTCATCCTTCGATCGCAGTTCTGACCTTAGAACTGGTTTGTCTTCACCTATTACGGTGAATAAAGGTACAATTCTTTCCGCTGCGTTTGTGTGATTTTGATCCCGAGTTTGATATTTTCGTAGAGTCGGCGATCGGTGGTTCCAACAAAGGTGTGACAAACCAGATGGTTCTTGTAAAACCCGGGTCGATCGTCTTCTACTAAACAGCAGATGGTTGCTCAGTGGCCTAATTCGACTCAGGTGGGCTTGCAGAGAACGTTATCAGACCACTGCCCGATTCTACTAGAGATAAAGGTTAGTGACTAGGGTCCCAAACCGTTTCGATTTTTGAATGCTTGGTTTTTGCATGCTTATTTCTTTGATTTTGTGAGAGGAAAGTGGCGTAATTATGTTGTAGAAGGGTGGGGGGATATATCTTGAAGGAGAAATTGAAATGTCTTAAGACGGATTTGAAAAATTGGAACAGAGAGGTTTTTGGGGCTTTAGATAAAAAAATTAAGGAAAGAAAATTGAATATTTGTCAGCTAGATATTAGTGATGAGGTTTTGGGATTAATGAAAATGAGATAATGATGAGGAACAGGGAGAGAGCTTTGCTAACTATGGAAACAAGAAAGAGGGCCAGCATGTTGTGGCAGAAATCAAGGGCGAAATGGGTTAAAGATGGAGATGTAAACTCGAGTTTTTTTCACAGGTGCATTAATAAGCGATGGAAGAACAATGAAATGACGGGGATAATGATAAATGGTAAGTGGAGAGAAGTGGAAGATGTCAGAAAGGGAGTGTTTGAGTTTTTTAAGTCACATTTTAAGGCAAGAACACAGGCTAGACCGAGTCTTTGCCAGGATTTTGTAAATTGCAGGGTTTCGGAAGCGGACAATCGATTTTTAGTGGCAGATTTCTCAGAGGAAGAAGTGAAGAAGGCTATAGAGATGTGTGATGGTTCAAAAAGACCGGGGCTGGACGAATTCAATATGGAGTTTTTCAAGAAATTATGGGATTTGTTGAATGGTGATATCATGAGATTTTTCGGAGAATTCCACCAGCACGGCCGTTTGGTTCACAGATTGAATAATTCCTTTATCGTACTCATTCCGAAAAAAGCAAAAGCAGAAGAGCTACATGATTACAGGCCGATTTCCCTTATCGGGGGAATCTACAAAATCATTTCAAAGGTTCTTGCAATCAGATTGAGTAAGGTGATGGAGTCAATTATCTCTGAGAACCAATCAACATTTGTGGGGGGAAGACAACGTGTGGATAGTGTCGTAACATTGAATGAAGTTATTGAAGATTTGAAGGAGAGAAAGAATAAAGGTGTGTTGTATAAGATTGATTTCGCAAAGGCCTATGACACGGTCGAGTGGAGGTATTTGGAGGAAATAATGAAGTGCTTCAATTTCAATTCAAAGTGGATTCAATGGGTCATGGAGTGTGTTTGTACAACACATGTGAACATACTTGTTAATGGTAGTCCTACAGGTAACTTTAAGATGGAAAGAGGGTGGAGACAAGGGGATCCTCTATCCCCCTTTTTGTTTTTTTAAGCGGCTGAGGGGATTTGTGCCATCATGGAAAAAGTTGTCGATATGGGTTTGTTTAAGCCGGTGGGAGTGGGGAGGGATAACATTCAAGTTTCCCATTTGCAGTTTGCGGACGATACATTATTTTTGGGAGAAGCATTGGGGGGGTAATATTCAGCTTTTAAGGAGGTTCCTCATTCTCTTAGAACTAACTATAGGGTTGAAGATTAACAAGAATAAGTGCACGAACGACAACTCCAAACGTCACACATCCGCCGCCTACCTACCGTTTAGGTGGCATCAAGCAACACACCATTAAGGAAGGCAGACTTAACATCCATTTGAAAGACTTTGAAAGATTTATATGCAGCAAATGCCAAGACCAACCTTATTGCTTCTAATCTGGCAACTGGAGCATAGGTTTCATCATAGTCTATCCCCTCAGACTGTGAGTAACCTTGAGCTACCAATGTAATGACCCAAAACCCAATTATAGGATTTTATATTTAAGTTCTAAGTTTAGGGATCATTTTATTTTATTCCAATTTCATATGTGGTTTTCTTAATTTTTCTCCAACTGACGAACGGTTTTTCGACCCGAAAATCTACTGATACTTTTCGAACTCACATCCGTGATCCGGATTTGTTTTAATAATGATTAATTACCAATAGTCCGTTAAAGGTGAGAAACACTCAAGAAAACCCTAAGAAAAATATTTGTTCTCCCGTCGCGCATTTTAATAAATTTTCGGAGCTGAAACTCGAACCGAAAAACACCGAAAATTCAACGTCGAGATCACAATACTATTTTAAAGAGAGGGCTGCCAAAATGACAGCCCAAATGCCCAAAATCAACCGACCATGTGGGAGGTTAAAGGGGGAATAGTGCAATGGTACCTTTTTATCCAAAATAACACTCTAATGACCTACCTAGTGTACTACCTCTCCCTAATTCCCTCCCCATCACCCAAACTGCCGTCCCTCTCCCCCTTCCTCCCTTCTATAAATAGGTTGCTGCCCTCTTCATTCTTCCACACAACAAAAAGCTTTGGGGCTCTCAACAGGAAGGGGAAAATTCTCCAAGGGTAAGTCCCTAAACCCCCTCTTAAGTCTTACTCTTCTTCTTAAGCTTAGAAATTCAGGAAAAATATTATATGAGGCCCTAAGAACTCCTTTTTACATGATATGATCTTATATGGAGTGCTTGAGTTGGAATTTTGGTGTTTGGAGTCAAAATGGTGAAGTTATACTTGAAACATGAAACTGCCGAAATCAAGCCCTAACCACTGACCCGTTTTTGTAAAATTTATTGGGACCCTTTCCACCCGTTTAAAAATCATGAACAATTTCCTAGATGTATTATTTGAAGTGTAGAATAACATAATAATTTTTCGTGGCCACTGGATTTTTGTATACTGAGAATAAAATCATGAAAGATTATGTAGTGATCCAAAACTGGGAGCAGTGACTCATTTCTTTTATTTCTTCCCTTTCTGATGGTTATAAAATTCTAGAAAAAATCTGGGATGTTCCCCTTGATGTGTTGTAAATCATAGTCAAAAATCATGACTTTTCTTTTAGTACTTTATGATATAAAATTCGTTTTCTGAGTACCTGGTCGATGTTCGACGCATAGGGTTATTCTGTGTTGCATGAATTTATTTTTCAGTTAGACTATTGTATAAATCATGGAAAAATTCATGAATGACCTACAACCTGTTTATAACAGGATCCTTAAATTTTGTGATTTTTAAACTAGTATCCAGTAAGTTATGAATTTTCTCATAAGACATGTTCAGTAACCGAGCCAAACGATAGATTGAATGTTCACGATTTTTCTGGGCAAAATCCGTAAGTCAAATGGCTTTGGTCCCTGAATGAAAGTTGTTCATACTTGAGTGCTGCATCACATATTTTAATGTCATAATTTTTGGATGTTTCTTCAGAGAGTTATGGATTTTATAAATTAAGGTCACTGTTTTTGCCGAAACAGAAATTTAGAGTCCTTATTACAAAATCTACTATAGTTTCGTAACTCAAATGAACTCGGACCCTTAATAAACTTTGTTCTACACTGAAAGATGTACAACATATTAAAATTTCATAATTTTCCAATGAGTCTAAGTATTTTATTTCATTTATGCATGTATATGTATTGTTTATGAAGTACATGTTTGAATATAGAACGTTATACGTGATACTTTATGAATGCATATACTTGAGTGTCTTAAGTGTTTTCTTGAAAATGAATGGAACCGAAAGTCCCAAATCTCGGGACCCACAAACTGTAGTACACTAACAAAGCCGTTAGACATAGGATTTAACCCATAGAAGCTTTTGATAAAATAAAGTACCCCTTCTTCGTTCAAAGCCTTGCACCATAAGATCAAGAACCTAAGTTTCTAATGGACAAAAGAGTTGTCGAACTAAACATACGAATTGTGGTAGGCAGAGTACGGTCGGAACCAGAGACCGAGACTTTCGTACGAGAGGCCTAAACAATCAAGAAGTTAAAACTTTCTCTTAAAAGTTCTCCAGGTGGGTGATGTTAGACCAAGTAGAGTTTTGATGAGTTAAAAGGAGAAATCCAGATGAGCAGACAACGTTGATAAACAGCTCAGATCAGGATTCAATTCTAAGCTGATCAGACTAGGTCAAGAGCTGATTAAGTTAGCTGGAGATCAAAGTCTACAAGTCATCTGAAGACAAGCTCAAATCTAACCATCTGCAGGAGACGATCATGAAGAGCTCAGACGAGGTCAAGACAAGCTGAGTAGAATAAGAAAGACGAGTCTTCACCAAGTCAGCTGCAGACGAGTAGGAAGAATCAGCTGAGGTCAAGAGCAATTTTCAAGATTAGGTTTGTTAAGCAGTTTTCAGTTTGTTAGAACTAACTAACAAACTAACTGTCTTTTCAGACTTATAAATAGGACTAGATTTTATTATTCTTGACACTCATGCAAATTTGATTTTTCACACTATTCACTATTGATTTCACAAAGTATTTGTCAAGAGAGATTTCAAACATTTTCTAAGTGTTTATAGAACACTTCACTTCACATCTTCAAACACACTTCTTATTCTTAGAGTTAGATTTCAGAGAGTTGATTAGATTGATTGAAGAGTTGAAGATCGAGTTGTAATTTGTAAAGATTGTACAGTAAGTAAGTAAGCAGCTAGTGAAGACCCTTCTTCAAAGTTTGGAGAAGGAGAGTGGATGTAGGATTGTTATAATCCGAACCACTATAAATCCTGGTGTTATTTCTTCGTTTCTTTAATTTCTGTTCAAATTACAATATTTTTAATTCAAGATTAAAGTTCAGAATCTTAACTAAAATCTGAATATCAGCCTTGCTTTTGATCTTGTTAAAAGTTGAGTTCTCAATTATATTCCGCTGTGATAATCTGATTCTTTGAGTTGATTTTGTGAGATTTGAAAAATCTACAAAATCTATTCAAACCCCCCTTTCTAGATTTTGTTCTAGAAAGCTAACTCAAGGTTTTAATTAACTCAACATTCCGGGACCAACAAGTGGTATCAAAGCAGTGTTAAGCTGTTCTGATATTGATTTTAGGTCTTGAACAAGATTCTGAAATTATCTTGATTTTCTTCATTTTCTTCCTTTAGTAACAGTGCTACTAATTAGCTTGTGGAGTATTTTGTTTCTTTGTTTCATCATGTCATCAGGGAAAAACAAAAAGTCTAGGAATCTTCCCGAATTCTCTATTGAAGATTATGATTACTGGAAATTTAGGATGGAGAATCACCTAAAAGCCATCCATGATAGGATGGAAGAGGTTCTAGAAGAGGGATCTATAAAATTCTATCATGGAGGAACCAGCACTGGAGCTGAGTCAGCTGAATCCAGGACCAAACAAGAAAAGAAGAGCTCTGAGTTAACAAATGATGAAATAAAGGTTCATAATCTTGATCAAGTAGCTCGAACTGAGATCATTGAGACTCTAAGTAAGGATTGAATTGAAAAGGTTAAAAGATGCAAGACTGCCAAAGAAATGTGGGAGACTTTTGCTGGAATTTGTGAAGGATCTGAACAGGTTAAAGAAAATAAGCTTCAGTCTGTTCTACATGCTTCTGACACATTCAAAATGAAGGATGGTGAGACTGTAGATCAACTGGATGTGAGATTGACTAATCTTGTGAACAAAGCAGCCGATTTGGGTAAGACTTACACTGAGAAAGAAATTAACAACAAGATACTCAGATCTTTGAGCAAAAGATGGAGAGAGAAAGCCAATATTCTCAAGGCAACACAACATTTTTCATCAATATCACATCACATTCTCTTCTCTCATCTTAAAGCACTGGAATATGACATTCACATTGAAGATGAAGAAGATGAGGCAGAGTCATCTACATCTGGAAAAACTGTAGCATTTGTTCATCAGGATGAATCTGAAAAGATTTCTAAAGCATCTGATTTGTCTGTAAAAGAAGAAATGACTCTTTTGTTGAAAAGGTATGAAAGACTGAAGATGAAGTACAAAAGAAACAAAAGAGACAGATTAGATCGAAGGAATTATAGATCAGACAGATGTGAAAAGAATTCAGATAATGATAAAAAGAAGGATCAGTCAAGAAGTCATAGGTCACCTATCAGACGAGGAGATAGTAGTCCAAAAACAGACAGAGGAGATATATGCTATACTTGCAGCAAACCTGGTCACTACAGCTATGATTGTCCTCAACTTACTCCCAGAGAGAGAGAATAAAAGAGGAAGAAAAGAGATAGAAGGTATGTTGACCAGAGAGCTCTACTAGCTGAGAAAGAAGAAGCTCGTGAGACATCATCATCCTCATCTTCATCTAATTTTGGGTCAGATGATGACATATGTCTAATGGCTAAAGAGGTACATTACTATTCATCATCTGATAATGACTGTGACACCTTATCTGAAACTGATCCTAGTCTTATTGATAAACTGTTGAAAGATTTGGAGACTGCTCTATCTGCTTATAAACAGATAGAGACTGAAAATCTTAATTTAAAGGATCAAATTTCTGATCTAACTAAGGTCAATCAGACTAAGGAAAGTGAGAAACCAGACTGTACATTCAAGGGGGAATGTCAGACTAAGATGATCACAAGTACCTTGTCTGATAAGACAGATAAGTTAGAACAGGAACTGAGTTCTTTAAAAATAAAATTTTCAAATATCTATTCTGAGAATGAAAATTATAAAAGGACTAACATGGAATTAAATCTCAAGTTGGGACTTTTGAATAATTCTCAAACTACAATAGATAAAATCTTCAATTCATCTCAAAAGTTTAATGATAAAACTGGATTAGGTTTTGATAGGAATAAGAAAAATGATCCTATAAAACCTATAGTCTTTGTGAAAGCAACTAAACCTAAGGTAGAAACTTTATTCAGTCCCTGGAAACCAAAGGAATTAATTACCTCATCTGATACTTCTGAAAAGAAAAATCAGACGAGGAAAGTAACTCCTAAGGCTAAACCTAAGACTAAATCAAAGATCCATCCTAGGTATAATAACTTTGATGGAAGAAGCAGATCTTATCCATTCTTACCAAGATTCAAGATAATTTCAAAAGATCAACTAAATCAGATTGATCTTGAAAGTCTTATCTTAGTAGATAGATATGGATGCAAGCTTCAATCTATGGTTTTAAGGAACATTGATATTTTTATCTGGATTCCCAAGAGTCAACTTAACTTGAAAGGACCCAAAGTACAAAGGGTACCTAAGAAATAAATTTGTGATTGCAGGAAGACAAGAAGATAGTTGATAGAGGAGACATTCTTGAGGTCATTTGGTATATTGATAGTGGCTGTTCAAAGCACATGACCTATTAAAGACGACTTCTCTCTAACTATCAAACCATTGATGGACCAAGAGTGATGTTTGGAGACAACAACTATGGACTTACTAAAGGTGTTGGAACACTAATGATTGGAGATGTTCAAGTTCAAGAAGTTTACTACGTGGAAGGATTGAAGCACAACCTATTATCTGTTTCATAATTTTGTGATAAAGGGTTTTGTGTCAAATTTACTCATAATGCATGCTATGTTTTAGATGGTTTAAATGAAAATATTCTATTGGCTGGAGTAAGACAAGGTAACATCTATGTTGCCAACTTCAAAAGTTGTCCTAAAGATACTTGTCTTGTTGCTAAGAGTTCAGATGACTTAAGTTGGCTGTGGCACAGACGACTTGGTCACTTAAACTTCAAAACTCTTAACAAAATAGCAAGGAAATCTTTAGTTAAAGGACACCCTGATAAAATATTTTCAAAGAACCATGTATGTGTTTCTTGTCAAAAAGGAAAACAGACCAAAACTTCTTTTAAAACAATAAGTAATCCTTCTTCAGAAAGAATTTTGGAACTTCTTCATATGGATCTGTTTGGTCCAGTAACTCCTCTCAGCTTTAGTGGAAGAAAATACACCTTAGTAATTGTTGATGATTTTTCAAGATTTACTTGGGTTATTTTCTTGTACAAAAAGAATGAGACTATGACTAAGATTCCAGAATTCCTTAAGAAGATTCAAAATGAAAAAAGGATTAAATGTTGTTAAAATTAGAAGTGATAAAGGTACTGAATTTCTAAATAAATTGATTTCTAACTACTGCATTGAGAATGACATAGCTCAGGAAACATCTGCAGCAAGGACTCCACAACAAAATGGAGTTGTTGAGAGAAGAAACAGGACCTTGAAAGAGGCAGCTAGAACAATGCTATCTGAATTCAACACTCCTCATAGATTTTGGGCAGAAGCAGTGAATACAGCCTGCTATATTCAAAATAGGAGTCTGATTGTCAAGGATAAGTGTAAAAATCCCTATGAAATTTGGAAGGGAAGATCTCCCAAAATTTCATATTTCCATATATTTGGTTGTAAATGTTTCATACACAATAATGGGAAATCTCAATTAAAAACTTTTGATGCCAAGATAACAGATGGGATATTCTTAGGATACTCATCTATATCAAAGGCATATAGAGTTTTTAATAAGACAACCTTATGTGTAGAAGAAACACCTCATGTTGTATTTGATGAATCTTCTTTTGAGGTTGATAAGACAGGAGACATTACAAAGATATCAGATGATCTGAATCAGATGACTATCAAAAGATCAACCATAAAATTCTACAATCAAGAATCAGATTCAGATGAAGAGAAAGAACCAGACAAGGAAAAGGAACCTGAAAGAACTTCCTCAACAACTTATATACTAAATGACCAGATGACCAACAACATATCAGCTGATCAGACGACCAACGACACATCAGCTGATCAGGTAGAGATATCAGAAGGTAACATAGAATCATCTGAAATAAATAATTCAGACAAGATATCATCTACTGTGATAGATAAAGGTAAGAAAGTAATGTAATATCACCCAGCTGAACAGATAATTGGATATTTAGACTCTGGTGTCCAGACGAGGACCCAACTAAATCAAGATTGTATGTTCAGTTGCTATGTGTCATTACTTGAACCTAAATCAATTACAGAAGCTTTAACTGATTCCAACTGGATTAATGCCATGCAAGAAGAACTAAATCAGTTTCAAAGACAAGATGTGTGGGAGCTTGTTGAAAGGCCTCATCATCAAAAAGTCATTGGAACTAAATGGGTCTTTAAAAACAAAAGGGATGAAAATAATATTGTGGTTAGAAATAAGGTCAGACTAGTTGCTCAAGGTTATTCACAATCAGAGGGTATTGATTATGATGAAACCTTTGCACCAGTAGCTCGTCTGGAAGCCATAAGATTATTTTTAGCCTATGCAGCTTTTAAAAGATTCATAGTTTTTCAAATGGATGTTAAATCAACATTCTTAAATGGAATCTTAGCTGAAGAAGTTTATGTAGAGCAACCCCCTGGCTTTGTCAAAGGAGACAAGGTTTATAAACTAAGGAAAGCTCTATATGGACTTAAACAAGCACCAAGAGCTTGGTATGACACCTTATCTGATTATTTAATTCAAAATGGTTTTGTTAAAGGTAGAATTGATAGAACTCTATTTAGAAAAGAGTTTGGTTGTGATCTTTTATTAGTTCAAATTTATGTTGATGATATAATTTTTGGATCAACTAACACATCTTTATGTGAAGAATTTAGTAGTCTTATGAAAAGCAGATTTGAAATGTCCATGATGGGAGAAATGACATATTTTCTTGGACTTCAAGTCAAGCAGAGAAAAAGAAGGGAATATTCATCAACCAAGCCAAATATACAAAGATCTCATTGAAAAATATGGAATAGGTACCAGCCGAGAAGCTAAGATACCTATGATGACAAATTTTCAATGGATCCAGATGAGAAGGGGAAGATCTTGATCATCGAGTATCGAGGTCTTATTGCTTCCTTGTTATATTTAAGCTCATGAGTAGACTGATATTTCATTTGCGGTCGGAGTCATGTGCGATTTCAAGCTAATCCTAAGAAAAGCCATCTTGAGCAAAGCAAAGAAAATCCTCAAGTATTTGAAAAGAA
Source organism: Paraleonurus japonicus (assembly GCA_030762865.1). NCBI lineage: Eukaryota > Viridiplantae > Streptophyta > Magnoliopsida > Lamiales > Lamiaceae > Paraleonurus > Paraleonurus japonicus. Next base: position 21,165,364 of record CM061055.1, on the reverse strand, counting down.
CAATAAATGTTGGATTGTGGTATCGGTGATGACAACTTTTGAGTATCTCGGATACTCGATTTGATTTTGGTGGGTGCAAGATAGATAGAAAATCTACATCGGCACTTGTCAATTTTTTGGAAGTAAGCTGATTTCATGGTTGTCTAAGAAACAAACCTCTATAGCTACTTCCACAACTGAAGCTGAGTATATGGCGGTGGAAGTTGTGTTGTTCATGGTGATCTGGATAAGTTAACAGCTAAGGGACTATAACATTATCACCAAAGAAGTACCAATCTTTTGTGATAGTAATAGTGCCATAGCTATTACCCAGAACCCAGTTCTTCATACAAGATGCAAACATGTAGATATCAGACACCACTTCATCCGAGACCATGTAGAAAAAGGAGATATCAGACTTGAGAAGATCTTAACCGACTTTCAAAGAGCAGATATCTTGACAAAACCACTAGCAGAGACGAGGTTTAAAGAATTATCTGTAGAATTAGGTTTATTAGATGCTTCGTTAGTAAATCTTTAATTCTGTTTTTTAATTCTCGTCTCTCTCAATTTAGTTTATTATGTCTAGAAAGAATTATCAGACTAGATCTGAGTCAAAGGACAATCAGGTAACTGATATCATTGATCTCCTGTTTAGGAATCAAGAATCAAGGATTAGTCATATTGACCTTATCTGACATGATAATTGCTTATCTGACATTTGGTAAATCAGACTAGGGCACAATAGTCACCTGATTTTAAAAAAATGAGATGACTATCTGCACCCTATCTGATCTACCTCAGCTACTAAAAAGTTTTGATGAGTTTGTTTGCAGGAACAGGTATATCAGATTAGTCTCAAAAATCTCTTCATTCAGAAAACCTTCATCTTTGTTCTTCTCAAAATTTTTATTTTCAAATAAAGTCCTTAAGTGTGTGTATTTCAAGTAATCTGAACTTTGAAACCAAGCTGAAAATACTTTGTATGTTTTAAAAAAAATTTTGTGACTTTCAAAAAATCAGACTAGGAGAAAGTTTTTGAAAAATTATCAGATAAGATCAATTTGATCAAGTCTGACTTTACCAAGTCTAAAATAGAATACCTGAGTATTAAGTAAGGCACCTCATTGCTTACGTCAGGTATACTAATTACTTCTGATAAAGTAAGTTTATTAGCCGTCTAATCCGTAGGATAAACAGTTACTTTTTACACAATTTAAGACACGTGAAGGCCACGCGCCTGAATCTCAATCGTTTTTCTCGCTAAACCGTCGATGTTTTACACGCGCCTTCTAAAATCAACGGTTTAAAATCGGAACCCTGAGATCGTCCCACGTTTCGATTTCCCAAACTTTCCCTCTCTCTCCCTCTCGTTTAAAAACTTGCCTTCAACAGTTTTAAAATTTTTACTTTCACAATTCCCTGCTATCAAAGTTTACTGAAAATTTCTTACTCTCGAAAACTTATCAATGGCATCTTCTTCTTCCCAAACCCCAAAACCTCCTACATATATATCCGCTTCAGGATCTGATTTCAAAATGCTTTCTGATTCTGTCAAAAACAAATTGAAGGCTGAGATGTTTGTAGATTTCGAGACTACAAATGACAGAGAATCCAGAGAAATTATCAGACTACTGGAAGCTTCAAGACTACGAGGATTTTGTTCGCTTAAATCTCCATTGAACAAGACTGCTAATTTCATTGGAGCAGAATTTCTAGCAAAGAGTGAATTCACAGAGGATGGTTTCAGAACGACTGTTGAAGGTACTCAACTAGAGTACTCGAAGGAAAACGTTGCAAGGATTTTGGATACTCCGATGGAAGGGGTCAATCCCTTGGTGTATAAGGAGAACGATTGGGAAGAATCGTTTGATATGTTTGCGAGGGTTACTTACAGGGGTGTTAGGAGAGAGTTAAAGAAACATATGTTGAGGAGAAGGTTTAGGCTGCTCATGACAATCGTCACCAAGTCAATCCTAGGAGATCAAAGCTCCCATGATGGAGTGACGAAGTCACGATTGTGCTGTATGAGAGCCATTGTTGATGGAGTACAGGTGGATTGGGTAGATGTGTTGTTTAAGAGATTGAAAGAGGAAAAACTGATGTTATTGTTTAACCCAACTAATGGAGACTGGACAGTCACCTCAACTGTGAGTCTTTTTAATAAGATCACAGTGTTGATGGAAGGGCTGAATAAAAGATTTGAAACGAGGGAGGGTTTGAAGAAATATTCAAAGCAGAAAGGGTTACTGACAAAAGATGAATGGATTGGAGGGTTGCCTGACTCGGATGATGAGTCTGATGATGCTCAGAGGCAAAGGGAGCAGCTGGCAGCCGCAGGAGTTCAGAGGCCAGCAGCAGTACCCCAACCTCCAGCAGCTGGGGTGGCCGAACCAGCTGCAGAAGCTCAACCAGCCGAGGATCCAGCTGTTGTAGAAGTAACAGCTGAGGTGGCAGCAACTTCTGTAAGGTCTCCAACCAGAAGGAGATCTAGGAGGAGGCTGGTCAGGGCTGCAGACAGGGTACCTGTAGCTGAGCCATCTACAAGTCAGCAGACAGATGAGGATTCCGATGAAGATAATCAATTTATTCTTCAGAGGAGGTCCTCTAGGATGTCTGAATCTTCTGGCAGCTCTGGTCGCCAGACGGAAGTCTCCACCCTTCTACCAGAAGAAGTACCGGTGCTGGAAATCGCAGCCGAGTTTGAACAGCTGGATGTCCCAGCCTCTCCAGCCAAGGAAGCTGTACTTTCACCCATTCAAGAAGAAGGTACTACTTCATCTCTCTCTCCCTCCAAATCCCCACCTGGCAATGAAGAGGTGTGCCCGGCTGGCACCTCCGAGCCTCTGAAACAGCCACAGTTGCTCCATATAGTCCAAACCTCATCTGAAACCATTCCCACCACCACCCAAACTGAAATCATCCCCACTACAACCCAATCTGAAACTACTATCCCTCCAACCATCTCTCCACAAATAGAACCACCCAGTACATCCATCCCCACCCCGTCTGAAACCCAACACTTTACTCCCCCAGAAATAGACGTCACCTCTTATTCTTTTCTAGAAGACATTCAAATGAGCTCCCCAATTCCTCAACCCCAAATTTCTGAACTTCCCCCCTCTACCTCTTCTTCTTCCGAATCCTCATCTGAGGAGGAGGAAAGTGACTTAAGTCCCACATCAGCCATCACTTCCATAATTGCTCAAATGGAGAGGAAGATGAAGCAGGCGTTCGAAAAGAAGCTCCAGAGACGGACGAAGAAGATGGTGAAAGCTGTCACAGAAGCTATGATCTCAAATATGTGAGAAGTAGAGGTAAATCTTACTGAAAAGATTACGTCTATAACTCAATCTGTTCTTGCTGAAAAGGTGACAGCTATGGAGGAGGAAGTTAAAGGGCTGAAATCACAAGTCTCTGAATACAACTCGATAGTGGTGGACTCGTTGGCCTTTGACAAGTCTGACTTCAGGGTTAAATGCACTGACCTGGAGACGAAGCTGACTACCTTGGCTGATGAAGTCAAAAAGGGGGAAAAGGAGGTGAAGGAAAGAGAGTTGGCACTCACAGCTGTGTTAGATGAGATGAAAAACAAAGTTGAGACGAAGGCTAGCACAGCTGAGTTGGAGGCAGCCAGAGAGGAAGCTCGCATTAAATCAGATGAGCTGGCTGCACTTCAGCTGAGGGTCAGCCAACTTGAGGAGGCGATGAAGGAAGATGAGGAGAGGAGAAAGAAAGAAGAAGAAGAAAGGACTGCTCAGCTGCTGACAAAGCTAAAAGAATCTGAGACAAAAGCAGTTGGGGTGAAAGGGAAGGGGAAAGGAAAGATGATTGTTGAATCTGCTCCAGTCAAAGTCTTGAGTCCTAAGCTCACTATCTCTGAGAAAAGGAAGAGGGAGCCTGATTACTCTAACCTGCCTGAGGAACAGATCAGCAGGATCATGAGAGAGCAGGCTTTCTATGGAGAAAGAAAAAGAAAGAAGCTGAAGAAGAAGAGCAAGGGACTGGAGATGAGGTGGAGCAGAGATGTCAGAAAATGGGAGATGAAGGAGGCGGATGAATCTGAATTTAGGCCATATCACAGGACACTCAATCCACCAAAGGTCGTAGCTGGCAGACTTCTCAAAGAATATAAAGAAAAGAATTTGGAAGCCAGATGGATGTATCATTGGTACATCCTGAAGGGGTCTGATTCAGCAGAGCCGGATGAAGACCTGAAGTGGCATGAGTGGATAGAAAAAGAGGACAAAGATTTCTATCAGAGGCTGCTGGTAGAAGCTGATAAATTCTTCAATGCTGATTTATGTGCTTCAGCCTATGAGAAAGGAAGGCCCAAGACCAATCCAGACGGCTCAGTTGATATGAACTGGATCAAAGGCATCATTGCCAAAGTCGAGGTTGAGTCCGGGTTGAAAGATGAGGAAGAACTGAAAAAGCTAAGGAAGAGAGTCTTTACCTGGCTGGATATTCCTGAATCCAATCAGTGGGGAATCTGATAAAGGATCTTTTCTCTTTCCTTATCTTTTTATCTTTTGATCATTGTAAATGTGTAAATATATGAATGAATATATTTGAACGTTTGTGATTTATTTGTCTTAGTTTCTTAAAGTTTTTTTTCTCTTTAAGAAAAACTTAAATTTTGTTTAAGTAAAAGTCATCTGAGAATTTTATCTCTCAGACTTGAATTTTTGAAAAGAAATTTTTTTTTCTAAGTCTTAAGACTCAATTTTTTTTCTAAGTACTTCTAAAAGAGTCTAAAAGACTTAATTTTTTTAATTTGTTATGTTGTGAAAAAGGTGCTCTGGTATACCTATCTAATAATCTTGATTAAATATAAACTAACTTCAGCTGTGAGTGTGTCTCTTTCTTGTAGGTTTTAACTTCATCAAAAAGGGGGAAATTGTTAGACCAAGTAGAGTTTTGATGAGTTAAAAGGAGAAATCCAGATGAGCAGACAACGTTGATAAACAGCTCAGATCAGGATTCAATTCTAAGCTGATCAGACTAGGTCAAGAGCTGATTAAGTTAGCTGGAGATCAAAGTCTATAAGTCATCTGAAGACAAGCTCAAATCTAACCATCTGCAGGAGACGATCATGAAGAGCTCAGACGAGGTCAAGACAAGCTGAGTAGAATAAGAAAGGCGAGTCTTCACCAAGTCAGCTGCAGACGAGTAGGAAGAATCAGCTGAGGTCAATAGCAGTTTTCAAGATTAGGTTTGTTAAGCATTTTTCAGTTTATTAGAACTAACTAACAAACTAACTGTCTTTTCAGACTTATAAATAGGACTAGATTTTATTATTCTTGACACTCATGCAAATTTGATTTTTCAAACTATTCACTATTGATTTCACAAAGTATTTGTCAAGAGAGATTTCAAACATTTTCTAAGTGTTTATAGAACACTTCACTTCACATCTTCAAACACACTTCTTATTCTTAGAGTTAGATTTCAGAGAGTTGATTAGATTGATTGAAGAGTTGAAGATCGAGTTGTAATTTGTAAAGATTGTACAGTAAGTAAGTAAGCAGCTAGTGAAGACCCTTCTTCAAAGTTTGGAGAAGGAGAGTGGATGTAGGATTGTTATAATCCGAACCACTATAAATCCTAGTGTTATTTCTTGCTTTCTTTAATTTCTGTTCAAATTACAATATTTTTAATTCAAGATTAAAGTTCAGAATCTTAACTAAAATCTGAATATCAGCCTTGCTTTTGATCTTGTTAAAAGTTGAGTTCTCAATTATATTCCGCTGTGATAATCTGATTCTTTGAGTTGATTTTGTGAGATTTGAAAAATCTACAAAATCTATTCAAACCCCCCTTTCTAGATTTTGTTCTAGAAAGCTAACTCAAGGTTTTAATTAACTCAACATTCCGGGACCAACAGGTGACACTATCTGTATAGCTAGTTAATGTTATATGGACTGTTGTCAGTTTTCCTGAATCAAACATAAACAATTTTCTCGAAAGACGCGAACAACTCAAAAGCATGCAAATGCACAACTCCTAACTATAAGAATATACGAAAACAAGCTTCTTTTACTTTGATTTATTTGTTTTTATATGTTACATACGAGAGTTATTATCTCTATTGACCTATTGATCTGCATAGGGCGAAGCCCTATATAAACGGGAGAAATAAGGTTGGAAGAGGGTTTGGATTGTGTGCAGAAATGCCACTAGTGCCACCTCATGGGAGCAATAAGGATGGTAGAGGGTTTGGATTGTGTGCAGAAATGCCACTAGTGCCACCTCATTTGGGACGGAGAATTACGGGTTTCTGACGTTTTAAACATGCCATTCCACAATGTGATTACGGGGATCGGACGCACTAGCGTGCCATCTCAAATGTGCTATATATATATACTAACTGTCGCAAAGAAGATGAATTTCTTAATCTAATAAAGTTGAAGGATGAAAATCTTATAACTGAAGATTACCTTGTACAAATGGGCTAAATGCCGCAACGCATAACTAAAGATAAGAGAAGAATAAAAGATTCAATTATTCGGGTTTTCCTGTCAATCTGTGTAACAGCATACAGGTTACCCATTGAGATTCCTATCTCACTCTCCCAAACTTAATATTTTCAGGTTGCGAGAATGAGGCCCTGGAGCTGTAGTAGACGACCGCTTCCCACTCTCTCTTAATTAATAAATAAATTGTCTTAGTAACTTTCAACCTTTTGTAATGAATACTTTACAAATTTTATGTTGTTATCACCCCCTAGGAGTTGTACTCGTCAGAGGGTTTTGATCAAAGTACATATTGATCTTTTATTTTAAAAGAGTTCCTCTTCACTAAGTAAAATGTTTCTGAAATTTTTTCGCTGCAACTTAATCAGTTGTTATTCAAAAGAAATTTTCTGGCTCAGTTTTTATGTTTCACTAAGTGACGACACGGGTTTAGGACGTCAGACCCCGAGGGTCGACTTTCTGAATTCCGGGGCGTTACAACCAATCTTGCCTTATTACGAACAATAATGCAGTTCTCATCTGTTTTGTTTTTAAACACCCATTTGGTGCCTATAATCTTTCTATGTAAGGGTCTTTCCACTAATTCCTAAACATTTTGTCTTTCAAACTAATGTAGTTCCTCCTGCATGGCAGTTATCCAGTTTGGATCAGATAGGGCTTCCTCAATAGACTTGGGTTCAGGAAGCGACACATAGCAGCTGAACAGACTTTCAGAGTCCAGCATCATTCGTGTCTGCACACTACTAGATGGGTCTCCTATAATCTGATCAGATGGATGGTAGCTTCTCATCCTTTTGCCTATATGAGGAGAAGGATCCTCATCTTGAGACTCAGTGGGCAACTCCTCTGACTCTACCTGAGCTGACGTTCCCCCTTCATCAGCTGACCCCCGCTGATCAGCTGATGTCAAGGGTGTCTGTTCTGATGGAGTCTGATCAGAAGTTGTCTTTTGATTATTAGATGGGGAGTCTTCTTCATCTGATTCTGAATCAATACTAGGTAGATAGACAGTTCTATGTTTAGTCTTGGTCAGTTTAATTTTATCTAGACTTTTAGAAATTTGATTCACTTTATCTGAGAAGGAATACAACTCGTCAAAAACAACATGAGGGGTTTCCTCCACACAAAGGGTTGTCTTGTTAAAAACTCTAAATGCCTTGGAAGTGTTGGAATATCCCAAGAATATTCCATCAGCTGCCTTAGCATCAAAAGTTCTTAACTTAGATTTCCCATTGTTATGGATGAAACACTTACAACCAAAAGATCTGAAATATGAGATTCTTGGAATCTTACCCTTCCAAATCTCATATGGAGTCTTACCCTTGTCTTTAGCAACCAAGCACCTGTTCTGGGTATAACAAGCTGTGTTGATGGCTTCAGCCCAGAACCTGTGAGGGGTTTCATACTCAGCTAACATGCTCCTGGCTGCTTCCTTCAAGGTTCTATTCCTTCTCTCAACCACTCCATTTTGTTGAGGAGTTCTTGCTGAAGATGTCTCATGAATAATTCCACACTTATTGAAAAAGTTAGATAAACAAGAATTCAAAAATTCTGTGCCCTTATCACTTCTTATTTTAATAATATTAACACCCTTTTCATTCTGAATCTGTCTGAACATATCAGGAATCTTGTTTATAGTCTCATTTTTCTTGAAAAGAAATATAACCCATGTGTATCTAGAAAAGTCATCTACTACAACAAGAGTATATTTCCTTCCACTGAAACTGAGAGGTGAAACAGGTCAACTCTTTCAGATGAAGAGGAGTTAATACTCTTAAATGAGTGTCTAGGCTGTTTACCTTTCTGACAAGCATCACATTTAAGATCAGTAGATAAAAGTTTCTCAGGTAATCCCTTAACAAGGTTCTTTTTAGCCAGCTTACTAAGGGTTTTGAAATTCAGATGATTAAGCCTCTTGTGCCATAGCCAGCTGAGATCATCTCCACCCTTAGCTATCAAACAAGTATCTATAGGACAACTATTAAAGTTGGCCACATAGACATTACCATGTCTGAAGCCAGTTAAAAGTACCTTATCTGAGGAACTATCTAAGATGTCACATTTATCCTTAGAAAATTTGACAAGAAAACCTTTATCACAAAGCTGGGAAACAGATAGCAAATTATGTTTCAAACCTTCAACAAAATATACCTTAGATACTTGAATATCCTTAATAATCAGAGTACCTACTCCTTTAGCCTGACCACAATTATTGTCTCCAAATAATACTCTTGGACCATCAATGCTCTGGAAATTTGATAGTAGCCTCTTGTTATAAGTCATGTGTTGTGAACAACCACTATCAATGTACCATATGGAAGCTAAGATCTCTTCCTTGAGTGATGATCCCTGTGAATCCTGAAAAACAGATTAGTTATAAGGTACCCTAGTGATCTTGGGTCCTTGAAGGTCAAGCATCACTTTAGGTAACCAGATAAAGATCTCATCTCCAAATAATAAATCAGACTTGGTCTCTCTACCAAATCTATCTACAATTGTATCACTTTTAAATGATAACTTGTTGTATTCAGATTTAGTAATTTTCCTGAACTTAGGAAATGTGGGATAACATCTGCTTCTCCCATCAAAAGAATTATAATAAGAATTTCTTCTTATTATTTTGGTTCTTGGATTTCTCTTAGTCTTATAAGGAGACCTCAGCTGAATTTTTGTTTTCAAGCTAGGAGATGCAGTCCTTACTCGACTAATTGGTTTCTAAGGACCAATTTTAACCTATTTTGATTGATCAGATGCTTTTACAAATTTCCTAGGTTTTTGTACATCTGATTTACTATTTCTATCATAACCAAGACCTGTTTTGTCATGGGATTTTTGAGATGTATTAAAGATGTGATCTATTGCTGATTGTGAATTATTAAGTTGACTAATTTTGAAGACTAGCTTCTCATTGTCTTTCTTAATTAATTCATTTTCAGCACAGATTGTTTCAAATTTGTCTTTTAAAGTTTTCAATTCACTTTCTAATCTTTCAGGTAAGTTGGCTGATGTACTAGCCTCAGCCTGGGGAAAACATTCCCCCTTGAATGTTTCCTCAGTTTCTGGATAGTTCATCACCTGCTTTCCTTTAATTAGAATTTGAATTTGATCCTTTAAAGTCAAATTCTCTGTCTCTAGCTGTTTATAAGCAGCCAGAGATGTCTTTAAGTCTCTCAATAATTCATGAATAACAGTTTGATCATTATCAGATGCAGACTGACAAGAATCATTATCAGAAGATGAATAATAGACTACCTCTTTAGCCATGAGACAGATTTCATCATCTAATCCGAAATCAGATGATGATGATGATTATGATGATGATTTTCTCGACTCCTTTTCTTCAGCTAAAAGAGCCCTTTGATCTGCAAATCTCCTGTCTCTCTTTTTCCTTTTCTCTTCCCTTTCTTTAGGAGTTAGTTGAGGACAATCATAGCTGAAGTGTCCTGACTTGTTGCATGTGTAGCAAGTGTCACTCCTGTCTGATTTAGGGCTGGATAGATTTCTTTTAACAGGGGATCTGAACCTTCTCGTCTGGCTCTTGTTTTTGTCATCATCTATAGACTCATCTTCCTTTCTTCTTGATTTGGATCTCGATCTGTCCTTACCTGCAAATCTCAATTTATTTCGTTTATACTTCATTCTTAATTTGTCATACCTTTTGGTGAGTAGAGCCATCTGCTCCTTCAGAGATAGGTCAGCTCCTACAGATTCAGTTAACATCTTGTCTTCTTTGCTGACAAATGCAACAGACTTGGATGAGGTGCTCGACTCCATCTCATCCTCTTCATCTTCTATTTGAATGTCATACTCTAAAGCTCTAAGATGAGAGAATAAGGTATGGTGAGTAATAGAAGATAAATTTTGAGTTGCTTTAAGGATATTGAATTTTTCTCTCCATCTCTTGGTTAATGATCTCAATATCTTGTTATTAATCTCCTTCTCTGTATAGTTCTTTCCCAGGTCAGCTGCTTTGTTGAGGAGATTCGTCAACCTTACATCTAGCTGATCCACAGATTCATTTTCCTTCATTTTGAATGTATCAAGGGCGTGTAAAACAGACTGCAACTTATTCTCCTTTACTTGGTCAGATCCTTCACAGACATTTGCCAAAGTTTGCCACATTTCTTTAGCTGTTTTGCATCTTTTGACCTTCTCAATCCAGTCTTTACTCAGAGTCTCAATGATTTCAGTTCGAGCTACTTGATCTAGGTTGTGGATTTTCCTTTCATCATTTGTCAGTTCTGAGCTCTTTTTCTCTTGTCTGGTTCTGGATTCAGCTGATGCAGTGCCATTGCTAGTGCCTCCATGATAAAATTTTATAGGTCCTTCTTCAAGAACCTCCTCCATCCTATCATGAATAGCCTTGAGATGATTTTCCATCCTGAATTTCCAATAATAATAATCTTCAATTGAAAATTCAGGTAGATTCTTGGATTTCTTGCTCTTGCCTGAAGACATGATAAGATAAAGAAACAAAACACTCCACAAACTTGTTGGTAACAGTTAGTAACAATAAAGAAGATGAAGAAAATCAAGAAAATTTTAGAATCTTAGTTAAGACCTAAAATCAATATTAGAACAGCTTAACACTGATCTGATACCACTTGTTGGTCCCGATTAGTTGAGCAGATTAGATAAAACGTGTATCAGCCTTCTAGGAAAAATCTTGAAGGGGGGGTTGAATAGATTTTTCAGATTTTCAAAATCTTACAAAATTTATTCAAAGTACCAGATTAACACAGCGGAAATTTAATATTAAATCTCAACTTTATTAAGATCAAAAGCAAACTGATATTCAGATTTTAACTTTGATTCTAAAATTAATCCTTGAACAATAAATTAGAAATTGAACAGATAAGTAAATAAAAGCAGTAAAGAACACCAGATTTTATAGTGGTTCGGATTATAACAATCCTATATCCACTCTCCTTCTCCAATTTGAAGAAGGGTCTCTACTATCTGCTTGCTTACTTACTTTACAATCGTACAACTTACAACTTACAATTTGATCTTCAACTCTTCAAAACTCTAACCAAAACTGTGAAATCTAACTCTAAGATAAAGAAGTGTATTTGAAGATGTGCAAGGAAGTGTTCTACAAACACTTAGAAAAATTTATGAAGGAATCTTGGAAAACTATTTTGTGCTTTTAGAAAACTTGTGATTTTAGAGAATATCGTGCTGAAAATATAACTTGTGAATTCTGTGTATTCTGTATGTTCTATATGTTCTCTATTCTTAATGAAGTGCCTAGACCTATTTATAAGTCTGAAAAGACAGTTAGTTTGTTAGTCAGTTCTAACAAATTGAAAACTGCTTTAACAAACTTAATCTTGAAAACTGCTCTAGACCTCAGCTGTTTTTACTCTACTCGTCTGCAGCTAACTTGGTGAAGACTCACCTTTCTCATTCTACTCAGCTTGTCTTGACCTCGTCTGAGCTCTTCATGTTTGTCTCCTGCAGATGACTAGACTCAAGCTCGTCTCTAGACGACTTGTACTCTTCCAGACCTCAGCTGATTAGATTAGTTCTCGTCCCCGTCTGATCAGCTTAGCTTATGGTCTCAATCTCAGCTGTTCTTCAGGTCATCTGATTATCTGAGCTGCTTCCTTTAACTCATCAAAACTTCTTGATCCAACACAAGGAAGTTCATGTACCAACATCAAGTAGGGTTCTACAATTACTTCATATTGACTTATTTGGACCTGTATCTCCTTTAAGCTTCAGTGGCAGAAAATACACTCTAGTGGTGGTAGATGACTACTCAAGATTCACATGGGTAATATTCATGTTCAAAAAGAACGAAACCATCACAAAGTTGCCAGAATTACTGAAGAGATTACAAAATGAGAAGGGAGAAAATGTTGTAAGGATCAGAAGTGATAAAGGAACATAATTTCTAAACTCTCACATAGCAACTTATTGTAAAGAAGCTGGGATTCAACATGAAACGTCTGCAGCTCGAACTCCACAGCAGAGTGGCGTAGCTGAAAGGAGAAATAGAACACTCAAGGTAGCTGCCAGGACAATGCTAGCAGAGTTTAATGTTCCTCAAAGGTTTTGGGCAGAAGCTATCAATACAGCCTGCTACATTCAGAATCGAAGCTTGCTAACTAAAGATCATGGAAAGACACCTTACGAGTTATGGAAAGATAGAATTCCTCGTGTATCTTTCTTTCGTGTTTTTGGTTGTAGGTGTTTCATTCATGACAATGGCAAGTCCAAGTTAAAAACCTTTGATGCCAAGGTTGCTGATAGAATATTCTTAGGATATTCCAGCACAAGTAAGGCCTATCGAGTTTTTAATAGGAAAACCCTTGTTGTGGAAGAAACACCCCATGTGGTTTTTAATGAATCTACTACTGAGTCTAAGGACAAAGGACAAGAAGAATCTCTGGCAGAAGGATTTGGGAAACTAGAATTCAAGGATAAGACAAAATATGTCAAAATTCATCTACCCATTTTAGACTCAGATTCTTAAGATGATCAGCAAACTTCAATGTCAGTAGAAAAGGAAAAGGTTGTTCCAGAAAGGAATGAAGACTCAAGCAAAATAAAACCTGCTGAAGAAACCCCGAAGATTGCTAATGTTTCACCCAAAACACCAGATGTGAATTTACCAAGTCAAGGGGGAACAACATTAGATGATGTTCCAACGATACATCCAGAAGAGTTAAACGCTTCTAAGAGAAGGAATTGGATGACAGATCATTCCAGTGATTTAATCTTAGGTAACCCTCAAGATGGAGTCAGAACAAGAAGAAAAATAAACCTAGACGGTTTATTTAGTTGCTATGTTTCGCTGCAAGAACCTAAGAATATTGAAGAAGCTTTGTTGGACACAAACTGGATATAAGCTATGCAAGATGAACTAAATCAATTCACTCGACAAGATGTTTGGGTATTAGTTGACAGGCCAAAACATCAAAAGGTGATTGGAACTAAGTGGTTTTTCAAGAACAAGAAGAATGAGAAAGATGAAGTCACTAGAAATAAAGCAAGGCTCGTCGTGCAAGGTTACTTACAGTCAGAAGGAATTGACTATGACGAGACTTTTCCGCCAGTAGCCAGACTAGAAGTTATAAGACTATTTCTTGCGTATGCAGCGTATATGAAATTCAAAGTGTATCAAATGGATGTAAAGTCTACAGTTCTAAATGGCGTTCTCGCTGAAGAAGTATACATTGAACAACCCCCAGGCTTTGTACAAGGAAATCAAGTTTACCGCCTGAAGAAAACGCTATATGGACTAAAGCAAGCTCCCCGAGCTTGGTATGACACACTATCATAGTTTCTACTTGATCATGGATTCAATAAAGGAAAGATAGATCGAACCTTATTCAGAATTGAAGAAGATCAAGAAATTCTACTTGTACAGATTTATGTGGACGACATAATATTCGGATCTCCAAATAAGAAACTTTGTGAAAAATTTAGTGATTTGATGCAAAGTAAGTTTGAAATGTCTATGATGGGAGAGATGAACTATTTCTTAGGTCATCAAGTTAAGCAAACCTCTAAAGGAATATTCATAAATCAAGCTAGGTATACCATTATTATGCTAGAAAAGTTTGGTATGTTGTCTAGTAAGGATGCAAAAATCCCTATGGTGACAAACTACAAGATGGATCCAGATGAAGATGGTGAAAGTGTTGACCAGACCATGTATAGAGGGTTAATAGGTTCCTTGCTGTACCTAACAGCAAGCATACCTGATATCTCTTTCGCAGTTTGAGTATGCGCTAGATTTCTAGCTAATCCAAAGAAAAGTCATTTGGATGCAACAAAGAAGATTTTAAAATATCTTAAGGGTACAACAAACTTAGGTCTTTGGTACCCTGCTGATGATAACCTGGAACTCAGTGGATATTCTGATTCAGACTATGGAGGTTGCAGAATCGATAGGAAATCGACCACTGGTACGTGTCAATTTCTTGGAAGTAAGCTGGTTTCTTGGTTCTCTAAGAAGCAAACTTCAGTGGCTACTTCAACCACAGAAGCAGAGTATATGGCTGCCGAGAGCTGTTGCTCACAATTACTATGGATAAGTCAACAATTGCAAGACTATCACATTGTTACTAAAGAGATTCCTATCTTTTGTGATAGCAACAATGCTATAGCCATTACTCAGAATCCTGTACTTCACACAAGATGCAAGCATGTGGATATACGTCATCATTTTATTCGAGATCATGTGGAAAAGAAAAATATTAGAATGGAAAAGATTCATACTGATCGACAAAGAGTAGACATTGTTACAAAACCATTGGCAGAAGCAAGGTTTAGAGATCTATCGGTGGAATTACGTTTACTGGATCCAGGAAAAATATGTTAGAACCTTGATGGAGAAGGTTGCTAAGGAGTAAAGTTTGCTGAAGAAAACTTTCAACTGTGCTGGAGAAGGTTGCTAAGTGTAAAGCTTGCTGAAGAAAACTTTTAACCTTGCTAAAGAAAGGTCTCAAACCCTGCTACTACAGTTCTCAGTGGTATCAGTTGATTTCAATATCAACTGACAGATATGTTTTCTACAATCTCTCTCTCTCTCTCTCTCTCTCTCTCTCTCTCTCTCTCTAAATCCTCTTCTGTTTATTCTTTTGAAAATATTTTGATATAAAATATTCCTTGTTTATGTGGTTAAAATAATTTTCGGAATATTTTATTTCCTCTTTTATCCTCAGCATTTGGAATTAATTTTGTTAACTGTCAAATCATATTTTTACTAGCACAAATCATGGGGTGATTTTTCCTTTAAAATATTATTTTATATCTTATTTCTGCGGATCCGAAAATCTCTTCATTTTGGAAAATTCCCTTTTTGCGTCCAATGCTGAGGTCACGCACTTTTTAGAATTCGAACTGTTTATTCCATAACCGTTCGATCTGATCGTTCAATATGCCAATCAGCGTTCAAATCTTATTTTGTAATTTAAAAATTTGCGGTTTTCTCTCTATTTCTTATAAATTGATTTTCTCTCTCATTTCTTTCCCTTACCTCTTATCTTTGTTCTTCGTTTCTCTGCAACTTTATCAATCTCTGCTTTAATTTCAATGGCTCCCAAACAATCTTCATCTTCGAAGAAGGTCGCCGGGAAACACAAGACTCTGGATCCCTTGGCCCTATCGGAGAAAGTGCGGAGTGAATTATCATTTGATTTACGCTCAACAAGACAGCAAGAGGCAGTGGAAATGCTAAATCTCCTATCTGATCGGGGTTTGTACCTATACTGTTCGGCTCACTCTTCGGAACGACGAACTGTTGATGCCTACGTCATTCAGTTTCTGGTTCGTGCTGAGTTTGGAAGGCATGGCATCAAAACAACTGTGTTCGGCCAAAGTTTAACCATCAAATGACAAGATATTCATTAACACTTGGGTTTATCTCTTCAAGGCATTGACCCAGAATCATATATGTCAGAAAACCATCTCGATGCATTTCGTTCTCTAGCGAAAGCCTCGTGTCGTCATCATGTGTCAGATTTGGAGAAAGAATATCTCAAGCGGAAATATACACTGTTGTTTGATATCATGGTGAAGGTTATTTTTGGTGAATGACAGAGTATGGACTCTGTGAGTCAAAGACGTATTTGTGCTTTGAAGGCTATCGTTGATGGGGTTGAGTGTGATTGGGTTAGAAGAATTGATTCTTTCGGACTGAGGTTGACGGACATCCTGGTGTTAAGGTTTGGGCTGTGGAACAGTATGTTTCAATGTCCAATAAAATCACAGTTTTGTTGGAGAATATCCTGCCGAATGTGGAGTGGGACCCGAAGTGGACAAAATCCTACACTAAGGCAAAGTTCATGTTGAACAAGGATGAGAAACTTAATGGTCCTCCTGATTCTGATGCTGAGGAAGATTCGGCTGATATTGAGGGGGAACCTGCTGATGTGGCTCCTATCAGAGAGGTTGCTCCTATGACAGACGTGGCTAATGAAGATGTTCTTAAGGATGATGGTGGGAAAGATAAGATGTTGAAGGATTCAGAAAACTCTCCTAAGAGTGTTAGTGAGAAAGCACCAGCAAGTTTCAAGGTTGCTAGCTCAGAGGAGAAGACTTTGAAGTCTTCGGGAAGCGAGGATCAGATTCCGATTTCCCAATTGCCACAAAGGAAGGACAAAAAGGTAACTGTGGTATCTCGGAAAGGTTCAGTTAGCAGTCGCACCAGAGGAGCACAATTGCCTCCTAAGGTGACTCCGGGCAAGAAAGGTTCATCTGTAGATGATGCCATGGAGATTGAAGACTCTCCATTAACAAGGGACGAAGAGATGATATCTCCTGAGTCTACGGCTGAGAAGGAACAGGTACCGATTCCTTTTCCCTCTCTCTCTGAGATTCCTTCTAGTCCTCCAAAGTCTGTTGCACCAAATGAAGTCGGCGATGATGCCACAGGCATGGGTGCCGCGCCGAAGCCTACCACCCAGGTTACTGAGGGTGAACACGATGGGGATGCGATTAAAGCAGATCCGATGGAGTCTGTGCAAATGGTGAATCTTGCTGGGAGAATCTGCGGACCATTTGAGAAGTGTTTGATGTCTGAGGCTTCTGCTTGGGTTGATATCAAGTTTCCTAAATTACGGGATTTTTCAGAGGAACATGGTTTGCTGATAGACATTCTGGTTTGGAAGAATGCAAGGCTTGGGACTATTGATGATCTTATTCTTCTGGTAAATGAGATTGGTCATAATGAGTTCTCACTCTGGGAGTTTGAGTTACAATCCAAGACTGGAGTGGCCAAGGCATTTGATTTTTCAACGGATCATCAGATTGCCTGCTTAGTTGCTCGGTTGCTAGATGAACCGGAGCCTGCAGAAGATGGTTCAGGACCTCTCTTCACCATGCCTGAAGACGTCAGGAAAGGTGTCTCTACTATTCCTTCATCCCTTCCTGATTTTACATCTGTACGTCTGCCAAATTTCATGCCTGTTGTTGTTCATGAGGATTTGTATAATTCTTATTCTGCAAAGTTTGTTGAGTTAACACAACAGTATGCTGCCATGATCTCTGTATTGGCTGCTAAGTATACCTCTCTTGCTAAATCTATTGAGTCCTCCAAGTCCTACATCGAAGCTGCTATTCAGATGGCCCCCACATTAATCCGTCAAACTGCTGCTGATATGTTTTCTGAGCAGCAGGAGACTATTATTGAGACTCTCTCTGGCATGATGTTGAATAACATAAATAAGGTTCGGAAGCATATTGAGAGCGTGAAGGCTGAAGGGGAGAAAGCTGAAGCTAGCCTTAGAAAGGTGTTTGCTGAAAGGGAATTGGTTGAGGAATGATTTCGGACAAAGATGGAAGATCATTTAAAGATGCTGAGTAGCATGGATGTACAACTTCGAGAAGGGATTGTTGATCAGAATGCAGCCATTCACTCTTCCCTGCTGGAGATGGGAAAACAACTTGCTATGGTGCAAGAGGCGAATGCCCGTTTAACTGACACTGCTACAGAAACTGCGGCTGAGACTGCTGCCACTGTGAAGCATATGTTGGCTATTGATGAAAAGATCGCTTCTCCTATAGCAGCCGAGTTTGCTGAAGTGAAGCCATTTATAGAGAAGTTTGGTTCGTACAGAAGGGATATTATTGCCAAGATGTTGGATATGGAAGCTCGCTGGACCCCTCTCTTGAATGATGTTAAAAAGGGGGAAGGACAGTTGAGAACTGACATGATTTCAAGATATGAGGCGAAGGATAAGGAGTTGAAGGAGGTGAAAGATAGGCTTGAGGCAGTTGAGAACTTTCTGCTGGAGCGGAAAGAAAAGGCAGATTTGAAGCGGGCTCTCCGTGAGTCATCTGGGAACATTTTTGGAATGGGCGAAGGACAAAGTTCCCAACCTATGAAAAGGAAAAGGTTGGTTAAGTTGTCTAAAAAGGTGGAGAAAGAAAAGTCTGTTGGAACCACCGATCGCCGACTCTATGAAATTATCAGATTCGGGATCGCAGTCACATAAACGTAGCGAATAGAATTGTACCTTTATTCACTGTAATAGGTGAAGACGAACCAGTTCTAAGGTCAGAACTACAATCGAAGGATGAGCCTCGAACCTCACGGTCTTCTGTCGTATTCCTATCCCTTTCCCTTGGACGTCGAGTGGTCGTCGATCCTCCAAGGAATCAGAATCCTCCTCTCTCTGATCTCACGTTTTTTTCACACGTCTGGAGGCTCTGATGTTAGGGTTTATTTATAGGCTACAACAGGGACCCTAAGGAGGAATTAGGGTTGGGCCTCCTGATGGGCCTAAATATCCTGTGTTCAGTCCGAACACTTTACTTAAACCCATCAATTATAACTCAGTCCAGTAAAGAGTTATAATTGAATTACCGTCCTAATCCCATATTATAATATGGGCTCCTTTATTATGTGTACGTTTATTTCTCTGTGTTTAAGATATCGAATGTCCATAAATTAATTAAATTACTTACAACTTAATTAATTTATATTTAATTCCAAGAGTAGTACCACTCATCTTTATTATTATGTCGGATTAAATCCACCTGCAGGGTTTACATAATAATCTTTATGAGCTCCTCAAGTCGACATCATCATCCTATATAATTAGGACACGGATTCCTTCTATAATCAACAGCACACCATATAAACAATGCTATCTCCCAATTCACCGAGCCTATTGATTTAATAAATCTCACCCATTGGCAAATCAAAGAAACATACAATGAGTACACGTGTCCGTTATTATATAGGGATTAAGAAGACGTACATCCATAACAACAGAGGTCTTGTTCTTTTATATAGTCAGTACAAATTGAACAACCTCATATGGTCCTGCTCAATACATACAAAATGTACTAGTATAACTTTATAGTCAAGATAGACTAATACCAAATTACACTACAACCGTTCCAATGTTTTGTCCAAATCCATCTTGGTTGTGAGTTATTATTTATAATATATAAGGAACTGATAACATGATCTTCTGTGTGACACCACACACCATGTTATCTACAGTATAGATTAATCTGGATAAAATAATGATATATATAACAATCATAAACAATAAGTATTTTGATCAAAATGAATCTCATATTAAAAGGATGTTCACACTCAAAAAGGTGTTCATACAAAAGCTAGGCTTATAGTATATATCCTAACAAAGTCTGCTGAAGAAGAGTTGGAAGCTTTACATCAGGAAGCTTTTCTTGCTGATCTAGAAACCAGGAGAATGGAATAAAAAGGTCATAAGCTATTCAGACTTCTTTGGAAACAAGCAAAAGATGTGGATGTTCTGGACAGCAAACAGAAGAAGTTATTTATACCGAAGAAGGCTGCTGCAAAGCCTACTGTGTCAACTAGGAAGTTTATTAGGAAAGGTAAGAAGCCTGCTGGAGCAGAGGCTGAAGAAGATTTTATTCTTACTCATAATACTGATGGTTTTGTTGATGACTGTTGTCCTCCCTAGAGGATCGAGGAATGGAAAGAGATTTCATATGCTCGTACTATGTATGCAAGAGTATCAGCGTTGGGGCCACAGCGAATGAAATATTCTTTGCTTGGATGGAAGAAAGGCACAGTGACCTTTGGGCAGAGATTCTTAAAGCTTCTGTTGAGTTCAACCTAAACCTTCATGCGCGAGAATTTGAAAAGATCCCTACTCCAGTCACAGTAGATGGAAAGTTTGATCAGCTGAGTGTTTGCAGGACACTCAAAATCTGCTTGGCTGAGGTCAGACCACCCATTGGAGCAGATAATAGGGAACTCTATGACAGAGTGTACGAGTGGCTGAATGTTCCAATAGGGTATCGAAGGTATGACCGAGCAGGAACTGAAGGTTGCTGGTTGGGAAGTTTGTGAAGATAGCTTAAACTCTTTTGGGTTCTCCTTGTTCTCTTCTTTTGGTTCTTTTTGCTTTTATGTGTCACTTCTGTAATTTGTACTGATCTTTCGATATTAATAGAAGTGAATGTTTTGCTCTAACACAACTTCTCGTTATCAAATGTTTTCTTTTGAGATCTATTTAAAGGTCTCTTCTTATCTTCTTTTGGCATTTTGTTGATTGCGTGCAGTTCTCAAGAAGATTTTAACATCATCAAAAAGGGGGAATTTGTTAGGTCTAGAATTTGTATGTTTTGATGATGTTCCTAAAACCTAAGTGTAATAGGACTAGCTGAGCCTGTTAGTCAGCTGATGATCAAGATAGGGTTGATGTCTTAGTATAGTTAATCTTGCTAGGTTTGATCTAAAGATCTATATTGGTTGAGAACCGAAGGTTGCTGATCAGAAAACTTGAAGATCAAGAAGGATTGCATTCAAGAAAACTTAGAAGGGTTTCGTGAAGATCAAGAAGAGATAACAAGCTATCTGCAAAAAGGAAGTTGTCAAGAAAGGTTAAAGTGAAGTCAGCAAGGTTGGAATCCTTGCTACAGCAAGTTTGTGAACTGCGCTGAAGTAAGGTGTATAAGGTTGCTAGAGTTGACTTTGAAAGATCTATCAAGATTGTTGAGAGTCAGAAGAATAAATCAGAAATACTCACAATCAATCTAGAGAAATTGGATTCTCAATCAGATCAATCAAGAGATAATTGATTGATATCAGACAATCAATTATCCAAAGTCAACAAATAATCCAACGGTCACTTACCATTTCTTGAAGACCTAATTGATGAATTAGCCTAATGGCTAGTCAAAATCAGGATCATATAAATTGAAGTGAAGGATGTTAAAGAATATATACGCGCGAGAAACATCAAGAAATCCATTCACTCATTGCAAGAACACTCATAATTATTCACACAAGAAATCGATCCAATACGCTGATATTTTAAGAGATCTATTTTTGGTTAAGGAATTGTAAATCACCTTCCAGTTTCTCTGTAAGAGAGAAGGTTGATTATTAAATTGATCTTTGGATCATACTGTGTAACAAGGACAGGAACTTGTAAAACTTCCTATGGTCAAATCCTCAAGGAGATTAGAGGAGACAAGACCAGTTTGGTGGATAGTAAGGCCCCTGTGGAATCAGGGAGAGTGGACGTAGGATTGTTATATCCGAACCACTATAAAATCTCTGTGTCTTTACAAGCTTTCTGCATTCATATCATTAACTGCTCATACATCATTGGTTTAATAAACCTACACTGAAACTTGCTTAGTATTCATCTCCAAGGTTTTCTTAAAAAGGGTTTTTCAATTTCACTCACGATATTAGCTTCCGCACCATCAGAAGACTTCGAGTTTCCGAAGTCTGCTGATTTCACATAGCACACTCTGAGTACCTTGCTGTAGAAGACTTCAAAGTTTTCTAACCTCACACTCAGCCCACGAAAAGTTGAAAAAGTTTTGAGTGTGGTAAAGTCTATTCAACCCCCCCTAATTGACTTTACACCTCCGTTCACATCTCATCCGGGACCAACAACCATATTGGGTTTGTAGAACATAGCCAACTTGATTTTCCTCCTTCATCCTAGGTAGGAGGAGCTTTGCCACGAAGTACTTGTCTGTTACCAGTCTCTCCGATTTACAGTTTATAGATTTGAACCGCACAAGGGATTTTGTTGGCAATCTCGACAGTATGTCCATCATTATATCAAGACTGAATATTGTACCACCCACCTCTGTTGACGGAGGCACTGAAATTTTTTTCATCTCTTTTCTTTTTTTAACTCACCAAATTTTTGTTGCCCATTTTTTGGTATTCATTGGGTTATACTTATAAGGGAAGGTGAGTAATTATTTTTTGATTTTTTTGTAATTTTTTTACATGGTGTATGTTGATGTTTTTAGGCGGAATTTTATCTGTCCAATCATTCATATCAGACCTGTATTTTTATTTTATATGTCATATAGCACTAGTTGCTTTACATACAAGTTTTATTTTATAGGCCTTGTTGGTCCCTTTGATTGAGTTGAGTTAAGAGATTAATCTTCCCTCTAGCGATAATCTAGAAGGGGGGGGGGATGAATAGATTATCGAAACTTTTCGAGTTTAGATTATTTATCAACTTCTAAATTAAAGTTTTGCAGCGGAAATAATTTTTATACTCAATCAATCAGGATCTTAAGCTTTCTGAAATTTGTATGTGATCAAAAATGTAAACAATAACAAGAATAAAAAGAACTTGAAAGAAATAACACCGAATTTATAGTGGTTCGGATCAAAAGATCCTACGTCCACTCTCCTCCTTCAACTTGAAGAAAGGTCTCGACTTACTTACTTTCTTCTTCCTTCCTTACTTACTTACAATACAGATCTTCAGCCTTACAATATTCCTTTCTAATTTCTGAATTCTAATGGCTTGAAGATATTCATGAGTAGTGTTCTACAAACACTAAGAACTGTGAACGTGAAGAACATTCGTGTATGTGATTACAATACTTGTGAATACTATTTGTGTTTTAAGAGTACTTGTGAATTCGTGAAATCGCAAAAGTTGATCTACTCTACTTTCTAGATCTATTTATAGAGATCTTGTTATTGGCAGTTGTAAATTCCTTGCTGATTCTTCTCTAGTTAGTTATAACAAACTAACTGAATTTTGTAACCTCTTCTTGGTTAGTTGTAACTGCTTCTTGAAATCCCTTGAATTTTCTAATACTTCATCATCTTGTCTTCAGACATGGTCTACCTTGTCTGTGTCTTAGTCTTCAGTCTTGGTGACTGTCATTCGTTGTCTTTGACCTCGTCTGTCTTCTTATGCCTGTCTTCGTCTGGCTTCCTGTCTTCGTCTGATTCTTTGTCCTCATCTGACTCCTTATCTTCATCTGACTTCTTGTGTATCCTTATTTAACTTTTGTACTTAGTCTATTTACATATCTTTACTACATCAGCTGACTATACAAGATTCTCAGCTGGTCATCCTATTTTACATTTTAACTCATCACAACTAAATTCAACTTTCTTCCTAACAATTTCCCCCTTTTTGATGATGTTAAAACATAGCTCAAGAAAAGAAATGTGTTAGTAATCTTACAAGATAAGTATTCCACAAAGTATACAATTCAGTCACTTAGTCAGATAATCAGAACAATACATTTCACAGTCAGATGATCATAATCAGATAGACAGAATAAAGATAGATAGTCAAGATTAGTGAATTATAGACGACTTAGTGTTATGAATTTTTAATCAAGTTTATTTCAGTTAGTTATACTAAGAACTGATTGATTAGAAGATTGAATTAGAGCAAGTTAGTTTTAAACAACAGTTTTATGAGAGTGGGTCAAAAGTATATTCACAATGGTTTCAGATACAACATGATTTGGCACTTTCTCAGATAATCAGATAAGGACTTATGAAAAAATAAGATTTAGTCATACTATCTTTCTTCTTTTGGCACACTTAGCCAGTCGAAGATCCTATTCTTAAGGGACACCGTCTCTCCTCCTTCTGCAAGGTCAGCTTCAGCTTCAGCTTTGATTAGGAGTTGTTTGACCTTTTCATGGTCCAGACGACCATCTATCGTTGTTGGAGGAGGCATTGGCGAGTAAGCTGGTGCGACTACATCTGCGTTGAACTCCTCGTGAGCAAGGTTGATCAGATATTGGTAGAATGTTGGGTTCTTCTCTTCCAACCATACATGGAAAGCGATGTTCTCTTCTAGGCCACACTTTATCTTCTTGCAGACGTGGAAGGCAAAGATCCACTCTGCTTCATAGGATCTCCACTTCTCCTGATCCCCCATCAGCAAGATCTCCTTGGGTACTACATCGCTTCTGTGATATGGTCGGAAAACTTCAGCCCCTTGCTCATCTTGGCACTTCTGAACCCACTTTCTTTGCTTTCGATCGTAGAACTTCCCCACTGCTTTTTCTTGTTCCCTTCTTTTCTTTGCATCCCTTCTCTTATACTTCTCCTTTTCTTCCCTTTTTCTTTTCTTTATCTTCTCTTCTTCATCTATCTCAGCCTGGGTTTTTGGTTTACTTGCGACTTTAGCTTTCCCAGCTGGCATAGTTGAAGATGAGGGAGATCTGATTGATAGGATGGGGATAGGATCTTGAGCAGGTAGTTCTTTTTCAGCTTCAGGTTCAGATTCAGTAGATTCAGATGCCTGCATCCTTTGTCTGATTCTTCTTAAGACTCTCTGAAATTTCTTATCTGCGGCTTTCTTCCTGGCTTCCTCAGCTTTCAATAGCTCCTCAGACAGTTCTTCTATTTTCAGGTTCAAGGCCAGGATTTTGTCATCTTGAACATCAACTCTTTTCTTGAGCTCACTATCTTCCCCCTTTTTAACAGCAGCAAAGCGGGTATTGAAGATAGTGGCTACTTGTTTGATTTTGCCCATCAGTTCATGTCTGACTAATCCTGTTTTCGGATCCAGTTGATTATACCTCTTCTTCTGAGCTACCTCAGCATGTCTGAATTCACCTTCTAAATACTGCTTGATGATGTTTGTTTGTCTATCTTTTTCAAAACCCAATGTCATCCTCAAGACTTGCTGAAAAGAAGCCTCCTTCTCTGTCCACGACTCCTTGACCTGGTCTTCAACAACATCTTTGATTTTAGCATAAGCATCGAACACATATTGTTTGACCCAGGCTCCTTGAGCTTTCTCTTCTTCAGCAATTTGCTGCTTGACTTTCTCCATGTGCTCTTCATGTCTGATTCTGGAGAAATAGAGGTCTATTTTTATCTTTTCATGTACAACAACCTCTATGTTCTCCTTTATAGATGATGAGATAACGCCCGGAACCAGATGAAGAGCAATCAAGCAAGCCTTTTTCAAATTTGATACTTCCTCCTTTAAGGGTTCAACTTCGGATGCAGACGCAGAGGTTGAGGGCAGTGCAATCTCTTCAGATGGAGAAGACAGAGTTAAGTCTATCTCCTCGATTGGCAGTTCAGCCTCAATAGCAGCTGGAGGAGAATCTGCCCAGTGTGCCTTTTGAATTGGCATCTCTGATTCTTCCCCAGCTGACTCCTGCCCTACCACCTGCTCTGTTTGTGCCTCCTTAGCTGTATCCATCTCAGCTAGCTCATCGGCAGCTCCACCAATAACATTTTCTGCTTCCCCCATTCCTTTATCAGATTCCTCTTCAACCTTTTCCTCCTCAGTCTTTTCTTTCTCTTCAACCATAGCCACCTTTCCTTCCTCAGCTTCCTTCTCTTTTACCTCCTCTGGTTGCTCATCTCCGAGGTACACCAGTTGTAAGATGTAATCGTAGAATTTATCCTCAGACAGGATTTCCAAAAAGGATTTGAGACCAGCTTTCTTGAGGACTTCTTTTTCCCAGATGGATAGATTATTTCCTTCTGTCTCTGCTATAAGAATAGCTGTCTCTTCAAATGATCCTGTCCTCAACCTTCGCAGCAACCAGACATCAATGAGTTCTCCTAATAGATCAGGTTTATCTAACAGGGCTGATTTTTTCCTAATCAGAAACTTCTTTCCAAGTAGTTTGAGTGAGAGCTCAGTTGCTCCCATCTCTCTTGTGGGATTAGGAAGATGTAGGTATAGGTCGGGTTCTGTTTGGGTTGTGGATAGGAAGGAAAATGGGTCATTTGTATGTTGGGTTGGACTTTTGGGAGTAGACCATTTTAGAGGCTCTGAGGCAACGGTCTTGTCTGCCTCTTCATCGCCAGGTTGGGATGTGGAGGGTTGGGGTTCTGCATCTTCAGATGAGGAAGAAGATGAAGCTTGTGCAGCCTCATCTGGTTCATTTTCAGATGAGATAACTATCCTTTCTTCTTGCCCTGAGACACCGGCTGCCTATGCTGAGACACTTCCCCCTTGGGAAGCTGTCTTCTCCATCTCCTCCTCTTCATCCTCCTCTGTCCCTTCAGATGAGGACTCATCCTCCAACACCGTCTCCACCTTCTTTGCTTTGGCTTTTACTGCCCTCCTTCTTGGTGCTGGTGGTGGAGCTGGGACGTCCTCGTCTCCTTCTGAGTCTGAAGGACCAAAAATCTTCTCATCCTTGATGAGCAAGCCCTTCTGTCTGGTGAACTTCTTGACACCATCCTCCCAATTGAGGTTGTCTGCTCCCAGCTTGCTCTCAAGGATGATGGTGATTCTGGTCATCATACTTGTGATATTATTCAAAGACCATCTCATCAGCATCTTTGAAATTGGGGTTTTGATAAACCTCTTCCTCTCCTCTATCAGCCTTGAAAATAATACCCTGGCCCAATCGATTTCGACTCCATCAATTATAGCCCTCAAACAGCATAGCCTTGGCTTCGTCAAGCCATCGTGGCTTTGTTGTTCACCCAGAATACATTTTGTTAATATTAGCATTAACAACCTATATTTCCGTTTCAGCATCACCTTTTCAGATTCGTAGTAGTATTCTGATGCAATCTCCTCGCCATTATTCGAAAACTCTCCAGGTACTCATTTGCCTTGTAAGTGAAAGAGTTTTCACTCACTGTACTTAATCCAAAAATTTCACCCAGGTCCTCTACAGTGACCACCACCTTCTCCTTTTTCCCATTTGTTCGAACTCTTGATTCTAAACCGTTTTCTCTTATTTTTGCCCTTGTCAGGAATTCGGCAGAAAGATCATCAAGAGTTTTATTCCTCGAAGGCTTCATTGTGCAGTACTGTTTAAGTCCTCTAGACTTCAACAACTGAAGAATTTCTCTGGTTTCAGGATCGGTGGATACATCTCATTCTACGTACATTTCCGATTTAGTCTTGTCTCTGATCGAACTTAGATCATACTCGAACTTGATTTTGGGTTTCTTAGTATCCGCCATTGAAGAGAGTGTAAAGGTTTTTAAAGAAGGAAAAGAAAATTTGAGAGAAATATGAACAAGTTTCGTATGTGCGTAAATGAAAATATGCACACGTTCTCCTATTTATATGGAAAGAGATTTGATTAAACAAATGTAAAACTCATAATTGACTGAAAAAGTGAAATTTTAGATTTTCATGCCACCATAAATGCAATTATGTCAATTAATTTTGAAAAGCGGAGAGAATCGCGCGTGGACTGTTGACGGTTCATATTTCAGAAACCGCCTCCAATTCTGGCGCGTGAATGATACTCAGCGTATTTCAAAATTCAATTTGATAAATTTTTCAGGTCCGTAGTAACTTCTTCTGATACAGAGTTACTTATTCTTCTTTACTTTTTAGTTAATTGGAAAGATAAAATGAAAAGTACACATATTTTAATAAAAACAAAAATCGAAACCCTTATCTTTTATTTTGAAGAACAAAACAATTTTAAAGAATCAACTGAGTAAATTCATTTTTGAATAAATAATACAATTATGATATAAAATTCACATATTGATTATATGAACTAATATGCATAATTTTTATTATAAAAGAAAAAGAAGGTTAGAAAATACTTCCCGATATTTTCAACTTGTCTGGATTGATTATAACATGTCTGTTCTATGAATATTCAGATAAGAAGTTCTTGTCATATGATGAAAAGTGTTTACCAGACTTAATTTCTCCTGAAAACAAAGACACTGAGACAATTCATTAGTAACCTTTGTGAGTAACTCAGACAAGGTACATATACTCATCTGTTTATTTATAACAGACGACTATAATGTATTTGTCTGACTTACTTCATGTCAGATAAGTAAGTATCAAGTTGGTCTAAGATCAATAGATTAATTCTTGATTCTTGATTCCTTTTATGGAGATCAATGATATCAGCTCTGTGATTATCCATATGATCCTCTACTCGTCTGATACTTTTTTATAGACATAGTAAAATAATCGAGAGAGATAAAGAATGAAAAACATAAGATGAGATTATAGATTAACTAAAGAAGTATCTAATAATCCTAACCCTATGGATAATTCCTTGAACCTTGTCTCTGCTAATGGTTTTGTCAGGATATCAGCTCTTTGAAAATCAGTCAAAATCTTTTCAAGTCTGATGTCACCTTTCTCAACGTGATCTCGTATGAAGTGATGCCTTATGTCAACATGCTTGCACCTGGTATGTAAGACTGGGTTCTGGGTAATAGCTATGGCACTATTACTATCACAAAAGATTGGCACATCTCTAATGATAATGTTATAGTCCCTTAGCTGTTGACTAATCCAGATGAGTTGTGAACAACAACTCCCAGCTGCCATATACTCAGCTTCAGTAGTAGAAGTAGCTACAGAGGTTTGTTTCTTAGACAACCATGAAATCAGCTTACTTCCCAGAAATTGGCAAGTTCCAGAAGTAGATTTCCTATCTATCTTACACCCACCAAAGTCTGAATCTGAGTATCCTGAAAACTCGAAATTGTCATCAGCTGGATACCACAGTCCAACATTAATCATACCTTTTAGGAATTTAAGAATCTTCTTGGCTGCCTCAAGATGACTCTTCTTTGGTTTAGCTTGAAAGCGTGCACAGACTCCTACTGCAAAAGAAATATCAGGTCTACTAGCAGTTAAATATAATAACGAACCTATTAAACCTCGATACTCTGTTTGATCTGTGTCTTCCCCTTTATCATCTGGATCCATTGAAAAGTTTGTCATCATAGGTATCTTGGCTTCTCGGCTGGTACCTATTCCAAATTTTTCAATAAGATCTTTTGTATATTTGGCTTGATTTATGAATATTCCCTTTTTAGTCTGCTTGACTTGAAGTCCAAGGAAGTAAGTCATCTCTCCCATCATGGACATTTCAAACCTGTTCTTCATAAGATGACTAAATTCTTCACATAAAGATGTGTTAGTTAATCCAAAAAATGATATCATCAACATAAATCTGAACTAATAAAAGATCACTACCAAACTCTTTTCTAACCAAAGTTCTATCAATTTTACCTTTTACAAAACCATTTTGAATTCAATAATCAGACAAAGTATCATACCATGCTCTAGGTGTTTGTTTAAGTCCATATAGAGCTTTCCTCAATCTATAGACCTTGTCTCCATTGACAAAGCCTGGAGGTTGCTCTACATAAACTTCTTCGGCTAAGATTCCATTAAGGAATGCTGACTTAACATACATTTGAAAAACTATAAATCTTTTAAAAGCAGTATAAGCTATGAACAACCTTATGGCTTCCAAACGAGCTACTGGTGCAAAGGTTTCATCATAATCAATCCCTTCTGATTGTGAATAACCTTGAGCAACTAGTTTGACTTTGTTTCTCACCACAATATTGTTCTCATCTCTTTTGTTTTTAAAGACCCATTTGGTTCCAATGACTTTTTGATGATGAGGCCTTTCAACAAGCTCCCACACATTTTGTCTTTGAAACTGAATTAGTTCTTCTTGCATGGCGTTAATCTAGTTGGAATCAGTTAGAGCCTCAGTAATAGTCTTAGGTTCAAGTAATGACACATAACAACTGAACATACAATCTTGATTTAGTTATGTCCTGGTCTGGACTCCAGAGTCTAAATTTCCAATTATTTGTTCAGCTGGATGATAATACATTACTTTCTTACCTTTGTCTTTTACCATGGATGACGATTTGTCTGAAGTATCTATTTTAAATGATTCTGTTTTACCTTCAGATTCATCCTCTTGATCATCTGTGGTATTGGTTGTCTGATCAGCTGGTGTAGAAAAACTAGGTTCCTTTTCTTTGTTTGAATCTGGTTCTTCTTCTTCATCTGAATCTGATTCCTGTTCATAGAACTTTAAAACTGATCTTTTGATGGTCATCTTGTTCAGATCTTCTGATATCTTTGTGATGTCATCTGTATTACTAGGCTCAAAAGTAGATTCATCAAATACAACATGCGGTGTTTCTTCCACACACAGGGTTGTCTTATTAAAAACTCTGTATGCTTTTGATACAGATGAGTATCCTAAAAATATTCCATCTGCAATCTTAGCATCAAAAGTTTTTAACTGAGATTTTCCATTGTTGTGAATGAAACATTTACAACCAAATATATGAAAATATGAAATTTTTGGAGATCTTCCCTTCCAAATTTCATAGGGGGTTTTACATTTATCTTTAACAATCAAACTTCTATTTTGGACAAAACAGGCAGTATTAACAGCTTCTGCCCAAAACCTGTGAGGAGTGTTATACTCAGACAACATTGTCCTAGCAGCTTCTTTCAGGGTTCTATTTCTCCTTTTAACAACTCCATTTTGTTGTGGTGTCCGTGCAGCTGATGTCTCATGAGCTATGTCATTCTCAGTACAATAGTTAGTAACAAGCTTATTAAGGAATTCAGTACCTTTATCACTTCTAATTTTAACAATACTTAGTCCTTTTTCATTTTGAACTCTTTTAAGAAATTCTAATATCTTTATCATGGTCGCATTCTTCTTGTATAAGAAAATAACCCAGGTAAATCTTGAGAAATCATCTACAATTACCAAGGTATATTTCCTTCCACTGAAGCTTAAAGGTATGACTAGACCAAAAAGATCTATATGAAGAAGTTCCAGAATCCTTTCTGAAGAAGGACTATTTATTGTTTTAAAAGAAGTTTTGGCCTGTTTTCCTTTTTGACAAGAATCACAAACATGGTTCTTTGAAAATATTCTATCAGGGAGTCCTTTTACTAAAGATTTTCTTGCTATTTTGTTAAGAGTTTTGAAGTTTATGACATAGCTAGCTTAAGTCATCTGAACTCTTTGCAACAAGACAAGTATCTTTAGGACAACTTTTAAAGTTAGCAACATAAATGTTACCTTGTCTGACTCCAGCTAATAGTATATTTTCATTGATACCATGTAGCACATAACATGCATTATGAGTGAATTTAACACTTAACCCCTTATCACTAAATTGTGAAACAGACAACAAGTTATGCTTCAATCCTTCTACAAAATAGACCTCGTTGACTTGTATATCTCCAATCATCAATGTTCCAACTCCTTTGGTAAGCCCAAAATTATTGTCTCCGAACATGACTCTTGGACCATCTATAGATTGATAGTTAGAAAGAAGATGTCTCTCACCAGATGACCTCAAGAACATCTGTCCTTTCCACTATTTTTCTGTCTTCCTGCAATCACAGATTTAGATTTTAGGTACCCTTTGTAACTTGGGTCCTTTTTTGTTAAGTTGGTATTTGGGAATCCAGACAAAAATATCGATATTCCTTAAAACCATTGATTGAAGTTTGCAATCATATCTATCTACCAATATAAGACTCTCAAGATCAATCTTGTTTAGCTGATCTCTTGTGATTGTCTTATATTGTGGTAAAAATGGATATGACTTGCTTCTTCCATCAAAACTATTACACCTAGGATAAGACTTTAACTTTGTCTTTGGCTTTGCCTTTGGAGCATTTCTCCTCGTCTGTGTTTTCTTTTCAGAAATATCAGGTGAGGTGATTTGTTCCTTAGGTTTCCAAGGACCAAATTTAGTTTCTTCCTTTGGTTTAGTAGCTTTGACAAAGACTCTTGGTTTTATGGGATCATCCTTTTTATTCCTATCAAAACCTAAACCTGTTTTATCATTAGACTTCTGTGAAGTGCTGAAGATTTTATCTATTGTGGACTGAGTGTTATTAAGAAGTCCTAACTTGAGATTTAACTCTCTGTTAGTTCTTTTATAACTCTCATTCTCAGAACATATACTTGAGAATTTTATTTTTAAAGTATCCAATTCTTTTTCCAACTCATTTGTCTTCTCAGACGGGGTGCTAGTGATAGTCTTAGCCTGACATTCCCCCTTGAATGAACAGTCTAAAACTTTACTATCCCTTGTCTGACTGGCTTTGGTTAGCAAAAGAATTTGGTCCTTTAAACTAAAATTTTCAGTCTCTATCTGTTTATATGCAGATAGAGCAGTCTCCAGATCCTTCAGAAGCTTATTTATAAGACTCGCATCAGATTCAGATAAGTTCTCACAATCATTATCTGAAGAAGAGTAATAGTTTACCTCCTTTGCCATCAGACAAATGTCATCGTTTGATCCAAAACCAGATGAAGATGAGGATGATGATGTTTCTTGAGCTTCTTCTTTTTCAGCTAGAAGTGCTCTCTGGTCTGCATATCTTCTATCTCGTTTCTTCCTCTTTTCTTTTTTGTCTCTTCTCATTAAGAGTGTCATTTCTTCTTTGATTGATAGATCTGATGCCTTAGAAATTTTCTCAGATTCCTCTTGATGAAGAAATGCAACTGTCTTTCCAAAAGTTGATGACTCAGCTTCGTCTTCTTCATCTTCAATTTGAATATCATATTCCAGTGCTTTGAGATGTGAAAACAAGGTATGATGAGAGATTGAGGACAAATTCTGAGTTACTTTGAGAATGTTGGCCTTTTCTCTCCATCTTTTACTCAAAGATCTGAGTACCTTGTTATTGATTTCCTTTTCTGTATAAGTTCTTCCCAAATCCGCAGCTTTGTTTAGAAGATTTGTCAATCTGACATCTAGTTGGTCAAAAGTTTCACCTTCTTTCATCTTGAACGTATCAAATGCATGTAATACTGAATGTAACTTATTCTCCTTTACTTGATCAGATCCCTCGCACACATTAGCAAGTGTTTCCCACATTTCCTTTGTTGTTTTGCATCTTTTAACTTTTTCAATCCAATCTTTACTAAGTATCTCGATAATCTAAGTTCTTGCCACTTGGTCTAGATTGTGAATCTTCCTTATCATTTGTTAACTCTGCACTTTTCTTTTCTTACCTAACCATTGTTTCTGCAGCTCCAGTTCCATCACTTGTACCTCCATGATAGAATTTTATTGGACCTTCCTCCAGAACATCCTCCCTATGATCATGGATTTCTTTCAGATGATTTTCCATTCTAAATTACCAATAATCGTACTCTTCAATAGAAAACTCTAGTAGGCTCCTGATTTTCTTACTTTTAACAGTTGACATAATGAATCAAGAAATCTCAACAAAGACTTGTTAGCAAGGTTAGTGGATCGAAAATAAAGAAGATGAACAAAAACAATTCCAGAAACCACATTGTGTTTGTAGAACATAGCCAACTTGGTTTTCCTCCTTCATCCTGGGCAGGTGGAGCTTTGCCATGAAGTACTTGTCTGTTACCAGTCTCTCCCATTTACAGTTTACAAATTTGAACCGCACAAGGGATTTTGTTGGCAATCTTGACAGTATGTCCATCATTATATCAAGACTGAATATTGTACCACCCACCTCTGTTGACGGAGGCACTGAAATTTTTTTCATCTCTCTTCTTTTTTTAACTCACCAAATTTTTGTTGCCCATTTTTTGCTATTCATTGGGATAAACTTATAAGGGAAGGTGAGTAATTGTTTTTTCATTTTTTTGTAATTTTTTTACATGGTGTATGTTGATGTTTTTAGGTGGGATTTTATCTGTCCAATCATTCATATCAGACCTGTATTTTTATTTTATATGTCATATAGCACTAGTTGCTTTACATACAAGTTTTATTTTATAGGCTTTGTTAGTCCCTTTGATTGAGTTGAGTTAAGAGATTAAACGTTCCTCTAGCTATAATCTAGAAGGGGGAGGGGATGAATAGATTATCGAAACTTTTCGTGTTTAGATTATTTATCAACTTCTAAATCAAACTTTTACAGCGAAACAATTTTTATACTCAATCAATCAGGATCTTAAGCTTTCTGAAATTTGTATGTGATTAAAAATGTAAACAACAGCAAGAATAAAAAGAACTTGAAAGAAATAACACCGAATTTATAGTGGTTCGGATCAAAAGATCCTACGTCCACTCTCCTCCTTCAACTTGAAGAAGGGTCTCGACTTACTTACTTTCTTCTTCCTTCCTTTCTTACTTACAGTGCAGATCTTCAGCCTTACAATATTCCTTTCTAATTTCTGAATTCTAATGGCTTGAAGATATTCGTGAGTAGTGTTCTACAAACACTAAGAACTGTGAACGTGAAGAACATTCGTGTATGTGATTACAATACTTGTGAATGCTATTTGTGTTTTGAGAGTACTTGTGAATTCGTAAAATCGCAAAAGTTGATCTACTCTACTTCCTAGATCTATTTATAGAGATCTTGTTATTGGCAGTTGTAACTTCCTTGTTGATTCTTCTCTAGTTAGTTATAACAAACTAACTGAATCTTGTAACCTCTTCTTGGTTAGTTGTAACTGCTTCTTGAAATCCATTGAATTTTCTAATACTTCATCATCTTGTCTTCAGATATGGTCTACCTTGTCTGTGTCTTAGTCTTCAGTCTTGGTGACTGTCATTCGTTGTCTTTGACCTCGTCTGTCTTCTTATGCCTGTCTTCGTCTGGCTTTCTATCTTCGTCTGACTCTTTGTCCTCATCTTACTCCTTGTCTTCATCTAACTTCTTGTGTATCCTTATTTAACTTTTGTACATAGTCTATTTACATGTCTTTACTACATCAGCTGACTATACAAGATTCTCAGCTGGTCATCCTATTTTACATTTTAACTCATCAAAACTAAATACAACTTTCTTCCTAACAGGCCTGTTCCTTTTATTATTTTTTTTTTGTTTGTTTTTTTAGTTTATATATATATATATATTTTTTTTTTTTTGAAGTCATGTAATTATTTTTAGGTGCATAGATATACAGTCGCCATTTAATTTTTGTAATTTTCCAAAAAATTAATAACTGAATTACATCAACTCAATATTATTTTTTTGTTCTTTTAAAAGAAATGTTCTAATTTTAGTTTTTATATGATATTAAATTTTTTTTTGTATTCTAGATTCGTGGTTTTTTCGAGAAATGATTAACATCCTTAGTTCAATTAATTTGAAATTATCTTTTCATGTCAATTTAATATACTTTTAGTTTTTTTAATCATGGTGTAAGTCCTATACCGTCATTGAATGACAACCTTTCATCTATTAACTTGTCATTGGGGGGGGGGATGGAAAGTGTAAATTTCAGCCTCTTTTCTATCACTAATTTAAAAACGTGTTATATAACCTCAACTACATTTTTTTTTTGTGTTAGGACTGTTGAATTATAATTTTAAAAATTCAACACACAGGTTATTTTTTTGTAAATGAATGCGATTAACGTCTACAATACTGAATTCAGTGACAAAATACTGAAAATTGTTCAATAACTAACTACCTCAATTAGTTTTTCAATCCATAGAAAATTTGTCTACGAAGTTCATTTTCATTTGCCCCTCCATTTTTTGTTGACATTATATATCAACTACATCTCTTTGTTGTCTCCATTCATGAACCACTAAACCATTTTCTTATGATTTTTATACTGCTACTTGCCGAGTAAAGATTTTGGGACGGCTATACTTCTGGAGTATTTCATTTTCCATATTGTTACAAACTATAACCCCACAGTCCAAAGGTCATGAAACTTGCTCCATACATGGCACAGGTAACGGTCTTGTCTGCTCATTTGTTCTTATGATGTGCGTATTGTTTGATTTCTTGTAGACTTCATGCAAACGATCCATAATGTATTCAACCTGTACTAAAAAATTCAGTATTTTATGTTACTTCATTACAAGATAGGTGTGTAATTTCTCCAAATGTGGAAACGTCAGTAGTGTCTTACCAGCACAACACTTCTTTCTAAATGGACATCCTTTGTATAGTTGGTCCGTGGACACGTTGAGTTATAGAAACTCCACTGTCCAATATTTATATCCAACTTTAACAGTGTCCAATGATCACCTGCGATCATTTGGTTCCTTGAACTGCTCTTGCTTAGCAATGAAAATAACAATACATCACTTGTTCCAACTTTCTCAAGGTGATCATCAACAAGTTTTCTTAAATTCCTATTTTCTCTACCTTTATTTGTATTTATTAAATCCTGGTCATTATCATCAACACATAAGGATACACGATTCAATATTTCTGTCTTTAAAAAAAAAAAATAATATAGCAATGTTCATATAGTCATACCAAGCATGAAGATGAGAAAATGTGAACTTGTTTAGCAAACGCCACTGATCCCATGTACTTGTGAATTAATATTTCGCTCTATGAATCGACCACCTGTGTCATTTACATATACAGGGTTTTTAAATGTTAGTAATTCAATTTATTCCCCAGGAATGTTTTTTTGACATACCTCTGTTGACACTTGCTCATGATGTAGTATCGCAAGTATGCCATTTATGTACACAATTGATAAACTGTTTGGTGAACTCCAAGCTATATATCTGTTTACAATTGAAATTTAAAAAAAAAATCAAATTAGTAAGAATTAGTTTAATCTTACATAACATCATATGTACTGCATGTTGTACTTATTCTTCCATGGATTCATTCCATGCCTTCTCAATTGCCTGCTTAATTGGTGTGCTAGTCTCTTGTACTGTGATTGGTGTGTATAGGGTAAGAGTTATTAAGACCAATCAACAAAAATATCGAACCCAAGGGAGAAAGTATGCAAACGAAATTCAAGGATAAGAGTTCTAAATGGCTAAAGTTGCAACAAACTCTTGGACTAAATCACTACAAATTGCAAGGAATTAAATGGCAAGATTATGCAAACAATTTATCAAACACTTAGAATGCAAGATCAATTAGACTAAAATCAATGAGGGAATTGGGTGCAAGGGATAATCTCCATCAAGGAATCCATGATTAACAAGCTATGATTGTATCCAAATGCAAATCAATCAAATTAGAAGGCATAAACCATCATGAAATTAATCACTCCATTAATATCACAATGCCTAATGTGAGTATCCTTAGTTATTCCCATCTCTCAATGTAGAAGTCCCCAATTCATACAATCATGCAAAATTGAAACCCGATTAACACCTAATCACGTTAGCTCAACTCTCGCCTATTGCTAGGGTGATCAACCATTAATCAAAAGAGACAATTTTTCATGAAGCACAATTAAGAATCACAATTAGGAAGCAATCTAATTCAATTGATCACAATTATCAACAATCATAGCATGAGGCAATCACTTCATCCCTAATTTCAATTATCCCAAGCACAAGGCTATTAGCCCATGGGGCTACAAGCAAAAACCATGGCTAGAAAATCTAAGAAAGCAATTGAAAATCTAATCACTACAAGCAATGAATTAAAGAGATCAAAGGGTAAGAACATCACCAATTAAGCTTCAATAGGCAAAAATAAGAATGATTAATCTTGTACAATGCTTCAATTCAACTTCACTTCTTCTCAATTCTCAGCTGCAAACTTCAATTTCAATCACCAATCTACTAATCTAATGATCTAAATGTGGAATCTATCTCAATTCTAACAATCTAGTGCAATTACAAGTAAATTCAAGCTACAAAATGTAAAATTCGCTCAAAGAAACTCCTAGAAACTGCTCTGAACTGCTAGAATCAACTCCTCCTCTGTTTTGGCTTCCAATCACTTAAAAACTGAAATTTTCGGTTTTGGGCACTCCTCGAGTCGAGCTTCAGGTCCTCGAGTCGAGGCCTAAAGTCGCTAACACGTTTCTTCAAAATTCTCTCCTGCCTCGAGTCGAGGCCTAGCCCTCGAGTCGAGCTCGCTGCAATTTTCATCTCCCTCGACTCGAGGCTCCTCCCTCGAGTCGAGCTCGCCAACTTTTTGAAATAGTTTCCCTCCAGCATGAACCTCGAGTCGAGGTCTGTGCACCCTCGACTCGAACTCGAGATCAGGGAATTTTTATCGAGAAGGGCTCCGGTCCCGACCCCCGTTTTCGTCCCGTATGTTCGTCTTTTCATTCTAAGAATACCGGTACTCTCGGTTTGGCAAAATTCCACCGATTTACCTGCAAAACGGGCGAAATACATCAAAACCTCTCAAAATAATACTTTTTAGGCAAAAGAGTGATACTTTTCACATTTAGGCACAAAAACTAACACTTTAGCTCACTTTTTGCACTAAAAATAGCCCTAAAAACATGTATCAATTCACTCCAATCATACCCCCAAACTTGAATTGTTGCTCGTCCTCGAGCAATGTAGAAACTAAGAACAAAGGAGTGAATTGATTGCAATTATGTCACATGGCATCATAGACGAAAAATAAGATAATAGAACTCATCAATGATCACTTGTATCAATGTAACTATCCACTAGCCATCAAGACAAATCATGCTCAAACAAATGCTCAATCAAATACTCAACACATTGCTCCTTCCATGGAGTGTTTCACTCTTCACTCAAGTGTATCAAGGTTTTAAGCACTCAATCATCAATTTCACAAATAAATACACCATATGCTTGCCACAAGACTTAATCTCAATCAAAATCATTTGTGATCAATCAAGAATCAAAGAGGTCTTTCTTCTAGGTTGTAATGTTGGCTCTTTGGAAAGGTGGGATATTTATGGATAAGAGTGACTAAGTAATAGAGACTTGAATGTAAACTAATCCATACAATGCACATCTCTTCACTTTCATCTAGCAACACTCTTACTTTTGAACTTCAATGATCAATCCACCATTCACTTGAGCTTTCTCTTTTTAAGCTCACAAATTGAATCTTTCTTTTCATTCACGTTTTTCTTCACAATTCAATTTTTCTTCTTTTCACACCCTTTCTTCTTTTATGCTTCATTCATCACTTAGCTCATCAACTTCCCACACTTAGCAATCAAATCACCATCATTAGCCAACATTCAAGCTCAACTAAATATAGGACAAGAAAGGCTCATAAAAATAGGCTAAATGGTTTCAACCTCACTTGGCTTGCCAAAGAATATGGATCATAGGCTCAACATAGCTCACTAAGGAAATCAAATGTATTTGGTAGGAAAATATTTGGCAAAGTGACTCATCATTCCAAACATGGCCTCTTATCATTTTCAAAACATTACACATAGATCAATATCAACAAGTCTAGTGGCGAGTTCTAGCATACAAATCATGAATGATGCACTCACAAGAAATCAATCAACCGTATAAGATGTACGATTATGAAGGCACAAAACTCACGGGCTTAAATTTGAGCAATGAATTAAGAATTTTCAATCACATTCATCTTCACATAATTAATCAAGCAACTAGCATCAAGCTACACATCAACTAATGATCAAATCAAATTCCAACTAGTCTTACAACTCAAGCACAAATGCTCATGTACATAACCTCAAGCATACTCACTATATCAAGATGATACTAAAAAATATGTCAATAAATCCACTATTAAGCTCAAAATCAATAAATCTCAAAAAGATATGCAAGAAATACAAGTCACAATTATAGCCTCATCATCAATAAGCAATAAGCTCAATAAAACCCCATAATCATAGAATAACACAAAAGATAGGCAAATTAAGACAAACACCTCCCCCAAACTTAGACAAGTCTAAGTTTGAAAGGAAATGTTGTACCAACAAGCCTTTAAACTCCATCTTTCTTCAAACATGTAGAGCTCATCATGCTTTATGTGCTTTCCTTCTTGATCTTGTATTTCCTTGCAATTTCAATCACTTCCCAAACAAATGTAGTGCGTGTACCTACAATTGGGCATAAGACACATCAAATAATTACCACTAAGAGATGCAAGAAACAAATAACGACCAACACCCCCAAACTTGAATGATAGCATGAATTCAAAGTTTAGAATGAGAGTGATAAAAATATGCACCTCTAAATGATATTAACAATCAAGCTCAAAATACCCTATGAATCTCAAAGCAAAGAGCATAATTTCCTAAGCATGAGCAATTCCTAAGAATACAAGGCAAAAATCCACAAAAAGAGCAAAACACAAACACACACCAAACACACCAAAGCAATAAAATGATGGGTTGCCTCCCATCTAGCGCTAAGTTTAACGTCCTTTGCCGGACGGAACTCTAAGAGTTCATACTTCCCTTTTATCTACGAGAATGTTAGGCACTTCTTTTGGGATGGAAGGGTCCTTGTGCCTAACCAAGATCTCCTTTGTCAATAGACAACATCCCATTTCATCTTCCACTAGGAGCTTTCCTTCTTCTTTGATCTCCTTCACTTTCAACACCTCTTTGAGTCTTTCTACTCCTAGTAGTCTCATCCATTCGACTCCCTCCATACCACTTGATCTCCAACCACAAAGTTTTCAACTTTTCTTCTCAAGTGGTGGCTTCCTTTCTTCTAACACCCCCAAACTTGAGCATTGCTCAAGTTTGGTCACTTCCTTCACTCCTTCTTTTTTTTTTCTTCCTATCTCCCGGATCAAGCAAAGGTACATGAAGAGCCTTCTCTTTCCTCAAATCATCAAGAGAAACACAAGAATTATTAGAAATCCTATTACAAGAAGGAATAAAATGCTCATGAATTAAAGAATTAGAAGAAGTAGAAGGTGAAGAATCATCCCTATCAATTGAAGGGCACAAATCAATGATCTCTATGTAGCCACATTTATTCTTCTCCATCTTGCTTTGAGCAACTTCTTCCATTGGAGCTCTAGAAAATGTCACTTCTTCGCCATTAAAGCTCAACGTAAGCTCCCCTTTTTCAACATTCACAATGGCTTTTCCGGTTGCAAGGAAAGGTCTACCAAGTATGATAGGTGCCTCAAGTTCTTCCTTCATGTTAAGAACAATAAAATCAACCGGGAAGATGAACTGGCCAACTCCTACTAATACATCTTCAATGATCCCAAATGGTTGAACATATGATTGATCCGCCAATTGAAGATTTATATTTGTAGGAGTCACCTCTCCTAGCTCCAACTTCTCAAACACGGACAAAGGCATGACATTTATACTAGCTCCTAAATCACACAAGCCTTTGAGGTTCCCACTCTCACCAATCTCACATGGAATTATAAAGCTCCCCGGATCCTTTCTCTTTTGTGGTAAGTGTCTTTCCAAGATCTCCTTGCACTCCTCCACTAGCTTGAGCATACCCTTTTCATCCCAACTCCTCTTCTTAGCCATAATCTCCTTCAAGAACTTCTTGTAGTGGGGTATTTGTTCAAGGGCATCCAATAGTGGAATATCAACATGCAAGCTTTTAAAAACCTTTAAAAACTTACCAAACTCCTCATCAAGCTTCTTACTCACAAGTCTTTGAGGAAAGGGAACCGGATTAGCTTTCATAGGCACTCCCCATGCACCTTTCTTGGACTTCTCTTTTTTTTTCTTGGACTCTCTTCTTGCTTGCTCTTCACTTGCCTCTTCTTTCTCCACAACCACATTTTCTTCAATAACTTCTTCCTCTTTCACCACCTCTTTTTCAACATCCCCATCTTTAGGCATCTTTGGGCCTTCATAGCTAGCACCACTCCTTAGTTGAATAGCACTACAAAACTCCTTTGGATTAGGCTCGGTGGTAGATGGATACTTCCCTTTGTTTTGCATGTGATCCACCATAGAAGAAAGCTTCCCAACCGTTGTGGCTAATTGTCCCACTTGGTGTTCAATGGTCTTGAATATTGAATCATTCGCCTCCAACTTCTTCATTATCATCCCCAAAATCTCCTCCGTGGTAGCCTTTCCTTCATTGTTTGGAGCCTTTGCACCCGGATCAAGTCCGGGAGGAAATTGAACGGCGGCTCTCGGATTGGCATATGAAAAATTTTCGTGTCTCCTCCATGTATTCCCATTAAATGGAGCTTGCGGTTGAGGTTGATAGCTTCCTTGTGGCCTATTTTGGTAAGGCATTTGGTAAGGCCTTCCTCCTTGATAGTTCTCTTGATAGTTTCCTCCTTGATAGCCTCCTTGGAATGGAGGCCTCCCCATATAGTTCACTTCTTCCATAGGCATTAAGCTTTGAAAACTATCAACTTGAGCATGTGGTGGAGGATTTCCCCCTTGTTGTGACACGGTAAGAGCTCCAATCTTGTCCATCATGGCCATCATCATAGACTTCATACTCTCCATTTCCTCCACTTGAGACACCCGATGGTGGTTCCCCTACTAACACTTGCTTGAAACGAATCTTGAGCAATATTTTCCATAATTTGTTTCATTTCTATCACCGACTTGGACCAAATTGACCCATTGGCACAAGCATTCAAGAAAGCTCTATCAGAATCATTGAGGCCGGTGTAGAAATACATAATGGTTTGCTCATCGGAAAAACCATGTTGCGGACAATTGATGAGTAGCATACCATACCTCTCCCATGCTTCCGGAATAGTCTCTCCATTCTTTTGCCGAAAGTGAGAAATAGCTTCCTTTGCTTGCACCGTCTTGGATGGCGGATAGAATTTCATCAAGAATCTTTTGCTAAGGTCCTCCCATGTACGTACGGTTCCGGGCGGAATAGAATTAAGCCAAGCTTTGGCTCTCCCCGTAAGAGTGAAAGAGAAAAGCCTAAGCTTCTTTGCATCTTCGGGTACCCCATGGTATTTTGTAGTGTCCGAAATCTCTAAGAATTGTGCCATATGTTGATGTGGACATTCATCTTCGTCCTTGCCTTCGAATTGTCTCTCTCTAAGCATCCTCACCAAAGCGGGACTTATCTCAAAATTGTTGGCTTCTATTCTCGGCCTTGCTATCCCATCGTAGTGCTCTCTAGGTTGTGGCTCAAAAAACTCTCTCAACGGCCTCCCTTGAGGTGGTAGTTCATTCATAGGTTATGGTTGTGGTTGGGCATTTGGAATGTGGGGTGGCTCATGGTATCGTGGCTCATTCATGTAAGGCATTTGAGGGTAGTATGGTGGATAAGGTGGATAATATGGGTATTGATGGACTTGTGGAGGATAAGGATATGGATTTTGGTAAGGAAAGTGTTGTGGTGGCATCCCTTGAAATAAAGGGTTATCTTGAGCATTAAAATTGTTCCCATGACCTCCATTGTCTACTCTTCCCTCTCCATGTCCATTCAACTCCTCAACTTGTGGTTCACCACCCCTTCTCTCCTCATTCCGTTGATCTTCTCCTTCCATAACTTCCCTTCGTCGTCTCACACTATTTCTTCTCAACGTAGCCTCAATTTCCGGATTTAGTGGCAAGGGTGGAACACCACTCGATCTTGTTCACATGCACCTACAATGCCACAAATCCAAGTATCAACTTCTCACCAATAAAATC
Source organism: Paraleonurus japonicus (assembly GCA_030762865.1). NCBI lineage: Eukaryota > Viridiplantae > Streptophyta > Magnoliopsida > Lamiales > Lamiaceae > Paraleonurus > Paraleonurus japonicus. The sequence goes on along the minus strand of CM061055.1, from coordinate 21,122,210 downwards.
AACAAAAACAAAAATAAAAAACAACAAATAGCCACTTCAAACAATCCTCGAATCTCACTTATTGACGCAAAAACTAACTCCCCGGCAACGGCGCCATTTGATTGGTGTGTATAGGGTAAGAGTTATTAAGACCAATCAACAAAAATATCGAACCCAAGGGAGAAAGTATGCAAACGAAATTCAAGGATAAGAGTTCTAAATGGCTAAAGTTGCAACAAGCTCTTGGACTAAATCACTACAAATTGCAAGGAATTAAATGGCAAGATTATGCAAACAATTTATCAAACACATAGAATGCAAGATCAATTAGACTAAAATCAATGAGGGAATTGGGTGCAAGGGATAATCTCCATCAAGGAATCCATGATTAACAAGCTATGATTGTATCCAAATGCAAATCAATCAAATTAGAAGGCATAAACCATCATGAAATTAATCACTCCATTAATATCACAATGCCTAATGTGAGTATCCTTAGTTCTTCCCATCTCTCAATGTAGAAGTCCCCAATTCATACAATCATGCAAAATTGAAACCCGATTAACACCTAATCACGTTAGCTCAACTCTCGCCTATTGCTAGGGTGATCAACCATTAATCAAAAGAGACAATTTTTCATGAAGCACAATTAAGAATCACAATTAGGAAGCAATCTAATTCAATTGATCACAATTATCAACAATCATAGCATGAGGCAATCACTTCATCCCTAATTTCAATTATCCCAAGCACAAGGCTATTAGCCCATGGTGCTACAAGCAAAAACCATGGCTAGAAAATCTAAGAAAGCAATTGAAAATCTAATCACTACAAGCAATGAATTAAAGAGATCAAAGGGTAAGAACATCACCAATTAAGCTTCAATAGGCAAAAATAAGAATGATTAATCTTGTACAATGCTTCAATTCAACTTCACTTCTTCTCAATTCTCAGCCTGCAAACTTCAATTTCAATCACCAATCTACTAATCTAATGATCTAAATGTGGAATCTATCTCAATTCTAACAATCTAGTGCAATTACAAGTAAATTCAAGCTACAAAATGTAAAATTCGCTCAAAGAAACTCCTAGAAATCGCTCCGAATCGCTAGAATCAACTCCTCCTCTGTTTTGGCTTCCAATCACTTAAAAACTGAAATTTTCGGTTTTGGGCACTCCTCGAGTCGAGCTTCAGGTCCTCGAGTCGAGGCCTAAAGTCGCTAACACGTTTCTTCAAAATTCTCTCTCCGCCTCGAGTCGAGGCCTAGCCCTCGAGTCGAGCTCGCTGCAATTTTCATCTCCTCGACTCGAGGCTCCTCCCTCGAGTCGAGCTCGCCAACTTTTTGAAATAGTTTCCCCAAAGATGAACCTCGAGTCGAGGTCTGTGCACCCTCGACTCGAACTCGAGATCAGGGAATTTTTATCGAGAAGGGCTCCGGTCCCGACCCCCGTTTTCGTCCCGTATGTTCGTCTTTTCATTCTAAGAATACTGGTACTCTCGGTTTGGCAAAATTCCACCGATTTACCTGCAAAACGGGCGAAATACATCAAAACTTCTCAAAATAATACTTTTTAGGCAAAAGAGTGATACTTTTCACATTTAGGCACAAAAACTAACACTTTAGCTCACTTTTTGCACTAAAAATAGCCCTAAAAACATGTATCAATTCACTCCAATCATACTGCAGGGTATGATTTATCCCATCTCAACTTCTTACATTGTTTTCTTTCTTCATTAAGTTTTTCCAAATCATCAGTGCCTATCTGTGGGGAAATCTCCATTGCTTTTCTCGTACATTCAGCAGTCCTGGCTTTAACTCTTCGCGTAAGCGTGCTTAGGCTTGGTATTCTCTTATTATTTTGTTTCCCTTCAGGTGGGGTTGTGTTTAGTTCTTGGTCATCTTTTGGAGTGGTAGATTTCTCAATGATCATCAGTCTTTCTTTCAGTTTTTCGTTTTCAACCTTCAACATCTCATTCTCCTTAAATGCAATACATAGTTCTGCAATTTTGTCCTAGTGTGTCATTGTCTCCTCGCTGCCCAGTGCGTCTATTGTAGAACTTAACATCAGTGAATCAAACTTATCTTCCAAATATATTATTCTCCCCTTCAATTCTCTAATCTCATCATCCTTTTGTGAAACCAGCTCACTGTGGGTCATTTCTTGCAAAACTTTCCTCCCGTCATGCTTTGTTACCATACATGAAATTTTCTACTCTCTTTCTTTCACTGTTTTCATGCACTCATCCACCCTTTCTTGTAAAGTTGCATTATCCTCCATTAACTTGTGCAATTCATATTCATAGGTGCAATTTTTCTTTTTTAGGTCGTGTTCATTATTGAGGTCCTTCACTATGTCCATTACATTGTCCTCACTGGTGTGGTCAATCCCGAATTCTTATGTCAAGTTTAAGCTGAAAGTAGGAGCCTCAATGTCTACCTTATCCTCACCTCCTCCGTCCATGAGTTCATCATCATCCAGTTCGTTACCCGCATCATTTTTGTATTCATGTTCTGCCGCATTTTTCTGCCCACTTAGACCTTCTTTGTTACTGACTAATCCTGTGTCTGTCTGTGTCATCAATTGTTCCTGACATGTCTGCCCAGGAGCATTGTCATTGCTTGTTTGCTTTGGAATCCCCTCACATCCATCGTTAACGTTCCCCTTATTCAAATCTTCAGGTTGAATCTCTTCTTTCTCGGGGGTTTGTGTTGGTGTGTTTTCTTCAGCTGCCTCTGCTGATTCCATTGAATCATCATCTGTGTCCTCTGTTTCTTCTGTGTCACTCTCCAATGTTATCCAGTAGTTAACCATATTTTCAAGTGTCTTTTTCTCATGACTTGTTGGCTTTAGTACTGGCTGTCGTATATGTGATTTATAGTTTAAATCATTAATGTTTCATCTATTCATGATAATATTGTAGAATATATTGCTCTAGGTTTATCTATATAACTTTCTAATTTTTTTTCACTTACACAATCAGGTGGTAGGCGCCTCAGATCAAATTGCTCAGTGCCTTGTTTAACGTACTTAGATCCCATTTCAGTATTCTCGGTAGCTTTCCGCTGCCACTCTTCTCAATAAGTGTTGTATGCTCACACAACCAAAACTGCACATTTTTACAATAATTTTAGTATAACATATGGGTTATGTTAGTATATTCATTGTCTTTGTGATGTGTATCATGCATAATTTTTAATATGTAAAGAGAAAGTTCAAGATATTTCTTACTGTGAGCAGCAAAGCACAACCTCCAATGCTAGTGTTCTTGCTTCTCAAAATCTGTTGAAGTAAAAGATCTATTACCAGTGTACACCAATCATACCTCCAAATATCTTCAACCTTATTCAGATAAATTGAATAATACCATGGTACCATTCCATTCATCCCTGGTGTCAGCAATGTTACTAGCAAATATTGGTGGGTTAGTCTTGCAACATCACCTACACTTCGTCTATCATACTGCGCAACAATCTCCATTAGCTTGACATACACATACTTTTTGTTCAGAATATTCCTCCCCCCTTCCTGTTTTTACGTCTCTTCCAAAGCAACACTTAACTTTAATTCGATTGGAATATTCCCCCCTGAAACCCCGAACAAAAGATGCACATCCTTGTTTGTTATTTTTAATTGTTCACCACCCAATATGAATGTCTTTGTCGGCTTATCAAAAATCAACAGCAGACTTCGAATATCCTCCTCATATTTCTGCCACCTTGTTTTAGATATCTCATAATCAGCATTCATTATTGCCTCAAAGAGTACCCAGAATGGTGTCTTTTTTATTTCCTTTTTATGCTCATTTCTAAATTTTATGCCCTGTAAATCCTTTACAGCAGTCACTAAATTGCTACGATAATAAGTTGTCCTGTCCTTGATTTGTACTTCCGCTGTGGCAACACGTATTTCGAACAAAATTCTAATTATTTTTCCTTTTTATTAAGTTCGGTTGTGCAATGAAAATTGATTAACACTTTATAACATAATGTATGTTATTGAAAATAATATAAATTTGAATTACTCACTGAATCGGTTTCTTGGTTTTATCTCAGGATCGCTGTCTTCTGATGTTGTTTAATCCAACATCTCATTGATCAAACCCTTAACTGTGTTTTATTCATGTTAATAGCAAACACGGCCACTATAATTTTTCTTACATATTTCATTGTTCTTCATGTTGTATAGAAATATAACATTGATTAGCTATTTAAAAGTTCCACCATTGGCATACCTTTGAGAAAAATGCACTTTTGGTCCCATAGGACACGCCCCCTTACGGTTTTAGTCCCAATACTTGCAATATTGGTCCCGTCCATTAAATATCATGCCATATTCGTCCCAACGTTAAGTTTTCCGTTTGTGCTTGTAGCAATTTTGGTCCCATACGATTAAAATAAGACATTCAACAATTTTGGAGGAAAAATCCAACTTCTCCCTCCATTTTTCTTCTTCCATCAGTGTATATATATCCTCACCAAACCCTGCATAGCCACTAAAATCTCGAAAAAAAGCAGAAATCTCTCAAGAAAAAAGAAATGAGCAACCGAGGTTCATCATCTTCATCAATACAAAGATGCCAACATCAACTTAATTGCTAATGTGGCAAATCTGCTGCCACATATGTTTCTCAAAGGACGAAAAGCAAAGGTAGATTATTCCATACCTGTTGAGACTCTATCAGTGGTGGCGGTTGCAATTTCTTTGTTTGTGCAGATGAACATGAAATAGCTGGTCAAGGTATGTTCCCAGGCATGATGAGGAGAATTGACTCCTTAGTCTCTGAGAACTTGGACCTAACTCAGAAGCTAAAGGATGATGTACAAGGGGAGAATGAAGCAATAGAAATGACCAAACAAGAGAAGACCGAGATGATGCATATGGGAGAAGAACTTTCAAAACTGAAATAACTACAAGTCATCCTTTTTCATTGTAATATTTGTGTCTTGGCACCAACTCTTCTTCTTCTTTCAGGCCTCCCCTTATTTCTTTTCCCAAAGTTTGGTGGCAGTGGAGGTATGTACCCTGTCTTTGTCCACAAATCTTGGCCATTCATTGGTGCAATAGAGTGTGCATAAACATTCTGGTATGTTGATTGGAGTGAATTGATGCATGTTTTTAGGGCTTATTTGAGTGCAAAAAGTGATCAAAAGTATTGATTTTTGTGCATTAATGTGTAGAGTATCACTTATTTTCCTAAAAAGTATTATTTGTGAGATTTTGATGTTTTTCATCCATTTTGCAGGTGATTCGGTAGAATTTTGCCAATCTGAAAGTACCAGTGTGCGAAGAATGAAGAGACAAACATATCGGACGAAAACCGGGGTCGGGGCCGAAGCCCCGCTCGAAAAAGGTGCCCTGGTCTCGAGCTCTGGTCGAGGAGCAAGAGCCTCAAGTCAAGGGTGGTGCTAAAGGAAAAAATATTTGGAAAAGGCAGAAGCCTCGACTCGAGGGCTGACCCTCGAGTCGAGGGAGAGGAAAATGGCAAGGACCTCGAGTCGAGGCCTGACCCTCGACTCGAGGGGGTGATTTTTCTGGAAAATTCGTTATTTAAGGGCTGGAAACAGAGCATATCAGGGAGAATTCAATAGAGAATAGATTAGAGCAGTTAGTAGCGGTTTTGAGGCGATTTCTTAGGCTCCAAGCCAATTTCCCACTTTAGGTAGAGTAGAAGTTAGATTATATTTAGATTTCAATTGTTGTTGATTAGATTAGCATTAGATCATAGTTGTTTACTCAATTCAAGGTTGTATTTCATTTGAAGATTGGTGTTGAAGACTCAAGCATTCCTATTTTTGTTAATTGAAGATCAATTGGTGATGTTCTTCTTCTCTTGTCTTTTCAATTTCTTAATTGTTGTGATTTGCTTATTGTTTGATCAATTCTATTTTCTTCCCATGGTTTTTGCCCTTGGCACCATGGGCTAACTCTCTTGTGCTTAGGGTAATTGAAATTGATGATGATTTGATTGACTATGCTATGATTGTTGATGATTGGAGATCAATTGAGTAGATTACTTACTAATTGTGATTCTCAATTGTGCTTCATGCATAATTATCTCTTTAGATTAGTGTTTGATCACCCTAGCTATAGGCGAGAGCTGAGCTAACGTGATCCGGGATTAATCGGGTTATAATTGTGTATGAATGCGTGGATTGGGTGCTTCGGAATCGAGAGATTAGTTGCACTAAGGATACTCACATTAGTTTGTTTCCTAATTGTGATTCTTAATTGTGCTTCGTGTAAAATTGTCTCTTTAGATTAATGGTTGATCACCCTAGCTATAGGCGAGAGCTGCGCTAACGTGATTAGGTGTTAATCGGGTTACAATTTTGCATGATTGTATGAATTGGGGACTTCTACATTGAGAGATGGGAAGGACTAAGGATACTCACATTAGGCATTGTGATTTTAATGGAGTGATTAATTTCATGATGATTTGCAATTTGATTCAATTGTAGCTTGTTGATTGATGATTCCTTGATGGATGTTAGCCCTAGCACCCCTATTCCACCATTTAGTGTTGTATTTGTCTCACATTTTAAGTGTTCGATCATTTGCTTGCTTGTTTTTAGTTTGTATTTTGCAAGTGTTTTGTAGTTGTTAGTGCCAAACCATTTTGCAACAATAGTCATTGAGAACTTGTATTTCTAGAGCCTCATGTGCATATTTTTTCCCATTGGGTTCGATATTTGTTGATTGGTCTTAATACCACTTACCGATTACTACTCCAATCAAATGGCGCCGTTGTCGGGGAATTAGTTTTTGCGCCTTAAGTGAGACTTAGGAATTGTTTGAAGTGACTACTTGTTGCCTTTGTGTTTTTGTTAGTGTTGTTATTTTTGTTTGAATTTGATACTTTGCTCTCTTGTCTAGATGGAAGGATACAACTCATACTTGTGGAATCAAGAGTATTATCAAGATAGTAGGGTGTATTCTCCACACTATGAAGAATTTGGATACAATGATTGGAGAAACTATGAAGATAATTCTCAATTGCAACAAGTTCCTTCCAATTATGAAGATTGGATATGTGAAGAAATTCCTCCCCCACCTTAAGAGATGTTCCCATACTATGAGCCTTATGATCAAACATTTGATCCATGTCTTGGATTTGAGTGTCAAGGAGCATCGGAAGGGGATTACTATGACTATGGGAGAAGCCATGAGTATGATTATCCATTGCCACAATCTTCTCCTAAATTTGAAGAATGGGGACTCCATGAAGTGAGAGCCATATTGTTAGAGATGCTTGGATTTTTGTTGGAAAAATTTGAGGAAGATGATGCTAGATGTGATAAAATGCTTCCCTTGTACGAAGAAATGTATGAGACCAAAGCAATGGTTAATTCATGGATAGAGGGGAACATGGAGATCACCGAAGCTCATTTCATGTTTATAAAATGGCAACTCAAAAATTTCCTACTCCAAGTAAAGAATATGACCATCATGGAGGATCAAGAAGAAGAAGGGGAGGAAGAAAATGCAAATAAAGAAGGTGATGAAGAGGGTCCAAGCGAAGAGGTTAAAGAGGAAAGTTTCCTTATCAAAAGTGAGGAAGAGGAATGTCCATTTATGGACATGAGCTATAATGAAGAAGCAAATCAAGAAGCATCTAATGAAACATTAAAGAATGACATAAGCATTTCTAAACCTTCTAACTCTTCAATTCATATTTTTATTGAAAATGATGCTTCTAATGATGTCATTTTACCTCTTGTAAATTTTTACTATAGGGAAGAGTTGATGAAGCGTTTGGGCATCCTTGAAAGAAAGGAATGGAAAAGAAGGATGGCAAGAGAGATAAGGGGACAACCATGGACACTAAGAATATCTATATGTGGTTGTCATATCTATTAGGTGAACCTCATTGATTTCGAAGCACAAAGATTAAGATACAATGGCAAGTAGGATCGCTATCCTTGGCCATTCCGATGAAGGACGTGGAAGTGAAAGAAATAAGTCCGGCAAAGGACAATAAAAATAGCGCTTGATGGGAGGCAACCCATCCTTTTTATTGTTTTTGTGTGCTTTTTGGTAGATTAGTGTTTTTGTTTTATTTTGGGAAATTTGGCTAGCTACTTAATTGCTCATGCTTAGGAAATTAAGCTCTATGCTTTGGGATTCATATAGTGTTGAGCTTATCATTTAGAGTTGCATGTATTTTGATCACTCTCGTTCCAAACTTGAATTCATATCTTCATTCAAGTTTGGGGGTGTTTGTCATTTTTGGTAAAAAAATTGCATCTCTTATTGATGATTAGTTGATGATTACTTTTGCCCGTTTGTAGGTATACTCACTACTTTGATTGGAAAAGAGATCTGAATTGCAAAGGAATCCAAGAATCGAGAAGAATGGAGAGCTTAAAAGTTGGTGAAAATGAGCAAAAAGGAAGAGAACCCGGTCCACTCGATCAAATGAGCGACCGGGCTTAAATCGAGGGACCAAAACAGTAATTTCTTGTATATTTGGGTTCGTTAGGGGCGTAGAGGTCATTTTTAGGAGTTTCGGGGGTATGGTCGGGCCCGGGAATCGTCAAAATTTCCCTGGTCTCGACCCAGGGTCGAGGTTGCATATCCCCCGGGTCGAGGGATTGACACTTAGCCAAAATTCTGAAATTTGTATTTTCCTCGAGTCGAGGGTGGAACCTCGAGTCGAGGGAGTCAGTTTTCCGCAATCCTCGAGTCGAGGGTGAGACCTCAAGTCGAGGCCCTTAAAGTTTCGGGATCCCTCGAGTCGAGGGCTGTGCCTCGACTCGAGGCTGGTGTTTTATATAAATATCGCGATTTAGTTTCAGCACCGCACGAATCGAGGGTTTCTGCAGTTTCATTCCCCCTTCGTCCCCAATAAAATTTTCCGGCAAATTTAGCTCGTTTCACCGATCATTCATCATTATTTCACATCATTACTATCGTACATTGCATAAAGTTAGGATTTTGAGGGTTTTTTAATTCAATTTGGGGCTTTTTGTGAGTTCTTGCGTGGATTTCTCAATTTCTCATTTCTAGGTCGATTCCACCCCACAAGGTATGTAATTCGTACTCAATTGGCTCTCAATTTCATAGTTGTAATGGGCATTTGCATGGGTGTTATGAATTTTGCAAGATTTTTCTTGAATTGGAATTTTCTTTTGGGGCATTTTGTCAAACACCTTATATGCATGAATGTTTGGATGAATTGGAGCCATTGTTGAGATTGTTTGAATTAATTGATGAGTTTAGGAGCATGCTTAGGATTGAATATGATATCTTGCTCGTTTATTTGTGGGATTTGGTTTGGAAATTTGATTTTGGCACATTGATAGATTTACCTAGTGCAATTGTTGGTATAATTGGTCAAGTTGAGTAAATGAGATGTTAGGAGTGTATTATTGTGTTGGATAATTGTTTAATTACTTACTAGTTGGCTTATGATTTTTGGGAATTTTTGTTGAGCTAATTTGCATGATTATAAGTGAGCTTATGTGATGTTGCTAATTGATGGGGCCATTCTAGTCAAGTATGCAATTTTGAGGATTATTTGAACACTTCTCTTGGTTGTAATTGCTTAGTTGACTCTTTGACCATTTGTTGAGGTTTTGTTGCCTAGTCACTAGGGGGTTGTTAATGATCGGAGATATTAGTGTTTGTTGATTCGTTCACGGTTAGTTGGATAATATTTTGAGCTCGTATTGTAATTTGTGGTGATTGATTTTTGCCCTTGGGAATGTTTTGCACGAAAAATATTTAGAGGAGTCGATGGACATAACTTCTCGGATGCAGAGACCCGTGAAAGAGAGGAGGCTATCCGATTTGCTCATAGGATGCCCGCAGACCTTAGTATTCGGTGGGATGACTACAAATGGAGGAAACATATTATTCTCTACGCTGAGCTATATAAAAAGGTAGTCAAGACCAGCTTGGTGGATCACGACTGTATGGTGTCGATGGGTATAGAGGATGACATCCCTCGTCTTTTCGAGCAGATTGACATGGGGGGTTTCTTGGCAAAGAGGCCTCAGACATATCTTGGACTCACCCTAGAGTTCTTGTGTACAATTAAGGTTCATAAGGCCAGGAGGGCCAAGTTCCCGAGGAGCATTACTTTTGAGTTGATGGGGAACGAGTATGAGTTGACCGTGGACGAGGTCAACGAGATCATTCGCACACCCATGGATCCTGATAGATCACTTCTTAACATGAGGAAAGAGTACGATGCCAAGAAGTTTTGGAGAAGAATTTTAGATTCAGGGGCACCGGCTCAGGCAGAGTTTGTTCCGGGGAAGTCGAAGAGCACCCACATCCGGAACCCAGTGGTTCGATACTTGGAGAAGATCCTCGCGAGTAATATCTTCGCGAGATCGGATGGAGGAGCCGTGGTTTTGGAAGAGTTGTATGTTATATGGTGTTTCCTCCACGGAGTGAAGTTTAATGCTACCGCGTACCTTTGTTACCTCTTTGAGAGAGCCACGAGCACGAAGTACAAGAAGATCAATTTTGGAGGCATGATTACTTTGATAGCCGAGCACCTCGGGATTCCCACTCATGACCTCAGAGCAGTGGAGGGCCCTGATCTCACACTTGACACCATGCGGCGCATGAGGACACTTGACTGCATCGGGAGGACTTGGTGCTTGCAGCAGCACCACGGTGGCCAATTCCCTCTTCCGAATAAGAGGTTGACTACAGTTTTTGGTGCTCAGGCCTTCGTGACCGTTAACCTCCGCATATGGTCACAGCGTCACACTGAGTCGATCGATGCCTATACTCGAGAGCATGGAGATGTCCTTCGGGATGGAGATGATGATGACAATGGTCAGCAATCGAGTTCTGATGAGGATGAGGCTGAGGGTGCCGCAGAGGGAGCCGAGGCAGAGGCAGGAGATGATGACGAGGATGATGAGTACGAGGAGCCAGAGCAGGAGGAGTTGCCAATACAGATGAACGAAGACTATCAGCCCGAGATTAACATGTACTGGCAGGATGAGATGAGGAGTAGAGAGTATGAGGCTGGCAGCTCATCACAGAGGCCGTGGATGTTGACCGAGGAGATGTGGGCCGATAGCCAGCGGATGTAGCTTGAGTGCTTATCTCGCCAGGACGAGTGCTATAGGAAGATGGAGGAGTCCTGTAGATACAATGAGGAGACGAGGAGGATGCAGGAAGAGTCTCTGAAGACTTAGCATGACATGTATGCCCTCCTACAACAAATGAGCTCATGGAAATTCAGGCCGGGACACTATCCTCCTCAGCCGCCACCGTCGGACTATTAGGGCTATCCCCTATTCCTCATCCCTCTCCTTAGTTATTTAGATTCTTGTCTGCTGGGTGTTTTGTACTTAATTAACTTAGTGGTGATTGTACTCTTGATGTGGAATTTGATGTGATGATGATTTGGGTTACTTGATGGTTTTATTGATGATGTTTTTGATTATCTTGACTTTATTGAGTTTTATTGTCTATTGATGATTATACCTTGATGATCCTTTGGATTCCTTATTCCTATGATATTGAGTGACTTGATTTTGAGCTTTATTGTGGATTTATTGTAAATCTTTGAGTATAATCTTGTTGTAGTGAGTATGCTTGGGATTATGTACATGTGCACTTGTGCTTGATTTGCAAGACTTAATTGAATTTTGATTTGGTCATGAGTAGATTTGTAGCTTGAAGCTAGCATTTTGGATTAATTGTGTAAAGATGGATGTGATTGATAATGCTTGATTCATTGCTCAATTTAAGCCTGTGAGCTTTTGTGCCTTAAAAATCGTACATCTTATACGGTTGATATTAATTCTTTGTGAGTGCATCATTCATGGATTTGTATGCTAGAACTTGGCGTTGGGCCTTATTGATATTGATCTTTGTGAAATTCCATGTTTGGAATGATGAGTCACTTTGCCAAATTTTTCCCCACCAAATACATTTTATTTCCTTAGTGAGCCATGTTGGGCCTTATGATCCTTATTCTTTGGCAAGCCAAGTGAAATTGAAGCCATTTGCCTATTTTTATGAGCCTTATTGTCCAATGTTGAGTAGAGTTTGATTGTTAGCTAATGATGGTGATTTGATTGCTAAGTGTGGTGGAAAATAATGTGCTAAGTGATGAAGAGAAGAAGGGTTGTGAAGAAAAAAAATTGAATTGAGAAAAATGTTGCAAATGAAACGAAGAAAAATTCAATTGTGAGCTTAAGTGAAAGAGAAAGCTCAAGTGAATGGTGGATTGATCATTGAAGTTCAAAAGAAAGAGTGTTACTTGATGAAAAGTGAAGAGATGTGTATTGTATTGATTAGCTTTCATTCAAGTCTCTAATACTTAGTCACTTTTATCCAAAAACATCCCACCTTTCCAAAGAGCCTACATTACAACCGAGAAGAAAGACCTCTTTGATTCTTGATTGATCACAAGTGATTTTGATTGAGATTAAATCTTTTAGCAAGCATATGGTGTACTTATTTGTGAATTGGATGATTGAGTGCATTTAATCTTTATACACTTGAGTGAAGAGTGAAACACTCCATGGAAGGAGCAATGTGTTATGTGTTTGATTGAGCATTTATTTGAGCATGATCTATCTTGATTACTAGTGGATATTTGCATTGACACTAATGTTCATTGATGAGTTCGATTGTCTTATATTTCATCTATGGTGCTATGTGACATAATTGCAATCAATTCACTCCTTTGTGCTTAGTTTCTACGTTGCTCGAGGACGAGCAACACTTCAAGTTTGGGGGTATTATGATTGGAGTGAATTGATGCATGTTTTTAGGGCTTATTTGAGTGCAAAAAGTGATCAAAAGTATTGATTTTTGTGCATTAATGTGTAGAGTATCACTCATTTGCCTAAAACGTATTATTTGTGAGATTTTGATGTTTTTCGTCCATTTTGCAGGTAATTCTGTGGAATTTCGTCAATCTGAGAGTACCGGTGTGCTTAGAATGAAGAGACGAACATATCGGACGAAAACGGGGGTCGGGGCCGAAGCCCTGTCTCGAGCTCTAGTCGAGGAGCAAGAGCCTCGTGTCGAGGGTGGTGCTGGAGGAAAACATATTTGAAAAAGGCAGAAGCCTCGACTCGAGGGGGTGGTTTTTCTGGAAAATTCGTTATTTAAGGGCTGGAAGCAGGGCATATCAGGGAGAATTCAATAGAGAATAGATTAGAGCAGTTAATAGCGGTTTTGGGGCGATTTCTTAGGCCCCAAGCTAGTTTCCCACTTTAGGTAGAGTAGAAGTTAGATTTAGATTTAGATTTCAATTGTTGTTGATTAGATTAGGATTAAATCATAGTTGTTTACTCAATTCAAGCTTGTATTTCATTTGAAGATTGGTGTTGAAGAATCAAGCATTCCTATTTTTGTTAATTGAAGATCAATTGGTGATGTTCTTCTTCTCTTATCTTTTCAATTTCTTATTTGTTGTGATTTGCTTATTGTTTGATCAATTCTATTTTCTTCCCATGGTTTTTGCCCTTGGCACCAGGGGCTAACTCTCTTGTGCTTGGGGTGATTGAAATTGATTATGATTTGATTGACTATGCTATGATTGTTGATAATTGGAGATCAGTTGAGTAGATTGCTTACTAATTGTGATTCTCAATTGTGCTTTATGCATAATTATCTCTTTAGATTAGTGTTTGATCACCCTAGCTATAGGCGAGAGCTGCGCTAACGTAATTTGGGATTAATCAGGTTATAATTGTGTATGAATGCGTGGATTGGGTGCTTCGGAATCGAGAGATTAGTTGCACTAAGGATACTCACATTAGTTTGTTTCCTAATTGTGATTCTTAATTAGGCTTCGTGTAAAATTGTCTCTTTAGATTAATGGTTGATCACCTTAGCTATAGGTGAGAGATGCGCTAACGTGATTAGGTGTTAATCGGGTTACAATTTTGCATGATTGTATGAATTGGGGACTTCTACTTTGAGAGATGGGAAGGACTAAGGATACTCACATTAGGCATTGTGATTTTAATGAGTGATTAATTTCATGATGGTTTAACGCTTTCTATCTTAGTTGATTTGCAATTTGATTCAATTGTAGCTTATTGATTGATGATTCCTTGATGGATGTTAGCCCTAGCACCCCTATTCCACCATTTAGTGTTGTATTTGTCTCGCATTTTAAGTGTTCGATCATTTGCTTGCTTATTTTTTTGCAAGTGTTTTGTAGTTGTTTGTGCCAAGATGTTTTGCAATAATAGTCAATGAGAATGATTGGAGTGAATTGATATATGTTTTTAGGGCCTATTTTAGTGCAAAAAGTGAGCTAAAATGTTAGTTTTTGTGCCTAAATGTGAAAAGTATCACTCTTTTGCTTGAAAAGTACTATTTGTGAGATTTTGATGTTTTTCGTCCATTTTGCAGGTAATTCTGTGGAATTTTGCCAATCCGAGAATACCATTGGACTTAGAATGAAGAGATGATCATATCAGACGAAAACGGGGGCCGGGGCCGAAGCCCCACGCGAGAAAAGTGCCCTGGACTCGAGCTCTGATCGAGGGACAAGAGCCTCGAGTTGAGGGCTGTGCAGAAAAGGACTAAATTGGGAGAAAGGCATTAGCCTCGACTCGAGGGCTGACCCTCGAGTCGAGGGAGAGGAAATTCATAATAGCAGTTAGTAGCGGTTTTGGGGCGATTTCTCAGGCCCCAAGCCAATTTCTTCCTTAGGTAGAGTAGATTGATAGAATTAGATTTAGATTTCCATTGATTGTTGGTAGATTAGCATTAGATTAGCATTTGATTCTTGTAATTCTTTCAATTCAAGCTTGTAATTCATTTGTTTTGTGTTTGATCAATTCTATCTTCTTCCCATGGGTATTGTTTGTGGTACCATGGGCTAAATCTCTTGTGCTTGGGTTAATTGAAATTGATGATGATTTGATTGATGATGCTATGATTGTTGATGATTGGAGATCTATTGAGTAGATTGCTTACTAATTGTGATTCTCAATTAGATTAGTGTTTGATCACCCTAGCTATAGACGAGAGTTGCGTTAATGTGATCCGGGATTAATCGGGTTATAATTGTGTATGAATGCGTGGATTGGGTGCTTATCGAGAGATTAGTTGCACTAAGGATACTCACATTAGTTTGTTTCCTAATTGTGATTCTTCATTGTGCTTTGTGTAAAATTGTCTCTTTAGATTAATGGTTGATCACCCTAGCAATAGGCGAGAGTTGAGCTAACATGATTAGGTGTTGATCGAGTTTAAATTTTGCATGATTGTATGAATTGGGGATTTCTACATTGAGAAATGGGAAAGACTAAGGATATTCACATTAGGCATTGTGATTTTAATTGAGTGATTAATTTCATGATGTTTTATGTTTTCTATCTTAGTTGATTTGCAATTTGATTCAATTGTAGCTTGTTGATTGATGATTCATTGATGGATGTTAATCCTAGCACCTCTATCCCACCATTTATTGTTGTTTTTGTTATTGCATTCTAGGTGTTCGATCATTTATTTGCTTGTTTTAGTTTGTATTTTGCAAGTGTTTGGTAGTGTTAGTGCCATCCCTTGTTGCATCAATAGTCACTAAGAACACGTATTTCTAGGGCCTCATGTGCATACTTTTTCCCATGGGTTCGATATTTTGTTGATTGGTCTTAATAACACTTACCCGAAAAACTACTCCAATCAAATGGTGCCGTTGCCGGGGAATTAGTTTTTGCACCTTAAGTGAGACTTAGGAATTGTTTGAAGTGGCTATTTGTTGCCTTTGTGTGTGTGTTTGTTTTGTTATTTTTGTGTGAATTTGATACTCTACTATCTTGTCTAGATGGAGGGATGTAACTCATATGCATGGAATCAAGAGTTTTATCAAAAGAGTATGGTGTATTCTCCACACTATGAAGAATTTGGATACAATGATTGGAGGAACTATGAAGATACTTCTCAATTGCAACAAGTTTCATCCAATTATGAAAATTGGAGATATGAAGAAATTCCTCCCCAACCTCAAGAGATGTTTCCATACTATGAGCCTTATGATTAAACATTTGATCCATGTCTTGGATTTGAGTGTCAAGGAGCATCGGGAGGTGATTATTATGGTGATGGGAGAAGCCATGAGTATGAGTATCCAATGCTACAAGCTTCTCCTCAATTTGAAGAATGGGGACTCCATGATATGAGAGCCATATTGCAAGAGATGTTTGGCTTTTTGTTGGAAAAATTTGAGGAAGATGATGCAAGATGTGATCAAATGCTTCCCTTGTACGAAGAAATGTATGAGACCAAAGAAAAGGTTAATTCATGGATAGAGGGGAACATGGAGATCACCGAAGTTCATTTCATGTTTATAAAGAGTCAACTCAAAAATTTCCTACGCCAAGTAAAGAACTTGACTATCATGGAGAATCGAGAAGAAGAAGGGGAGGAAGAAAGTGAAAGAAATGATGTAGAAAAGGGTCCAAGCAATGAGGATGGAAAGAGAAATTTCCTTGTCAAAAATGAGGAAGAGGAGTGTCCATTAATGGACATGAGCTATAATGAGAAAGAAAATTTAGAAGCACCTTAGGAAGCATTGAAGATTGAAATGAGAATTTCTATACCCTCTAACTCTTCAATTTGTGATTTTATTAAAATTGATGCTTCTAATGATTTAATTTCACCTCTTGTGAATTTTGACTATAGGGAAGAGTTGAAGAAACGTTTGGGCATCCTTGAAGAAAAAGAATGGAAGAGGAGCATGGCAAGAGAGAAAGGGGGACAACCATGGACACTTTACATTTCTATATGTGGTTGCCCTATCTATTCGGTGAAACTCCTAGACCTTGAAGCATAAAGATTGAGATATAATGGGAAGGAGGATCGCTATCCTTGGCCATTCCGATGAAGGACGTTTGGAAGTGGAAGAAATAAGTCCGGCAAAGGACAATAAAAATAGCGCTCGATGGGAGGCAACCCATCCTTTTTATTTGCTTTTGTGTGATTTTGGTAGATTAGTGTTTTTGTTCGTTTTTGGGAGATTTGGCTTGCTACTTAATTGCTAATGCTTAGGAAAGTATGCTAGTTGCTTTGGTGATACATTTGGGGTATTATGAGCATAATTGTTGATATCATTATGAGTTGCATGTATTTTGAGCCAAACTTGAATGCATGTCTTCATTCAAGTTTGGGGGTGTGTGTCATTTAGGGTAGAATTGCATCTCTTAGTGATGATTATTTGATGAATTATTTTGCCCGTGTATAGGTATACTCACTACTTGGATTGGAAAAGGATCGAAATTGCAAAGGAATCAAGGAATGGAGAAGGAAAGGAGAGCTTAAAAGTTGGTGAAAATAAGCAAATAAGGAAGAGAACCCCGTCTCCTCGATCGAATGAGCGACCGGGCTTAAATCGAGGGACCAAAACGGTAATTTCTTGTATATTTGGGTTCTTTAGGGGCATAGAGGTCATTTTTAGGAGTTTCGGGGGTCGGGTTGGGCCCGGGAATCGTCAAAAATTCCCTGGACTCAACCCCAGATCGAGGTTGCACAGCCCCCGGGTCGAGGGAACTACACTTAGGCAAAATTTCAAAATTCTGCTAATCCCTCGAGTCGAGGGTGGTACCTCGAGTCGAGGCATTTAAAATTTCGGATCGCTCGAGTCGAGGCATTTAAAATTTCGGATCCCTCGAGTCGAGGCCTGACCCTCGACTCGAGGCTGGTGCTTTAGTTAAATATGCAGGTTCAGTTTTAGCAAAGCACGAGTCGAGGGTTTCCAACAGCTACCGATCCCTTTCGCCCATACACATATATTCCGGCTATTTGCTCATTTCCACCGATCAATTCATCACATTTTCACATATACCCATCATACATTGAATCAAGATAGGATTTTGAGGGTTTTGTTGAGAAAATTTGGGGCTTTTTGTGATTTTTGCTTGGGTGTTCCTTTCAATTCGATTTTCGGCCAAAATTCGCACATAAGGTATGTAATTCAACTCCTATTGGCTTCAATTTCGTAGTTATATTGTGATTATTGCATGGGTGATTTTATTAGGTCATTTGTTAATTGAATTAGAATTCCATGTGGGCATTTTGTAAAGCACCTTATATGCATTATTGATTGTGATGAATTGGAGCCTTTTATGAGAACATTTGAATTAGTTGATGAGTTTAGAAACATGCATAGGATTGTATATGATACCTTGCTCGTTTATTTGTGGCTTTGGCTTGGAAATTTGATGTTGGCACATTGATAGATATTCCTAGTGCAATATTATAGGTATATATGGTCAAGTTGACTTATAGTGATGATAGAAGTGCATTGTTGATGATGGATATTTGTTTCATTACTTGCTAGAGGGCTTATGATTTTAGAAATAATTTTTGTAGCTTAATTGCATGATTATTTTTGAGCTTACATGTGAATTAATTGTTGAGGCCATGTAGTAAGTATGCATTTTTTGGATTATTTGAACACTTCTATTGGTTATATTTGTTTGTTGACTCTTTGACCATTTGTTGAGGTCTTGTTGCCTAGACACTGGGGATTTTGTTTATTTGAGATATTCGTGCTTGTTGATTCGTTTATGGTATGTTTGATATTTTTCTGAGCTTGTATTCTATATGGGAGATTGATTTTGCTCTTGGGATTATTTTTGCAGGCACAATATTTAGGGGAAGAGATGGACATAACCTCTCGGATGCAGAGATCCGTGAGAGGAAAGAGGCCATCAGATTCGCTCACCGTATGCCCGTCGAACTTGGGATTCAGTGGGATGACCATCAGTGGAGGACGCACATTGGTCTCTACGCCGAGTTATATAACAGGGTGGTCAAGACCCGTTTGGTGGACCAGGATTGTATGGAGTCGATGGGTATCGAGGAGGATATTCCTCGGTTATTTGAGCAGATTGGCATGGGAGGCTTCCTGATGCAGAGGCCTCAGACTTATCTCGGACTCACCCTAGAGTTCCTCTGCACTGTCAAGATTGATAAGGCCAGGAGGGCCAAATTTCCCAGGAGTATCACCTTTGAGCTGATGGGACGAGAGTATTCGTTGACGGTGGACGAGATCAACGAGATAATTGGAGCACCCACCGATCCAGATCGATCACTGCTTAATATGAGAAAAGATTACAACGCCAAGAAGTTTTGGAGGCGGATTTCAAATTCAGGGGCACCGAGTCAGCCTGAGTTCATTCCGGGGAAGTCAAAGAGCACGCACATCCGGAACCTGGTAGTCCGATACTTGGAGAAGATTCTCACGAGCACTATATTCGCGAGATCGGAGGGAGGAGTCGTGGTTTCTGAGGAGTTATATGTCATATGTTGGTCCCGATTAGTTGAGTAGATTAGATGAAAAGTGTATCAGCCTTCTAGCAAAAATCTAGAAGGGGGGGGGGGTTGAATAGATTTTTGAGATTTTTCAAATCTTATCAAAAATTTATTCAAAGTACCAAAGTACACAACGGAATTCAAGATTAAACTCAACTTTCAATAAGATCAAAAGCAACACTGATATTCAGATCTTAACTTTAATTCAGAAATTAAACTTTTAACCACAAATTGTAACTTGAACAGAAATATAAATGAAAGCAGTAAAGAACACCAGATTTTATAGTGGTTCGGATTATAACAATCCTACATCCACTCTCCTTCTCCAAACTTTGAAGAAGGGTCTCCACTAGCTGCTTACTCACTTACTTTACAATCTTTACAACTTACAACTTGATCTTCAATTCTTCAAGAATGCTAATCAAAACTTCTAAAATCTAACTCTAAAAATAAGAAGTGTTTTTGAAGATGTGAAGTGAAGTGTTCTATAAACACTTGAAAATATTTGAAAACTAATTTGAAAGTACTTTGTGAACTGAATAGTGAATAGTGTGAAAAATCAGAGTTGCATAAGTGTGTTGAAAAATAAAATCTAGACCTATTTATAAGTCTGAAAAGACAGTTAGTTTGTTAGTCAGTTCTAACAAACTGGAAACTGCTCAACAAACTTAATCTTGGAAACTGCTCTTGACCTCAGCTGATTTTTCCTACACATCTGCAGCTGACTTGGTGAAGACTTGCCTTTCTTATTCTACTCAGCTTGTCTTGACCTCGTCTGAGCTCTTCATGATCGTCTCCTGCAGATGACTAGATTTGAGATTGTCTCCAGATAACTTGCAACTTTAGATCTCCAGACCACCTAATCAGCCCTTGACCCAGTCTCTTCAGCTTAGTACCGAACTCTGAACTGAGTTGTTCATCAACGTTGTCTGCTTATCTGGATTGATCTTTTAACTCATCAAAACTCTACTTGGTTTAACAATTTCCCCCTTTTTGATGAAGTTAAACCTACAAGAAAGAGACATACTCACAACTGAAGTTAGTTTAGAGTTAATCAAGATTTATAGGTACATCAGAACATATTTACACTTTAATCAGATTCACAAAGCACCAAAAACAAATCTTCAAATTTTTTTAAAAAAAAAACTTTTAAGTCTTAAGAAAAATTAGACTTAGAAAAATTTTGAGAACTTTAAGTCTGAGAAGATAAATTTTTCAGATGACTTGTACTTAGAAAAATTTTAAGTTTTTTTTTTTTAAAGCAGAAAAAAACTTTAAGAAAATAAAATAAGAAATTCACAAATGTTCAGATATATTCATTCATAGATTTACAGATTTACAATAATCAAAAGATAAAAAGATAAGGAAAAGAAAATGATCCTTTATCAGATTCCCCACTGATTGGCTTCAGGAATAGCCAACCAGGTAAAGACTCTCTTCCTCAGCTTCTTAAGCTCTTCTTCATCTTTCAACCCAGACTCCACCTCGGCTTTGGCAATGATGCCTTTGATCCAATTCATGTCGATTGAGCCATCTGGATTGGTCTTGGGCCTCATCTTCTCATAGGCCGGAGCACAAAGATCTGCATTGAAAATCTTTTCTGCTTCCACCAGCAGCCTTTGATATAGATCTTTGTCCTCCTTCTCTATCCAATCATGCCACTTTAGGTCCTCGTCCGGCTCTGCTGAATCAGACCCCTTCAGGATGTACCAATGATGCATCCATCTGGCGTCCAAATTCTTTTCCTTGTATTCCTTGAAGAGTTTACCAACGACGACCTTGGGTGGATTGAGTGTCCTGTGATAGGGCCTGAAATCTGCCTCATCTGCCTCCTTCATCTCCCATTTCCTTACGTCTCTGCTCCATCTCATCTCCAGTCCCTTGCTCTTCTTCTTCAGCTTTTTCCTTTCTCTTTCTCCATAGAAAGCCTGCTCTCTCATGATCCTGCTGATCTGTTCTTCATGCAGGTTATCTGTTCTTCAGGCAGGTTAGAGTAGTCAGGCTCCCTCTTTCTTTTCTCAGAAGCTGTGAGCTTAGGACTTAGAACTTTTGCTGGAGCAGACTCCTCAATCAGCTTCCCCTTCCCTTTCCCTTTCACCTCAGCTGCTTTTGTCTCAGATTCTTTTAATTTTGTCAGCTCTCTTCTTCTTCTTCTTTCCTCCTCCTCTCCTCATCTTCCTTCAACGCTTCCTCAAGTTGGCTGACCCTCAGCTGAAGTGCAGCCAGCTCATCGGATTTAATGCGAGCTTCCTCCCTAGCTGCCTCCAACTCAGCTGTGCTAGCTTTCGTGTCGACCTTGCTCTTCGTCTCATCCAACACAGCTGTGAGCGCCAACTCTCTTTCCTTCACCTCCTTTTCCCCCTTTTTGACTTCATCAGCCAAGGTAGTCAGCTTCATCTCCAGATCGTTGCATTTAGCCCTGAAGTCTGACTTGTCCAAGGCCAATGAGTCCACCACTATGGAGTTGTATTCAGATACTTGAGTTTTCAGCCCTTTTACTTCCTCCTCCATAGCTGTCACCTTATCGGCAAGAACAAATTTAGTTATAGAAGTAATCTTTTCAGTTAGATTTACCTCTACTTCCCGCATGTTTGTAATCATCGCCTCAGTGACAGCCTTCACCATTTTCTTTGTCCGCCTTTGCAGCTTCTTTTCAAATGCTTGCTTCATCTTCCTCTCCATTTGAGCAATAATAGAAGTGATAGCATAGGTGGGGCTCAAGTCACTTTCCTCATCCTCAGATGAGGATTCAGATGAAGAAGAGGTGGGAGTGTGGAGTTCAGAAATTTGGGGGTGAGGAACAGGTGAGCTCATTTGGATGTCTTCTAAGAAGGGATATGAGGTGATGTCTATTTCGGGTGGAGGTGAGAAGTGTTGTGTTTCGAGATGGGGTGGGGGTGGATGTAGTGGGTGGCTTAATTTGTGGAGAGATGGTGGGGGTGAGGGTAGTTTAAGGTTGGGTGGAAGTGGGGATGGTTTCAGATTGAGTGGCAGTGGGGATGGTTTCAGATGTGGTTTGGACTGTATGGGACAACTGTGGCTGTTTCAGAGGCTCGGAGGTGCCAGCCGGGCACACCTCTTCATTGCCAGGTGAAGATTTAGAAGGAGAGGGAGATGAAGTAGTACCTTCCTCTTGAATGGGAGAAAGTACAGCTTCCTTGACTGGAGAGGATGGGACATCCAGCTGTGCAACCTCGGCTGCGATTTCTAGCACAGGTACTTCTTCTGGCAGGAGGGTAGTGGCTTCCATCTGACGACCAGAGCTGCCAGAAGACTCAGACGTCCTGGAGGACCTCCTTTGAAGAATAAATTGGTTATCTTCATCAGAGTCCTCATCTGTCTGTTGGCTGGTAGTTGGCTCAGCTACTGGTGCCCTATCTGTGGCTCTGACCAGCCTCCTCCTTAACCTCCTCCGCGTTGGAGACCTTACAGAAGTTGCTGCCTCCTCAGCTGTTGCTTCTACAACAGCTGGATCCTCGGTTGTTTGAGCTTCTGTGGCTGGCTCGGCCACCCCAGCTGCTGGAGGTTGGGGTTCAGCTACTGGCCTCTGTACTACTGCGGCTGCTAGCTGTTCCCTCTGCCTCTGAGCATCATCTGACTCATCATCCGAGTCAGGCAGCCCTCCAATCCTTTCATCCTTTGTCAGCAAGCCTTTTTGCTTTGAATATTTCTTTAAACCTTCCCTCGTCTCAAATCTCTTATTTAGCCCTTCCATCAACACTGTGATTTTATTAAATAAACTCACAGTTGAGGTGACTATCCAATCTCCATCAGTTGGGTTGAACAACAACC
This sequence comes from Paraleonurus japonicus, assembly GCA_030762865.1. NCBI lineage: Eukaryota > Viridiplantae > Streptophyta > Magnoliopsida > Lamiales > Lamiaceae > Paraleonurus > Paraleonurus japonicus. The sequence goes on along the minus strand of CM061055.1, from coordinate 21,099,182 downwards.
TCAGCTTCTCCTCCTTCAGTCTCCTAAACAACAAATCTACCCAATCCACCTGATTTCCATCAAAAATTGCTCTCATGCAACACAATCGTGACTTCGTCACTCCATCATGGGAGCTTTGATCTCCTAGGATTGACTTGGTTACGATTGTCATGAGCAGCCTAAATCTTCTCCTCAACATATGCTTTTTCAAATCTCTCCTAACTCCCTGTAGGTAATTCTAGCAAACAGATCGAACGACTCTTCCCAATCATTTTCCTTATACAACAGAGGATTAACTCCTTCCATAGATGTATCCAGAATCCTTGCCACATTTTCCTTCGAGTACTCCAGTTGAGTACCTTCGACAGTCGTTTTGAATCCATTCTCTGTAAACTCGCTTCGTGCAAGAAATTCTGCTCTAATGGAATCAGCGGTTTTGTTCTGCGGAGATTTAAACGAACAAAATCCTCATAATCTTGAGGCTTCCAATAGTCTGATAATATCTCTGGATTCTCTGTCATTTGTAGTCTCAAAATCTACAAACATTTCAGCTTTCAGTTTATTTTTGACTGAATCAGAAAGCATTTTAAAATCAGAATTTGAAGCGGATATATTTGTAGGAGGTTTTGGTGTTTGAGAAGAAGAGGATGCAATTGTTAAGTTTTTTAGAGAAGAAAATTTCAGTAAATTTCGAGAACAGGGAATTGTGAAAGTAAAATTTTAAAATCTGAAGAAGGTAAGTTTTTAAACGAGGGGGAGAGAGAGGGAAAGTTGGGAAATCGAAACGTGGCACGATCTCAGAGTTTTGAATTTGAACCATTGATTGAAAAAGCGCGTGTAAAACATCGACGGTTTTGCGAGAAAATCGCTTCGAATTCAGGTGCGTAACCTTCAGGCGTCTTGAATTGCGTAAAAAATAACCGTTTAACCTATGGATTAGATGGCTAATAGACTTACTTTATCAGAAGTAATTAGTATACCTGACGTAAGCAATGAGATGTCTTACTTAGTACTCAGGTATTCTATTTCAGACTTGATAAAATCAGACTCGGTCAAAATGACCTTGTCTTATATTTTTCAAAACCTCTCTCCTAATCTGATTTAAAAAAAAATAAACGTTTAAGGCATAACACAGTATTTTCAGTTTAGTTACAAGGTACAGATTACTTGAAATACACAGACTTAAGAATTTTATTTGAAAACAAAGATTTTGAGGAAAAATAAAGATGAAAGTTTTCTGAATGAAGAGATTTATGAGACTAATCTGGTATACCTTTTCTTGTAAACAAACTCATCAAAACTATTAGTAGCTGAGGTAGATCAGATAGGGTGCAGATAGTCATCTGTTTTCTGGAAATCAGGTGACTATTGTGCCCTAATCTGATTTACCGAATGTCAGATAAGTAATCATCAAGTCAGATAAGGTCTGTTAGGATGTATACTATAAGCCTAGCTTTTGTATGAACATCTTTCTTGAGTATGAACATTTTTTTTATATGAGATTCATTATGATCAAAATACTTATTGTTCATGATTGTTATATATATCATTATTTTGTTCAGATTAATCTATACTGTAGATAACATGGTGTGTGGTGTCACACAGAAGATCATGTTATCAGTGCCTTATAGATTATAAATAATAGCTCACAACCAAAATGGATTTGGATAAATCATTGGAACGGTTGTAGTGTAATTTGGTATTAGTCTATCTTGACTATAAAGTTACACTAGTACATTTTGTATGTATTGAGCAGGACCATATGAGGTTGTTCAATTTGTACTGACTATATAAAAGAACAAGACCTCTGTTGTTATGGATGTACGTCTTCTTAATCCCTATATAATAATGGGCACGTGTACTCAATGTATGTTTCTTTGATTTACCAATGGGTGAGATTTATTAAATCAATAGGCTCGGTGAATTGAGAGATAACATTGTTTATATGGTGTGCTGTTGATTATAGAAGGAATCCGTGTCCTAATTATTTAGGATGATGATGTCCCCTTGAGGAACTCATAAAGATTATTATGTAAACCCTGCAGGTGGATTTAATCCGACATAATAATAAAGATGAGTGGTACTACTCTTGGAATTAGATATAAATTAATTAAGTTGTCAGTAATTTAATTAATTTATGGACATTCGATATCTTAAACATGGGGAAATAAACGAACACATAATAAAGGAGCCCATATAATAATATGGGATTAGGACGGTAATTCAATTATAATTCTTTAGTGGACTGAGTTATAATTGATGGGCTTAAGTAAAGTGTTCAGACTGAACACAGGATATTTAGGCCCTTCAGGAGGCCCAACCCTAATTCCTCCTTAGGGTCCCTGTTGTAGCCTATAAATAAACCCTAACATCAGAGTCTCCAGCGTGTGAAAAAACGTGAGATCAGAGGGAGGCGGATTATGATTCCTTGGAGGATCGTCGACCACTCGACGTCCAAGCGAAAGGGATAGGAATACGGCAGAAGACCGTGAGGTTCGAGGCTCATCCTTCGATCGCAGTTCTGACCTTAGAACTGGTTTGTCTTCACCTATTACGGTGAATAAAGGTATAATTGTTTCCGCTGCGTTTGTGTGATTATGATCCCGAGTCTGATATTTTCGTAGAGTCGGCGATCGGTGGTTCCAACAAGGTCAATATGACTAATCCTTGATTCTTGATTCCTAAAAGGAGATCAATGATATCAGCTACCTGATTGTCCTTTGACACATATCTAGTCTGATAATTCTTTCTAGACATTAATTTAAAGAAAAGACCAGAACAAAAAAATACAAATAACAGATGCAAACATTTTAGAAACCAACTAAGGATGCATCAAGTAATCCTAATTCGAAGCACAATTCTTTAAACCTAGACTCAGCTAATGGTTTTGTAAGAATGTCAGCTCTTTGTGATTCAGTGGCTATTTTCTCAATTCTAATGTCATTCTTCTCAACATGATCTCTAATGAAATGATGCGTAATATCTTTATGCTTACATCTAGAATGCAGAACAGGGTTGTAAGTCATTGCTATTGCACTATTACTATCACAGTAAATAGGAACAGCTGATGTTTGAATATTATAATCTCTAAACTGTTGACTAATCCAGAGGAGTTGTGAGCAACAACTTCCAGCTGACATCCAGCTGCCATGTATTCAGCTTCAGTTGTGGAGGTGGCAACTGATGTCTATTTCTTAGATAACCAAGAAATTAGTTTGTTGCCTAAAAATTGACAAGTTCCTGAAGTGGACTTCCTATCAATTTTACATCCTCCATAATCTGAATCTGAATAACCTGTCAGCTCAAGGTTGTCATCAGCTGGGTACCATAACCCTACTTGCAAGGTTCCTTTGAGATATTTTAGAATTTACTTAGCAGTCTCCAGATGAGTTTTCTTGGGATTAGACTGGAATCTTGCACATACCCCAACTACAAAGGCTATGTCTGGCCTACTTGCAGTGAGATAGAGAAGAGATCCAATCAGTCCACGATACTCCGTTGCATCAGTGGGTATCCCCTGCTCATCTGAATCCATAGAGAAGTTAATTGCCATAGGTATTTTAACTTTTCTGCTAGTAGTCATTCCAAATTTCTCAATCAGATCCTTAGCATATTTAGACTGATGGATAAATATACCTTTACTCATCTGTTTAATCCGTAAGCCTAGAAAGTATGTTAATTCGCCCATCATTGACATTTCAAACCTGTTTTTCATGAGAATGTTAAATTCTTCACACAATTTCAGATTAGGTGAACCAAAGATTATGTCATCTACATAAATTTGAACTAATAAGATGTTTCCATCTACTTCCTTTCTAAACAAAGTTATATCAATCTTGCCTTTTGAAAATCCGTTTGATGTCAAGAAATCAGATAAGGTATCATACGAAGCTCTGGGAGCTTGTTTCAGTCCATATAGAGCTTTGTTGAGTTTATAGACCTTGTTATTGATCTTAAACCCAGGAGGCTGCTCCACATAGACTTCCTCAAGCAACACACCATTAAGGAAGGCAGACTTAACATCCATTTGAAAGACTTTGAAAGATTTATATGCAGCAAATGCTAAGAACAACCTTATTGCCTCTAATCTGGCAACTGGAGCATAGGTTTCATCATAGTCTATTCCTTCAGACTGTGAGTAACCTTGTGCAACCAATCTTGTCTTATTTCGAACAATAATATTGTTCTCATCTGTTTTGTTTTTAAACACCCATTTGGTGCCTATAATCTTTCTGTGTAAGGGTCTTTCCACTAGTTCCCATACACTTTGCCTTTCAAACTGATGCAGTTCCTCCTGCATGGCAGTTATCCAGTTTGGGTCTGATAGAGCTTCCTCAATAGACTTAGGTTCAAGAAGCGACACATAACAGCTGAAAAGACTTTCAGAGTCCAGCATCATTCGTGTCTGCACACTACTAGATGGGTCTCCTATAATCTGATCAGATGGATGACAACTCCTCATCCTTTTGCCTATATGAGGAGAAGGATCCCCATCTTGAGTCTCAGTAGGCAATTCCTCTGACTCAACCTCAGCTGACGTTCCCCCTTCATCAGCTGACCCCCGCTGATCAGCTGACGTCAAGGGTGTCTAATCTGATGGAGTCTGATCAGAAGTTGTCTTCTGATTATCAGATGGGGATTCTTCTTCGTTTGATTCTGAATCAAGACTAGGTAGATAGACAGTTCTATGTTTAGTCTTAGACAGTTCAATTTTATCTAGATTTTCAGAAATTTGATTCACTTTATCTGGGAAGGAATACAACTCATCAAAAACAACATGAGGGGTTTCCTCCACACAAAGGGTTGTCTTGTTAAAAACTCTAAATGCCTTGGAAGTGTTAGAATATCCCAAGAATATTTCATTAGCTGCCTTAGCATCAAAGGTTCTTAACTTAGATTTCCCATTGTTATGGATAAAACACTTACAACCAAAAGCTCTGAAATATGAGATTCTTGGAATCTTACCCTTCTAAATCTCATATGGAGTCTTACCCTTGTCTTTGACAACTAAGCACCTGTTCTGGGTATAGCAAGCTATGTTGATGGCTTCAGCCCAGAACCTGTGAGGGGTATCATACTCAGCCAACATGCTCCTGGCTACTTCCTTCAAGGTTCCATTCCTTCTCTCAACCACTCCATTTTGTTGAGGAGTTCTTGCTGAAGATGTCTCATGAATAATTCCACACTCATTGAAAAAGTTAGATAAGCAAGAATTCAAAAATTATGTGCCCTTATCACTCCTTATTTTAATAATATTAACACCTTTTTCATTCTGAATCTGTCTGAACAGATCAGGGATCTTGTTCATAGTCTCATTTTTCTTGAAAAGAAATATAACCCAAGTGTATCTAGAAAAGTCATCTACTACAACAAGAGTGTATTTCCTTCCACCTTTGGCGAGAGGAGAAACAGGTCCAAACAGATCCAGATGAAGAAGTTGTAAAACTCTTTCAGATGAAGAGGAGTTAATACTCTTAAATGAGTGTCTAGGTTGTTTACCTTTCTGACAAGCATCACATTTAAGATTAGTGGATAAAAGTTTTTCAGGTAATCCCTTGACAAGGTTCTTTTAGCTTGACTTACTAAGGGTCTTGAAATTCGAGATGACTAAGCCTATTGTGCCATGGCTTGGTGAGATCTTCTCCACCTTAGCTATCGACAGTATCTTTGGGACAACTATTAAAGTTGGCCACATAGACATTACCATGTCCGAAGCCGATTAAAAGTACCTTATCTGAAGAATTATCTAAAATATCACATTTATCCCTTGAAAATTTGACAAGAAAACCTTTATCACACAAAGTGAGAAAGCAGAATGTGATTATGTTTCAAACCTTCAACAAAATATACCTCAGATACCTGAATATCCTTGATAATCAGAGTACCTACACCTTTAGTCTGTCCACAATTATTGTCACCAAATAAGACTCTTGGACCATCTATGCTTTGGAAATTTGATAACAGCCTCTTGTTATGGGTCATGTGTTGTGAACAGCCACTATCAATGTACCATATTGAAGCTAAGATCTCTTCCTTGAGTGATGATCCCTGTGTATCCTGAAAAATAGATCAGTTGTAAGGTACCCTAGTGATCTTGGGTCCTTGAAGGTCAAGTATCACTTTAGGTAACCAAATAAACATCTCATCTCCAAACAATAAATCAGAATCGATTTTTCTACCAAATCTGTCTACAATTGTATCACTTTTCAATGATAATTTATTGTATTCAGATTGAGTAATTTTCCTAAATTTAGGAAATGTGGGATAGCATCTGCTCCTTCCATCAAAAGGATTATAATAAGAATTTCTTCTTATTTTGGTTCTTGGGTTTCTCCTAGTCTGATAAGGAGTTCTCAGCTGAATTTTTGGTTTCAGGATGGGAGATGCAGTCCTTATCTAACTAGTTGGTTTCCATGGACCAATTTTAACCTCCTTTGATTGATCAGATGCTTTCACAAATTTCCTAGGTTTTTGTACATCTGATTTATTGTTCCTATCATAACCAAGACCTGTCTTGTCATGGAATTTTTGAGAGGTATTAAAGATATGGTCTATTGCTGACTGTGAATTATTAAGTTGACTGATTTTGAAGACAAGCTTCTCATTGTCTTTCTTAATTGATTCATTTTCAGCACAGACTACTTCAAATTTGTCTTTTAAAGTTTTTAATTCATTTTCTAACCTTTCAGGTAAGCTGGCTGATGTACTAGCCTCAGCTTGAGGAAAACATTCCCCTTTGAATGTTTCCTCAGTTTCTGAACAGTTCATCACCTGCTTGCCTTTAATTAGAATTTGAATTTGATCCTTTAAAGCCAAATTCTCTGTCTCTAGCTGTTTATAAGCAGCCAGAGATGTCTTTAAATCTCTCAATAATTCATAGATAACAGTTTGGTCATGATCTGATGCAGACTGAAAAGAATCATTATCTGAAGATGAATAGTAGATTACCTTATTAGCCATGAGACAGATTTCATCATCTGATCCGAAATCAGATGAGGATGATGATGATTTCTTTGGCTTCTTTTCTTCAGCCAGCAGAGCCCTTTGATCTGCAAATCTCCTGTCTCTTTTCTTCCTCTTTTCTTCCCTTTCCTTAGGAGTCAGTTGAGGACAATCATAACTGAAATGTCCTGGCTTGTTGCATGTGTAACAAGTATCACTCCTGTCTGATCTAGGGCTGGAAGGATTTCTTCTGACAGGTGATTTGTATCTTCTTGTCTGGCTTCTGCTTTTGTCATCATCTGTTGACTCATCTTCCTTTCTACCTGATCTGGATCTTGATTTATCCTTTCCTGCAAATCTCAATTTATTTCTTTTATACTTCATTCTCAATTTATCATACCTTTTAGTAAGCAAAGCCATCTGCTCTTTCAAAGATAGATCAGCTCCTATAGACTCTGTTGAAACCTTGTCTTCTTTACTGACAAAGGCAACAGACTTGGATGAGGTGCTTGACTCCATCTCATCCTCCTCGTCTTCTATTTGAATATCATATTCTAGAGCTTTAAGATGAGAAAACAAAGTATGGTGAGTAATAGAAGATAAATCTTGAGTAGCTATAAGGATATTGGATTTCTCCCTCCATCTCTTGGTTAATGATCTCAGAATCTTATTATTAATCTCTTTTTCTGTATAATTCTTCCCAAGGTCAGCTGCTTTGTTGAGAAGATTGGTCAACCTTACATCTAACTGATCCACATACTCATTTTCCTTCATTTTGAATGTCTCAAATGCATGGAAGACTGACTGCAGCTTATTTTCTTTGACTTGTTCAGATCCTTCACAAACATTGGCTAGAGTCTGCCATATTTCTTTGGCAGTTTTGCACCTCTTAACCTTTTCTATCCAAACCTTACTTAGAGTCTCAATGATTTCAATTCGAGCTACTTGGTCAAGATTGTGGACCTTTCTTTCATCATTTGTTAATTCAGAACTCTTCTTTTCTTGTCTGGTCCTGGATTCAGCTGACTCAGCTCCAGTGCTGGTGCCTCCATGATAAAATTTTATAGATCCCTCTTCAAGAACCTCTTCCATCCTATCATGAATGACCTTTAGGTGATTCTCCATCCTAAATTTCCAGTAATCATAATCTTCAATAGAGAATTCAGGAAGATTCCTAGACTTCTTGCTTTTCCCTGATGACATGATGAGACACAAAATACTCCACAAACTAATTAGTAGCACTGTTAGTAGTAATGAAGGAAATGAAGAAAATTAGGATAATTTCAGAATCTTATTTAAGACCGAAAATCAATATCAGAACAGCTTAACACTGCCCTGATACCACTTGTTGGTCCCGATTAGTTGAGTAGATTAGATTAAAAGTGTATCAGCCTTCTAGCAAAAATCTAGAAGGGGGGGGGGTTGAATAGATTTTTGAGATTTTTCAAATCTTATCAAAAATTTATTCAAAGTACCAAAGTACACAGCGGAATTCAAGATTAAACTCAACTTTCAATAAGATCAAAAGCAACACTGATATTCAGAACTTAACTTTATTTCTGAAATTAAACTTTTAACCATAAATTGTAACTTGAACAAAAATATAAATGAAAGCAGTAAGAACACCAGATTTTATAGTGGTTCGGATTATAACAATCCTACATCCACTCTCCTTCTCCAAACTTTGAAGAAGGGTCTCCACTAGCTGCTTACTCACTTACTTTACAATCTTTACAACTTACAACTTGATCTTCAATTCTTCAAGAATGCTAATCAAAACTTCTAAAACCTAACTCTAAAAATAAGAAGTGTTTTTGAAGATGTGAAGTGAAGTGTTCTATAAACACTTGAAAATATTTGAAAACTCTTTTGAAAATACTTTGTGAACTGAATAGTGAATAGTGTGAAAAATCAGAGTTGCATAAGTGTGTTGAAAAATAAAATCTAGACCTATTTATAAGTCTGAAAAGACAGTTAGTTTGTTAGTCAGTTCTAACAAACTGGAAACTGCTCAACAAACTTAATCTTGGAAACTGCTCTTGACCTCAGCTGATTTTTCCTACACGTCTGCAGCTGACTTGGTGAAGACTCGCCTTTCTTATTCTACTCAGCTTGTCTTGACCTCGTCTGAGCTCTTCATGATCATCTCCTGCAGATGACTAGATTTGAGCCTGTCTCCAGATAACTTGCAACTTTAGATCTCAAGACCACCTAATCAGCCCTTGACCCAGTCTGTTCAGCTTAGTATCGAACTCTGAACTGAGCTGTTCATCAACGTTGTCTGCTTATCTGGATTGATCTTTTAACTCATCAAAACTCTACTTGGTTTAACATCATATGGTGTTTCTTGCACGGGGTTCGATTCAACGCGGCCGTGTACCTCTGTTACCTGTTCGAGAGAGCCATTAGCACAAAGTTTAAGAAGATCAATTTTGGAGGGATGATTACTTTGATTACCGAGCACCTCGGGATCCCCACTCACAACCTCTGAGCTTTAGCGAGCCCCGATCTTACTACCGATACCATGCGGCGCATGAGGATGCTCAACCGCATTGGTAGGACATGGTGTCTCCAGCAGCACCATGGTGGCTGATTCCCTCTTCCGAATAAGAGTTTGACTACAGTGTTTGGTTCTACTGCCTTTGTGACCATCAATCTGCGTATGTGGTCACAGCGTCATACTGAGGTGATAGATGCCTATACGAGAGAGCACGAAGATGTTCTCCGAGATGAGGACGATGATGATGATGATGGGGGCCAGCAGTCAGGCTCTGATGATGATGAGGGTGAGGGTGATGCAGAGGGAGCAGAGGCAGAGATAAGATGACGATGAGGAGGATGAGTACGAGGAGCCGGAGCAGGAGGAGCCGCCGGTACAGATGGACGAGTATTACCAGCCAGAGATTAATATGTACTGGTAGGACGAGATGAGGAGTTGTGAGTATGAGGCAGGTAGCTCATCACAGTGGCCATCGGTATTGACTGAACAAATGTGGGCGGATAGTCAGAGGATGCATATTGAGAGTTTAACCCGCCAAGATGAGATGTATCGGATGATTGAGGAGTCCCGTAGATTCAACGAAGAGACTAGGAGGATGCATGAAGAGTCTCTAAAGACTCAAAATGACATGTACGCCCTCATACAGCAGATGAGCTCGTGGAATTTCGGGCCGGGACACTACCCTCCACCGCCGCCGCCATCAGACTATTAGGGCTATCCCCTATTCCTCATTCCCTCTCCTTAGTCTTTAGATTCTGATCTTCTTATTTTTCTTTGTACTATGGTTGGTGATTGTACTCTTGATTGTACTCTTGATGATGTGATGATTATGGTTGGATGATTTTATTGATGCTTTGATTTTCTTGATTCCATTTGAGTTTATTGTCTATTGATGATTAGGTTGTGTTGATCCTTTGGATTCCTTATTCCTATGATTCCTTATTCTTTGATATTGAGCTTCATTGTGGATTTAGTGTCATATCTTTTAGAATCATTTTTGACATAGTGAGTATGCTTGGATTTATGTACATGTGCACTTGTGCTTGATTTGCAAGATTTATTGGATTTTGATTTGATCATGAGTTGATATGTAGCTTGATGCTAGCATTCGTGATTGCTTGTGTGAAGATGAATGTGATTGATAATGCTTGATTCATTGCTCAATTTAAGCCCATGAGCTTTTGTGCCTTAATAATCATACATTTTATACGGTTGACATGATTTCTTTGTGAGTGCATCATTCATGGATTTGTATACTAAAACTTGCCACTAGACTTGTTGATATTGATCTTTGTGTGATGTCTTGAAAATGATAAGAGGCCATGTTTGGAATGATGAGTCACTTTGCCAAATTTTCCCACCAAATACATTTGATTTCCTTAGTAAGCCATGTTGAGCCTTATGATCCATATTCTTTGGCAAGCCAAGTGAAATTGAAACCATTTTTGCCTATTTTTATGAGCCTTCTTGTCCTATGCTTAGTAGAGCTTGATTGTTGGCTAATGATGGTGATTTGATTGCTAAGTGTGGTGGGAATAATTTGCTAAGTGATGATGCTTGAAAGAAGAAGAAAAGGGTTGAGAAGAAAAATTGAATTGTGAAGAAAAATGTGTGAAGTGAATGAAAAGAGATATTCAATTTGTGAGCTTAAGTGAAAAAGAGAAAGCTCAAGTGAATGGTGGATTGATCATTGAAGTTCAAAAGAAAGAGTGTTACTTGATGAAAAGAGAAGAGAAGTGTTTTGTATTGATTAGCTTACATTCAAGTCTCTACTACTTAGTCACTCTTATCCATATACATCCCACCTTTCCAAAGAGCCTACATTACAACCTAAGAGAAAGACCTCTTTGATTCTTGATTGATCACAAGTGATTTTGATTGATATTAAGTCTTTTGGCAAGCATATGGTGTACTTATTTGTGAATTTGATGATTGAGTGCAATATACCTTGATACACTTGAGTGATGAGAGAAACACTCCATGGAAGGAGCAATGTATTAAGTGTTTGATCGAGCATTTGTTTGAGCATGATCTATCATGATTGCTAGTGGATAGTTGCATTGATACTTATGTTCATTGATGAGATCGATTGTCTTATACTTCGCCTATAGTGCCATGTGACATAATTGCAATCAATTCACTTCTTTGTTCTTAGTTTCTACGTTGCTCGAGGACGAGCAACAATTCAAGTTTGGGGGTATGATTGGAGTGAATTGATGCATGTTTTTAGGGCCTATTTTAGTGCAAAAAGTGAGCTAAAGTGTTAGTTTTTGTGCCTAAATGTGAAAAGTATCACTCTTTTGCTTGAAAAGTAATATTTGTGAGATTTTGATGTTTTTCGTCCATTTTGCAGGTAATTCGGTGGAATTTTGCCAATCCGAGTGTACCATTGGACTTAAAATGAAGAGACGATCATATCAGACGAAAATGGGGGTCGGGGCAGAAGCCCCGCATGAGAAAAGTGCCCTGGACTCGAGCTCTGATCGAGGGACAAGAGCCTCGAGTCGAGGGCTGTGCAGAAAAGGACTAAATTGGGAGAAAGGCATGAGCCTCGACTCGAGGGTTGACCCTCGAGTCGAGGGAGAGGATATTTATAATAGCAATTAGTAGCAGTTTTGGGGCGATTTCTCAGGCCCCATGCCAATTTCTTCCTTAGGTAGAGTAGATTGATAGAATTAGATTTAGATTTCCATTGATTGTTGGTAGATTATCATTAGATTAGCATTTGATTCTTGTAATTCTTTCAATTAAAGCTTGTAATTCATTTGGAGATTAGTGTTGAAAACTCAAGCATTCCTATTGTTGTTGATTGAAGATCAATTGGTGATGTTTTTCCTCTTTTGTCTCTTTAATATTTTAATTATTGTAGTTTGCTTTGTGTTTGATCAATTCTATCTTCTTCCCATGGGTATTGTTTGTGGTACCATGGGTTAAATCTCTTGTGCTTGGGTTAATTGAAATTGATGATGATTTGATTGATGATGCTATGATTGTTGATGATTGGAGATCAATTGAGTAGATTGCTTACTAATTGTGATTCTCAATTGTGCTTCATGCATAATTATCTCTTTAGATTAGTGTTTGATCACCCTAGCTATAGACGAGAGTTGCACTAACGTGATCCGGGATTAATCGGATTATAATTGTGTATGAATGCGTGGATTGGGTGCTTCAGAATCGAGAGATTAGTTGCACTAAGGATACTCACATTAGTTTGTTTCCTAATTGTGATTCTTCATTGTGCTTTGTGTAAAATTGTCTCTTTAGATTAATAGTTGATCACCCTAGCAATAGGCAAGAGTTGAGCTAACGTGATTAGGTGTTGATCGAGTTTCAATTTTGCATGATTGTATGAATTGGGGATTTCTACATTGAGAAATGGGAAAGACTAAGGATATTCACATTAGGCATTGTGATTTTAATGGAGTGATTAATTTCATGATGTTTTATGCTTTCTATCTTAGTTGATTTGCAATTTGATTCAATTGTAGCTTGTTGATTGATGATTCATTGATGGATGTTAATCCTAGCACCTCTATCCCACCATTTATTGTTGTTTTTGTTATTGCATTCTAGGTGTTCGATCATTTGTTTGCTTGTTTTAGTTTGTATTTTGCAAGTGTTTGGTAGTGTTAGTGTCATCCCTTGTTGCATCAATAGTCACTAAGAACTCGTATTTCTAGGGCCTCATGTGCATACGTTTTCCCATGGGTTCGATATTTTGTTGATTGGTCTTAATAACGCTTACCCGAAAAACTACTCCAATCAGAGAACTTGTATTTCTAGGGCCTCATGTGCATACTTTTTCCCTTGGGTTCGATATTTGTTGATTGGTCTTAATACCACTTACCGTTTACTACTCCAATCATATGTGTCAACAGAATAGCACTTGTGCACAAACTTCTCCACATTCAAACCTTGTGCAGATATTGCACTCACAACATGCTTGCAAGGTATACCAGATAACTCCCACTGTTTGCAATCACATATACAGTCTCTCAAATCAACAGCATACCTTGATCCATCAAAGCATGAAACTTCATATTTCCAATCATTTGATTTGATTGGCAAACAGTCCTTGGATCCATGCATACTCTTCATATAGAAGGGTTAGATTTTATTTGATTTCTCTTCCCTCCCATTTTCTTTCACATTTTTCCCTATTCTTCTGCAGCCTTGTCATTATATACTCTCTGATTCACTCCAACATTGTTATTATAGGTTATGATCTAGCATCCAAGACCATAGAGATAAAAACCTCACATATGTTGTTGACAAGTGTGTCACATTTTGAGAATGTCCTGAAATGCAACCTTTCAATTAAAACGAGGCTTATCCTCGATTTTAATGGAGACATCTTGGATCCAACTCTTCGATTTTCTTCATTGCCCTTTCAAAATCTGGTACAGTTGTTGGTCCCACGGATTAAGTATTTTATTAAAGAACTTGAGATAACCTTCTAGGAAAAATCTAGAAGGGGGGTTGAATAGATTATCCAATCTTTTTCAAAGATTAGAATATCAATTCAAAGTATCAAAGTTCACACAGTGGAGAACAGATTTAAACTCAACCTTTTATGGATCAAAAGCAATCTGATTAAGAGTCTGAAGTTGAACTTGTTTGAAAGTTGATTAAGAACAAGATAAGAAAATAAAGCAGTAAAGAACACAACAATTTATAGTGGTTCGGATCCAATTGATCCTACATCCACTCTCCTTCTTCAACTTGAAGAAGGGTCTCTACCACATACTTACTTACTCACTTACAATCGTACAAATACAACTTCCTGAAGATCTTCTATCTTCAAACCTATCTTCAACTTCCTATCTTCCTGGAATTTCTAGATTACAGTGCAATGGTGTTGAAGATATACAGAATAAGTGTTCTATAAACACTTCAAACTTTATGAAGATTACTTTGAGAAGCTTTTGTGAGTGCTTAGAAAACTTGTGAATTGTATGAATGAGAGAGTGCTCAATTGTGTTTGAAACTGTGCCTAAATCTATTTATAATCCTGAGAAACGGTTAGTTTGTTGTAACAAACTAAAACCGCCTAACAAACTTAATCTTGATAACTGCCTCTTCATCAACTGATCTTGCTTCTAGTTGTCTGCAGCTGACTTGGTGAAGACTTGTCTTTCTTATTTTACTCAACTTGTCTTGACCTCGTCTGAGCTCTCTATTATTGTCTCCTGCAGATGACTATTCCAAGCTCGTCTTTAGATGACCTCTGCTTCTTTGACCTCAGCTGACTTTTCTAGCTCTTCCTAGTCTAATCAGCCTAGTGCTAGAACTTTACCTCAGCTGTTCTATGTAGTTAGCTAGTCATCTTACATTGCGTGAATTGACTCTCGTATGACCTCTTTTAACTCATCAAAACTTCTTCTGATCTAACAACAGTAGTAGCCTTAGCAGCACTACACAGTGCTTTCTTGAATGCATCTCCCTTGAATCCAGCTCTTTTCATATATTACAATGGAGATGTCTAACATAGAATCTATTCTCAACTCTAGGTATAATCGCCTCAAATGCTAGTATTAAGCCTTTCTGCTTATCTGACATGAAGGTGTATACATCTTCCCTCCCTTCGATTAAATCTTCCTTCAAAAGCTGCAAAAACCATTCCCAAGCAGCCTTAGTCTCACTGCCCACCACTGCCCAAGCTAATGGATATGGGTCATTGTTGGGATCCATTGCTACTGCACACAACAAGACACCTTGTAATGTACCTTTCAAATGACAGCCATCTACACCAATCCATAGTCTGCATCCACTCTTGAAGCCTTTTTTCAGTGCAGCCATGCAAATGTACATCTTGCTGAATCTTCTTCCTATAGGTAAGTTCGCCAAATTCAGTAAGATAGTAGATCCAGGGTTATTCTGTAGTAGGGTCTGAGCGTAATCCCACAGTCTTGTATACTGCTTTGTAGTATCTCCTTCTATCAATTTCAAAGCCTTCTGTTTTGCTCTATAGGCTTGATGGTGAGAAATGTGGCATCATAACTCCTGAATCTTTAACTTCTTGAACCCTCTCGCTGCGGTTTTTGGAGCAGCCCAGAAATAATCTGAATATCTCCTTGCCAACCAGCCTGACTTCACATTTTCCACATGATATTGTCTTGCACAGGTATGATATGGGTTGTAATCTGTAATCTAGAAACACTCTTCACCTATTACCTCCAATGCATTAATGTGCCAATCACAACCTTCTTGCTTGCATCTTGCATAGATCCTTCTACCATCATTTTATGGTAAATCTTATGCTCCTCCCTATCTTCACACTATGCATGTTAACAACATCTTTGAATAGTTGTTTTGTATTAAAAATTTACTCAATGAAGAATACAGGATTCTCAACTTGAGAAGGCCTAAATGTCAATCTTGAGTCTCTCTCTTCATCATCATTATCAGCATTGTCATCTGATGCCACACTATCAAAATCAGATTAATTGTCTATAATCTGATCTTCATCTTAATCCTCACTTGAGCCACTAGCCTCATCACCATTGACTGGAGCTTTATCAATTCCCCGCCACTCAGCATCATTATCAACATTCTCTTCAAAAATGATGTCATCCAGTATTTCATCAGCACTGGATACACCACAATTACAATCTGAATCTTCACTCTCATCTTCTAGACAAGTTTCTGCCTCATTTTCTAGTTCTGCCTCTGCCTCCCTTTCTGGCTCTGCCTCTGCCTCCTTTTCTGGCTCTGCCTCTGTCTCTTGCACTATCATTGCCTCTGCCTCTTGCACTTGGTTTCCCTCTATCTCTTGCACTTGGTTTCCCTCTGCCTCTGCCTCTTGTTGTGGCTTAGTTAACATCTCAATTTCTTGTTGTGGCTCAGTCAACATCTCAATTTCTTGTTGTGGCTCAGTCAACATCTCAATTTCTTGCTGTGGCTCAGTCAACCTAGCAATTTCTTTTCCCCTACTTCCAACAGTCAACCTCTCAATTTCAGCTTCATCAAAGTATTCCACATCTCCTTCTACTTCCCCATCCCCAAAAAAACTGCCAGTGTCATCTCTGATTCCATCCAAATACAAATGAGCAACCCTATTTTCAGCATAATTGAAAAGACTTTCAATTGTAAAACACCCATCTACAACCTCCATTTGCCCAACTTTGTTCTTCATATAATAAGTCTTATAATCTGAATATCCTAGTTGCTTAGATAAACCATCTAAATACCTCATATCTACCCTAACTGTGTCAACAAAATCAAAAGCACTCACAGTCCCTCCTATATAATCAAAATCACCATCATCTTTCTCCTTCAAAGTTCCCCCATGATGCATTTTTATGGTATACATGGTCGGGCATTTTCCTATAATGCAAAATCATAACAAAATTACCACATAATTCAAACACTCCAAACAAAATAAAAAAAAATCAGAATAATTCACAAATAAAAAAATAAATCAAATTTTCAGTAAATTTCAATTTCATTAATTAAAATAACAATATGCGTTCAGATATTATATATTTCAACATTCAATTTCAAACAGTAAATTTTTGAATTTGAGTTAGGGGAACACCTTTTCCAGTGTATTTCACCGCAGAAAACAAATCAAACCAGCGCAACAAAAATAAAAAAGAACCATAACTACAAATCGAACCAGTGCAACAAGAATAAAAAAGAAATTACGTGACTAACCATAGTTTGGTGCTCCAAATCTGCCCAAGTATTTTCGTCGCAACTGTGCTCCAACTTCAAGCCTGGGTTTCGGCTTAGAAGGTTTCCTTATAGACGACATAGGGGGTTTCGGTTTAGTGGGCAATGTGGGATCTCGCTTGAATTAGATCGATTTTGCACTGAGAAGGAAAAATTGGGGATGAAATTAGGGTTGTCTGATTTTCGCGCTGAGAATGGACGAATTTGGGGGTTATTCATTTAGTTTTTTCTTTTTTGTTTAATTTTAATGCCTGGAAATTAAACTAACGGAACACGTGAGGCGCACATGCCTGAGTCCGTTAATTTTAGACGACTAATTGAATTTTGGGACGAAATTGGCATGAAATTTAGTGAATGAGACCAATATTTCTTACATACCTTTCATACTTCTTCTGCCCTATTGGGACTAAAACCGTGAGGGGGCGTGTCCTATGGGACCAAAAGTGCATTTTTCTCACATACCTTTCATACTTCTTCTGCCCTTTTTGCTTGATGCTATATTTTTATAGTTGTTGTACCCCTCATCCAACGTATTTGCATACATTTACAATTTATGTATAAAAAAATATACTCGTAATTAGTTATGTGTTAAATTGTTATGATATATACATGTTGTTTACCTTCCGATGAAAGTTCACCATCCTTTGCTTTTCGTTTCCCTTTTTTAATTTCTCGTCTTCTCAACATCTTTTTTTTTTTTGGCATGACTCATCTATTACACACAGTGAATTACATTATATTGCAATTTAAATTACATTCTTTCATCAACAACTACCAAATTTTTTTTTGGGTTGAGTGTATTACCTTCGGATGATGTGTACGAAAGTTGTTTATGTTTTTTCTCTTCGTAGTGTGCTGAATTGCTTCACAATCGTCTCTTTGTTGAACCTGACATAAATTTCCACACATTGTTTTTCCATTGTATTTTCTTTTGATTTACGAATTTAGTTATTCAACAATTTAATCGAAATGTGAGGGTGTGTGTTTTCTGAGATCAGAAATTGTTACTGTCAATGTTGCAATAATGAGAGTAACACTGACAGTTATAACAGCGGAAGACTTAGTCAAAATCTTTGCAAACCAGGATATAATTTTTCATAGATTATTTTAAATAATAATCTATGAGGAAACGATTCACTATGTTAATAATGAATACAAATCAAGGAGAAAATGACTCACAATTCGAATCTTCTCAATAAACCACTACAAGACCTAAACACAATGTTTATGATCTGAAACTGACTAAGTGTATAAAATACACCGTCAAAGGTGACCTATCTAGATATGTTAAAGAACACCCTGTCTACTAACAATCTAAACAAAATCTATTTTATTTACAGTGTAGTATTATTTCAGGCATTGTATAGTATAATGTTAGATCAAGTAGAGTTTTGATGAGTTGAAAGAACAATCCAGATGAGCAGACAACGTTGATGAACAGCTCAGATCAGAGCTAGGTACTAAGCTGAACAGACTGGGTCAAGAGCTAATTAAGTCAGCTGGAGATCTAAAGCTGCAAGTCATCTGGAGACAAGCTCAAGTTTAGTCATCTGCAGGAGACGATCATGAAGAGCTCAGATAAGGTTAAGACAAGCTGAGTAGAATAAGAAAGGTGAGTCTTCACCAAGTCAGCTGCAGACGAGTAGGAAAAATCAGAGGTCAAGAACAGTTTTCAAGATTAAGTTTGTTGAGCAGTTTCCAGTTTGTTAGAACTGGCTAACAAACTAACTGTCTTTTCAGACTTATAAATAGGTCTAGATTTTATTTTTCAACACACTTATGCAAATCTGATTTTTCACACTATTCACTATTCAATTCACAAAGTATTTTCCAAAGAGTTTTAAAATATTTTCTAAGTGTTTTGTAGAACACTTCACTTCACATCTTCAAAAACACTTCTTATTCTTAGAGTTAGATTTTAGAAGTTTGATTAGCATTCTTGAAGGATTGAAGATCAAGTTGTAAGTTGTAAAGATTGTAAAGTAAGAAAGTAAGCAGCTAGTGGAGACCCTTCTTCAAAGTTTGGAGAAGGAGAGTGGATGTAGGATTGTTATAATCCGAACCACTATAAAATCTGGTGTTCTTTACTGCTTTCATTTATATTTCTGTTCAAGTTATAATCTGTTGTTCAAACTTTAATTTCAGAATTAAGGTTAAGATCTGAATATCAGTATTGCTTTTGATCTTATTAAAAGTTGAGTTTAATCTTGAATTCCGCTGTGTACTTTGGTACTTTGAATAAATTTTTGATAGATTTGAAAAATCTCAAAAATCTATTCAACCCCCCCTTCTAGATTTTTGCTAGAAGGTTGATACACTTCTCACCTAATCTACTCAACTAATCGGGACCAACAAGTGGTATCAGAGCAGTGTTAAGCTGTTCTGATATTGATTTTAGGTCTTAACTGAGATCCTGAAATTTTCTTGATTTTCTTCATTACTACTAACAGTGCTACTAATTAGTTTGTGGAGTATTTTGTTTCTTTATTTCATCATGTCATCAGGGAAAAACAAGAAGTCTAGGAATCTTCCTGAATTCTCTATTGAAGATTATGATTACTGGAAACTTATGATGGAGAATCATCTAAAGGCCATTCATGATAGGATGGAAGAGGTTCTTGAAGAGGGACCTATAAAATTTTATCATGGAGGCACCAGCATTGGAGCTGAGTTAGCTGAATCCAGGACCAGACAAGAAAAGAAGAGTTCTGAATTGACAAATGATGAAAGAAAGGTCCACAATCTTGACCAAGTAGCTCGAACTGAAATCATTGAGACTCTAAGTAAGGATTGGATAGAGAAGGTTAAGAGATGCAAAACTGCCAAAGAAATGTGGCAGACTCTAGCCAATGTTTGTGAAGGATCTGAACAAGTCAAAGAAAACAAGCTGCAGTCAGTCTTGCATGCATTTGAGACATTCAAAATGAAGGAAAATGAGTCTGTGGATCAGTTAGATGTAAGGTTGACTAATCTCCTCAACAAAGCAGCTGACCTTGGAAAGAACTACACAGAGAAGGAGATTAATAACAAGATTCTGAGATCATTAACAAAGAGATGGAGGGAGAAATCCCATATCCTTAAGGCTACTCAAGATTTATCTTCTATTACTCACCATACTTTGTTTTCTCATCTTAAAGCTCAAGAATATGATATTTAAATAGAAGACGAGGAGGATGAGATGGAGTCAAGCACCTCATCCAAGTATGTTGCCTTTGTCAGTAAAGAAGACAAGGTTTCAACAGAGTCTGTAGGAGCTGATCTATCTTTGAAGGAGCAGATGGCTTTGCTCACTAAAAGGTATGATAAGTTGAGAATGAAGTATAAAATAAATAAATTGAGATTTGCAGGAAAGGATAAATCAAGATCCAGATCAGGTAGAAAAGAAGATGAGTCAACAGATGATGACAAAAGCAGAAGCCAGACAAGAAGATACAAATCACCTGTCAGAAGAAATCCTTCCAGCCCTAGATCAGACAGGAGTGATACTTGTTATACATGCAACAAGCCAGGACATTTCAGCTATGATTGTCCTCAACTGACTCCTAAGGAAAGGGAAGGAAAGTGGAAGAAGAGAGACAGGAGGTTTGCAGATCAAAGGGCTTTGTTGGCAGACGAAAAGGAGCCAAAGAAATCATCATCATCATCCTCATCTGATTTTGGATCAGATGATGAAATCTGTCTCATGGCTAATGAGGTAATCTACTATTCATCTTCAGATAATGATTCTTGTCAGTCTGCATCTGATCATGACCAAACTGTTATCCATGAGTTATTGAGAGATTTAAAGACATCTCTGGCTGCTTATAAACAGCTAGAGACAGAGAATTTGGCTTTAAAGGATCAAATTCAAATTCTAATTAAAGGCAAGCAGGTGTTGAACTGTTCAGAAACTGAGGAAACATTCAAGGGGGAATGTTTTCCTCAGGCTGAGGCTAGTACATCAGCTAGCTTACCTGAAAGGTTGGAAAATGAATTGAAAACTTTAAAAGACAAATTTGAAGTAGTCTGTGCTGAAAATGAATCAATTAAGAAAGACAATGAGAAGCTTGTCTTCAAAATCAGTCAACTTAATAATTCACAGTCAGCAATAGACCATATCTTTAATACCTCTCAGAAATCCCATGACAAAACAGGTCTTGGTTATGATAGGAACAATAAATCAGATGAACAAAAACCTAGGAAATTTGTGAAAGCATCTGATCAATCAAAAGAGGTTAAAATTGGTCCGTGGAAACCAACTAGTCAGATAAGGACTGCATCTCCCAGCCTGAAAACAAAAATTCAGCTGAGAACTCCTTATCAGACTAGGAGAAACCCAAGAATCAAAATAAGAAGAAATTCTTATTATAATTCTTTTGATGAAAGGAGCAGATGCTATCCCACATTTCCTAAGATTAGGAAATTTACTCAATCTGAATACAACAAGTTATCATTCAAAAGTGATACAATTGTGGACAGATTTGGTAGAAAGACCAAGTCTGAATTATTGTTTAGAAATGAGATGTTTATTTGGTTACCTAAAGTGATACTTGACCTTCAAGGACCCAAGATCACTAGGGTACCTTACAACTGATCTGTTTTTCAGGATACACAGGGATCATCACTCAAGGAAGAGATTTTAGCTTCAATATGGTACATTGATAGTGGCTGTTCACAACACATGACCCATAACAAGAGGCTGTTATGAATTTTCCAAAGCATTGATGGTCCAAGAGTCTTATTTGGTGACAATAATTGTGGTCAGACTAAAGGTGTAGGTACTCTAATTATCAAGAATATTCAGGTATCAGAGGTATATTTTGTTGAAGGTTTGAAACATAATCTGTTATATGTTTCCCAGCTTTGTGATAAAGGTTTTCTTGTCAAATTTTCAAGGGATAAATGTGATATTTTAGATAATTCCTCAGATAAGGTACTTTTAACTGGCTTCAGACATGGTAATGTCTATGTGGCCAACTTTAATAGTTGTCCCAAAGATACCTGTCTGATAGCTAAGGGTGGAGAAGATCTCAGCTGGCTATGGCACAAGAGGCTTAGTCATCTGAATTTCAAGACCCTTAGTAAGCTGGCTAAAAAGAACCTTGTCAAGGGATTACCTGAAAAACTTTTATCCACTGATCTTAAATGTGATGCCTGTCAGAAAGGTAAACAACCTAGACACTCATTTAAGAGTATTAACTCCTCTTCATCTGAAAGAGTGTTGCAACTACTTCATCTGGATCTGTTTGGACCTGTTTCTCCTCTCAGTTTCAGTGGAAGGAAATATACTCTTGTTGTAGTAGATGACTTTTCTAGATACACTTGGGTTATATTTCTTTTCAAGAAAAATGAGACTATGAACAAGATCCCTGATCTGTTCAGACAGATTCAGAATGAAAAGGGTGTTAATATTATTAAAATACGGAGTGATAAGGGCACAAAATTTTTGAATTCTTGTTTATCTAACTTTGTCAATGAGTGTGGAATTATTCATGAGACATCTTCAGCAAGAACCCCTCAACAAAATGGAGTGGTTGAAAGAAGGAATAGAACTTTGAAGGAAGCAGCCAGGAGCATGTTAGCTGAGTATGATACCCACATAGGTTCTGGGCTGAAGCCATCAACACAGCTTGCTATACTCAGAACAGGTGCTTAGTTGTCAAAGACAAGGGTAAGACTCCATATGAGATTTGGAAGGGTAAGATTCCAAGAATCTCATATTTCAGAGCTTTTGGTTGTAAGTGTTTTATCCATAACAATGAGAAATCTAAGTTAAGAACTTTTGATGCTAAGGCAGCTGATGGAATATTCTTAGGATATTCTAACACTTCCAAGGCATTTAGAGTTTTTAACAAGACAACTCTTTGTGTGGAGGAAACCCCTCATGTTATTTTTGATGAGTTGTATTCTTTCTCAGATAAAGTGAATCAAATTTCTAAAAATCTAGATAAAATTGAACTGTCTAAGACTAAACATAGAACTGTCTATCTACCTAGTCTTGATTCAGAATCAGACGAAGAAGAATCCCCATCTGATAATCAGAAGACAACTTCTGATCAGACTCCATCAGATCAGACACCCTTGACGTCAGCTGATCAGCGGGGGTCAGCTGATGAAGGGGGAACGTCAGCTGAGGTTGAGTCAGAGGAGTTGCCTACTGAGACTCAAGATGAGGATCCTTCTCCTCACATAGGCAAAAGGATGAGGAGCTACCATCCATCTGATCAGATTATAGGAGACCCATCTAGTAGTGTGCAGACACGAATGATGCTGGACTCTGAAAGTCTTTTCAGCTGTTATGTGTCGCTTCTTGAACCCAAGTCTATTGAGGAAGCTCTATCAGACCCAAACTGGATAACTGCCATGCAGGAGGAACTGCATCAGTTTGAAAGGCAAAGTGTATGGGAATTAGTGGAAAGACCCTTACACAGAAAGATTATAGGCACCAAATGGGTGTTTAAAAACAAAACAGATAAGAACAACATTATTATCCGAAATAAGGCAAGATTGGTTGCACAAGGTTACTCACAGTCTAAGGGGATAGACTATGATGACACCTATGCTCCAGTCGCCAAATTTGAGGCAATAAGGTTGTTCTTAGCATTTGCTGCATATAAATCTTTCAAAGTCTTTCAAATGGATGTTAAGTCTGCCTTTCTTAATGGTGTGTTGCTTGAGGAAGTTTATGTGGAGCAGCCTCCTGGGTTTAAGATCAATAACAAGGTCTATAAACTCAACAAAGCTCTATATGGACTGAAACAAGCTCCCAGAGCTTGGTATGATACCTTATCTGATTTCTTGACATCAATTGGATTTTCAAAAGGCAAGATTGATAGAACTTTGTTTAGAAAGGAAGAAGATGGAAACATCTTATTAGTTCAAATTTATGTAGATGACATAATCTTTGGTTCACCTAATCTGAAATTGTGTGAAGAGTTTAGCATTCTCATGAAAAACAGGTTTGAAATGTCAATGATGGGCGAATTAACATACTTTCTAGGCTTACAGATAAAACAGATGAGTAAGGGTATATTTATACATCAGTCTAAATATGCTAAGGATCTGATTGAGAAATTTGGAATGACTACTAGCAGAGAAGTTAAAATACCTCTGGCAACTAACTTCTCTATGGATTCAGATGAGCAGGGGATACCCACTGATGCAACGGAGTATCGTGGACTGATTGGATCTCTTCTCTATCTCACTGCAAGTAGGCCAGACATAGCCTTTGCAGTTGGGGTATGTGCAAGATTCCAGTCTAATCCCAAGAAAACTCATCTGGAGACGGCTAAGAAAATTCTAAAATATCTCAAAGGAACCTTGCTAGTAGGGTTATGGTACCTAGCTGATGACAACCTTGAGCTGACAGGTTATTCAGATTCAGACTTTAGAGGATGTAAAATTGATAGGAAGTCCACTTCAGGAACTTGTCAATTTTTAGGCAACAAATTAATTTCTTGGTTATCGAAGAAACAGACATCTGTTGCCACCTCCACAACTGAAGCTGAATACATGGCAGCTGGAAGTTGTTGCTCACAACTCCTCTGGTTTAGTCAATAGCTTAGAGATTATAATATTCAAACATCAGCTGTTCCTATTTACTGTGATAGTAATAGTGCAATAGCAATGACTTACAATCCTGTTCTGCATTCTAGATGTAAGCATATAGATATTAGGCATCATTTCATTAGAGATCATGTTGAGAAAAATGACTTTAGAATTGAGAAAATAGCCACTGAATCACAAAGAGCTGACATTCTTACAAAACTATTAGCTGAGACTAGGTTTAAAGAATTGTGCTTAGAATTAGGATTACTTGATGCATCCTTAGCTGATTTCTAAAATGTTTACATCTGTTAATTGTATTTCTTATTTCTGGTCTTTTCTTTAAATTAATGTCTAGAAAGAATTATCAGACTAGATATGTGTCAAAGGACAATCAGGTAGCTGATATCATTGATCTCCTTTTTAGGAATCAAGAATCAAGGATTAGTCATATTGACCTTATCTGACTTGATGATTACTTATCTGACATTTGGTAAATCAGACTAGGGCACAATAGTCATCTGATTTCTAGAAAACAGATGACTACCTGCACCCTATCTGATCTACCCCAGCAACTAATAGTTTTGATGAGTTTGTTTGTAGGAACAGGTATATTAGACTAGTCTCATAAATCTCTTCATTCAGAAAACTTTCATCTTTGTTTTTCCTCAAAATCTTTGTTTTCAAATAAAATTCTTAAGTCTTTGTATTTCAAGTAAACTGTACTTTGTAACTAAAAACTGAAAATACTATGTTAAGCCTTAAACATTTGTGGTTTTCAAAAATCAGACTAGGAGAGAGTTTTTTAAGAATATAAGACAAGGTCATTTTGACCAAGTCTGATCTTATCAAGTCTGAAATAGAATACCTGAGTGTTAAGTAAGACACATCATTGCTTACGTTAGGTATACTAATTACTTCTGATAAAGTAAGTCTATTAGCCGTCTAATCCGTAGGATAAACGGTTACTTTTTACACAATTCAAGACGTGTAAAGGCCACGCGCCTGAATTTTAATCGACTTTCTCGCTAAACCGTCGATGTTTTACACGCGCCTTTTAAAATCAACGGTTTAAAATTAAAACTCTGAGATCGTGCCACGTTTTGCATTCCCACACTTTCCCTCTCTCTCCTCTGAGTTTAAAATCTTACCTTCTTCATTAAAAAATTTTCACTTTCACATTTCACTTATCAAAATCCTCTGTAAAAATACCCTTCTTACAAAAACTTATTCAAATGGCTTCTTCTTCATCCCAACCCCCTAAACCTCCCACTTATATAACTGCATCCGTTTCAAATTTCAAAATGAATACAGAGGCAGTTAGGAATAAACTCAAAGTCGAGATGTATGTCGGCTTTGAAATCACACAAGACAGGGAATCCAGCGAGATTCTAGGTCTATTGGAAGCATCAAGATTGCGAGGATATTGTTCACTAAAATCTGCAGAAAACCGAACGATGGATTTCATTGGGGCAGAGTTTTTGGCGAACAGTGAGTTCTTTGAGAATGGGTTCAGTACTACAGTAGAGGGTACTAGATTAGAATTTAAGGAAAATGTAGCTCGGATTTTGGATACATCGGCTGAAGGTGTAAATTCGTTGGTGTATAAGGAGGAGGAATGGGAGCAATCTTTTGATTTGTTTGCGAGGGTTACGTATAGGGGAACAAGGAGAGACCTGAAAAAGCATATGTTGAGAAGGAAGTATAGGCTGTTGATGACTATAGTGACTAAGTCAATTCTGGGTGATCAGAGTTCACATGACGGAGTTACAAAGTCTAAATTGTGTTGTATGCGGGCTATCTATGATGGAATAAGGGTTGATTGGGTTGAACTGCTATTTAGGAGGTTGAAGGAGGAGAAGGTGAGGTTGGTATATAACCCTACTGTTGGTGATTGGGTTCCTCAGTCTACTGTGAGTCTGTTCAACAAGATCACAGTACTGATGGATGGGCTGAACAAGAGGATTCAAACAAGGGAAGGAAAGAAAAGATTCTTAAAGCAGAAGGGGTTGCTGACAAAGAATGAAAGGTTGGGTGGTTTGCCAGATTCAAACGATGAATCGGATGAGGCACGGGCCCAGAGAAATGAGGCTGCAGCAGCTGGGGTGCAGAGGCAGCCAGCTGAGGTACCAAAAGTTGAGGTACCCGAAGCTGAGATACCGGCAGCCGAGGTAGAGGCACCAGCTGCACAGCCAGCTGAGGAAGCAGCTGGGGTGGAAACAGAGGTTGCTCAACCACTCCAAAGGAGGACCAGGAGAAGGCTGGTCAAGGCTGCTGATATAGTTGGGGAATCCTCCTCAACTCCCTCTAGTCTGCTGCCAGAAGAAGCTACAACACTACAGATAGCAGCAACAGTGGAGGCTGAGACGGAAGTGCTGGAGGATCCCAGCTCTGAGCGAACCGCATCTGCCGAGAGGCAAGCCTCTCCAGGTACATCTTCCAACATCTCTTCGTCAGATAAATCCCCCACCCACCTTGGCGATGAAGAAGTATCCCAGGCTGGTACTTCTGAGCCTCTGAAACAGCCTACTCCCGATATTATCAAAATTCAAACTACTTCACCCCCACCTCATCTCCCTTACCTGAAATACCTCCCACCTCATCTCCCACACTTGATATCCCTCCCACCACTACTCAACCATTTGATTTCCTTGACTTCCTCTCCACTAAATATCCCACTCCCTCACCCCAAATCAGTCCAATACACACTCCCAGACCTGATGGCTCTGTAGGAAGCTTCGAGCTCTCCCTACGATCAGATACCAGAAGGAGGTTAGCTGAGCTAATTCCTGAACTTCAGTCTAACCCTGAAGTAATGAAGGAATCCATTGAGATCTGGCTGGTCCATCATCTGCGGACTGGAGACCTGGAGGAGATGAGCCTGTTCATCAATGAAGTAGGCTGGGACAACTTCATCTCCTGGGAGAAGGTTATTCTGGAGTCTACTGGAATCACATCTATATCAGTTATCCTATCAGAGGAGCAGCTCTTGAATTTCCTGAGAAGCCGCCTTGGCTTGCCTGAAACCTCACCCGCCGCCCCTCCCAGCAGCCCAGGATCCACCTTCTCTTCAATACTGAATCAGCTGGAGAAGAGGGTAGAAGATAAGTTCACCCAGATGCTAATGATGAAGACTGCAGACATTGTAGACTCTGTCAGTGTAACAATGAAAGACATGCTAAAAGCATCTGAGGTAAACCTCCTATCTTCTATTTCCAATACTATTAAGATGAGTGTCAAAGAAGAGTTGGCTGAAGTGAAGAAGGAGGTTGGAGAGCTGAAAATTCAAACCCAAGCTGACAATCAGCTGCTGGCCGATGAGATCCTTCTCAATCAATCCTCAGCTTCCACCTATTTTACTATTATCAAGGAGCAGCTTGCTATGCTACTTGATGATGTTAAAAAAGGGGGAAGATGTGGAGGTCGTGAAAGCCGAGCTCAACCAGATCAAACTTTCAGCAGCCAGCCAATCAGATGAGCTCACTGCTTTAAAGATAAGGATAGAGCAGATTGAGGAGGCAATCAGGGCAGATGAGCTGACCAGAAAGAAAGAAGCTGAGCTGAAATCTGAAAGGTACATGGCTAAGATCAGAGAGAGAAAGGAGGAGGCTAGAGCCAAAGCTGAGGCTGAAAAGGGGAAAGGGAAAGAGCTGGTGCTGGTGGAAAAAGAGAAAGAAAAGGAGGTAGAGAAGGTCGTGTCGCCTATCAGGCAGAGTCTGATGTCCAAAGCTGCTGGAAAGAGGCCACTTGAGAAATTAGTCGAGCAGCTTAGGATAGAGGCAGAAAGGGACCGACGGATCAAGGCTGAGAAGGTATATTATGGCCGGACGGAAGCCAGAAGGAAGATTAAGTCGGCAAAGGAGGCTGGCCGAATTTTTTACCGGTTCCAGAAGAAGTGGGTAGTCCCATCAGCTGGAGGAGGAGCAGAGGCAGCTTGGATCAGACCTGCAGAAAGAACTGATGTTCCCCCGAAAATGATTGCACATCCATCATGGGCAGCTGAATACATGTAGTACGAGGCTAAGTGGACCTTCTTCTGGTACATATGCAAAGGAGTTGGAGCATCATCAGACAATGAGACAATTGCTTGGCATGACTGGATGGAGAAGGAAAATCCGAGCTTGTACCAGAAACTTCTTGATGAAGGAGATGAATGGTACAACGTGGATTTGGTGGCTCCAGACTACTCATCCATCCCAATAAAACTGAATGATGATGGCTCGATTGACAAGGAGTGGATCAGGTCAACTATCAACTATGGTATAAATCAAATAAAGTTGACTGATCCAAAGGAAATTGCTGAGCTGAGGACGAGGATATTCGATTGAATGCAACTTCCAGAGAAAGATAGATGGACATATTAGATAAGCCTAAATCTTCTTATCTTTTATTTTCTTATCTGTTCCATATGTAAATCTGTAAATGAGTTGTATATGAATGAGATGACTGGTTCTTATCTGATTTACTTGTTTGTTTTAAAGGTTTTCTTTATTGTTTTAAGAAACTTTAAAATTTTTCTAAGTATGAACCATCTGAGAAAATTTATCATCTCAGACTCAATTTTTGCAAAATTTTTCTTAAGTCTAATTTTTTTTTTTTTAAAGTCCTAAGACTTAAATTTTTTTTATCTTTTGAAAAAGTCTTAAGACTAAAGAATTTTTACTTCAAAAACTTTTTAAGTGTGAATTAAAATGCTTCAATCTGAATTGATAGTGTGAATGTGTTATAACATGCTTATCTGACTATCTTGAATAACTTTGACTAACATCAGCTGTGAGTATGTTTCTTTTATAGTTTTAACATCATCAAAAAGGGGGAAATTGTTAGATCAAGTAGAGTTTTGATGAGTTAAAAGAACAATCCAGATGAGCAGACAACGTTGATGAACAGCTCAGATCAGAGTTAGGTACTAAGCTGATCAGACTGGGTCTAGAGTTAATTAAGTCAGCTGGAGATCTAAAGCTGCAAGTCATCTGGAGACAAGCTCAAGTTTAGTCATCTGCAGGAGACGATCATGAAGAGCTCAGATAAGGTCAAGACAAGCTGAGTAGAATAAGAAAGGCAAGTCTTCACCAAGTCAGCTGCAGATGAGTAGGAAAAATCAGCTGATGTCAAGAACAGTTTTCAAGATTAAGTTTGTTGAGCAGTTTCCAGTTTGTTAGAACTGACTAACAAACTAACTGTCTTTTCAGACTTATAAATAGGTCTAGATTTTATTTTTCAACACACTTATGCAAATCTGATTTTTCACACTATTCACTATTCAATTCACAAAGTATTTTCCAAAGAGTTTTAAAATATTTTCTAAGTGTTTTGTAGAACACTTCACTTCACATCTTCAAAAACACTTCTTATTCTTAGAGTTAGATTTTAGAAGTTTGATTAGCATTCTTGAAGGATTGAAGATCAAGTTGTAAGTTGTAAAGATTGTAAAGTAAGAAAGTAAGCAGCTAGTGGAGACCCTTCTTCAAAGTTTGGAGAAGGAGAGTGGATGTAGGATTGTTATAATCTGAACCACTATAAAATCTGGTGTTCTTTACTGCTTTCATTTATATTTCTGTTCAAGTTATAATCTGTTGTTCAAACTTTAATTTCAGAATTAAGGTTAAGATCTGAATATCAGTGTTGCTTTTGATCTTATTAAAAGTTGAGTTTAATCTTGAATTCCGCTGTGTACTTTGGTACTTTGAATAAATTTTTGATAGATTTGAAAAATCTCAAAAATCTATTCAACCCCCCCTTCTAGATTTTTGCTAGAAGGCTGATACACTTCTCACCTAATCTACTCAACTAATCGGGACCAACATATAAGTTTGGTTACAGTATAGTATTATTTCAGATACTGTATAATATTAGTATTATTAACAAAATAGTATAGTATTAGTTTAACTACAGTATAGTATTAGGTAAAAACATTGTGCACACTATTTTTTAGTGTGCACAATGTGCACACAAATATTTGCCTAACTTTATTTATACCAAAACTAATTTTCAATGTTTAATATATATTTATAAAATTGTACTAAGGATGCACGAATACACATAAGATTGATTCTTTCAGAGAAACATGGTGTTGGTCCCAAGATTGAGTATTTAGTGAAAAACAAGTGAACCTTCTAGAGATAATCTAGAAGGGGGGGTTGAATAGATTATCTATATCTTTTGCAAAATTCAGATTATCAATTCAAATTATCAAAGATGAACAGCGGAAACAATTTTAAACTCAATCTTTGAAATAGGATATAAAAGCAGTCTAAAATAAATTTACTTGAACAACAGATTATTAACAGAAAGATAAATGCAGAAAGTAAATGACAAAGAATTTATAGTGGTCAAGATCAAATGATCCTACATCCACTCTCCTTCTTCAACTTGAAGTTCTTCAACTTGAAGAAGGGCCTCGACTCACTTACTTACTTACTTACTCACTGATGATTACAATTACAAGGAATGACGATCTTCATTTTCAATCTATCTTCAAACTATCAATCTAACTAGTAAATCTGGAAATACAGTGCAGATTATGTTTCGAAGATGTAGAGAGAAGTGTTCTTTAAACACTTAGAAAACTATGAAAACTTTTGAAAACTTGTGAGTGCTTATAGAAAATGTGAATTTCAGAGTGAAGAGTGCTAAGAGTTTAAATAATCCTTCTATGAACTGTGCTTACTTCTATTTATAAGTCTGTAGGACGGTTAGTTTATTGTAACAAACTAAAAACCACTTAACAAACTTTTCTTTAAAACCGTCTTGATCTCAGCAGATCTTGAGTTAGTCGTCTGCTTGCTGACTTGGTGAAAATCTGTCTTTCTTATTCTACTCAGCTGGTCTTGACCTTGTCTTGAGCTCTTCATTATTCTCTCAAACAGATGACTTCTTCAAGACTGAATTCAGATGACCTTCTTCTTCCTGACCTCAGCTGACTTCATTAGCTTTACCTAGTCTTATCAGTCCTGTTCTAAGCTCACTACATCAGCTGGCCTATACAATCTCAGTTGGTCATTTTACGTACATGAGTTTGTCTAGTCTATACAATTTAACTCATTAAAACTAAAATCCTGATCTAATAATTTCTCCCTTTTTGATGAAGTTAAAACTACAAGAAAGAATCAAACTCACAGTTAGTGTTAGTCAAGGTTATTCAAGATAATCAGATAAGCATATTAAGCACGTAAGCACCTTTTACTCAGATAAGTTCATATAAGAGCACTTAATCATACTTAGGAAAATATTCATACTTAGTCAATTTTCACACTTAGAAAATTTTTCACGAAAATCTTAAGAAAACTTTTCAAGTTAAAAGTTTTTATCAGATTAACAACACTTAGAAACATTTCCTAAAAAAACTTTAAGTTTTGAGACTTAGAAAATTTTGAACTTCTGAAAGTAAAGGAAGCATAAATCATAAAACATCAGATAGATTCAAAACATCTCATATATTTATTAGATAGGAATTACAATTTACAGATTGAAGCACTTAGATAATCAAAAGATAAAAAAAGATTAAGCTCTTATCTAAATTCCCCATCGATCTGATTCAGGCACCACCAGCCAATAAAAAACTCTCCTCCTAAGCTGCTTCAAGTCCTCCTCTTGAGTGAATCCAGACTCGGTCTCCGCCCTTTGTACGATTCCCTTGACCCAGTCTAGGTCAAGAGTCTCGTCTGCTTTCTTGGCTGGAACCGCAAACTCGAAGGCTAGAGCAATCAAGTTGACGTTGAACTTCTCATCAGCTTCAATGAGCAGCCGACGATAGAAGTCTTCATCAACCTTCTCGATCCATTCATGCCATGCTAGGTCTAGATCCTGCTGAGTGGCTCCTGGAGCTTTGAGAATGTACCAGAAGTACATCCACATCGCATTCAGGTTCTTGTCTTTGTATTCTTTGGCGTATTGACCACAAGCCATCTTCAGAGGAGCTGAGGTGGTGTGGTATGGCCTGAAGTTTTCATCACCTTGGCCTTTTATCAGCCATTTCCTTTCAGTTTTCTCCAGGTGACGTTTGAACCCTTCTCCAGCTTTTTTAGCCTCTTCTTCTCATTCTTTCCTTAGAACTCCTTTTCTCTTATGATTCTTTTGATCTGTTCTTCCAAAAGATTCGAGAAGTCAGCTTTTCTCTTACCCTTGCCCTTGGTAGCAGCCTTTGTGCTGATATCTGCTGATCTGGGCTCCTCAGCTGCTATCTTCTTTCCCTTACCCTTGGCCTCAACTTGTTCTGATTCTTTTAACCTGACCAAGAGTCTCTCTGATCTTTCCTCCTCCTCCTTTTTCCTTCTCTGCTCGTCTTCCCTCATCGCTTCCTCTATCTTACTCACCTGGGAGTAGTCAACTCATCTGATTTAATTCGCACATCTTCCTTGGCTGCCTCCAGATCAGCTGCACTGGCCTTAGTGCTCGGCTCTTTCTTTGTCTCCTCAACTGCAGCTGTGAGGGCTTGTCTTCTTTCTTCCTCCTCCTTTTCCCCCTTTTTGACTTCATTGGACAAGTCCTTCAGCTTCGTGTTTAGATCTGAGCATTTTACTCTGAAGTCAGACTTGTCCAGGGCCAGCTCATCTACCACTATGGTGTTATACTCTTTCACCTGATCTTGCAGCCCTTGCACCTCCTCCTCAAGTGCCTTTACTTTTTCAGCCAAGACAGAGTTAGTAAAGGAAGTAATTTTATCTGTTAAATTTACCTCGACTTCCCTCATGCTAGCTATCATCGTCTCCGTCACAGCTTCTACCATTCTCTTCATCTTCTTCTTCATCTTCTTTTCAATTTTGGCGAAGATCGAAGAGAAGGCAGATGCGGGGCTCAAATCACTGTCGTCGTTCTCAGGTGAGGATTCAGACGAGGAGGGGGTTTGTGGTTCTTTTGAGGGTGGTGGAGGGGAAGGGATGCGGACGAGTTGGGAGAGGTGTTGATTAGACTTGAGGGAGTGGGGTGGTTTGAGTTTGTGGGAGGGGAGTAGATTGGGTTTTAGGAAGTGGGATGGGAGAGGATGATGTTAGAGTAGGTGAGGTTTGAGCAGGTGAAGATGGGGTTTGTTGGATGGGGGATGTTGTGGGTTGATATGAAGATGGAGTAGTTGTGGTGGTTTGGTCAGCTGGGGTGGAGGTTGGGATCTGTATGGTTGGGGTTGGTGTTTGGACTGTTGTGGGCGACTATGGCTGTTGCAGAGTCTCCGAGGTGCCAGCTGGGCACACTTCTTCATTGCCAGGCGGGAATTGGGAAGAGATAGAGAGGGATGAGTTGATACTTTCTTCCCTTATGGGGGATAGAGCAGCTTCCCTAGTAGGAGATGGAGGCACCTCAACCTGGCTAACCTCAGCTGCTATCTGAAGAATGGACACCTCCTCAGCCAGCAAAGTTGTCTCCACAGACTGCTGCTCCACCTCCTCAGCTTGTGAGGACCCCTCATCGGACGATCCAGATGACCTAGATCTCCGCCTCTTGGATGCCTTTGATTTCCTCCTCAACCTCCTCTGAAGAGGAACCTCATCTTGTTGCTCCTCTTGAGCTACTTCCGAGGGAACCTCCTCAACTTCGGCTGTGGGAGCAGCCTCAGGCTCAGCAGCTGGTCTCCTTGCTGACTCTTCTTCAGCTGTCAGCCGCTGGTCACGAGCCTCATCTGACTCGTCATCTGAATCAGGTATTCCCCCAATCTTCTTATTCTTAAATAAAATCCCCTTTTATCTAGAAAATTTCTTCGCCCCCACACCCCAATCTACCACCTTGTTCAAGCTTTCAATTAATATAGTAATTTTATTAAACAGACTTACTGTAGTGAGAGTGGTCCATTCTGTGGTGATGGGATCATACGTCAATCTCGCCTTTTCCTCTTTCAGCCTTTTTATCAGCAAATCCACCCAGTTAACTTGTACTCTGTCAATGATCGCCCTCATACAACACAATCTGGGTTTTGACAACCCATCATGTGAACTCTGATCACCCAGTATCGATTTTGTCACTATCGTCATCAGGAGTCGAAATTTCCTTCTCAATAAATTCTTCTTCAAGTCCCTTCTCGTTCCCCTGTTTGTCACCCGAGCCACCAAGTCAAATGACTCCTCCCAGACATCCTCTTTGTAACTTAGTGGGTTCACTCTTTCCATCGATGTGTTAAAAATTCTGGCAATGGCTTCCCTGGTATATGACAGTTGGGTACCATCCACCTCCGTGTCGAAACCATCGTCAGAAATTATTGGTCCCGATTAGTTGAGCAGATTGGATAAAACTTGTACCAGCCTTCTAGGAAAAATCTAGAAGGGGGGGTTGAATAGATTTTTCAGATTTTTACAAATCTTTCAAAATTTATTCAAAGCACCAAAGTGACACAGCGGAAATTCAATTTAATCTCAACTTTATTAAGATCAAAAGCAAACTGATAATTTGGTTTTAACTTTAATTCTGAAATTAATCATCAATTAATAAACTGGAAATTGAAATAACAAGTAAGTAAAAGAAAGCAATAAAGAACAACAGATTTATAGTGGTTCGGATTATAAAAATCCTACATCCACTCTCCTTCTTCAAATTTTGAAGAAGGGTCTCTTCTATCAACTTACTTACTCACTTTCAATCGTACAGCTTACAATTTACAAAGATCTTCAAATCTTCAAACTCCTAAACAATTCTGTGAAATCTAACTCTAAAATAATAGAAGTGTATTTGAAGATGTATGAGAAAGTGTTCTATAAACACTTAGAAAAATCTATGAAGAAATCCTTGAAAACTATTTTGTGCTTTTTGGAAACTTGGGATTTGAGAGAATATCTTGCTGAATTGATAACTCGTGTGTTCTATATGTTTTTAATGAAGTGTTGATTGGAGTGTATAGGGTAAGAACTTTTAAGACCAATCGCAAAATATCGAACCCAAGGGAGAAAGTATGCAAACGAAATTCAAGGATAAGAGTTCTAGATGGCTAAAGTTGCAACAAGATAGAGGACTAAAATCTCTAAGAATGCAAGAAATTAAATGGCAAGATTATGCAAACAATATATCAAACACCTAAGATGCAATAACAAATATACTAAAATCAATTGGGGATTTGGGTGCAAGGGATAATCTCCATCAAGGAATCCATGATTAACAAGCTATGATTGTATCCAAATGCAAATCAATCAAATTAGAAAGCATAAACCATCATGAAATTAATCACTCCATTAATATCACAATGCCTAATGTGAGTATCCTTAGTTCTTCCCATCTCTCAATGTAGAAGTCCCCAATTCATACAATCATGCAAAATTGAAACCCGATTAACACCTAATCACGTTAGCTCAACTCTCGCCTATTACTTGGGTGATCAACCATTAATCAAAAGAGACAACTTTTTATGAAGCACAATTAAGAATCACAATTAGGAAGCAAACTAATTCAATTGATCACAATTATCAACAATCATAGCATGAGTCAATCACTTCATCCCTAATTTCAATTATCCCAAGCACAAAGCTATTAGCCCATGGTGCTACAAGCAAAAGCCATGGGTAAAAATTCTAAGAAAGCAATTAACAATCTAATCAACACAAGCAATGAATTAAAGAGAGCAAAGGGTAAGAACATCATCAATTGAGCTTCAATATACAAAAATAGGAATGATTAATCTTCTACAATGCTTGAATTCAACTTCTCTTCTCCCAAATCACAGTTGGAATCTTCAATTACAATGAATCAAAATGCTAATATAATGGACTAAAAGTAGAATCTAATCTAATTCTAACAATCTATAGCAATTACAATGGAAATCAAGCTACAAAGTGAAAAATTCGCCTATGGAACCTCCTGGAAACTGCTCTAAACTGCTAGAATCAAGTTATGCTCTGTTTTGGCTTCAATGGGCTTTAAAACTGTAAATTTCGGTTTTTGGCACTCCTCGACTCGAGCTTCAGGCCCTCGAGTCGAGGCCTAAGAGTCGCATCCACGCTTCTTCAATTTTTCTCCTGCCTCGAGTCGAGGCTCAGCCCTCGACTCGAGGATCCTGCCATTTCTTCATCCCTCGACTCGAGGTTCCTCCCTCGAGTCGAGACTGCTGCATTTTTGAAAATCCTTTCCCTCCAGCCTATCCCTCGAGTCGAGGTCCATGCTCCCTCGACTTGTGCTCGAGACCAGGGAAATTTTCTCGAGATTGGCTTCGGGCCCGACCCCCGTTTTTGTCTGGTATGTTCGTCTCTTCATTCTAAGAATAACGGTACTCTCAGTTTGGAAAAATTCCGCCGATTTACCTGCAAAACGGACGAAAAACATCAAAAACTCATAAAGTAATACTTTTTAGGCAAAAGAGTGATACTATTCACATTTATGCACAAAAATCACACTTTAACTCACTTTTTGCACTAAAATAAGCCCTAAAAACATTTATCAATTCACTCCAATCATACCCCCAAACTTGAATTGTTGCTCGTCCTCGAGCAACGTAGAAACTAAGAACAAAGAAGTGAATTGATTGCAATTATGTCATATGGCACCATAGATGAAATAAAAGACAATCGAACTCATCAATGAACATAATTATCAATGCAACTATCCACTGGCAATCAAGATGAATCATGCTCAAACAAATGCTCAATCAAACACTTAACACATTGCTCCTTCCATGGAGTGTTTCACTCTTCACTCAAGTGTATAAAGGTATAAAACACTCAATCATCAAATTCAGAAACTTGCACACCATATGCTTGCCAAAAGACTTAATCTCAATCAAAATCACTTGTGATCAATCAAGAATCAAAGAGGTCTTTCTCTAGGTTGTAATGTAGGCTCTTTGGAAAGGTGGAATGTTTTTGGATAAGAGTGACTAAGTAGTAGAGACTTGAATGTAAGCTAATCAATACAAATGCACATCTCTTCTCTTTTCATCAAGTAACACTCTTTCTCTTTACTTCAATGATTAATCCACCATTCACTTGAGCTTTCTTTTCACTTAAGCTCACAAATTGAATATCTCTTTTCATTCACATCATATTTTTCTTCACAATTCAATTTTCCACAACCGTTTTCTTCTTTTCATCACTTAGCTCATCATCTTCCCACACTTAGCAATCAAATCACCATCATTAGCCAACATTCAAGCTCAACTAAATATAGGACAAGAAAGGCTCATAAAAATAGGCTAAATGGTTTCAATTTCACTTAGCTTGTCAAAGAATATGGATCATAAGGCTCAACATGGCTTACTAAGGAAATCAAATGTATTTGGTGGGAAAAATTTGGCAAAGTGACTAATCATATCAAACATGGCCTCTTATCACTTTCAAGACATCATACAAAGATCAATATCAACAAGTCTAGTGGCAAGTTCTAACACACAAATCATGAATGATACACTCACAAAGAATATCAAATCAACCGTATAAGATGTACGATTATTAAGGCACAAAAGCTCACGGGCTTAAATTGAGCAATGAATCAAGCATTTTCAATCACATTCATCTTTACACAATTAATCAAGAATGCTAGCTTCAAGCTACACATCAACTCATGATCAAATCAAAATTCAATAAGTCTTGCAAATCAACACAAGTGCTCATGTACATAAATCCAAGCATACTCACTACCACATGAATAATACTCAAAGATATATCAATAAATCCACAATTAAGCTCAAATCAAAGAATAAGGAATCAAAAGGATCATCTAGCTCAATAAGATCAAGAGAATACTAATCATCATCAAAATCATCAAATATTCCAATTCATCACACCATCAAGTTCACCAAAAGAAGCACAATCATCATAAAGAGTACAATCACCATCAAAAGTACAAATCATCAAGAAGATAGGAATCTAAAAACTAAGGATAGAGAATGAGGAATAGGGGATAACCCTAATAGTCTGACGGTGGCGGCGGAGGAGGGTAGTGTCCCTGCCCGAAATTCCACGAGCTCATCTGCTGTAGGAGGGCGTACATGTCATTTTGAGTCTTCAGAGACTCTTCCTGCATCCTCCTAGTCTCTTCATTAAACCTACGAGACTCCTCCATCATCCTGTAGCATTTGGTACATCTCATCCTGGCGGGTCATGCTCTCAATATGCATCCTCTGACTATCCGCCCACATCTGCTCAGTCAATACCCACGGCCTCTGAGATGAACTACCCGCCTCATACTCACGACTCCTCATCTCGTCCTGCTAGTACATGTTGATCTCCGGCTGGTAATCCTCATCAATCTGTACAGGCGGCTCCTCCTGCTCTGGCTCCTCGTCATCCTCAGCCTCAGAATCATCCTCCTCCTCAGCCTCTGCACCCTCTACAACACCCTCATCATCATCATCAGAATCAGATCCTGACTGCTGGCCATCATTATCATCGTCTTCACCCTCATCTCGGAGAACATCCCCATGCTCTCTCGTATAAGCATCTATAGCATCAGTGTGACGCTGTGACCACATGCGCAGATTGATGGTCACGAAAGCAGTAGATCCAAATACCGTCGTCAACCTCTTATTAGGAAGAGGGAATCGGCCACCGTGGTGCTGCTGGAAACACCACGTCCTATCAATGCGATCAAGTGTCCTCATGCATCGCATGGTTTCGGTAGTAAGATCTGGACCATCTAATGCTGCGAGGTTGTGAGTGGGGATACCGAGATGCTCGGCTATCAAAGTAATCATGCCTCCAAAGTTAATCTTCTTGAATTTCGTACTTGTAGCTCTCTCAAATAGGTAGCAAAGATACGCAGCCGCATTGAATCGAACCCCATGCAAGAAGCATCAAATGACGTACAACTCCTCGGATACCACAGCTCCTCCCTCCGATCTCGCGAATATAGTGCTCGCGAGAATCTTCTCCAAGTATAGGACTACCGGGTTACGGATGTGAGTGCTCTTCGATTTTCCAGGAACGAACTCAGGCTGGCTCGGTGCCCCTGAATCTGAAATACGCCTCCAAAACTTCTTGGCGTTGTACTCTTGCCTTATGTTAAGCAATGATCTGTCGGGGTCAGTGGGTGTGCCAAGGATCTCGTTGACCTCATCCAAAGTCAACTCATACTCATTCCCCATGAGCTCGAAAGTAATTTTCCTAGCAAACTTGGCCCTCCTGGCCTTATGGACCTTAACCGTGCAAAGGAACTCTAGGGTGAGTCCGAGATGAGTCCGAGGCCTCTTGGCTAAGAAGCCTCCCATGCCTACTTGCTCAAAAATTCGAGGAATATCATCCTCGATCCCCATGGATAACATGCAGTTATGATCTACTAATCTGGTCTTGACCACTTTCTTGTAAAGCTCGGCATAGAGAATAATATGCTTCCTCCATTTGTAATCGTCCCATTGAATTCCAAGTTCAGCGGGTATCCTATGTGCAAATCGGATAGCCTCCTCTCTCTCCCGGATTTCTGCATCCGAAAAATTGTGGCCGTCAACTCCCCTAAACATCGTTCCTGCCAAAAATAATCCAAAGAGCACAAATTAGTCCCACAATTAAAATGCAAGCTCAAAATATCACTCTAACCATGGACGAGTCAACAATAATATATCCAATCCCAACAAAATTCCTAGTGACTAGGCAATAAACCCCTACAATGAGTCAAAGAGTCAACTCAAACAAATACCATCAATAGAAGTGTTCAACTACTCCTCAAAATATACGTACTTAACTAGAATGGCTTTAGACAATGAAAATAAACCATGTAGGCTCACCAAAATCATACAAATATGCTCCACAAATACATCGAATAATAACAAGCCAACTAGCAGGTAATTCAACACATAGCATCACCAAAAATTGCACTTCCATCATCAATACTCAACTCAACTTGACCACTTATACCAACATTTGCACTAGGAATTCCTAAAAAGTATGCCAAAAATCACATTTCAAGCCAAATTCCACAAATAAACGAGCAACAAATCATTTACAATCCTAAACATGCTCCTAAAATCCTCAATTAATTCAAATATTCTCAACAATGGCTTCAATTTATCAAAATCAATCATGCATACCAAGTGGCTTCGATCGAGGAGACCGGGTTCTCTTCCTTTATGCTCATTTTCACCAACTTTTAAGCTCTCCTTTCCTTCTCGATTCCTTAATTCTCTTGCAATTTCGATCCTTTTTCCATTCTCGTAGTGAATATACCTACATACGGGCACCAATAGTCATCAAATAATCATCACTAAGAGATGCATTTCTACTCTAAATGGCAAACACCCCCAAACTTGAATGAAGATATGCATTCAAAATTTGGTATGGGAATGATACAAGTATGCAACCCTTAAATGATATTAACAATTAAGCTCAATATCCCAAATATACTTCATCCATCAACTAACATATTCTCCTAAGCATGAGCAATTCCCAAAAATCCAAAGCAAAAATTCCACAAAAAGGACAAAACACAAAAACACAAAACAAACACACCAAAGCAAAGAAATGATGGGTTGCCTCCCATCTAGCGCTAGGTTTAACGTCCTTTGCCGGACGGAACTCAAAGAGTTCATACTTCCCTTTTTTTGTCAATGTGAGGGTCGAACTTGTGCTTCACTAGATGTTCCTTTGCAAAAAGGCAACATCCCTACTTGTCCTCTAGGAGTAGCTTTCCTCCTTCTTTGATTTCTTTAACCGTAAGCACCTCCTTGGGTCTTTCGACTCCAAGTAGCCGACTCCAATTCGATTCACACCACACCACTTGATCTCCTATTTCAAAACTTTCCTCCTTTTTCTGAAGTGGTGCCTTTCTCTCAACCAAGACCCCCTAACTTGAGCCATGC
Organism: Paraleonurus japonicus; assembly: GCA_030762865.1. Lineage (NCBI taxonomy): Eukaryota > Viridiplantae > Streptophyta > Magnoliopsida > Lamiales > Lamiaceae > Paraleonurus > Paraleonurus japonicus. The sequence goes on along the minus strand of CM061055.1, from coordinate 21,057,864 downwards.
TCAAGTTTGGTTAAATCTTTCTCACCTTCTTCCTTCTCTTTTTCACCGGGGTCAAGCAAAGGGTCCTTTGTCGCTTTCTCCTTCCTACAATCATCAAGGGAAACACAAGACTTGTTAGAAATGATCTTACAAGAGAGAAGGAAATGCTCATTAACTAAAGGATTAGTAGAAGTAATTGGTGTAGAAACTTCCCTTTCAATGGAAGGGCATTCATCAACAATCTCTATGTATCCACACGTCTTCTTCTCTACCTTGCTTTGAGCAACCTCTTCTTCATGAACTCTTGTAAATGTAACTTCATCACCATTTGAGCTCAACTTAAGCTCTCCTTTCTCCACATTAATCATAGCCTTACCCGTTGCAAGAAAAGGTCGACCAAGGATGATCGGTGCCTTAAGTTCCTCCTTCATGTCTAATACAATGAAATCCACCGGCAATATGAGTTTAAAACCCCTACTAACACATCTTCAATAATCCCTAATGGTTGAGCATATGATTGATCCGCTAATTGAAGATTGATGTTTGTAGGAATCACCTCCCCTAGATCTAATTGCTTGAACACGGACAATGGCATCACATTAATACTTGCTCCTAAGTCACACAAGCCTTGATTGTTTACCTTTTCTCCAATCTCACATGGGATAATGAAGCTTCCAAGATCCTTTTTCTTTTGTGGCAAGTGTCTCTCCAAGATTTCTTTGCATTCTTCCACTAGCTTGAGCATCCCCTTTGTTGGAACCACCGATCGCCGACTCTACGAAACTATCAGACTCGGGATCATAATCACACAAACGCAGCGGAAAGAATTGTACCTTTATTCACCGTAATAGGTGAAGACAAACCAGTTCTAAGGTCAGAACTGCGATCGAAGGATGAGCCTCGAACCTCACGGTCTTCTGCCGTATTCCTATCCCTTTCCCTTGGACGTCGAGTGGTCGACGATCCTCCAAGGAATCAGAATCCGCCTCCCTCTGATCTCACGTTTTTTTTCACACACTGGAGACTCTGATGTTAGGGTTTATTTATAGGCTACAACAGGGACCCTAAGGAGGAATTAGGGTTGGGCCTCCTGATGGGCCTAAATATCCTGCGTTCAGTCCGAACACTTTACTTAAGCCCATCAATTATAACTCAGTCCACTAAAGAATTATAATTGAATTACCGTCCTAATCCCATATTATTATATGGGCTCCTTTATTATGTGTACGTTTATTTCCCCGTGTTTAAGATATCGAATGTCCATAAATTAATTAAATTACTGACAACTTAATTAATTTATATCTAATTCCAAGAGTAGTACCACTCATCTTAATTAATATGTCGGATTAAATCCACCTGCAGGGTTTACATAATAATCTTTATGAGCTCCTCAAGGGGACATCATCATCCTAAATAATTAGGACACGGATTCCTTCTATAATCAACAGCACACCATATAAACAATGCTATCTCCCAATTCACCGAGCCTATTGATTTAATAAATCTCACCCATTGGTAAATCAAAGAAACATACATTGAGTACACGTGCCCATTATTATATAGGGATTAAGAAGACGTACATTCATAACAACAGAGGTCTTGTTCTTTTATATAGTCAGTACAAATTGAACAACCTCATATGGTCCTGCTCAATACATATAAAATGTACTAGTGTAACTTTATAGTCAAGATAGACTAATACCAAATTACACTACAACCGTTCCAATGATTTGTCCAAATCCATTTTGGTTGTGAGCTATTATTTATAATCTATAAGGGCATCGATAACATGATCTTCTGTGTGACACCACACACCATGTTATCTACAGTATAGATTAATCTGGACAAAATAATGATATATATAACAATCATAAACAATAAGTATTTTGATCATAATGAATCTCATATATAAAAAAAATGTTCATACTCAAGAAAGATGTTCATACAAAAGCTAGGCTTATAGTATACATCCTAACAATCTCCCACTTATACTAAAAGACTATGCTTCCATAATTGCTGCCATACATCTGATTCCCATCCCTTCAACATGCCCATCAAAAGCTTTCGCTGGAAGAGCCTTTGTGAAAGGATCTGCTAGGTTATCCGCTGATGCAATCTTGGCGACAACAACTTCTCCTCGTTTTACGATGTCTCGTATCAGGTGGTACTTGCGCTCAATGTGTTTGCTTGCTTTGTGGGCTCGTGGTTCCTTCGAGTTTGCCACTGCACCACTGTTATCACAATAAATTGTGATAGCTTTAGGCAAACTAGGAATCACTTCTAAGTCCATCAAGAAGTTTCTGAGCCATACAGCTTCTTTGGCTGCCTCAGAGGCTGCTACATACTCAGCTTCCATGGTGGAGTCCGAAACGCATTTCTGCTTTACACTCCTCCATACTATGGCTCCTCCTCCCAAGGTAAACACATAACCCGAGGTAGATTTACTGTTGTCCCTATCCGACTGGAAATCAGAGTCTGTGTAACCCTCAAGAAGTAAAGTATTTGCTTGGTAAACCAGCATATAATTTCTAGTCCTTTTCAGGTACTTTAAAATATGCTTTACCGCAGTCCAATGTCCTTGTCCTGGGTTACTTTGATATCTGCTAACCATGCCCACGGCAAAACAGATATCTGGCCTCGTACATAGCATTACATACATTAGGCTTCCTACAGCCGAAGCATAAGGAACTGCCTTCATGTCCTCTATCTCCTTTGGTGTCTTAGGACACATTTCTTTAGATAAAGGTACTCCATGTAGAAAAGGTAGAAAACCTTTCTTAGAGTTTTGCATGCTAAAACGAGCCAAGATAGTATCAATGTATGAAGCTTGAGATAAGCATAACATTCTTTTCTTGCGATCCCTTATAACTTTGATCCCAAGAATATGTCCAACTTGTCCCAAGTCCTTCATATCAAACTGCTTGGACAACCATACCTTTACGACTGACAACACCTTGACATTGTTGCCAATGAGCAAGATGTCATCTACGTATAGTACAAGAAATACCACCACGTTTCCGTCACTCTTCTTGTATACACATGACTCATCCGAACATTGAATAAATCCATAAGACTGGATTACCTCATCAAAACGGATGTTCCAAGATCTCGAAGCTTGTTTCAACCCATAAATGGACCGATTAAGCTTACACACAAGATGCTCTTTGCCCTTTGCGATGAATCCTTCTGGTTGCTTCATATAGATGTTTTCTTTAAGACTTCCATTAAGGAAAGCTGTCTTGACATCCATTTGCCAAACCTCATAATTCATATGAGCAGCAATAGACGAAAGAATCCGGATAGACTTAAGCATGGCTACCGGCGAAAAGGTTTCCTCATAATCGATTCCTTCTTTTTGAGTGTACCCCTTCGCTACAAGCCTTGCTTTGAAAGTTTCTACTTTCCCGTCTGATCCTCTTTTTCTTTTGTAGACCCACTTACAGCCAATGGCTTTTACACCATTTGGTGGTTCTACTAGCTCCCAGACTTGATTAGAATCCATAGATTCTAATTCAGATATCATTGCTTTTTCCCAAGATTCTGCATCTTTATCTTGGAGTGCTTCGTCATAGCTCCGTGGATCCGATTCGTGTTCACGGTACTAAGTCCGAAGACTCTCCCAAAAACATGAATCTATCGGGTTGTCTAACAACCCTCCCACTACTGACGAGGCACTTGTGGTAATAGTGTATCATTAGTAGCGAGATGGTCTTTGACACATGTGGTATCTCATCTTGTACTCTTGGTACTAAGGTAGAAGTTTCTCCCCTTATTTCTTCTAAAATAATTTTACTCATGGGCTTGTGGTCCATTACATAGTCCTCTTCTAAAAATCGGGCATTTGTGCTAACAATTACCCTCTCGATCTTTAGGACTATAAAACAAACCACCTTTCGTTCCTCTAGGATAGCCCACAAACAGCCGAAACACGTACGAGATTCCAACTTATCAAGATCTCCTTTCAAAGACATGTCTTTGGACTACCCCATATCCGAATATGTTTGAGACTAGGCTTACGCCCATTCCACAATTCTGTGGGAGTAGAAGATCTTGTCTTAGAAGGAACCAAGTTCAAAATGTACGCTGCCGTTTCGTGGCATACCCCAAAACGAACTCGGCAATTCCGAATAGCTCATCATCGATCTAACCATTTCCAAGAGTGTCCTATTCCTTCGTTCCGCCACACCATTCTCGTTGGGGTGTACCAGTGCATAATTGGGATTGAATCCCAGCTTCTGATAAGTAATTCCTAAACTCTCCTAAGAGGTACTCGCCACCACGATCAGATCGTAGTGTTTTGATATATTTACCATGACGCTTCTCCACATCAGCCTTGTACTCTTTGAATTTATCAAAGCACTCAGACTTGCGGCGCATCAAATAAATATATCCATATCTCGAATAATCATCTATAAAAGAGACAAAATATTCGAAACTACCCCTTGCTTGAGTAGACATAGGACCACATAAATCAGAATGAACCAATTCCAACACTTCTTTGGCTCTATACCCCTTGGCTTTAAAAGGCCTTTTAGTCATTTTTCCTTCCAAGCAGGACTCGCAGGTCGGATAGTTTTCCACTTCCAATGAACTCAAAGGTCCATCGGCTATCAACCTTTGAATCCTACTCAAGTTAATGTGACCTAATCTTAGATGCCAAAGATATGTTTGGTTCATTTTTGAAGGTTCTTTTCGCTTATTTGAGTTAGAAGATGTACTATTAATTTCCATTTGTTACTTTGTGGGAGTTATTGGATTAAGAGTATATAAATTGCCAATCAACGTGCGAGAGCAAGGATAATAGCACTATTTTTCTTGACAACCACTTTGCTATCAAAAGAAACAGAATATCCATCCAAAAATAACTTAGAAACTGAAATCAAGTTCTTTCTAAAACAAGGTACGTAAAGAGAATTTCTCAAAACCAAAGTCTTATTCTTATTAAAAATAAATAAACATCTCCCATCGCAATACTGCTGCTACTCTCGTAGCGTCGCCCATGTAGATGGTAATCTCACCCTCACTAAGCCGCCTGGTTTCTCGGAACCCCGCAAAGAATTGCGGACATGATCGGTGGCTCCCGTATCTACACACCAGGTGCCGGTAGATAACACCGCTAAACATGTTTCAATAGTTAGTGAATAAGATATACCTTCTTTTTCCTTTTTACGGGGCAATCTACCTTCCAATGTCCTGGCCTGCTTGCACAAAAAGCATTTGCCCTTAGGCTTCTTCACGCCATTTGGTGGACCAATTTTCTTTGGTTCACCCGCTTTCTTTGCCAAACCAGCTTGTTTCTTTTTCTTCATCACTTTGCCTTTTGGCTTAGATGTAGAAACATTTTCAGCAATATAAGCTTGAGAAGCTTGACGAAATAACCTTTCTGCTTGCTTGGTTTCGTTCGGAAGTTCCGCCATCGAATACAACCTTTTGTTCATGTTGTAGTTCAGGCGAAATCGCTCAAAACTCTTAGGCGGTGTCCGGAGAACGATATCGACTGGGTTTCCCCATCGATTTCAGCTCCAAGGACTTCCATCTCATTCAAATGAGCCATCATCTTGAGGATATGATCCCTACGGGTGTCCCCTCTCATCATGGTGGTCGTCATTAAGTTTCTCATGGCTTCTTGCTGGCAGCCCGACTCGGTGTCCGAAGAGTTCTTTGAGATTGAGCATCATCTCATAAGCGAGAGGTCATGGCTCGATCTTGATGTTGCAGCACATTTGACATAGAAGCCAAAATGTAACACCGCGCCATCTCATCGCCTTGACCCACTTCTTATAAGCCTCTTTCTCCTCTTCACTAGAGTTTTCATCGGGTTTTCAGGACAAACCTCGGTGAGTACAAACTTGTACTCTTCAAAGATCAAGACAATGTCCAAGTTTCTTTTCCAATCAGTGTAATTAGGACCAGTAAGTTTGTTTTCTTTAAGAATAACAGCAAGTGGATTGAAAGCCATGATAAATCCTAAGAAACACGTAAATTCATTATGATCAAAATTAAGAATTTAAATCAATATTGTTTCCCTCAAACAATACAATTAAATTCACCAACACCTCAAAACACCGTGAAGTTTGTATGCCACGATAGTGTGGACGTATACTAATTCAATCATTTGCAAGAGGAGGTTTTAACCATTAATTTCATCATCTTGTCAAACAAAATAAAAATTAATAGTTGGTTTGTCTTTAGCCATACAAATAACAGCACTTACTCCGATGGGGAGGATACTGTTATATGCATCTAAGTGTATACCATTTCTTAATACCAAGTCAATTACCTAGGTTTGTGCCTCTTGGATGGAGAAGATAACACGCTCCTAAATAACTTACTTATAATTATCCATAAGGAAGTTTGATCTAGTGGTCCGCAAACAAACACATCCGATATGGAAGAAGGCACTTAAAACCAACGTTCATGTTTGAATGCATAACTTACAAACCAGAAATGGAGGCTATGGAATTTGTTGAAAAATAACCCCTCTCCCACTTAGTTATTTAACATGAGGGATATTAATATGCACGAAATATGAAACACATAAAGCATGCTAAACACAATAACACATATGAGAAAGAATAAACATGAAAAATAAAATTCCAACTATTATGGCCTCTTTCATGCTCCCATGTGCTTGAATGTTCGCCGTCAAACGGGGTGCGGGGCGGCGCCCGCAATACGGATCGACACAGGCCGCCAGTCGCGGGGTGCGGGCGCGCGCCACAAACGGGTGCGGGCAGCGCCATGCAATACGGGGATCGACCTGGTTCCTCCAATGACCATCCTAACCTGTTCCTATTACAGTTTTATCCAACGATCCTATACATCATCTAGATCGAAATAAAACCTACACGACAGACCGCCGTGGTAATTACTATTACAATCATTCACCAACCCAAAACAAAAACCTCGACAGGTCCGAGGGTTTAATACATACATAAACATACATACCGACCATAATAGTTGGATTTAGGGTTCTGCAAAATTATCGGAATATTCGCATATACCCAAAAAAGACTACGATTAACATCGAATCCCTAAATATAACAGATTTATGATAAGCATGCAAACCCTAATATGACAGATTTACAAATACCATGCAATCTTATTCAATATCAGATCAAGAAACCCTATTATAACAGATCAAGAAACCCTATTATAACAGATCAAGAAACCCTATTATAACAGATCAAGAAACCCTATTATAACAGATCAAGAAACCCTATTATAATAGATTTACAATAATCATGCAATCCAAATAAATCAGATCTATGAAAAGCCGAATCAATTGCATAGAGTCAGAAAACACGGCTCTGATACCAATTGTTGGAACCACCGATCGCCGACTCTACGAAACTATCAGACTCGGGATCATAATCACACAAACGCAGCGGAAAGAATTGTACCTTTATTCACCGTAATAGGTGAAGACAAACCAGTTCTAAGGTCAGAACTGCGATCGAAGGATGAGCCTCGAACCTCACGGTCTTCTGCCGTATTCCTATCCCTTTCCCTTGGACGTCGAGTGGTCGACGATCCTCCAAGGAATCAGAATCCGCCTCCCTCCGATCTCACGTTTTTTCACACACCGGAGACTCGATGTTAGGGTTTATTTATAGGCTACAACAGGGGACCCTAAGGAGGAATTAGGGTTGGGCCTCCCGATGGGCCTAAATATCCCGTGTTCGGTCCGAACACTTTACTTAAGCCCATCAATTATAACTCAGTCCACTAAAGAATTATAATTGAATTACCGTCCCTAATCCCATATTATTATATGGGCTCCTTTATTATGTGTACGTTTATTTCCCGTGTTTAAGATATCGAATGTCCATAAATTAATTAAATTAATGACAACTTAATTAATTTATATCTAATTCCAAGAGTAGTACCACTTATCTTTATTATTATGTCGGATTAAATCCCCCGCAGGGGGTTTACATAATAATCTTTATGAGCTCCTCAAGGGGACATCATCATCCTAAATAATTAGGACACGGATTCCTTCTATAATCAACAAAGACACCATATAAACAATGCTATCTCCCAATTCACCGAGCCTATTGATTTAATAAATCTCACCCATTGGTAAATCAAAGAAACATACATTGAGTACACGTGCCCATTATTATATAGGGATTAAGAAGACGTACATTCATAACAACAGAGGTCTTGTTCTTTTATATAGTCAGTACAAATTGAACAACCTCATATGGTCCTGCTCAATACATACAAAATGTACTAGTGTAACTTTATAGTCAAGATAGACTAATACCAAATTACACTACAACCGTTCCAATGATTTGTCCAAATCCATTTTGGTTGTGAGCTATTATTTATAATCTATAAGGCACTGATAACATGATCTTCTGTGTGACACCACACACCATGTTATCTACAGTATATATTAATCTGGACAAAATAATGATATATATAACAATCATAAACAATAAGTATTTTGATCATAATGAATCTCATATAAAAAAAATGTTCATACTCAAGAAAGATGTTCATACAAAAGCTAGGCTTATAGTATACATCCTAACACCCTTCTCATCCCAACTCCTTCTCTTGGACATAATTTCTCTCAAGAACTTCTTATAGTGTGGAACTTGTTCAAGGGCCTCCAAGAGTGGGATATCGACATGCAAATTCTTGAAAATTTCTAAAAACTTACCAAACTCTTCGTCAAGTTTCTTCCTCTCTAGTCTCTTGGGAAACGGAACCGGATTAGCCTTCATTGGAACTCCCCATTCATTCTTTGACTTTTCTTCCTTCTTTGCATTTCCCCTCGCTTTCATCTCTTCTTCACTTTTCTTCTCATCCACAACCACTCTTTCCCGTATCTCTTCTTCCTCATTCACCACCTCTTCTTCAAACTCCCCTTCTTTGGACATTTTAGGACCTTCATAGCTAGTGCCACTCCTTAGCTTGATTGCACTACAAAACTCTTTAGGGTTCAGTTCGGTAGTGGATGGGTACTTTCCTTTGTTTTGGAGATGGTCCACCATAGACGAGAGCCTTCCAACCGTAGTAGCAAGTTGCCCTACTTGATGCTCGATCGTCTTGAAATGAGTTGCTTCCCTATATCATCAAGCCTTGAGTCATTAGCATCCAATTTCTTCACAATCAACCCCAAAATCTCCTCCGTGGTAGCCTTTCCTTCATTGTTCGGAGCCTTTGCACCTGGATCAAATCCGGGAGGAAATTGAACGGCGGCTCTCGGATTGGCATATGAAAAATTTTCGTGTCTCCTCTATGTATTCCCATTAAATTGAGCTTGTGGTTGAGGTTGTTAGCTTCCTTGTGGCCTATTTTGATAAGGCATTTGGTAAGGCCTTCCTCCTTGATAATTCCCTTGAAAATTTCCTCCTTGATAGCCTCCTTGGTATGGAGGCCTACCCATGTAGCTAACTTCTTCAACCGGCAATGGACTTGGACAAACATCAACATGAGGAACGGATGGATTCACACTTGCTTGGTGATTGGAATGAATTGATACATGTTTTTAGGGCTATTTTTAGTGCAAAAAGTGAGCTAAAGTGTTAGTTTTTGTGCCTAAATGTGAAAAGTATCACTCTTTTGCCTAAAAAGTATTATTTGTGAGGTTTTGATGTATTTCGCCCGTTTTGCAGGTAAATCGGTGGAATTTTGCCAAACCGAGAGTACCGGGATTCTTAGAATGAAAAGACGAACATACGGGACGAAAACGGGGGTCGGGCCCGGAGCCCTTCTCGATAAAAATTCCCTGATCTCGAGTTCGAGTCGAGGGTGCACAGACCTCGACTCGAGGTTCATGCTGGAGGGAAATTATTTCAAAAAAGTGGCAAGCTCGACTCGAGGGAGGAGCCTCGAGTCGAGGGTGATGAAAATTGCAGCGAGCTCGAGTCGAGGGCTGGGCCTCGACTCGAGGCAGGGAGAGAATTTTGAAGAATCGTGTTAGCGACTTTAGGCCTCGACTCGAGGGCCTGAACCTCGACTCGAGGAGTGCCCAAAACCGAAAAATTCAGTTTTTAAGCCATGAGAAGCCAAAACAGAGGAGGAGTTGATTCTAGCAGTTCAGAGCAGTTTCTAGGAGTTCCTTTGAGCGAATTTTACATTTTGTAGCTTGAATTTACTTGTAATTGCACTAGATTGTTAGAATTTAGATAGATTCCACATTTAGATCATTAGATTAGTAGATTGGTGATTGTAATTGAAGTTTTGCAGCTGAGAATTGAGAAGAAGTGAAGTTGAATTGAAGCCTTGTACAAGATTAATCATTCTTATTTTTGCCTATTGAAGCTTAATTGGTGATGTTCTTAACCTTTGATCTCTTAAATTCATTGCTTGTAGTGATTAGATTTTCAATTGCTTTCTTAGATTTTCTAGCCATGGTTTTTGCTTGTAGCACCATGGGCTAATAGCCTTGTGCTTGGGATAATTGAAATTAGGGATGAAGTGATTGCCTCATGCTATGATTGTTGACAATTGTGATCAATTGAATTAGATTGCTTCCTAATTGTGATTCTTAATTGTGCTTCATGAAAAATTGTCTCTTTTGATTAATGGTTGATCACCCTAGCAATAGGCGAGAGTTGAGCTAACGTGATTAGGTGTTAATCGGGTTTCAATTTTGCATGATTGTATGAATTGGGGACTTCTACATTGAGAGATGGGAAGAACTAAGGATACTCACATTAGGCATTGTGATATTAATGGAGTGATTAATTTCATGATGGGTTATGCTTTCTCATTTGATTGATTTGCATTTGGATACAATCATAGCTTGTTAATCATGAATTCCTTGATGGAGATTATCCCTTGCACCCTATTCCCTCATTAATTTTAGTCTATTTGATCTTGCATTCTAGGTGTTTGATAAATTGTTTGCATAATCTAGCCATTTAAATTCTTGCAATTTGTAGTGATTTAGTTCAAGAGCTTGTTGCAACTCTAGCCATTTAGAACTCTTATCCTTGAATTTCATTTGCATACTTTCTCCCTTGGGTTCGATATTTTTGTTGATTGGTCTTAATAACTCTTACACTATACACTCCAATCACTTGGCCTTGTGAAGTAGTAAGAGATCCCAATCGGTCCATCATAGTCATCATCATGCTCTTCATAGACTCGATCTCATCTACTTGTGACACCCTATGATGTGCTCCCCGATTAACCGACACTTGGAATGAATCTTGAGCTATGTTCTCCATTATTTCATTCATTTGCCCAACGGTTTTTGACCAAATCGATCCATTAGCACAAGCATTCAAAACGACCTATCCTCATCCGTCAAACCATTGCAAAAGTACATAATGGTTTGCTCCTCTGGAAAACCGTGTTGAGGACAATTGATAAGTAACATGCCATACCTCTCCCACGCCTCCGGTATGGTCTCCCCATTCTTTTGGCGGAAGTGGGAAATAGCCTCCTTGGCTTGCACGGTCTTTGACGGTGGGTAAAACTTCATCAAAAATTTCTTGGACAACTCCTCCCATGTACGTACGGTCCCGGGCGGTAATGAATTAAGCCATGCTTTTGCTCTTTCTTTCAATGTAAAGGCAAAAAGCCTCAACTTCTTCGCATCTTCGGGTACCCCATGGTATTTTGTAGTGTCGGCAATCTCAAGAAATTGTGCCATATGTTGATGTGGGCACTCATTTTCATCCCTTCCTTCAAATTGCTTCTCCCTAAGCATTCTCACTTAAGCAGGACTAATCTCAAAGTTATTAGCATCTATCCTCGGCCTTGCTATCCCATCATAGTGCTCTCTAAGTTGTGGCTCATAAAATTCTCTCAAAGGCCTTCCTTGAGGTGGTGGCTCATTTACGGGTTGTGGTTAGGCATTTGGTATGTGAGGCGGCTCATGATATCGTGGCTCTTGGTTATACGGTATATGGGGAGAGTATGGTGGAAATTGTTGTGGATGAGGTGGATAGTAGGGATATTGATGAGCTTGTGGAGGATAAGAATATGGATTTTGGTAGGGGTAATTTTGTGGTGGCATCCCTTGAGGGAAAGGGCCAACTTGAGCATGGAAATGGTTCCCATTACCTCCATGTTCTACTCCTCCTTCTCCTTGTCCATGTACCTCCTCAACTTGAGGTTCACCCACTATTCTCTCCTCATTTCTTTGATCTTCCCCTTCCATAGCTTCCCTTCTTCTTCTCACACGATTCCTTCTCAAAGTAGCCTCAATTTCCGGATTTAGTGGCAAGGGTGGAACACCACTTGACCTTGTTAGCATGCACCTACAATGCCACAAATCCAAGTATCAACTTCAAACCAACAAATCAACAAAAACAAAAACAAAAGCAACAAATAGTCACTTCAAACAATCCTTAAATCTCACTTATAGGCGCAAAAACTAACTCCCCGGCAACGGCGCCATTTGATTGGAGTGTATAGGGCAAGAGCTTTTAAGACCAATCGCAAAATATCGAACCCAAGGGAGAAAGTATGCAAACGAAATTCAAGGATAAGAGTTCTAGATGGCTAAAGTTGCAACAAGATAGATGACTAAAATCTCTAAGAATGCAAGAAATTAAATGGCAAGATTATGCAAACAATATATCAAACACCTAAGATGCAATAACAAATATACTAAAATCAATTGGGGATTTGGGTGCAAGGGATAATCTCCATCAAGGAATCCATGATTAACAAGCTATGATTGTATCCAAATGCAAATCAATCAAATTAGAAGCATAAACCATCATGAAATTAATCACTCCATGAATATCACAATGCCTAATGTGAGTATCCTTAGTTCTTCCCATCTCTCAATGTAGAAGTCCCCAATTCATACAATCATGCAAAATTGAAACCTGATTAACACCTAATCACCTTAGCTCAACTCTCGCCTATTGCTAGGGTGATCAACCATTAATCAAAAGAGACAACTTTTTATGAATCACAATTAAGAATCACAATTAGGAAGCAAACTAATTCAATTGATCACAATTATCAACAATCATAGCATGAGGCAATCACTTCATCCCGAATTTCAATTATCTCAAGCACAAAGCTATTAGCCCATGGTGCTACAAGCAAAAGCCATGGGTAAAAATTCTAAGAAAGCAATTAACAATCTAATCAACACAAGCAATGAATTAAAGAGACCAAAGGGTAAGAACATCACCAATTGAGCTTCAATATACAAAAATAAAGATTGATTAATCTTCTACAATGCTTGAATTCAACTTCTCTTCTCCCAAATCACAGCTGAAATCTTCAATTACAATGAAACAAAATGCTAATCTAATGGACTAAAAGTAGAATCTAATCTAATTCTAACAATCTATAGCAATTACAATAGAAGTCAAGCTACAAAGTGAAAAATTCGCCTATGGAACCTCCTGGAAACTGCTCTAAACTGCTAGAATCAAGTTATGCTCTGTTTTGGCTTCAATGGGCTTTAAATCTGCAAATTTCGGTTTTTGGCACTCCTCGACTCGAGCTTCAGGCCCTCGAGTCGAGGCCTAAGAGTCGCATCCACGCTTTTTGAATTTTTCTCCTGCCTCGAGTCGAGGCTCAGCCCTCGACTCGAGGATCCTGCCATTTCTTCATCCCTCGACTCGAGGTTCCTCCCTCGAGTCGAGACTACTGCATTTTTGAAAATCCTTTCCCTCCAGCCTATCCCTCGAGTCGAGGTCCATGCTCCCTCGACTTGTGCTCGAGACCAGGGAAATTTTCTCGAGATTGGCTTCGGGCCCAACCCCCGTTTTCATTCGGTATGTTTGTCTTTTTATTCTAAGAATAACGGTACTCTCGGTTTGACAAAATTCCACCGATTTACCTGCAAAACGGACGAAAAACATCAAAAACTCACAAAGTAATACTTTTTAGACAAAAGAGTGATACTATTCACATTTATGCACAAAAATCAAACTTTAGCTCACTTTATGCACTAAAATAAGCCCTAAAAACATGTATCAATTCACTCCAATCAAGTGCCTGGACCTATTTATAAGTCTGAAAAGACAGTTAGTTTGTTAGTCAGTTCTAACTAACTGGAAACTGCTTAATCAAACTTAATCTTGAAAACTACTTGCTCCTCAGCTGATTTTACCCAACTCATCTGCAACTGACTTGGTGAAGACTTGCCTTTCTTATTCTACTCAGCTTGTCTAGACCTCGTCTGAGCTCTTCATAATTGTCTCCTGCAGATGACTAGACTTGAGCTTATCTCCAGACGACTTGCAATCCCTAATCTCCAGCTGACTTAATCAGTCCTTGACCTAGTCTGATCAGCTTAGTTTAAGCACCTGATCTCAGCTGTTCTTCATAGTTGTCTGCTCATCTGGATTGATCTTTTAACTCATCAAAACTTTACTTGATCTAACAATTTCCCCCTTTTTGATGAAGTTAAAACCTACAAGAAAGAGACACACTCACAGCTGAAGTTAGTTTAGAGTTAATCAAGATTTATCAGATAGGTATATCAGAACACATTTTCACTTTAAACAGATTCATGGGAAGAAGATAAAATTGAACAAACACAAAACAAATCACAACAATTAAGAAATTGAAAAGACAAGAGAGGAAGAACATCACTAATTGAATTAAATCCACAACAAGAGGAATGCTTGAGTCTTCAATACAAATCTTCAAATGAAATACAGGCTTGAATTGATGAATCAACAAGGATCAAATGCTAAACTAGAGCTAATCTAATCAACATTAATTGAAATCTAAATCTAATTCTACCTTCTACACTACCTACAAAGGGAAATTGGCTTGGGGCCTAAGAAATCGCCTCAAAACCGCTCCTAACTTCTCTAATCTAATCCCCTCTGTTATGCTCTGCTTCAGCCCTTAAAAAGATGAATTTTCTGAAAAATCAAATTCCTCGAGTCGAGGGTCAGCCCTCTAGTCGAGGCTGATGCATCCCTCGACTTGAGGGTCAGCCCTCTGGTCGAGGCTGGTGCAATTTTTTGATTTTCATCCTTTAATCTTCTCCCTCAATTCGAGGCCTCTGGCCCTCGACTAGAGGTCGAGACCAGGGTATTTTTCCGGTCGGGACTCCGCCTCCGACCCCTATTTTCGTCCGTCTCATTCGTCTCTTCATCCTAGGAATGCCAGTACTCTCGGTTTGGCCAAATTCCACCGATTTACCTATAAAACGGACGAAAAACATCAAATATTCATTAAGAACTACTTTTTAGGCAAAGAAGTGATACTCTACCCATTTATGCACAAAAACCAACATTTTGATCACTTTTTACACTGAAATAAGCCCTAAAAACATGCATCAATTCACTCCAATCAAGAGGCCGACTACTCTAATCTTTCCGAAGAACAAATCAAAAGGATCAAAAGAGTACTTTCGGAAGAAAGAGAAGAAAAGGCAAAGGAAAGAAAAGGGTGCCAATGTCTTCTGGAGTAGCGCATAGCGGAAATGGCTTATAAAAGATCAAGGCGGCGCAAACTTCAGACCATTTCATGCAACGGATGCTCCTCCTAAGCTGGCTTGTGGCAAATACGAGAATGAGTACAAGGTCAAGAACCTGGAGGGAATGTGGATGTACTACTGGTATATTCTCAAAGCTCCAGGAACAACTCAGCAAGATCTAGACTTAGCCTGGCACGAGTGGATGGAAAAGATGGACGCGGATCTCTATCATCGGCTGCTGGAAGAAGCAGATGTGGAGTTCAACGTAAATCTGATCGCCCCGGCCTTTGAGTACGCAATACCTGCCAAGAAATCAGATGGATCCCTAGACCTAGACTGGGTAAAGGGAATTGTGCAGAGGGCAGAGGCTGAGTCTGGACTAGCACAGGAGGAAGACCTCAAGCAGCTAAGGAGAAGAGTATTCAACTGGTTAATGGTTCCAGAAGAAGACCAATGGGGTGTTTGATAAGAACAGGAATTTTCTTTTCCTTATCTTTCTTTTTTATCTGCACCATTTTGTAATCTTGTAAATCTGATGTGAATAGATTTGATCTTATCTGATTCAACTTGTCTTATATTTTTAAGCTTTCTTTACTACTTTCTGAGAAAACATAAAAAATCTTCCTTAGTGTTAATCATCTGAGGAAACTTCCATCTCAGATTAAAATTTTCTAAAAATCTTCTAAGTCCTAAGACTAAAAGTTTTCTAAGTACTAATCATCTAATAAAGTCTTAAGACTTTTCTTAAAACTTTTCTTAAAATTGTTCTAAAAAATTTTCTAAGTGTGAATTGAATGCTCTTATGTGAATAAAGTCTGAACTAAATGCTTATGTGTTTGAAATGTGTTCATCTGATTATCTTGAATAACCTTAACTAACATCAGCTGTGAGTTTGTCTCTTTCTTGCAGTTTTAACTTCATCAAAAAGGGGGAAATTGTTAGATCAGAAGAAGTTTTGATGAATTAAAAGTAGCCAGATTAGAGTCAACTCAAGCAAAGTAAGATGACCAGCTAATTGTATAGAACAACTGAGGTGAAGAAGACTAGCACTAGGCTGACCAGACTAGGTAGAGCTAGAAAAGTCAGCTGAGGTCGAAGAAGTGTAGGTCATCTGAAGACGAGCTTAAGATAGTCATTTATTGGAGACAATGATAAAGAGCTCAAGACGAGGTCAAGACAAGTTGAGTAGAATAAGAAAGGTAAGTCTTCACCAAGTCAGCTGCAGACGACTAGGACCAAGATTAGCTGAGGACAAGGCAGTTTTCAAGAATAAGTTTGCTAAGCGGTTTTAGTTTGTTACAACAAATCAACCGTTTCATAGGCTTATAAATATGTTTAGGCACATTTTCAAAGATAGTTTTTTCAGCACTGTCACTCACATTACTCACAAGTTCTCTAGAAACACACAAAAAGTTTTCAAAGCAATATTCAAAAGTTTAAAGTATTTTTAGAACACTTATTTGTATATCTTCAACACTTCTGCACTGTAATCTACGAATTTTCAGAAAGATTAGGCAGATTGAAGATAGGATCGAAGATAAAGATCTTTCAAGTTGTATTTGTAACTTTGTTAGTGAGTAAGATAGTAAGTAGTCAAGGCCCTTCTTCAAGTTGAAGAAGGAGAGTGGATGTAGGATCTGTTTGATCCGAACCACTATAAGACTTGGTGTTCTTTACTGATTTTGTTTACTGATCTTGTTATTCTTCATACATTCAAAATAAATTCAATTTCAGAATCTTAATCAGATTGCTTTTGATCCATAGAGATTGAGTTAAAATTGTTTTCCGCTACATAAGCTTTGATACTTTGAATTGATTATCTTGTCTTTGATAAAGGATTTGAAAATCTATTCAACACCCCTTCTAGATTTTCACTAGAAGGTTGTTTAAGCTATTTAATAATTCACTCAATCAGTGGGAGCAACAGACTTACTCTAGCTACTAATGGTTTCCCAAGTTTGTGTGTGTGCAGGAACAGGTTAAAAACAACATTGTTAGATCAGTATAAACCTTCTCATCTGAAAGACCTCCTTATCTGAACAAAACCTTTCCTTGTTTTCTTTTCGAAAATTGTTTTCAAAAATCTCTCTTACAACTCATCTATTTCAAAAAAAAATATTCAGATGAGTTGTCTTTTCAAAAACCCCAGCTAAGTTAAATATTCTTATATACTAGTTATATTTGAATATAAGACTTAGTTTATTTAAAATAATGGCATGAAATTAACACAGTCTTAAAAATCCTTTGTTTTTCAAAATTGTGATATCTGAATCTCTCATTAGTTATTACCAATAAAATTTACTCCTTTTTATTAACTTATATGAGTGGCACATTATTTATTTATAATTCTTTTCATTTTACTCCTTAAGTTTTAAATATATGATATTTTATTGAATTAGTAGTCATAAACTTTTACCTAAATTGTTAAATCTAAATTAATATAAATTAAGTATCAACTACTCATAAGTCAATATACTTCATACAATTATTGATTTGTGTGTTACTTGTAATCTCGTACTATTTTATCTTGTTTTAAATATTGTATTAAATACATATTTTTACCTACTTAGTGGTGAGGCAATAATTAACTTTATTATAAGATTTTATTTAATTTTTTTTTTGTACTACTCAATTGTTACTACCTCTAGTGTTAACGTGAAAATAATTATTATAATACCCGAGTTTCTCACTACTCATTTTCAATGATCAATATATTTCATGCATTGAGTGCATTTTAATTAGTTATGTGCTACTTGTGATTTTGAATTATTTTATCTTGCATTATTTTATTGTGCTTTTAAATAGTGAATTACTAACTTATGTCTTTATATGTTTAGTGATGAGAAAATTAATTGTTAGATCAAGTAAAGTTTTGATGAGTTAAAAGAAGCTACAGTTCAGATAACCAGACAATCTTGAAGAACAGCTTAGATCAGGTGCTTATACTAAGCTGATCAGACTAGGTCAAGGACTGATTAAGTCAGCTGGAGATCAGAAGTTACAAGTCATCTGGAGACAAGCTCAAGTCTAGTCATCTGCAGGAGACAATTATGAAGAGCTCAGACGAGGTCAAGACAAGCTGAGTAGAATAAGAAAAGCGAGTTTTCACCAAGTCAGCTGCAGATGAGTAGAAGAAATCAGCTGAGGTCAAGAGCAGTTTTCAAGATTAAGTTTGTTGAGTAGTTTTCAGTTTGTTAGAACTGACTAACAAACTAACTGTCTTTTCAGACTTATAAATAGGTCTAGATTTTATTTTTCAAAGGCATCATGCAAATTTGATTTTTCACACCATTCACTATTCAGTTTTCAATCTCAATTCACAAAGTATTTTCAAAAGAGTTTTCAAAAGTTTCAAGTGTTTATAGAACACTTCTCCTGTAATCTTCAAAACCCTTTATTCACTGTAATTCTTAGATTCAAAAGAAGGAGTTAGGAGTACTTTGAAGATTTGAAGAAAAGTTGTAAGTTGTAAGTTGTAAGCTGTGAAGTAAGAAAGTAGTAAGCAGGTCCCTTCTTCAAATTGGAGAAGGAGAGTGGATGTAGGATTGTTATAATCCGAACCACTATAAAATTTGGTGTTCTTTACTGCTTTTATTTACTTATCTGTTCAATTTCCAATTTATTGTTCAAAGATTAATTTCAGAATCAAAGTTAAAATCTGAATATCAATTTGCTTTTGATCTTAATAAAGTTGAGATTAATATTGAATTTCCGCGGAGTCACTTTGGTACTTTGAATAAATTTTGAAAGGTTTGAAAAATCTGAAAAATCTATTCAACCCCCCCTTCTAGATTTTTCCTAGAAGGCTGATACACGTCTTACCTAATCTGCTCAACTAATCGGGACCAACAAGTGGTATCAGAGCAGTGTTAAGTTGTTCTGATATTGATTTTAGGTCTTAACTAAGATTCTGAAATTTTCTTGATTTTCTTCATCTCCTTTATTGTTACTAACTGTGCTACTAATAAGTTTTTGTGGAGTATTTCATTTCTTTATCTCATCATGTCTTCAGGCAAGAGCAAGAAATCCAGGAATCTACCTGAATTTTCTATTGAAGATTATGATTATTGGAAATTCAGGATGGAGAATCATCTCAAGGCCATCCATGATAGGATGGAGGAGGTTCTTGAAGAAGGACCTATAATCAGCTGAATCCAGAACCAGACAAGAGAAAAAGAGTTCTGAATTGACAAATGATGAAAGAAAGATCCACAATCTAGATCAAGTAGCTCGAACTGAAATCATTGAGACTCTAAGTAAAGACTGGATTGAGAAGGTTAAGAGATGTAAAACAGCCAAAGAAATGTGGCAGACTCTGGCAAATGTTTGTGAGGGATCAGATCAAGTAAAAGAGAATAAGCTGCAGTCGGTCTTACACGCCTTTGATATATTCAAAATGAAGGAAAATGAGTCTGTGGATCAGTTAGATGTAAGGTTGACAAATCTCCTCAACAAAGCAGCTGACCTTGGAAAGAACTATACAGAGAAGGAGATTAATAACAAGATACTGAGATCATTAACCAAGAGATGGAGAGAAAAATCCAATATCCTTAAAGCAACTCAAAATTTATCTTCTATTACTCACCATACCTTGTTCTCTCATCTTAAAGCTCTAGAGTATGACATTCAAATAGAGGATGAAGAAGATGAAATGGAGTCGAGCACATCATCCAAGTCTGTTGCCTTTGTCAGCAAAGAAGACAAGATGTCAACTGAGTCTGTAGGAGCTGATCTATCTCTGAAGGAGCAGATGGCTCTACTCACCAAAAGGTATGACAGATTAAGAATGAAGTATAAACGAAATAAATTGAGATTTGCAGGTAAGGACAGATCAAGATCCAAATCAAGAAGAAAGGTAGATGAGTCTACAGATGATGACAAAAGCAGGAGCCAGACGAGAAGATTCAGATCACCTGTCAAAAGAAATCCTTCCAACCCTAAATCAGACAGGAGTGACACTTGCTACACATGCAACAAGCCAGGACACTTCAGCTATGATTGTCCTCAACTGACTCCTAAAGGAAGGGAAGAGAAAAGGAAAAAGAGAGACAAGAGATTTGCAGATCAAAGGGCTCTCTTAGCTGAGGAAAAGGAGTCAAGAAAATGATCATCATCATCATCCTCATCTGATTTTGGATCAGATGATGAAATCTGTCTCATGGCTAAAGAGGATTCACAGGGATCATCACTCAAGGAAGAAATCTTAGCTTCCATATGGTACATTGATAGTGGCTGTTCACAACACATGACTCATAACAAGAGGCTGTTATCAAATTTCCAGAGCATTGATGGTCCAAGAGTATTATTTGGAGATAAT
This sequence comes from Paraleonurus japonicus, assembly GCA_030762865.1. NCBI lineage: Eukaryota > Viridiplantae > Streptophyta > Magnoliopsida > Lamiales > Lamiaceae > Paraleonurus > Paraleonurus japonicus. Next base: position 21,037,195 of record CM061055.1, on the reverse strand, counting down.
AATTGTGGTCAGACTAAAGGAGTAGGTACTCTGATTATCAAGGATATTCAGGTATCTGAGGTATATTTTGTTGAAGGATTGAAACATAATCTGCTATCTGTTTCCCAGCTTTGTGATAAAAGTTTTCTTGTCAAATTTTCTAAGGATAAATGTGATATCTTAGATAATTCCTTAGATAAGATACTTTTAACTGGCTTCAGACATGGTAATGTCTATGTGGCCAACTTTAATAGTTGTCCCAAAGATACTTGTCTGATAGCTAAGGGTGGAGCTGATCTCAGCTGGCTATGGCACAAGAGGCTTAGTCATCTGAATTTCAAGACCCTCAGTAAGCTGGCTAAAAAGAACCTTGTTAAAGGATTACCTGAGAAACTTTTAGCTACTGATCTTAAATGTGATGCTTGTCAGAAAGGTAAACAGCGTAGACACTCATTTAAGAGTATTAACTACTCTTCATCTGAAAGAGTGTTGCAACTACTTCATCTGGATCTGTTTGGACCTGTTTCTCCTCTCAGTTTCAGTGGAAGGAAATATACTCTTGTTATAGTAGATGACTTTTCTAGATACACTTGGGTTATATTTCTTTTCAAGAAAAATGAGACTATAAACAAGATCCCTGATCTGTTCAGACAGATTCAGAATGAAAAGGGTGTTAATATTATTAAAATAAGGAGTGATAAGGGCACATAATTTCTGAATTCTTGTTTATCTAACTTTTTCAATGAGTGTGGAATTATTCATGAGACATCTTCAGCAATAACTCCTCAACAAAATGGAGTGGTTGAAAGAAGGAATAGAACTTTGAAGGAAGCAGCCAGGAGCATGTTAGCTGAGTATGAAACCCCTCACAGGTTCTGGGCTGAAGCCATCAACACAGCTTGTTATACCCAGAACAGGTGCTTGGTTATTAAAGACAAGGGTAAGACTCCTTATGAGATTTGGAAGGGTGAGATTCCAAGAATCTCATATTTTAGAGCTTTTGGTTGTAGGTGTTTTAACCATAATATTGGGAAATCTAAGTTGAGAACTTTTGATGCTAAGGCAGCTGATGGAATATTCTTGGGATATTCCAACACTTCCAAGGCATTTAGAGTTTTTACAATACAACCCTTTGCGTGGAGGAAACCCCTCATGTTGTTTTTGATGAGTTGTATTCCTTCTCAGATAAAGTGAATCAAATTTCTGAAAGTCTAGATAAAATTGAACTGACCAAGACTAAACATAGAACTGTCTATTTACCTAGTCTTGATTAAGAATCAGATGAAGAAGAATCCCCATCTGATAATCAGAAGACAACTTCTGATCAGACTCCATCAGAACAGACACCCTTGACATCAGCTGATCAGCGGGGGTCAGCTGATGAAGGGGGAACGTCAGCTGAGATAGAGTCAGAGGAGTTGCCTACTGAGACTCAAGATGAGGATCCTTCTCCTCACATAGGCAAAAGGATGAGAAGCTACCATCCATCTGATCAGATTATAAGAGACCCATCTAGTAGTATGCAGACACGAATGATGCTGGACTCTGAAAGTCTGTTCAGCTACTATGTGTCGCTTCTTGAACCCAAATCTATTGAGGAAGCTCTATCTGATCCAAACTGGATAACTGCCATGCAGGAGGAATTGCATCAGTTTGAAAGACAAAATGTTTGGAAATTAGTGGAAAGACCCTTAAATAGAAAGATTATAGGCACCAAATGGGTGATAAAAACAAAACAGATGAGAACAACATTATTGTTCGAAATAAGGCAAGATTGGTTGCACAAGGTTACTCACAGTCTGAGGGGATAGACTATTATAAAACCTATGCTCCAGTTGCCAGATTAGAAGCAATAAGGTTGTTCTTGGCATTTGCTGCATATAAATCTTTCAAAGTCTTTCAAGTGGATGTTAAATCTGTCTTCCTTAATGGCGTGTTGCTTGAGGAAGTCTATGTGGAGCAGCCTCCTGGGTTTAAGATCAATAACAAGGTCTATAAACTCAACAAAGCTCTATATGGACTGAAACAAGCTCCCAGAGCTTGGTATGATACCTTATCTGATTTCTTGACATCAAATGGATATTCAAAAGGTAAGATTGATAGGACTTTGTTTAGAAAGGAAGTAGATGGTAACATCTTATTAGTTCAAATTTATGTAGATGACATAATCTTTGGTTCACCTAATCTAAAATTATGTGAAGAATTTATTATTCTCATGAAAAACAGGTTTGAAATGTCAATGATGGGTGAATTAACATACTTTCTAGGCTTACAGATTAAACAGATGATTAAGGGCATATTTATACATCAGTCTAAATATGCTAAGGATCTGATTGAGAAATTTGGAATGACTACTAGCAGAGAAGTTAAAATACCTATGGCAACTAACTTCTCTATGGATTCAAATGAGCAGGGGATACCCACGGATGCAACGGAGTATCGTGGACTGATTGGATCTCTTCTCTATCTCACTGCAAGTAGGCCAGATATAGCCTTTACAGTCGGGGTATGTGCAAGATTTCAGTCTAATCCCAAGAAAACTCATCTGGAGTCTGCTAAGAAAATTCATAAATATCTCAAAGGAACCTTGCAAGTAGGGTTATGGTACCTAGTTGATGACAACTTTGAGCTGACAGGTTATTCAGATTCAGACTTTGGAGGATGTAAGATTGATAGGAAATCCACTTCAGGAACTTGTCAATTCTTAGGCAACAAATTAATTTCTTGGTTATCTAAGAAACAGACATTTGTTGCCACCTCCACAACTGAAGCTGAATACATGGCAGCTGGAAGTTGTTGCTCTCAACTCCTCTGGATTAGTCAACAGCTTAGAGACTATAATATTCAAACATCAGCTGTTCCTATTTACTGTGATAGTAATAGTGCAATAGCAATGACTTACAATCCTGTTCTGCATTCTAGATGTAAGCATATAGACATTAGGCATCATTTCATTAGAGATCATGTTGAGAAGAATGACATTAGAATTGAGAAGATAGCCACTGAATCACAAAGAACAAACATTCTTACAAAACCATTAGCTGAGTCAAGGTTTAAAGAATTATGCTTAGAATTAGGATTACTTGATGCATCTTTATCTGATTTTTAAATTGCTTGCATCTGATAAATGTATTCCTTATTTCTGGTCATTTCTATTCTTTAAATTAATGTCTAGAAAGAATTATCAGACTAGATACGAGTCAAAGGACAATCAGGTAGCTGATATCATTGATTTCCTTTTTAGGAATCAAGAATCAAGGATTAGTCATATTGACCTTATCTGACTTGATGATTACTTATCTGACATTCGGTAAATCAGACTAGGGCACAATAGTCACCTGATTTCTAGAAAACAGATGATTATCTGCACCCTATCTGATCTACCTCAGATAGTAACAGTTTTGATGAGTTTGCTTGCAGGAACAGGTATACCAGCTTTGTATCTTAATATCTTCAATCAGAAAACCCTCACCTTTGTCCTTCCTCAAAATCTATTATTTTCAAATTAAATTTCATAAATCTATCTATTTCAAACTAATCTGTACTAGTGACGAAATTGGAAATACTGTGTTAAGTGTTGTTTTAAAAATTGTGTTTTTCAAAATCAGACTAGGAGAAAGTTTTTCAAAAATACAAGACAAGGTCAGTTTGACCAAGTCTGTTATTAACCTAGTCTGAAATAGAAGACCTATTTGCAAAGAAAGGTATCTTTTAGCTTACGTCAGGGTACTAATTACCTCTGATAAAGCAAACCTATTAGCCGTCAAATACGTAGGTTAAACGGTTACTTTTTACACAATTCAAGACGCGTAGAGGCCACGCGCCTGAATTCGAAGCGATTTTCTCACTAAACCTATTGAATCAAGAAGTTTTGATGAATTAAAAAGAGAAGCAGCTCAGACTGATCAGCCAACCTGGAGAATAGCAGAGAATAAGTTTATAAGATAAGCTGATCAGACGGGGTCAGGCACCGACCTAGTCAGCTGAGGTCTGATAGCATGCTAGTCATCTGAAGACAAACTCGAACCTAGTCATCTGCAGGAGACAAACATGAAGAGCTCATACGAGGTCAAGATAAGCCGAGTAGAATAAGAAAGGCGAGTTTTCACCAAGTCAGCTGCAGACGAGTAGGAAGAATCAGCTGAGGTCAAGAGCAGTTTCCGAGATTAAGTTTGTTAAGCAGTTTTAAGTTTGTTAGAACTAACTAACAAACTAACTGTCTTTTCAGACTTATAAATAGGACTAGATTTTATTCTTCAATACACTTATGCAAGTTTGATTTTTCACACTATTCACTATTGTTTTCACAGAGTATTTTTCAAAAGAGATTTCAAATATTTTCTAAGTGTTTATAGAACACTTCACTTCATATCTTCAAAAACACATCTTATTCTTAGAGTTAGATTTCATAGAGTTGTTTAGATTGTTGAAGAGCTGAAGTTCAAGTTGTAATTTGTAAAGGTTGTACAGTGAGTAAGTAAGTAGCTAGTGAAGACCTTTCTTTAGAGTTCGAAGAAAGAGAGTGGATGTAGGATTATTCATAATCCGAACCACTATAATTCCTGGTGTTATTTCTTGCTTTCTTTAATTTCTGTTCAAATTATAATATTGTTAATTCAAGATTAAAGTTCAGAATCTTAACTAAAATCTGAATATCAGCCTTTGCTTTTGATCTTGTTAAAAGTTGAGTTCTCAATTATAATCCGCTGTGATAATCTGATACTTTGAATTGATTTTGAGAGATTCGAAAATTCTACAAAATCTATTCAAACCCCCCCCCCTTTCTAGATTTTGTTCTAGGAAGCTAACTCAAGGTTTTAATCAACTCAACATTCAGGGACAACAAGTGGTATCAGAGCAGTGTTAAGCTGTTCTGATATTGATTTTAGGTCTTGAACAAGATTCTGAAATTATCTTGATTTTCTTCATTTTTCTTCTTTTACTAACAGTGCTACTAATTAGCTTGTGGAGTATTTTGTTTCTTAGTTTCATCATGTCATCAGGGAAAAACAAAAAGTCTAGGAATCTTCCTGAATTCTCTACTGAAGATTATGATTATTGGAAATTTAGGATGGAGAATCACCTAAAAGCCATTCATGATAGGATGGAAGAGGTTCTTGAGGAAGGTCCTATAAAATTCTATCATGGATGCACCAAAGATCGAGTCGAGTCACTGAATCCAGAACCAGACAAGAAAAGAAGAGTTCTGAATTAGTCAAATGATGAAATAAAGGTCCACAATGTTGGAACCACCGATCGCCGACTCTACGAAAATATCAGACTCGGGATCAAAATCACACAAACGCAGCGGAAAGAATTGTACCTTTATTCACCGTAATAGGTGAAGACAAACCAGATTCTAAGGTCGAAGCTGCGATCGAAGGATGAGCCTCGAACCTCACGGTCTTCGCCGTATTCCTATCCCTTTCCCTTGGACGTCGAGTGGTCGACGATCCTCCAAGGAATCAGAATCCGCCTCCCCTCCGATCTCACATTTTTTCACACCACGGAGACTCGATGTTAGGGGTTTATTTATAGGCTACAACAGGGACCCTAAGGAGGAATTAGGGTTGGGCCTCCCGATGGGCCTAAATATTCTCGTGTTCAGTCCGAACACTTTACTTAAGCCCATCAATTATAACTCAGTCCACTAAAGAATTATAATTGAATTACCGTCCTAATACCATATTATTATATGGGCTCCTTTATTATGTGTACGTTTATTTCCCGTGTTTAAGATATCGAATGTCCATAAATTAATTAAATTACTCGACAACTTAATTAATTTATATCTAATTCCAAGAGTAGTACCACTCATCTTTATTATTATGTCGGATTAAATCCACCTGCGGGGGTTTACATAATAATCTTTATGAGCTCCTCAAGGGGACATCATCATCCTAAATAATTAGGACACGGATTCCTTCTATAATCAACAAAGACACCATATAAACAATGCTATCTCCCAATTCACCGAGCCTATTGATTTAATAAATCTCACCCATTGGTAAATCAAAGAAACATACATTGAGTACACGTGCCCATTATTATATAGGGATTAAGAAGACGTACATCCATAACAACAGAGGTCTTGTTCTTTTATATAGTCAGTACAAATTGAACAACCTCATATGGTCCTGCTCAATACATACAAAATGTACTAGTGTAACTTTATAGTCAAGATAGACTAATACCAAATTACACTACAACCGTTCCAATGATTTGTCCAAATCCATTTTGGTTGTGAGCTATTATTTATAATCTATAAGGCACTGATAACATGATCTTCTGTGTGACACCACACACCATGTTATCTACAGTATAGATTAATCTGAACAAAATAATGATATATATAACAATCATAAACAATAAGTATTTTGATCATAATGAATCTCATATAAAAAAAAAGATGTTCATACTCAAGAAAGATGTTCATACAAAAGCTAGGCTTATAGTATACATCCTAACACACAATCTTGACCAAGTAGCTCGAACTGAAATGCAAAACTGCCAAAGAGATGTGGCAAACTCTAGCCAATGTTTGTGAAGGATCTGAACAGGTCAAAGAAAACAAGCTTCAGTCTGTTCTACATGCTTTTGACACATTCAAAATGAAGGATGGTGAGACTGTAGATCAACTGGATGTGAGATTGACTAATCTTGTGAACAAAGCAGCCGATTTGGGTAAGACTTACACTGAGAAAGAAATTAACAACAAGATACTCAGATCTTTGAGCAAAAGATGGAGAGAGAAAGTCAATATTCTCAAGGCAACACAAAACTTGTCATCAATATCACATCACACTCTCTTCTCTCATCTTAAAGCACTGGAATATGACATTCACATTGAAGATGAAGAAGATGAGGCAGAGTCATCTACATCTGGAAAAACTGTAGCATTTATCCATCAAGATGAATCTGAAAAGATTGTTAAAGCATCTGATTTGTCTGTAAAAGAAGAAATGGCTCTGTTGTTGAAAAGATATGAAAGATTGAAGATGAAGTACAGAAGAAACAAAAGAGACAGATTAGATAAAAGAAACTATAGATCAGACAGAGATGAAAAGAGTTCAGATAATGATAAAAAGAAGGATCAGTCAAGAAGTCATAGGTCACCTATCAGACGAGGAGAAAGTAGTCCAAAAATAGACAGAGGAGATATATGCTATACTTGCAGCAAACCTGGTCACTACAGCTATGATTGTCCTCAACTCACTCCCAGAGAAAGAGAAGAAAAGAGGAAGAGAAGAGATAGAAGATATGTTGACCAGAGAGCTCTCCTAGCTGAGAAAGAAGAAGCTCGAGAGACATCATCATCCTCATCTTCATCTGATTTTGGGTCAGATGATGACATATGTTTAATGGCTAAAGAGGTACATTACTATTCATCATCAGATAATGACTGTGACATCTTATCTGAAACTGATCCCAGTCTTATTGATAAACTGTTGAATGATTTGGAGACTGCTCTATCTGCTTATAAACAGATAGAGGCTGAAAATCTTAATTTAAAGGATCAAATTTCTGATCTAACTAAGGTCAATCAGACTAAGGAAAGTGAGAAACTAGACTGTACATTCAAGGGGGAATGTCAGACTAAGATGATCACCAGTACCTTGTCTGATAAGACAGATAAGTTAGAACAGGAACTGAGTTCTTTAAAAATAAAATTTTCAAATATCTATTCTGAGAATGAAAATTATAAAAGGACTAACAGAGAATTAAATCTCAAGTTGGGACTTTTGAATAATTCTCAAACTACAATAGATAAAATCTTCAATTCTTCTCAAAAGTCTAGTGATAAAACTGGATTAGGTTTTGATAGGAATAAGAAAAATGATCCTATAAAACCTAGAGTCTTTGTAAAAGCAGCTAAACCTAAGGTAGAAACTTTATTCAGTCCTTGGAAACCAAAGGAATTAATTACCTAATCTGATATTTCTGAAAAGAAAAATCAGAAGAGAAAAGTAACTCATAAGGCTGAATCTAAGACTAAATCAAAGATCTATCCTAGGTATAATAGCTTTGATGGAAGAAGCAGATCTTATCCATTCTTACCAAGATTCAAGAAAATTTCAAAAGATCAACTAAATCAGATTGATCTTGAAAGTCTTATCTTAGTAGATAGATATGGATGCAAGCTTCAATCTATGGTTTTAAGGAACATTGATATTTTTATCTGGATTCCTAAGAGTCATCTTAACATGAAAGGACCCAAAATACAAAGGGTACCTAAGCAATAAACTTGTGATTGCAGGAAGACAAGATGATAGTTGATAGAGGAGACATTCTTGAGGTCATCTGGTATATTGATAGTGGCTGTTCCAAGCACATGACCTATGAAAGACGACTTCTCTCTAACTATCAAACCATTGATGGACCGAGAGTGATGTTTGGTGATAACAACTTTGGACTTACTAAAGGTGTAGGAACACTAATGATTGGAGATGTTCATGTTCAAGAAGTTTACTACGTGGAAGGATTGAAGCACAACCTATTATTTGTTTCACAATTTTGTGATAAAGGGTTTTGTGTCAAATTTACTCATAATGCATGCTATGTTTTAGATGGTTTAAATGAAAATATTCTATTAGCTGGAGTAAGACAAGGTAACATCTATGTTGCTAACTTCAAAAGTTGTCCTAAAGATACTTGTCTTGTTGCTAAGAGTTCAGATGACTTAAGTTGGCTGTGGCACAGACGACTTGCTCACTTAAACTTCAAAACTCTTAACAAAATAGCAAGGAAATCTTTAGTTAAAGGACTTCCTGATAAAATATTTTCAAAGAACCATGTATGTGTTTCTTGTCAAAAAGGAAAACAGACCAGAGCTTCTTTTAAAACAATAAGTAATCCTTCTTCAGAAAGAATTTTGGAACTTCTTCATATGGATCTGTTTGGTCCAGTAACTCCTCTCAACTTTAGTGGATGAAAATACACCTTAGTAATTGTTGATGATTTTTCAAGATTTACTTGGGTAATTTTCTTATACAAAAAGAATGAGACTATGATCAAGATTCCAGAATTTCTTAAAAAGATTCAAAATGAAAAAGGATTAAATATTGTTAAAATTAGAAGTGATAAAGGTATTGAATTTCTAAATAAATTGATTTCTAACTACTGCATTGAGAATGGTATAGCTCAGTAAACATCTGCAGCAAGGACTCCACAACAAAATGGAGTTGTTGAAAGAAGAAACAGGACCTTGAAAGAGGCAGCTAGATCAATGCTATCTGAATTCAACACTCCTCATAGGTTTTGGGCAGAAGCAGTAAATACACCCTGCTATGTTCAAAATAGGAGTCTGATTGTTAAGGATAAGTGTAAAATTCCCTATGAAATTTGGAAGGGAAGATCTCCCAAAATTTCATATTTTCATATATTTGGTTGTAAATGTTTCATACACAATAATGGGAAATCTCAATTAAAAACTTTTGATGCCAAGATAGCAGATGGGATATTCTTAGGATACTCATCTATATCAAAGGCATATAGAGTTTTTAATAAGACAACCTTGTGTGTAGAAGAAACACCTCATGTGGTATTTGATGAATCTTCTTTTGAGTTTGATAAGACAGGAGACATCACAAAGATATCAGATAATCTGGATCAGATGACTATCAAAAGATCAACTATAAAATTCTACAATCAGGAATCAGATTCAGATGAAGAGGAAGTACCAGACAAAGAAAAGGAACCTGAAAGAAATTCCTCGACAGCTGATTTACCAACTGATCAGACGACCAACGACATATCAGCTGATCAGGTAGAGTTATCAGAAGGTAATATAGAATCATCTGAAATAAATAATTCAGACAAGACATTATCCACTGTAAAAGATAAAGGTAAGAAAGTAATGTCATATCACCCAGCTGAGCAGATAATTGGAGATTTAGATTCTGGTGTCCAGACGAGGACCCAACTAAATCAAGATTATATGTTCAGTTGCTATGTGTCATTACTTGAACCTAAATCAATTACAGAAGCTCTAACTGATTCCAAATGGATTAATGCCATGCAAGAAGAACTGAATCAGTTTCAAAGATAAGATGTGTCGGAGCTTGTTGAAAGGCCTCATCATCAAAAAGTCATTGGAACTAAATGGGTCTTTAAAAACAAAAGGGATGAAAATAATATTGTGGTTAGAAATAAAGCCAGACTAGTTGCTCAAGGTTATTCACAATCAGAGGGTATTGATTATGATGAAACCTTTGCACCAGTAGCTCGTCTGGAAGCCATAAGATTATTTTTAGCCTATGCAGCTTTTAAAAGATTCATAGTTTTTCAAATGGATGTTAAATCAATATTTTTAAATGGAATCTTAGCTGAAGAAGTTTATGTAGAGCAGCCACCTGGCTTTGTCAAATGAGACAAGGTTTATAAACTAAGGAAAGCTCTATATGGACTTAAACAAGCACCAAGAGCTTGGTATGACACCTTGTCTGATTATTTAATTCAAAATGGTTTTGTTAAAGTTAGAATTGATAGAACTCTATTTATAAAAGAATTTGGTTGTGATCTTTTATTAGTTCAAATTTATGTTGATGATATAATTTTTGGATCAACTAACATATCTTTGTGTGAAGAATTTAGTAGTCTTATGAAAAGCAGATTTGAAATGTCCATGATGGGAGAGATGACATATTTTCTTGGACTTCAAGTCAAGCAGACAAAGAAGGTGTTGAATCAAGAAGTTTTGATGAGTTAAAGAGCAGCTCAGACTGATCAGCCAACTTGAAGAACAGCAGAGAATAAGTTTATAAGATAAGCTGATCAGACGGGGTCAGACACCGACCTAGTCAGCTGAGGTCTGATTGCTTGCTAGTAATCTGAAGACAAGCTCGAACCTAGTCATCTGCAGGAGACAAACATGAAGAGCTCAGACGAGGTCAAGATAAGCCGAGTAGAATAAGAAAGGCGAGTTTTCACCAAGTCAGCTGCAGACGAGTAGGAAGAATCAGCTGAGGTCTAAAGCAGTTTTCAAGATTAAGTTTGTTAAGCGGTTTCAAGTTTGTTAGAACTAACTAACAAACTAACTGTCTTTTCAGACTTATAAATAGGACTAGATTTTATTTTTCAACATACATATACTTATGCATATTTGATTTTTCACACTATTCACTACTCAGATTTCAATCACATTCTTTTCACAAGTATTTCAAGAGATTTCTCAAAAAGTTCTAAGTGTTTTTAGAACACTTTTCTTGTAATCTTCAAAATCCAATATTCACTGTAATAGTTAGATTTTAGAGAAGGGTTTAGGAGATTGAAGACTTGAAGATTTTTACAAGTTGTAAGCTGTAAGTTGAAAGTGAGAAAGTAAGTAGTAAGCAGAGTCCCTTCTTCAGATTGGAGAAGGAGAGTGGATGTAGGATTATTAAAATCCGAACCACTATAAATCCTGGTGTTATTTCTTGCTTTCTTTAATTTCTGTTCAAATTACAATATTGTTAATTCAAGATTAAAGTTCAGAATTTTAACTAAAATCTGAATATCAACCTTGCTTTTGATCTTGTTAAAAGTTGAGTTATCAATTAGATTCCACTGTGTTTAATCTGATATTTTGAATTGATTTTGAAAGATTTGAAAATCTACAAAATCTATTCAAACCCCCCCCCCCCTTTCTAGATTTTGTTCTAGGAAGCTAACTCAAGGTTTTAATCAACTCAACATTCCGGGACCAACAAGTGGTATCAGAGCAGTGTTAAGCTGTTCTGATATTGATTTTAGGTCTTGAACAAGATTCTGAAATTATCTTGATTTTCTTCATTTTCTTCCATTACTAACAGAGCTACTAATAAGCTTTTGTGGAGTATTTTGTTCTTTGTTTCATCATGTCATCAGGGAAAAATAAAAAGTCTAGGAATCTTCCTGAATTCTCCATTGAAGATTATGATTACTGGAAATTTAGGATGGAAAATCATCTGAAGGCTATTCATGATAGGATGGAAGAGGTCCTTGAAGAAGGTCCTATAAAGTTTTATTATGGAGGCACCAGCACGGGAGCTGAGTCAGCTGAATCCAGATCCAGACAAGAAAAGAAGAGTTCTGAATTGACAAATGATGAAAGAAAGGTCCACAATCTTGACCAAGTAGCTCGAACAGAAATCATTGAGACTTTAAGTAAGGATTGGATAGAAAAAGTTAAAAGATGCAAAACAGCCAAAGAGATGTGGCAAACTCTAGCCAATGTTTGTGAAGGATCTGATCAAGTCAAAGAAAACAAGCTGCAGTCAGTCTTGCATACATTTGAAACATTCAAAATGAAAGAAAATGAGTCTATGGATCAATTTGATGTAAGGTTGACCAATCTTCTCAACAAAGCAGCTGACCTTGGAAAGAATTATTCAGAGAAAGAGATTAATAACAAGATTCTGAGATCATTAACCAAGAGATGGAGGGAAAAATCCAATATCCTTAAAGCAACTCAAGATTTATCCTCTATTACTCATCATACCTTATTTTCTCATCTTAAAGCTTTAGAGTACGATATCCAGATAGAAGATGAGGAAGATGAGATGGAATCAAGTACCTCATCCAAGTCTGTTGCCTTTGTCAGTAAAGAAGACAAGGTGTTAACAGAGTCTGTAGGAGCTGATCTATCTCTGAAAGAGCAGATGGCTTTACTTAAAAAAAGGTATGATAAATTGAGAATGAAATATAAGAGAAATAAATTGAGATTTGCAGGTAAGGATAGACAAAGATCCAGATCAGATAGGAAGGTGGATAAATCTTCAGATGATGACAAAAACAAGAGCCAGACAAGAAGATACAGATCACCTGTCAGAAGAAATCCTTCCAGTCCCAGATCAGACAGGAGTGACATTTGCTATACATGCAACAAGCCAGGACATTTCAGCTATGACTGTCCTCAACTGATTCCTAAAGAAAGGGAAGAAAAGAGGAAGAAAAGAGACAGAAGATTTGCAGATCAAAGAGCTTTATTGGCTGAAGAAAAAGAGCCAAAGAAATCATCATCATCCTCATCATCCTCATCTGATTTCGGATCAGATGATGAGATCTGTCTCATGGCTAATGAGGTAATCTACTATTCATCGTCAGATAATGATTCTTGTCAGTCTGCATCTGATCATGACCAAACTGTTATCCATGAGTTATTGAGAGATTTAATGACATCTTTGGCTGCATATAAACAGCTAGAGAAAGAGAATTTGATTTTAAAGGATCAAATTCAAATTCTAATTAAAGGCAAGCAGGTGATGAATTGCTCAGAGACTGAGGAAACATTCAAGGGGGAATGTTTTCTTCAGACTGAAGCTAGTACATCAGCCAGCTTACCTGAAAGGTTAGAAAATGAATTGAAAACTTTAAAAGACAAATTTGAAGTAATCTGTGCTGAAAATGAATTAATTAAGAAAGACAATGAGAAGCTTGTCTTCAAAATTAGTCAACTTAATAATTCACAATCAGTAATAGATCATATTTTTAATATTTCTCAAAAATCTCATGACAAGACAGGCCTTGGTTATGATAGGAACAATAAGTCAGATGTTCAAAAACCTAGAAAACTTGTGAAAGCATCTGTTCAATCAAAGGATATTAAAATTGGTCCATGGAAACCAACTAGTCAGATAAGGACTACATCTTCCAGTCTGAAACCAAGAATTCAGCTGAAAATTCCCTATCAGACTAGAAGGAATCCAAGAACCAAAATAAGAAGATATTCTTATTATAATCCTTTTGATGGAAGGTGCAAATGCTATCCTACATTTCCTAAGTTTAGGAAAATTACTCAATCTGAATACAACAAGTTATCATTCAAAAATGATATAATTGTAGACAGATTTGGTAGGAAACTTGAGTCTGATTTATTGTCTAAAGATGAGATGTTTATTTGGATATCTAAAGTGATTCTTGACCCAAAAGGACCCAAGATCACTAGGGTACCTCAAAACTAATCTGTTTTACAGGATTCACAGGGATCATCACTCAAGGAAGAGATCTTAGCTTCAATATGGTACATTGATAGTGGCTATTCACAACATATGACCCATAACAAGAAGCTGTTATCAAATTTTCAAAGCATTGATGGTCCAAGAGTTTTATTTGGTGATAATAATTGTGGTCCGACTAAAGGTGTAGGTACTCTGATTATCAAGGATATTCAGGTATCTGAGGTATATTTTGTTGAAGGTTTGAAACATAATCTGCTGTCTGTTTCCCAGCTTTGTGATAAAGGTTTTCTTGTCAAATTCTCAAAGGATAAATGTGACATTTTAGATAATACCTCAGATAAGGTACTATTAACTGGCTTCAGACATGGAAATGTCTATGTGGCCAACTTTAATAGTTGTCCCAAAGATACCTGTCTGATAGCTAAGGGTGGAGAAGATATCAGCTGGCTATGGCACAAGAGGCTTAGTCATCTGAATTTCAAAACTCTTAGTAAGCTAGCTAAAAAGAACCTTGTCAAGGGATTACCTGAAAAACTTTTATCCACTGATCTTAAATGTGATGCTTGTCAAAAAGGTAAACAGCCTAGACACTCATTTAAGAGTATTAAGTCCTCTTCATCTGAAAGAGTATTGCAATTACTTCATCTGGATCTGTTTGGACCTGTTTCTCCTCTCATTTTCAGTGGAAGGAAATATACACTTGTTGTAGTAGATGACTTTTCTAGATACACTTGGGTTATATTTCTTTTCAAGAAAAATGAGACTATGAACAAGATTCCTGATCTGTTCAGGCAGATTCAGAATGAAAAGGGTGTTAATATTATTAAAATAAGAAGTGATAAGGGCACAGAATTTTTGAATTCTTGTTTATCTAATTTTTTCAATGAGTGTGGAATTATTCATGAGACATCTTCAGCAAGAACACCTCAACAGAATGGAGTGGTTGAAAGAAGGAATAGAACTTTGAAGGAAGCAGCCAGGAGCATGTTGGCTGAGTATGATACCCTTCATAGGTTCTGGGCTGAAGCCATCAACACAACGTGCTATACCCAGAACAGGTGCTTAGTTGTCAAAGACAAGGGTAAGACTCCTTATGAGATTTGGAAGGGTAAGATTCCAAGGATCTCATACTTCAAAGTTTTTTGTTGTAAGTGTTTCATCCATAACAATGGGAAATCTAAGTTAAGAACTTTTGATGCTAAAGCAGCTGATGGAATATTCTTGGGATATTCTAATACTTCAAAGGCATTTAGAGTTTTTAACAAGACAACCCTTTGTGTGGAGGAAACCCCTCATGTTGTTTTTGATGAACTATATTCCTGCTCAGATAAAGTGAATCAAATTTCTGAAAGTCTAGATAAAATTGAACTGTCCAAGACTAAACATAGAATTGTCTATCTACCTAGTCTTGATTCAGAATCAGATGAAGAAGAATCCACATCTGATAATCAGAAGACAACTTCTGATCAGACTCCATCAGAACAGACACCCTTGACATCAGCTGATCAGCGGGGGTCAGCTGATGAAGGGGGAACGTCAGCTGAGGTTGAGTCAGAGGAGTTGCCTATTGAGACTCAAGATGAGGATCCTTCTCCTCACATAGGCAAAAGGATGAAAAGCTATCTATTTATCTGATCAGATTATAGGAGATCCATCTAGTATTGTGCAGACACGAATGATGCTAGACTCTGAAAGTCTTTTCAGTTGTTATGTATCGCTTCTTGAACCCAAGTCTATTGAGGAAGCCCTATCAGACCCAAACTGGATAACAGCCATGCAGGAAGAACTGCATCAGTTTGAAAGACAAAATGTATGGGATCTAGTGGAAAGACCCTTACACAGAAAGATTTTAGGCACCAAATGGGTTTTTAAAAATAAAACAGATAAGAACAATATTATTGTTCGAAATAAGGCAAGACTGGTTGCACAAGGTTACTCACAGTCTGAGGGAATAAACTATAATGAAACCTATGCTCCAGTTGCCAGATTAGAGGCAATAAGATTGTTCTTGGCATTTGCTGCATATAAATCTTTCAAAGTCTTTCAAATGAATGTTAAGTCTGCCTTTCTTAATGGTGTGTTCCTTGAGGAGGTCTATGTAGAGCAGCCTCCTGGGTTTAAGATCAATAACAAGGTCTATAAACTCAACAAAGCTCTATATGGACTAAAACAAACTCCCAGAGCCTGGTATGATACATTATCTGATTTCTTGACATCAAATGGTTTTTCTAAAGGCAAGATTGATAGAACTTTGTTTAGAAAGGAAGTAGATGGCAACATCTTACTAGTTCAAATTTATGTAGATGACATAATCTTTGGTTCACTTAATCTGAAATTATGTGAAGAGTTTAGCATTCTCATGAAAAACAGGTTTGAAATGTCAATGATGGGAGAATTAACATACTTTCTAGGCTTACAAATTAAACAGATGAGTAAGGGTAATTTATACATCAGTCTAAGTATGCTAAGGATCTGATTGAGAAATTTGGAATGACAACTAGTAGAGAAGTTAAAATATCTATGGCAACTAACTTCTCAATGGATTCAGATGAGCAGGGGATACCCACTGATGCAACGGAATATCGTGGACTGATTGGGTCTCTTCTCTATCTCACTGCATGTAGACCAGACATAGCCTTTGCAGTTGGGGTATGTGCAAGATTCCAGTCTAATCCCAAGAAAACTCATCTGGAGACGGCTAAGAAAATTCTTAGATATCTCAAAGGAACCTTGCAAGTAGGGTTATGGTACCCAGTTGATGACAACTTTGAGCTGATAGGTTATTCAGATTCAGACTTTGGAGGATGTAAGATTGATAGAAAGTCCACTTCTGGAACTTGTCAATTCTTAGGCAACAAATTAATTTCTTGGTTATCTAAGAAACAGACATCTGTTGCCACCTCTACAACTGAAGCTGAATACATGGCAGCTGGAAGTTATTGTTCTCAACTCCTCTGGATTAGTCAACAGCTTAGAGATTATAATATTCAAACATCAGCTGTTCCTATTTACTGTGATAGTAATAGTGCAATAGCAATGACTTACAATCCTGTTCTACATTCTAGATGTAAGCATATAGATATTAGGCATCATTTTATTAGGGATCATGTTGAGAAGAATGACATTAGGATTGAGAAAATTGCCACTGAATCACAAAGAGCTGACATTCTTACAAAACCATTAGCTGAATCTAGGTTTAAAGAAATGTGCTTAGAATTAGGGTTACTTGATGCATCTTTAGCTGGTTTCTAATTTGTGTGCATCTGTTTTTCCTGTTTTTCCCTTTTCTTTAAATTAATGTCTAGAAAGAATTATCAGACTAGATATGTGTCAAAGGACAATCAGGTAGCTGATATCATTGACCTCCTTTTAGGAATCAAGAATCAAGGATTAGTCATATTGACCTTATCTGAATTGATAATTACTTGTCTGACATTGAGTAAATCAGACAAGGACACAATAGTCAGCTGATCTCATGAAGAAAACAGATGACTATTTGCATCCTATCTGGTTTACCTTAAGCTTCTGATGGTTTCTTTTGAGTATATGTCTCTGCAGGAACAGGTCACAGATCATACTGTTTCATCTCTTCTTATTCAAATTCCTTTATTCTGTTATATTTGTTCCTAAATAAACTGCATATTTTTTTCAAATTGGATGAACATTCTAGTTTTAGAAAATTAAGTCTGAGTCTGTTTAGTTAAACTCGTTTTAAAACTGCTAAAAAGTTACATCTAAGCTGCTGATTTTCAGAATAAGACAGGTTACTTTATCAGATGTCTTTCCAAACCCATCTGTTTTTTTTAAACTAATCTGTTTTTCAAACTCATCTGATTTGCAAACCCTTAGCCGAAGTAAGGTAACCCTAGGCTGACGTCAGGTATACTTACTTCTCTGCATAAAGTAACCTACATCTGTCAAATCAACAGTCTATAAAGTAACTATTTACGCATTCCAAAGGCGATTAACATTCACGCGCTGAATCCTAATCGCTTATCTTAGTTTTTAACCATTGATTAATACTCAGTAAAAACTTTTTGAATAAATGGCTAAGATTAATTCAAGTTTTCAAAAATGGCGGTTTCTCTTTCCAATCTATTCCCCTATAAATACATCTTCTTCTCCAAAATCATTCTTTTCACTTTCAGAAAATCTCAAAACTCTCTGCAAATTTTCTCAAACTCTTTCTAAATCAGTATATGAGCATTTCTGTAAGAGGAGTAACATCAACAATGGTGGATGTGCATAATAAAACCTACAATAAGAAGGTGAAGTCTGAGATGTACGTCGACTTCGACACCACCACCGATGGAGAATCCAGGGAGATATTATCCTTATTGGAAAGGGCTGGATTGAGGACTTTTTGTTCAAAGAAATCCCCTTCCAATAAGACATTGGATATGAGAGGCTTAGAGTTCTATGTCAATGGGACATATGAACATGGGGTTTTCCGAACCAGGGTATATGGAGAGGTCTTGACTGTTTCCCCGGCGGAGGTGGCCAGAATTTTTGATACGAGCAGTGAGGGAGTGAACCCCCTCACCTACAAATCTGATGAATGGGTAGAATCATTTGAGATGATTGCCCGGAATTCTATGAAGGATCGCCGATCGGAGTTAAAGAAGAAGATGCTCCGACGATGATATTGCCTTCTGATGACCATTGTCACGAAGGTGATACTTGGAGAACAGAGCTCTCATGATGGGCTGACCAGACCCAGACTCTGCGTGATGAGAACGATTTTGGATGGAGTACAGGCCAACTGGGCTGGTCTGTTACTGGATAAGCTGGAGATGGAAAGAAAGCGTCTGGAGGTTGTGAATGGGAAATGGCAGGCAAAGTCGATCACCAGTCTTTTTAACAAAATGACTGTGATCATGGAGGACTTGCTGTCAGCCGAGATCAATTGGTCAGACGGGGTCCGAGCTTACACAAAGCAGAAAGGGATTCTGACCAAAGATGAGCCACTCGGGGCCAGCCTGATTCCCGATGAGGGTGGAGGTTGAGGTTGGAGCTCAAGCTCCAGCTGAAGAAGAAGCTGAGGAGGAGGAGGAGGAAGATGTGGAGGCAGAGCTGCCAACTGTGAGCTCAGCTGAGGCTGAACAGCCGATGAAGCTGAAGGAGAAGGCACCAAGGAGACGGAGGTTGGTGAAAACCTCAGAGTTGGGTGGATCATCTGCGGATCAGCCGACTCTTCTTCCTGAGGAAGTGTCCACGCTGCAAATTGCAGCTTAGGTGGTCCAGCTGGAGGAGGTCCAGGAAATCAGTTCAGAAGGGACCCCCTCCCCCAGCCGTGGTCAGGTACATTTCTCCCCCTCCCCATCTCCAACCCAAACGGCAATGAAGAGGTGTCCCAGTGGCACCTCGAGCCTCAAAAGCTTGACCTACTCCCGAAATTGTCCAAAGTCCAACCTCATCTTCTCTTCCCCAAATCCAAACCTCATCTCCTCCACCATCACCATCTCATATACTGTCCTTCCTTTCTGGACCAGTATTCTCCCCAACCCCCATCTCCATATCTCCACCAGCCTTACCCACAACTTCTCAACCCCAACTCACTTTACCCCAAACACTCCCATCTCCTCCACCTACCACTTCACAAATCCCACCTTTACCATCATCACCCCCACCAGAAATCCCACCCCCACCATCAGACACCCCCACCTCATCTACCCCAGCCGAACCTCCTCATGTGGATACCTCAAATATTTTTGGGGATATTCCCATGAGCTCCCCCAGTCCAACTTCTCCCACCACCTCTTCCTCGTCTGAATCAGAGGAAGAGGATAGACCAATTCTTGCCATCTCCTCTGCTTTTGAACAACTTCACAACAAGATCATATCCCAAGTTCAGAGGATGATGGAGAAGAAAATACGAAAGGTGATTCGAGCAATCACAGATACCATGCTCGCCAACATGCAGATTGCTGAGGTCAACATGACCAGAAATCTATCAGCCAATCTCAGCACTGCTGTTGGATCCCGGCTGAGTGCGCTTGAGGAGGAGGTCAAGGCACTAAAAGAGAAAACAGCTGCTGACAACGAAATCGTGGTCTCAACACTCACATCTGATCATAACAATTTCAGACGACGTTGTGCAGCAATAGAGGCCCAACTTCAGTCTCTCAAAGATGAAGTTAAAAAGGGGGAAGGAGCTGAGAGCAGAATGGAAACCCTCACAGCTGGTGTCATGTCATTAATCGACAAGCTTGATACAAAGGCAGACACACAACCTGAGTTGGAGGCAGCCAAGGTGGAAATTAAAATCAAATCGAGATGAATTGGCTGCCTTGCAACCGAGGGTAACCCAGATTGAAGTGGCCATCCGAGAGGATGAGGAGAAGAGAAAGAAGGAGGAAGAAGAGAAGAGAGAGAAAAGCTGCTGGCTCACATGAAAGAATCGAGGAACCGGAGCCCAAGGGCAAAGGTAAAGGGAAAGCAGCGGAAGAAATGAGAAGTCTCCATCAGCCGAGCGAGATGATCAGCCCCGATCAGCCGAGCGCAAGAGAAAGGAACCAGACTTCTCCAACTTATCAGGTGAGCAGATCGAAGAATCCAGTGAGAAGGAGATGTTTGAAAAGAGAGAGAAGAAGAGGTCAAGAAAATGGGGAAGGTGAAATGAAGTGGGACAGGATACTAGGAAGTGGGTATCCAAAGCTGCAAATGAAGCGAGACTTCCGCCTTGTCCATCGCACTTCTGACTCCTCCGAAGATGGTATCGGGAAATATACCGGTGAGTACAAAAAGCAAGCCCTGGATGCCAAATGGATGATGTATTACTGGTACATCTTGAAGGCATCACCATCCGGAGCAGCGAAGCGAAGACATCCGCTGGCATGAATGGATGGAGAAGGAGGACGCCGATCTTTATGGGAAGCTGCTCGATGAGGCACATAATGTGTTCAACTGCGATCTGATCGCACCAGCCTATTAGCAGGTCACTCCCAAGCTGAAAGAAGATGGTTCTCCTGATCTGGAATGGGTCAGAACAGTTGTGGCCAAAGCAGAAAGGGAATCCGAGCTCACAGATGAGAGTGATCTAAAACAGCTTAGAGCAAGGATTTTCAGCTGGCTAAACATTCCAGAGGCTGACCGATGGGGAATCTGATAGAACAGGATTTTTCTTTCCTTATCTTTTATTTTCTATCAGTTCTCTTATTTTGTATTCTGTAAATTTTTGTGAATGAATATATTCGGACTTATGTGAATTATGTGTATTAGTTTCTTTAAAAATTTCTTAAAAATTTTTCTAAGTATAAATCATCTGAGAATTTCATATCTCAGTGTTAAAATTTTTTTTTAAAATTTTTTTTCTAAGTACTTCTAAAAGAGTCTAAAAGACTTAAGTTTTTTTTTATGCCTTGAATGTGAATGAATCTGTTGAAGTGTGAAAATGTGCTTTGATTTATCTATCTGATTGATTTAACTAAATCTAGTACTAACTTCAGCTGTGAGTATGTTTCTTTATTATAGGTTTTAACTTCATCAAAAAGGGGGAAATTGTTGAATCAAGAAGTTTTGATGAGTTAAAGAGCAGCTCAGACTGATCAGCCAACTTGAAGAACCGCAGAGAATAAGTTTATAAGATAAGCTGATCAGACGGGGTCAGACACCGACCTAGTCAGCTGAGGTCTGATTGCTTGCTAGTAATCTGAAGACAAGTTCGAACCTAGTCATCTGCAGGAGACAAACATGAAGAGCTCAGACGAGGTCAAGATAAGCCGAGTAGAATAAGAAAGGTGAGTTTTCACCAAGTCAGCTGCAGACGAGTAGGAAGAATCAGCTGAGGTCTAAAGCAGTTTTCAAGATTAAGTTTGTTAAGCAGTTTCAAGTTTGTTAGAACTAACTAACAAACTAACTGTCTTTTCAGACTTATAAATAGGACTAGATTTTATTTTTCAACATACATATACTTATGCATATTTGATTTTTCACATTATTCACTACTCAGATTTCAATCACAATCTTTTCACAAGTATTTCAAGAGAGTTCTCAAAAAGTTCTAAGTGTTTTTAGAACACTTTTCTTGTAATCTTCAAAATCAAATATTCACTGTAATAGTTAGATTTTAGAGAAGGGTTTAGGAGATTGAAGACTTGAAGATTTTTACAAGTTGTAAGCTGTAAGTTGAAAGTGAGAAAGTAAGTAGTAAGCAGAGTCCCTTCTTCAGATTGGAGAAGGAGAGTGGATGTAGGATTATTAAAATCCGAACCACTATAAATTCTGGTGTTATTTCTTGCTTTCTTTAATTTCTGTTCAAATTACAATATTGTTAATTCAAGATTAAAGTTCAGAATCTTAACTAAAATCTGAATATCAACCTTGCTTTTGATCTTGTTAAAAGTTGAGTTATCAATTAGATTCCGCTGTGTTTAATCTGATATTTTGAATTGATTTTGAAAGATTTGAAAATCTACAAAATCTATTCAAACCCCCCCCCCCTTTCTAGATTTTGTTCTAGGAAGCTAACTCAAGGTTTTAATCAACTCAACATTCCGGGACCAACAGAAGGGAATATTCATAAATCAAGCCAAATATACAAAAGATCTTATTGAAAAATATGGAATAGGTACCAGCCGAGAAGCTAAGATACCTATGATGACAAATTTTTCTATGGATCTAGATGAGAAGGGAGAAGACACTGATCAGACTAAGTATCGAGGTCTTATTGGTTCTTTATTATATTTAACTGCTAGTAGACCTGACATTTCTTTTGCAGTTGGAGTCTGTGCTAGATTTCAAGCTAATCCTAAGAAAAGCCATCTTGAAGCAGCAAAGAAAATCCTCAAGTATTTGAAAGGAACAGTAAATGTTGGACTGTGGTATCCAGCTGATGACAACTTTGAGCTGTCTGGATACTCAGATTCAAATTTTGGTGGGTGTAAGATAGATAGAAAATCTACATCTGGTACTTGCCAATTTCTTGGAAGTAAGCTGATTTCATGGTTGTCTAAGAAACAAACCTCTGTAGCTACTTCTACAACTGAAGCTGAGTATATGGCAGCTGGAAGTTGTTGTTCACAGCTGATCTGGATAAGTCAGCAGCTAAGGGACTATAATATTATCACCAAAGATGTACCAATCTTTTGTGATAGTAATAGTGCCATAGCTATTACTCAGAACCCAGTTCTTCATACAAGATGCAAGCATGTAGATATCAGACACCACTTTATCCGAGACCATGTAGAGAAAGGAGATATCAGACTTGAGAAGATTTTGACTGACTTTCAAAGAGCAGACATCTTGACAAAACCATTGGCAGAGACAATGTTTAAAGAATTATCTGTAGAATTAGGTTTATTAGATGCTTCTTTAGTAAATCTCTAATTCTGTTTTTTTTAATTCTTGTCTCTCTCGATTTAGTTTATCATGTCTAGAAAGAATTATCAGACTAGATCTGTGTCAAAGGACAATCAGGTAGCTGATATCATTGATTTCCTTCTTAGGAATCAAGAATCAAGGATTAGTCATATTGACCTTATCTGACATGATAATTACTTATCTGACATATGGTAAATCAGACAAAGGCACAATAGTCAACTGATTTTCTGAAAAACAGATGACTATCTGCACCCTATCTGATCTACCTCAAGCTACTAATGGTTTTCTATGAGTCTATGACTTTGCAGGAATACATCAGAGATCATACTGTTTCACCTCATCTGGAATTTTTTAAAAAAAAAAAATTCTTTTTGGAATGATTGATTGAAAATCCCATTTTTTTGAAAATTAAGTCTGAGTCTGTTTATTTAAAAAGAAAATTGTCTTTAAGATGCTAAATTTTTTACTTAAGCTGTTTTTAAAAATCAGACAGGTTACTGTATCAGATGAATTTTTCAACTCATCTGTTTTTCAAACTCATCTGATTTGCAAACCCTTAGCCTAAGTAAGGTAACCCTAGGCTGACGTCAGGTATACTTACTTCCCTGCATAAAGTAACCTACATCTGTCAAATCAATAATCTATAAAGTAACTATTTACGCATTCCAAAGGCGATTAACATCCACACGCTGAATCCTAATCGCTTATCTTAGTTTTTAACCGTTGATTAATACTCAGTAAAAACTTTTTGAATAAATGGCTCAGATTAATTCAAATTTTCAAAAATGGCGGTTTCTCTTTCCAATCTATTCCCCTATAAATACATCTTCTTCTCCAAAAACATTCTTTTCACTTTCAGAAAATCTCAAACTCTCTGCAAATTTTCTCAAATCCTTTCTAAATCAGTATATGAGTACTTCTTCAAGAGGAATAACATCAACAATGGTGGATGTACATAATGAAACTTACAATAAGAAGGTGAAGTCTGAGATGTACGTCGACTTCGACACCACCACCGATGGAGAATACAGGGAAATCTTGTCCTTATTGGAGAGGGCTGGATTGAGGACCTTTTGTTCCAAGAAATCCCCTTCCAATAAGACACTGGATATGCGAGGGATAGAGTTTTATGTCAATGGGACATACGAAGATGGGGTTTTCCGAACCAGGGTATACGGAGAGGTCTTGACTGTTTCTCCAGCGGAGGTGGCCAGAATTTTTTATACAAGCAGTGAGGGAGTGAACCCCCTCACCTACAAATCTGATGAATGGGTAGAATCATTTGAGATGATTGCCCGGAATTCTATGAAGGACCGACGATCGGAGCTAAAAAAGAAGATGCTTCACCGGAGATATCGCCTTCTGATGACCATTGTCACGAAGGTGATACTTGGAGAACAGAGCTCTCACGATGGGCTGACCAGACCCAGACTCTGCGTTATTAGAACAATTCTGGATGGAGTACAGGCCAACTGGGCTGGTCTGTTACTGGATAAGCTGGAGACGGAAAGGAAGCGTCTGGAGGTCGTTAATGGGAAATGGCATGCGAAGTCGATCACCAGTCTTTTTAACAAAGTGACTGTGATCATGGAGGACTTGTTGTCAGCCGAGATCAATTGATCAGACGGGGTCCGAGCTTACACAAAGCAAAAGGGGATTCTGACCAAGGATGAGCCACTCGGGGCTCCAGCTGATTCTGATGAGGGTGGAGCTGAGGCAGGAGCTCAGGTTCCAGCTGAAGAAGAAGCTGAGGAGGAAGAGGAAGAAGATGTGGAGGCAGAGTTGCCTGCTATGAGCTCAGCTGAGGCTGTTCAGCCGATGAAGCTGAAGGAGAAGGCACCAAAGAGGCGGAGGTTGGTGAAAACATCAGAGTTGGGTGGATCATCTGCGGATCAGCCTACTCTTCTTTCTGAAGAAGCGACCACGCTGCAAATTCCAGCTCAGGTGGTCCAGCTGGAGGAGGTCCAAGAAATCAGCTCAGAAGGGACCCCCTCCCCCATCTGTGAACAGGTACACTTCTCCTCCTCCCCCTCTCCAACCCACACTGGCAATGAAGAGGTGTCCCGTGGGCACCTCGAGCCCTCAAACAGCCTACTCCCGAAATAGTCCAAATTCCGACCTCATCTTCCCTCCCCCAAACCCAAACCTCATCTCCTCCACCATCCCCATCTCATATACTGTCCTTCCTCTCTGGACCAGTATTCGCCCCAACCCCCATCTCCATATCTCCACCAGCCTTACCCACAACTTCTCAACCCCAACTCACTTTACCCCAAACACTCCCATCTCCCCCACCAACCACTTCTCAAATACCACCTTTACCATCATCACCCCCACCAGAAATCCCACCTCCACCATCAGACACCCCCACCTCATCCACCCCAGCTGAACCTCCTCATGTGGATACCTCAAATATCTTTGGGGATATTCCCATGAGCTCCCCCAGTCCAACTTCTCCCACCACCTCTTCCTCATCTGAATCTGAGGAAGAGGCCAGACCAATTCTTGCCATCTCCTCTGCTTTTGAACAACTCCATAGCAAGATCATATCCCAAGTTCAGAGGATGATGGAGAAGAAAACACGGAAGGTGATTCGAGCGATCCACGAGATACCATGCTCGCCAACATGCAGATTCTTTGAGGTCAACATGACAGTAAATTTATCAGCCCAATCTCAAAGACTCTGCTGTTGGTTCCCTACCGAGTGCGCTTGAGGAGGAGGTCAAGGCACTAAAAGAGAAAAAACAGCTGCTGACGACGAAATCGTGGTCTCAACACTCACATATGATCGAGCGATTTGTAAAACGTTGTGCGAGAGATAGACCCAGCTTCAGGCTATCAAAGATGAAGTTAAAAAGGGGAAGGAGCTGAAAGCGTAATGGAAACCCTCACAGTGGTGTCATGTCATTAACTCGACAAGCTCGATACAAAGGCGGATACACAGTGAGTTGAAGGCGGTCAAGGTGGAAATCAAAATCAAATTAGATGAATTGGGCTGCCTTGCTACCGAGGGTAACCCAGTTGAAGAGGCCATCCGAGAGGATGAGGAGAAGAGAAAGAAGGAGGAAGAAGAGAAGAGAGAGAGAAGCTGCTGGCTCGCATGAAAGAGTCTCGAGGAACCGGAGCCCAAGGGCAAAGGTAAAGGGAAAGCGAGAGAGCAAAGAAGGTGAGAAGTCTCCATCGGCCGAGCGAGATGATCAGCCCCGAGATCAGCCGAGCGCAAGAGAAAGGAACCAGACTTCTCCAACTTATCAGCTGAGCAGATCAGAAGAATCAGTGCTGAGAAGGAGATGTTTGAAAAGAGAGAGAAGAAGAGGTTGAAGAAACTGGGAAAGGCCGAAATGAAGTGGGACGGGGATACTCGGAAGTGGGTATCCAAAGCTGCAAATGAAGCGGACTTCCGCCTGTCCATCGCACTTCTGACTCCTCCGAAGATGGTATCGGGAAATACACTAGCGAATACAAAAAGCAAGCCCGGATGCCAAATGGATGTATTACTTGGTATATCTTGAAGGCATCACCATCCGGGAGCAGCCAACGAAGACATCGGTGGCATGAATGGATGGAGAAGGAGGACGCCGATCTTTATGGGAAGCTGCTCGATGAGGCACATAATGTGTTCAACTGCGATCTGATCGCACCAGCCTATGAGCAGGTCACCCCCAAGCTGAAAGAAGACGGTTCTCCTAATCTGGAATGGGTCAAAACAGTCGTGGCTAAAGCAGAAAGGGAATCCGAGCTCACAGATGAGAGTGATCTAAAACAGCTTAGAGCAAGGATTTTCAGCTGGCTAAACATTCAGGTGACCGATGGGGAATCGATAGAACACGAGGATTTTTCTTTCCTTATCTTTTATTTTCTATCAGTTCTTCTATTTGTAAATTTGTAAATTTGTGAATGAATATATTCGGACTTATGTGAATTATGTGTATCAGTTTCTTTAAAAAAATTTAAGAAAATTTTTTTTTAAAAAATTTTCTAAGTATAAATCATCTGAAAATTTTATATCTCAGAGTTAAAAATTTTTTTTCTTTTTTTCCTAAAAATTTTTCTAAGTCATAAAACTAAATTCTCTAAGTACTTCTAAAAGAGTCTAAAAGACTTAAATTTTTTTATGCCTTGAATGTGAATGAATCTGTTGTAGTGTGAAAATGTGCTTTGATTTACCTATCTGATTGATTTAACTAAGTCTAGTACTAACTTCAGCTGTGAGTATGTTTCCTTATTATAGGTTTTAACTTCATCAAAAAAGGGGAAATTGTTGAATCAAGAAGTTTTGATGAATTAAAAAGGGAAGCAGCTCAGACTGATCAGCCAACCTGGAGAATAGCAGAGAATAAGTTTATAAGATAAGCTGATCAGACGGGGTCAGACACCGACCTAGTAAGCTGAGGTCTGATAGCATGCTAGTCATCTGAAGACAAGCTCGAACCTAGTCATCTGCAGGAGACAAACATGAAAAGCTCAGACGAGGTCAAGATAAGCTGAGTAGAATAAGAAAGACGAGTTTTCACCAAGTCAGCTGCAGACGAGTAGGAAGAATCAGCTGAGGTCAAGAGCAGTTTTCGAGATTAAGTTTGTTAAGCAGTTTTAAGTTTGTTAGAACTAACTAACAAACTAACTGTCTTTTCAGACTTATATATAGGACTAGATTTTATTCTTCAATACACTTATGCAAGTTTGATTTTTCACACTATTCACTATTGTTTTCACAGAGTATTTTTCAAAAGAGATTTCAAATATTTTCTAAGTGTTTATAGAACACTTCACTTCATATCTTCAAAAACACATCTTATTCTTAGAGTTAGATTTCATAGAGTTGTTTAGATTGTTGAAGAGCTGAAGTTCAAGTTGTAATTTGTAAAGGTTGTACAGTGAGTAAGTAAGTAGCTAGTGAAGACCTTTCTTCAGAGTTTGAAGAAAGAGAGTGGATGTAGGATTATTCATAATCCGAACCACTATAAATCCTGGTGTTATTTCTTGCTTTCTTTAATTTTTGTTCAAATTATAATAATTCAAGATTAAAGTTCAGAATCTTAACTAAAATCTGAATATCAGCCTTTGCTTTTGATCTTGTTAAAAGTTGAGTTCTCAATTATATTCCGCTGTGATAATCTGATACTTTGAATTGATTTTGAGAGATTCGAAAATTCTACA
The DNA here is from genome assembly GCA_030762865.1 of Paraleonurus japonicus. Classification (NCBI taxonomy): domain Eukaryota; kingdom Viridiplantae; phylum Streptophyta; class Magnoliopsida; order Lamiales; family Lamiaceae; genus Paraleonurus; species Paraleonurus japonicus. The sequence goes on along the minus strand of CM061055.1, from coordinate 21,008,822 downwards.
AAATCTATTCAAACCCCCCCTTTCTAGATTTTGTTCTAGGAAGCTAACTCAAGGTTTTAATCAACTCAACATTCAGGGACCAACAAAACCGTCGATGTTTTACACGCACTTTTTAAATCAACAGTTTAAAATTAAAACTCTGAGATCGTGCCACGTATCGTCTTCCTAACTTTCCCTCTCTCTCCTCTGGGTTTAAAATCTTACCTTCTTCATTTTAAAAATTTCACTTTCACATTTTACTTATCAAAATCTTCTATAAAAATAACCTTTTCTTACAAAAGTTACCCAAATGGCATCTACTTCTTCCCAACCTCCTAGAGCCCCCACCTATATAACTGCATCTATTTCGGAATTCAAGATGAACACTGAGGCAGTCAGAAACAAACTCAAAGCAGAAATGTACGTTGATTTTGAAACAACTCGAGATAGAGAATCCAGCGAGATTCTAGGCTTACTGGAGGCATCAAGGCTACGAAGATTTTGCTCGATGAAATCGGCAGAAAACAGAACCATGGATTTCATAGGGGCAAAGTTTCTGGTAAATAGCGAGTTCACTGAGAACGGATTCAGTACTACTGTAGAAGGTACTCGATTGGAATTCCCCAAGGAAAACGTGGCCCAAATTCTGGATACAACGGCAGATGGAGTAAATCCATTGACTTACAAGGAGGAGGAATGGGAACAGTCTTTTGATAATTTTGGAAGGGTCACTTACAGGGGAACTAGGAGAGATCTGAAGAAACACATGTTAAGAAGGAAGTACAGGTTGTTGATGACAATTGTAACCAAGTCTATTCTGGGAGATCAGAGTTCACATGATGGTGTGACGAAGTCCAGGTTATGCTGCATGCGAGCCATCTATGACGGAATCAAGGTAGATTGGGTTGAGTTATTGTTCAGGAGACTAAAGGAGGAAAAGGCTAGATTGGTGTATAACCCTGATGATGCAGATTGGGTTCCTCAGTCAACTGTGAGTCTGTTCAATAAGATCACAGTACTGATGGATGGGCTGAATAAAAGGGTGCAAACAAGGGAGGGCAGGAAAAAATACTCCAAGCAGAAGGGGCTGCTGACAAAGAACGGGAGACTGGGTGGATTGCCAGATTCAGATGATGAATCAGATGAGGCAAGGGCGCAGAGAAATGAAGCAGCAGTAGCTGGGGTCCAGACACAGGCAGCCGAGGTACCAGAAGCTGAGGTACCCGAGGCTGAGGTACCAGCAGCTGAAGTTGATGTACCAGAAGCACAACCGGCTGAGGAAGCAGCTGGAGTGGAACTAGAGGTCACCCAACCTGAAGAACCCAAACCTGATGTTCCACTCCAAAGGAGGTCCAGAAGGAGACTGATCAAAGCTGCAGATGTACCTGTCAGAGGAGAGTCTTCTGCAACTCCCTCAAGCCTGCTTCCAGAAGAAGCTGCTACATTAGAAATAGCAGCAGCAGTAGAGACAGAGGTTGAAGTGCTAGAGGATCCCAGCTCAGAGCGGACAACATCTGCCGAGAAGCAGGTCTCTCCAGGTACATCATCGAACATCTCTTCATCTGATAAATCCCCCACCCACCTTGGCGATGAAGTAGTATCCCAGGCTAGTACTTCTGAGCCTCTTAAACAGCCTACTCCCGACATAGTCCAAATCCAAACCACTTTGCCTCCCACCTCATCCCCAATCCCTGAAATTCCTCCCACCTCCACTCAACCATTCGATTTCTTTGACTTCCTCTCCACCAAATATCCCACTCCCTCTCCCCAAATAAGTCCAATACACACCCCCAGACCCGACGGATCTGTGGGAAGCTTTGAGTTGTCCCTACGATCAGACGCTCGAAGGAGGCTGGCAGAGCTAATTCCTGACCTTCAATTCAACCTTGAAGTAATGAAGGAATCCATTGAAGTATGGTTGATCCATCATCTAAGGACTGGAGATCTGGATGAGATGAGTCTGTGTACAAACGAGGTTGGCTGGGAAAACTTCATCTCCTAGGAGAAAGCTGTTCTGGAGTCTACGGGAATCACTTCCATTTCAACCATCCTGTCAGAAGAGCAGCTCCTGAACCTCCTGCGAGTTCGCCTAGGCTTGCCCGAAACCTCCCCTGCCGCCCCTCCCAGCAGCCCAGGATCCACCTTCTCATTAATACTGAACCAGCTGGAGAAGAGAGTAGAGGATAAATTTACCCAGATGCTCATGATGAAAACTGTAGATATCGTGGATTCTGTCAGTGTGACGATGGAGGAAATGCTAAAAGCATCTGAGGTAAATCTCTTATCTTCTATTTCTGATTCTGTTAAACTGTCTGTCAAAGAAGAATTGGCTGAAGTAAAGAAGGAGGTTGGAGAACTGAAGAGCCAAACCCAAGCTGATAATCAGATTCTGGCTGATGAGATCATACTCAATCAATCATCAGCTTCCACCTATTTTACCGTTATCAAGGAGCAGCTTGCTATGCTACTCGATGATGTTAAAAAGGGGGAAGACGTGGAGATCATTAAAGCCGAGCTCAACCAGATTAAGCTTTCAGTAGCCAGCCAATCAGATGAGCTCACTGCCCTAAAGATAAGAATCAAGCAGATCGAGGAGGCGATAAGGGCAGATGAGCTGGCCAGAAAGAAGGAAGCTGAGCTGAAGTCTGAAAGATTTATGGCCAAAATCAGGGAGAGAAAGGAGGAGGCCAAAGCCAAAGCTGAGGCTGAGCAGAGCAAAGGAAAAGAGCTGATGTTAGCCGAAAAAGGGAAAGAGAAGGAGCTGGAAAGAGTCGTGTCGCCTATCAGACAGAGCTTGATGTCCAAAGCTGCTGGGAAGAGACCACTTGAAAAATCAGCTGAGCAGCTTAGGATAGAGGCAGAAAGGGACAGACGTATAAAGGCAGATAAGGTCTACTATGGCCGGAGGGAAGCCAGGAGGAAGATCAAGTCAGCGAAGGAAGCTGGCAGAATTTTCGATAGATCCCAGAAGAAGTGGGTGGTCCCATCGGTCGGAGGAGGAGCAGATACAACATGGATCAGACCTGAAGAAAGAACCGATGCTCCTCCAAAGATGATTGCGCATCCAGCATGGGCAGCTGGGTACATGAAGTACGAGGCTAAATGGACCTTCTTCTAGTACATCTGCAAAGGAGTCGGAGCATCATCAGATAATGAAACAATAGCTTGGCATGACTGGATGGAGAAGGAAAATCCAAGCTTGTACCAGAAACTTCTTGATGAAGGAGATGAATGGTACAACGTGGATTTGGTTGCTCCAGACTACTCATCCATTCCAATTAAGCTGAATGATGATGGCTCAATTGACAAGGAGTGGATCAGGTCGACTATAAATTATGGGATAAATCAAATGAAGTTGACTGATCCAAAGGAGATTGCCGAGCTGAGGACAAGGATATTTGACTGGATGCAGCTCCCGGAGAAAGATAGATGGATAGATTAGATAAGCTAAAATTTTCTTTTCTTTTATCTTCTTATCTGATCCATATGTAAAAATGTAAATGTGCTCTATATGAATGAGATGACTGTATCTTATCTGATTTATTTGTTTATTTTTTAAGCCTTCTTTACTGTTTTAAGAAACATAAAAAAAAATTTTCTAAGTATAAATCATCTGAGAAATTTATCATCTCAGACTTAAAATTTTCAAATTTTTCTAAGTCTAAAATTTTTCTAAGTCCTAAGACTTAAATTTTTTTTTAAATCGTTTGAAAAAGTCTTAAGACTTAAGAATTTTTACTTCAAATTTTTCTAAGTGTGGATTAAAGTGCTCTAACTTGAAATAAATCTAAATTTAAAGTGTGAATGTGTTATGATATGCCTATCTGACTATCTTGAATAACTTTGACTAACATCAGCTGTGAGTATGTTTCTTTCTTATAGTTTTAACATCATCAAAAAGGGGGAAATTGTTAGATCAAGTAAAGTTTTGATGAGTTAAAAGAAGCTACAGTTCAGATAACCAGACAATCTTGAAGAACCACTTAGATCAGGTGCTTATACTAAGCTGATCATACTAGGTCAAGGACTGATTAAGTCAGCTGGAGATCAGAAGTTACAAGTCATCTGGAGACAAGCTCAAGTCTAGTCATCTGTAGGAGACAATTATGAAGAGCTCAGGCGAGGTCAAGACAAGCTGAGTAGAATAAGAAAAGCGAGTCTTCACCAAGTCAGCTGCAGATGAGTTGAAGAAATCAGCTGAGGTTAAGAGCAGTTTTCAAGATTAAGTTTGTTGAGCAGTTTTCAGTTTGATAGAACTGACTAACAAACTATCTGTCTTTTCAGACTTATAAATAGGTCTAGATTTTATTTTTCAAAGGCATCATGCAAATTTGATTTTTCACACCATTCACTATTCAGTTTTCAATCTCAATTCACAAATTATTTTCAAAAGAGTTTTCAAAAGTTTTAAGTGTTTATAGAACACTTCTCCTGTAATCCTCAAAACCCTTTATTCACTGTAATTCTTAGATTCAAAAGAAGGAGTTAGGAGTACTTTGAAGATTTGAAGAAAAGTTGTAAGTTGTAAGTTGTAAGCTGTAAAGTAAGAAAGTAGTAAGCAGGTCCCTTCTTCAAATTGGAGAAGGAGAGTGGATGTAGGATTTTTATAATCCGAACCACTATAAAATCTGGTGTTCTTTACTGCTTTTATTTACTTATCTGTTCAATTTCCAATTTATTGTTCAAAGATTAATTTCAGAATCAAAGTTAAATATCAGTTTTCTTTTGATCTTAATAAAGTTGAGATTAATATTGAATTTCCGCTGTGTCACTTTGGTACTTTGAATAAATTTTGAAAGATTTGAAAAATCTGAAAAATCTATTCAACCCCCCTTCTAGAATTTTCCTAGAAGGCTGATACACGTCTTACCTAATCTGCTCAACTAATCGGGACCAGCATTAATTTATAAGTGATTGAGGTTTTAGAAATATTTGAGTATCAATGCAATTTATTTTATTATTGATGGTGTAAAATTAAAATGTATTAAATTGGTGATTAGTTGTGTTAATTAAATATAAATCAAATATTAAATATTATAAGAATTTATATATATAATTATGATTGATAAATATATATAATTATGATTAATAAATATTAGTATGATAGTGTGTATATATATATATATATATATATATATATATATATATTTATATATATTAAGTATAATTGAATGAATACGTGTGACTGTGTATGTACACACAAACTTTATTAATAAATGCATACTTAAAACAAAATATTATAATAGTAATAATAATAATAATAATAAAATAAAAACAAAACTTACCTGTGAAGGAAGCAGTAAGGCGGTGGGAGGTGTGCATATAGCCATATCAACTAAGAAAAATATTAGCCACATTTACGCGAGAGAGAGGAAGAGAGAGAGAGAGAGAGGGGGGGGAGGGAGGGACATGTGAAATTCCGAAGCGTTTTGGTAAGTTTTTTACTTTCGTTAATTGATAAATTTTATATTGTTTTGAAGCTCGTGATGTGTAGAACAAACTCATATCCTCAAATCATTAATAATTGTTCTTATTTGATAGTGAAAGACGATAAAAAGGGTTTAGGGTTTGATTTGTCAACGTTTTGCGGACTTGAGATAAGTAGAAATTCATTTGCACCTACAATGCATAACTATAGTATGTTGTGAATTATTTATGCTTAATTGGTAATATGTGAATATTACGTTAATCGTGATACTTGAGTGATATATGTTATACATGTAACAAGCCTGGTCACTATAGTTATGATTGTCCTCAACTCACTCCCAGAGAGAGAGAAGAAAAGAGGAAATAGAGAGATAGGAGGTATGCTGATCAGAGAGCTCTTCTGGCTGAGAAAGAAGAAGTTCATGAGACATCATCATCATCATCCTCATCTGATTTTGGGTCAGATGATAACATCTGTTTAATGGCAAAAGAGGTATATTACTATTCATCCTCAGATAATGATTGTGATACCTTATCTGAAACTGATCCTAGTCTAATTGAAAAACTTTTGAAAGATTTGGAGACTGCTCTATCTGCTTATAAACAGATAGAGACTGAAAATTTTAATTTAAAGAATCAAATTATTAATCTGACTAAGGTCAATCAAACAAAGGTTAGTGAGAAACCAGACTGCACATTCAAGGGGGAATGTCAGACTGAGACAATCACTAATACCTTGTCTGATAAGACGGATAAGTTAGAACAGGAATTGAATTCTTTGAAAATAAAATTTTCAAATATCTATTCTGAGAATGAGAGTTACAAGTAGACTAACAGAGAATTAAATCTCAAGTTAGGACTTCTAAATAACACTCAGACCACAATAGATAAAATCTTCAATACTTCACAAAAGTCTAGTGATAAAACTAGATTAGGTTTTGATAGGAGTAAGAAAAATGATCCAATAAAATCTAGAGTTTTTGTTAAAGCAACTAAACCAAAGATAGAAACTAGATTTAGTCCCTAGAAACCTAAGGAATTAATTACCTCATCTGATACTTCTGAAAAGAAAAAACAAACGAGGAAAGTAACGCCTAAGGTTAAACCTAAGACTAAGTCAAAGTTTTATCCTAGGTATAATAGCTTTGATGGAAGAAGTAAAACATATCCATTTTTACCAAGATTCAAGACAATTTCAAAAGATCAGTTAAACAAGATTGATCTTGAAAGTCTTATCTTAGTAGATAGATATGGATATAAACTTCAATCTATGGTTTTGAGGAACATTGATATCTTTGTCTGGATTCCTAAAAGTCAACTTAACATGAAAGGACCCAAAGTACAATGGGTACCTAAGCATTAAATTTGTGATTGCAGGAAGATAAGAAGATAGTGGAAAGAGGAGACATTCTTGAGGTCATCTGGTACATTGACAGTGGTTGTTCCAAGCACATGAACTATGAAAGACGACTTATATCTAACTATCAGACCATAGATGGACCAAGAGTAATGTTTGGAGATAACAATTATGGACTTACCAAAGGTGTAGGAACACTGATGATAGGTGATATTCAAGTACATGAAGTCTACTACGTGGAAGGATTGAAGCACAACTTACTATCTGTTTCACAATTTTGTGATAAGGGGTTAAGTGTCAAATTTACTCATAATGCATGCTTTATATTAGATGGTATTAATGAAAATATTCTATTGGCAGGAGTCAGACAAGGTAACATTTATGTTGCTAATTTCAAAAGTTGTCCTAAAGATACTTGCCTTGTTGCTAAGAGTTCAGATGATTTAAGTTGGCTATGGCACAAACGTCTTGGCCATTTAAACTTCAAAACTCTTAACAAAATAGCAAGGAAATCTTTAGTTAAAGGACTCCCTGATAAAGTATTTTCAAAGAACCATGTATGTGATTCTTGTCAAAAAGGAAAACAGACTAAAGCTTTTTTTAAAACAATAAGTAGTCCTTCTTCAGAAAGGATTCTGGAACTTCTTCACATGGATCTTTTTGGTCTAGTAACACCTCTCAGCTTTAGTGGAAGAAAGTATACCTTGGTAATTGTTGATGACTTTTCAAGATTTACTTGCGTTATTTTCTTATACAAAAAGAATGAGACTATGATTAAGATTCCAGAATTTCTTAAAAAGGTTCAAAATGAAAAAGGACTAACTATTGTTAAAATTAGAAGTGATAAAGGTACTGAATTTCTTAATAAGTTTGTTACTAACTACTGCATTGAGAATGACATGGATCATGAAACATCTGCAGCAAGGACTCCACAACAAAATAGAGTAGAACAATGTTATCTGAGTACAACACTCCACACAGGTTTTGGGCAGAAGCTGTTAATACAGCTTGCTATGTTCAAAATAGAAGTTTTATTGTTAAAGAAAAATGCAAAACTCCCTATGAAATTTGGAAGGGAAGATCCCCCAAAATTTCATACTTTCATATATTTGGTTATAAATGTTTCATACACAACAATGGGAAATCTCAATTAAAAACTTTTGATGCTAAGATAGCAGATGGGATATTCTTGGGATACTCATCTGTATCAAAGACATATAGAGTTTTTAATAAGACAACCTTGTGTGTAGAAGAAACACCCCATGTGGTATTTGATGAATCTTCTTTTGAGAATAGTAAGACAGGGGACGTCACAAAGATATCAGATGATCTGGATCAGATGACTATCAAGAGATCAACCATAAAGTTCTATAATCAAGAATCAGACTCAGATGAAGAAGAAAAACCAGATTCAAACAAAGAGAAAGAACCTGGAAGCTCTTCCTCACCAGCTGATCAGACGACCAACAACTCAGATGATCAGGTTGAGTCATCAAAGGTAACATAGAATCATCTGAAATAAATAATTCAGACAAAACTTCATCCATTGTATAACATAAATGTAAGAAAGTAATGTCATATCACCCAGCTGAACAGATAATTGGAGATTTAGACTCTGGAGTCCAGACAAGGACCCAACTAAATCTAGATTGTATGTTCAGTTGCTATGTGTCATTACTTGAACCTAAATCTATTACAGAAGCTCTAACTGATTCCAACTGGATTAATGCCATGAAAGAAGAACTAAATCAGTTTCAAAGACAAGATGTGTGGAAACTTGTTGAAAGGTCTCATCATCAAAAAGTCATTGGAACTAAATGGGATTTTAAAAACAAAAGGGATGAAAACAATATTGTGGTTAGAAATAAAGTCAGACTAGTTGCTCAAGGTTATTCACAATCACAGGGGATTGATTATGATGAAACCTTTGCACCAGTAGCTCGTCTAGAAGCCATAGATTGTTTTTAACCTATGCTGCTTTTAAAAGATTCATAATTTTTCAAATGGATGTTAAGTCAGCATTTCTTAATGGAATCCTAGCTGAGGTAGTTTATGTAGAGCAACCTCCTAGTTTTGTCAAAGGAGACAAGGTTTATAAACTAAGAAAAGCTCTATATAGACTTAAACAAGCACCAAGACCATGGTATGACACCTTGTCTGATTATTTAATCCAAAATGGTTTTGTGAAAGGTAGAATTGATAGAACTCTCTTTAGAAAAGAATATGGTTGTGATCTTTTGTTAGTTCAGATTTATATTGATGATATAATCTTTGGATCAACTAACATATCTTTGTGTGAAGAATTTAGTCATCTTATGAAAAGCAGATTTGAAATGTCCATGATGGGAGAGATGACTTATTTTCTTGGACTCCAAGTCAAACAGATAAAGAAGGGAATATTCATCAATCAAGTCAAATATACAAAAGATCTCATTGAAAAATTTGGAATAGGTACCAGCCGAGAAGCTAAGATACCTATGATGACAAACTTTTCAATGGATCCAGACGAGAAGGGAGAAGACACTGATCAAACTGAATACCGAGGTCTAATTGATTCATTATTATATTTAACTGCTAGTAGACCTGATATTTCATTTGCAGTTGGAGTCTGTGCTCGATTTCAAGCTAATCCTAAGAAAAGCCATCTTGAAGCAGCGAAGAAAATTCTTAAGTATCTTAAAGGTACAGTAAATGTTGGATTGTGGTATCCAGCTGATGACAACTTTGAGCTGTCTAGATACTCAGACTCAGACTTTGGTGGATGTAAGATAGATAGAAAATCTATATCTGGTACTTGCCAATTTCTTGGTAGTAAGCTGATTTTATGGTTGTCTAAGAAACAAACCTCTGTAGCTACTTCCACAACTGAAGCTGAGTATATGGCAGCTGGAAGTTGTTGTTCTCAGCTGATCTGGATAAGTCAACAGTTAAGGGACTATAACATTATCACCAAAGATGTTCCAATCTTTTGTGATAGTAATAGTGCCATAGTCATTACCCAGAACCCAGTCCTACATACTAGATGCAAGCATGTAGATATCAGACACTACTTCATCCGAGACCATGTATAGAAATGTTACATCAGACTAGAGAAGATTTTGACTGATTTGCAAAGAGCAGACATCTTGACAAAGCCACTGGCAGAGACAAGGTTTAAAGAACTATCTGTAGAATTAGGATTATTAGATGCTTCTTTAGTTAATCTATAATTCTATGTTTTTCATTCTTTGTCTCTCTCTATTTAGTTTACTATGTCTAGAAAGAATTATCAGATTAGATATGAGTCAAAGGACAATCAGGTAGCTGATATCATTAATCTCCTATTTTGGAATCAAGAATCAAGGATTAGTCATATTGACCTTATCTGACTAGATGATTACTTATCTGACATTCGGTAAATCAGACTAGGGCACAATAGTCAGCTGATTTCTTGAAAAACAGATGATTGTCTGCACCCTATCTGATCTACCTCAAGTTACTAATGGTTTTCTTCAAGTCTATGTCTTTGCAGGAATAGGTCACAGATCAGATTGATAAATCAGATTGTTTCACCTCATCTATTATAAACCTTCTCATCTAGACAACTTTGCTTCTGAATACTCTCCATACATTGTGTTTCCTTATAAAACTCTTATCGGATTGATTGGTTGGAAAACCAAACTTTAGAAATTTAAATCTGAGCCTGCTTATTTAAAATAAAACGTTTTTTTGTACTAAGTCTTTAAATTTGCCAAAAAATAAAACTAGGCTGTTTCAAATCAGACAAGTTACTTTATCGGATGATTTTATAAACCCATCTGTTTTTGAAAACCCTTATACGAAGTAAAGTAACCCTAGGCTGACGTCAGACATACTTACTTCCCTACATAAAGTAACCTAGTACTGTCAAATCAACAGTCTACAAAGTAACTTTTTATGCAATTCAAAGATTAGTGAACTACACGCGCTGAATCCCAATCATTTATCCTGATTTTTAACCGTTGATTCAGCACAGTAAATCATTTTAAATAAACGGCTTAGATTAAACCAAATTTTCTAAAGCGGTTTCTCTTTCCAATTTTCCCTCCTATAAATACATCTTCTTCTTCAATCAAACTCTTTTACTTTCAGAAAACTATACTTATACTCTGTAAAAATATTTCAAAAACCCTTAGCCAAATTCTTCTATGAGCCATACCCAAAAACGATTAGGAGTAACCTCAACAATGGTGGAAGTACATATAGAAACTTACAATAAGAAGATCAAGTCGGAAATGTATGTCGACTTCAGCACAACCACTGATGGTGAATCAAGACAGATTCTTGATTTATTGGAGAGGTCAGGATTGAGGACATTATGTTCCAGGAAATCAAACTCCAATAAAACCTTGGATATGAGAGGTATTGAATTCTATGTCAACGGGACATATGAGAACGGAGTTTTCAAAACCCGTGTCTACGGCGAGGAGTTAACGGTGACCGCGGCTGAGGTGGCTAGGATTTTTGATACAAGCAGTGAAGGAGTGAATCCCCTCACCTACAAATCAGATGATTGGGTAGAATCATTCGTGATGATTGCCTGGAATTCAATGAAGGAGAGGAGGTCTAAATTGAAAAAGAAAATGCTCCGACGGAGATATCGTTTATTAATGACGATATTGACGAAGGTCATTTTAGGGGAGCAGAACTCCCATGATAGGCTGACGAGACCCAGGCTGTGCTATCTGAGGACGATTATCGATGGGGTACAAGCCAACTGGGTTGGGATGTTGCTGGGAAGGTTTGAGACTGAGAGGAAGAGGCTGGAAGTGGTAAATGGGAAATGGCAAGCTAAATAGATCACTAGTCTGTTCAACAAGGTGACAGTGATATTGGAGGATATGCTGACAGCCGAAATCAACTGGGCTGATGGAGTTAGAGCCTACACCAAACATAAAGGGCTGCTAACAAAAGATGAGCTGATTGGAGGACCAGCTGACTCTGACGGAGGAGCAGTTGAGGTCGGGGTTCAGGACCCATTAGCTGAGGAGGAAGAAGAAGAGGAAAGAGCAGAGGAGCCGACGGTGAGCTCAGCTGAGGCTTCGCAGCCAATGAAGCTGAAGGAGAAGGCTAAGAGGAGGAGGAGGTTGGTGAAAACCTCAGAGCTAGGTAGAACCTCTGCTGCTGATCAGCCTAGTCTGCTAGCAGAAGAGGCACTCACCTTGGAAATAGCAGCACAGGAGGTCCAATCAGAGGAGGTACAGGAGATCAGCTCTGAGAGGACCCCTTCCCCTACTCCCAGTAAGGTACAAATCTCCCCCTCCCCCTCTCCAACCCAATCTGGCGATGAAGAGGTGTCCCAGGCTAGCACCTCAGAGCCTCTAAAACAACCTACTCCCATTTCAGTCCAAGCCACAACCTCATCTTCCCTTCCTCAAACACAAACCACATCCCCTCCCCCATCTCCATCTGACATGTTTTCCTTTCTCACTGGACTCGTCTACTCCCCCACCCCCATATCTACCATCTCACCCCCAGCCTTACTCCCATCATCTCCAGCTTCCCCTCAAATACAAGCTGAGTCCATTCCATCTCCCCAACCCACCATTCCACAGCCAACCCCTTCTCCACCACCCACTTCAACTGATATACCACCCCCTCCATCTTCACCCCCACCTGAGATTCCCCCTCCACCACCATCAGACGCACCCACTTCCTCCCAACCCTCTGCACCCCAATCCTTGGATACCTCCAACATCTTTGGAGATATCCACATGAGCTCTCCCAGTCCAACTTCTCCCACTCCCTCCTCCTCATCTGAATCTGAGGAGGAGACCAGTCTAATCTCCGCCATCTCTTCTGCCTTCACGGACCTACACAAACAAATCATCGAAAAGGTCCAGAAGATGATGGAGAAGAAGACGAAGAAGGTTATTGGAGCAGTCACCGAGACAATGCTCACCAACATGCAGATTGCCGAGGTAAATATCTCTCGCAATCTATCAGCCAACCTTGGCACGGCTGTTGGTACCCGGCTGAGCAATCTGGAGGAGGAGTTGAGATTGCTCAAGTAGAAAGTGGCTGCAGACAACGAAGTCCTGGTTGATGCCCTCACAGCAGACAAATCAGACTTCCGGGTTCGTTGTACTGCTTTGGAAGATCAGCTCCGGACCCTACAGAATGAAGTTAAAAAGGGGGAAGGAGCTGAAGGAAGAATGGACACCCTCACATCTGGAGTCATGTCGATAACAGACAAGCTCGACTCAAAGGCAGACTCAGCTGAGTTGGAGGCAGCCAAGGCAGAGATAAAGATCAAATCAGACGAGCTAGCTACTTTGCAACTGAGGGTGACACAGATTGAGGAGGCCATCCGCGAGGATGAGGAGAAGAAGAGGAAGGATGAGGAGGAGAAGACTGAACAACTGCTGGCCAGAATGAAAGAGGCTGAGAAACCCGAGGCCAAGGGCAAGGGTAAAGAAAAGGCAGCAGCAGTCGAAAAAGTGTCATCAGCTGAGCAGCAGACCAGTCCCAGACCAGCAGAGCGGAAAAGAAAAGAACCTGACTACTCAAACCTCTCAGCTGAGCAAATCAGAAGAATTCATATTGAGAAGGAGAGGTATGAGAAGCAGGAAAAGAAGAGACTGAAGAAGCTGGGAAAGGCGGAGCTGAAGTGGGACAGGGACACTCGGAAATGGGTATCGAAAGCAGCTGATGAAGCAGATTTCCGACCTGTCCACCGCTCGTCAGCTCCTCCAAAGATGGTGTCTGGGCAGTTCACCAGCGAATACAAAAAGAAGGCGCTGGATGCCATATGGATGTACTATTGGTACATCTTGAAGGCATCTCCATCTGGTGCAGCTGATGAAGACATGCAATGGCATGAATTGATGGAGAGAGAGGATGTCGATCTGTATGGGAGACTGCTTGATGAGGCAAGTAAAGTTTTCAACTGCGATCTTGTCGCACCAACCTACGAGCACGTCTCTCCCAAGCTGAATGAAGATGGCACTCCAGACATTGATTGGGTCTAAACCGTAGTTACCAAAGCTGAGGTGGAATCCAAACTCACTAATGAAGAAGATCTCAAACAGCTCAGAGCAAGGATTTTCACCTGGCTGAAGATTCCAGAAGCGAACCAATGGGGAACATGATAGACAAGATTTTCTTTTCCTTATCTTTCTTTTTATCAGTTCTCCTTATCTGTAAAAATGTGTATATGTGAATGAATATATTTTGACTTATGAGATTTACTTGTTTTTTCTCTTAAAGCTTTCTTTATTGTTTTAAGAAAAACTTAAATTTTCTAAGTATTAATCATTTGAGAAAATTTTCATCTAAGTCTTAGAAACTTTTCTAAATTCTTTAAGTTTTAAAACTTTTCACTAAGTCTATGAAAGTGTGCGTGTAGTGTAAAACAGAATGATGTTGTACTGAATGTTATGGCATGCACTACAACATTTAAATATCAGAATGTGAAACACAGCGGAAGACTAACACTACAATGCAAAGGAGTAAGTTTTTCATAGACTTGTTAATCAAAGTCTATGATGCCTGTCGGCGAAACGTTTCACTTATTCGAGAGTGAATACAAAAGTTTGTGTAAAGAGTTTCCAAGACAGAACCTTTACAACGGAAATAAAGACTCAATATCACCTATTGACTCTTAAACGACTAAGTGTAGTATTACAAAATATTACACCGTCAAAAGTAAATCAAAGTATCAAAGACATCTACCCTAATGACACTTCAATAAACCTATGTTGGTAAACGAGGTAACATGCACAAGTACCAACGTAAAGGGGGAATAACGACCCTATCTCTTGGATGCACTAACGCACTCAACAATTGATATTTGGATATTCCTTGCCATTGCTGAAGTCCTCGCTCTTCTATTTATAGAGGTCCTCGATCTTCAACCACAAATCCTTGTAGATGGATCTAGAAAGACTCCAAAATAACTTCCCCTTAATTCTCTCACTTAACCGTCCATGTAGCTAGTTGATTTCGTGGTTAACTCCTGCAACCGCATGATCTAGGTCTTTCTAAATCTCTCTGGAATTAGTCTTGAATTCTGGATCCTTGTGGAAGATTCTGGAATCCGTCCTCAATGTTGCACTTGATGTTACAACATCCATGACAACATTTGACTCAGTCTTCATTCCAGATCCTTGTAGAACGTTCTAGATCTTCAACCTGCAATGTCACAACATCTACTACAACATTGAACTATTAGAGAATAAAAGTTAGTTATATGAAGAAATGAAGGGTCAAATTTTGATGTAGCAGAATATGTGATAACATCACATGCGACATCAACAATCTCCCCCAATTTGACCTTTCTGCTACAACACACCTGATGTATACATATCAAAATATATATAAGTCAGTAATGTATGTATGACAGAGAATCTCATCTGTAGCATACACTCAGCAAGCCAAAACCTGTCGTAGCAAAGTAGTCAAACTAGTAAAAACAGAATAAGTAACTCAAAGTTAACTTACTCAAACACAATAAACCATTAAGGTTTAAACAAAACAACAAAACAGATTACTATCAACATCTAATCAAAATATCAGTACCAGAGCATTAACTAGAACATGAAATCAGTATCAGAGTAATGCTTCAAAAATAACCTAGTATCAGAGCCGAGCCTTAGTAGACAAAATAGTATCAGAGCTTTAGACACAAAATAAGAGTCCACTAAGCAAATGTATCAAATTGATTTACAAGGGAACTATCACGAATCTCCCCCTGTGAAACAGCTCATCATCATCAGGTCATCTGATCTGGTAAATCACCATAAAGTTCAACAACTTCTTCATCTTCATCAGCAAGTTCCACTGTTGTAAAGTTTGCAATAACATCTGCAACAGCATCAGCATCAGGTCCAGCTGCATCACCATCTCCACCTGGATTTGCATCAGCAACAGGAATCTCCTCGATTACAACACCACGAGCACGAGCAGCAGCTGGTACTCCCCCTGTGGTAGCAGAAAGTAACCGCAACCAATAATCCTTCAAAAACTGAAATTCATTGATTGATTCCTGTAAAACGTCCAATTGCCTGCGAATAAAGTTTTCATTAAAGTTCATAAAACCAGTAGGATAATAAGGGTTGTGTGGAGCAGCATGTGGAACAGCATGTGGAGCAGCATCTGGAACAGCTTCAGGAATAGGATTATGAACAGGATCAGGAACAACATTATGAGCAGCATCAGGAGCAACATTCTCTTCAGCATCAGGATCTGGTATAGGCAAATCAATTACCCTGTTTCCACTCAGCAAAACAGGTGAGATATTCATCAAAGTAACCCTCCCCCTCAACAACTCATTTCGGCGAGGTTGAAAACCATGACTCTTCAAGTAGCCATAAATCAAATTCGGATAAGGAAGGTTCCCTTTGTCAGAAATATTCCCAGCAAACTTCATCAAATGATGGAAAATTACCAGCCCTAAGTTAAATCTCCTCATAACACCAATTCTAAACATCAAAACAGCCTGGTCCTTAGTCAATTTGGTCGAATTTGTAGAAGGAATCCAGTTATACACAATTAACTTATGAATAACCGAATATAGAGATGTCAAGTGAGCAGCAAGCATATGTCTTTGCCACCTAACTACTCTACTACCAGTCAAGGTTTGAATTACCTCATCCATAGGAGGTACATCTTCTTCATCCATGTGATCAATATGGAGGAAGGAATTGATCAGCTCAGGTGTGAATGGAACATCTCTCCCCCTAAAGTTTACAGACCCGTACCAATGTGAATTTCTTCTTCCATGTCCCTTTTTCTAACTTGCATAAAACTCATAAACCCAATTAGTCACAAAAGAATCAGTAAATGTAACAACATGCATCAAACTTCTTTCTTCTAAGTATCTAACCAATCCCTTAGACTCAAACTCAGCAACATCAATCTTTCTTTCTATCAACAGTTTCCTATTACTCAACTTGGTAACTTTTTGATCAAAAGTTTCACTATCTGAATCATCACTAGAATCCTCAAGTTCATTAGCATCCTCATCACTAACAGGAAGTTCAGAATCAGTACCTTTCTCAGAATGATCATATTCTTCACTTGATTTCTCCTCAAAATCATCACTGCTGTCATCTGGATTAGGTGCTGCTGCACTTGTTCCAACATCGGGTACAACACTGTCTTGTTTTTTCTTAGATCGCCTTTCTTTCTTCATTTTCAGCTCAATCAGTGGTACATTCTCGTCAGAATCACCATCATCAGTATCAACAGCCTGTTCACCACTTTGCTTGTCAGAATTTTCAGAATCTGAATCAGAGAATACCTTAATTGGTTCATTTGCAACTGAACCCACAGTAGGCTTCTTTTTCCTTGATGATTCTGAGTAATCAACCCTAGTAAAGACTTGTCCCGATCTCCTCCTTGGTTTTGGAACAGCAGATGGAGGGCTTCTCTTCCTTTTCCCTTTTGCGGCCTTAACATTAGCAGCAAGCTCCATCGGTTCTGAGTCCTTTGACATTGAGGAGTCAGTGTGCTCAGAAACGTTCTCCTCCTTAGCAAGTGGACTCTTCCCTTTGCTGGTTTCAACCGTGGGTGCATCCTCCATTGTGGTATCCCCTGCTTCAGCATATTCTGCAGCAATCGCAGCAACGTCGACTTCTACAGTGGACGATTGAGGATTTTTAGGAACGGGAGTAGGTGTAGGAGTAGGGTTAGTTTGAGTGGCAAGGTATTGAGACACATCAACCGTAATAGAGCCAATTGTAAGCTCAGGAACGTTGGGTGCCCCTTTCAGATTTTGAGCAAGGTTTTGAGCGATGGTTTCAGCCTGTGCGCTCGATGCTTCAGTGGGTATGTGAATGTTCAGAGGGTAAGCATCGATCAGCGGCATAGGAGGTGATGTGGTAGTGGATGATTCAGCAACAGTCGCAGCATTAGGGTTTGTGGCCATTTTAGCAAGCAGATTGAGGTTTGTTTGAGAGTTTGGAGAGGTTTCGATTGAGGGTGAAGTTTGAATGTGTGAGTCTTTTGGGTTTCCTGCCATTTTCACTTAAATAGAGTATTAAAATATTAAATTTAAGTTGACAAATGAAGATAAAAACTGAACACTTATGCAAAAATTTCAAAAATAATGAACAATGATCACTTCTATGCTTTAGTATATGGAGCAACATAATTTCGAGATTTATAAAGAAACAATAGAGTAGCAGTTATTTGTATAGACCCACAAAGAAAAATCTGGAATAAATTAGAACTTAGGTGGTTTAAAACATTAAATCCATGATCTCCTAAAATTTAGGGAATGACACCATGGGTAAAAAACTTCCAGAAAAAATCAAATTAATTAGTCCCATTAATTAAAAACTACACGACATTATCTAAATAAGGTAGTAGTGGGTTTAGTGTATGACCTAGTCAAATTAAGAACTTAAACATAATTAATTAATTACACAAATTAAAATAAATTCGAAACTTACCTGATGTTGTACTCAAAATTGGAACACACACTTCAACACTGGTTTTTCCTTAGAAAAATTTTTCAATGTTGCATACAAAATAATTTCAGTTTTTCTAGCACTTTTAATCACACATTGATCCATCTTTTCAAAAGAGTGAATCGTAGTCGCGAACTCCATGCCCCATAGTTACTCAATGGATTTGTGAGCATATTGATGTAACACTAATCACCTTTTCAAAAGAAGACATCGTAGTAGCGAACTCTCTGCTCCATAGTTACTCAGTGAATTAGTACATCTTGAGTGTTTTTTCTTTCTATTTCTTTTCAATTGCATTTGAGAAGTGTGAGACCTCTTTATATCTATACAACATCAATTATGATTCAAATTAATTTTTAAGAGGAATTAATTAATCAAGAAAAGTTCAAAAATTAACCAAATTAAACACTGTACCCGTGATGATGTCACATATGTTATAACATTTGTAACAACATCTATCTAACTTTATTTAGATAGTGCACATACCAAGAGATTTCCTCAAAAATGAGAATCTCTCAGGGTCAAGAGCTTTTGTGAAAATATCAGCAAACTGATTTTCAGTGGATACATACTCTAACTTAACAATATTTTTCTCTACTAAATCCCTTATAAAATGATGTCTTATACTAATGTGCTTAGTGAGTGAATGTTGTATAGGATTTTTCGAAATATTAATAGCACTCGTGTTATCACAATACACAGTTAACATATCACTTTTAATACCATAATCATGAAACATCTTACTCAACCATAGAAGTTGTGTACAACAACTTCCTGCCGCGATGTATTCAGACTCTGCAGTGGATTGTGAGACACAGTTCTGCTTTCTACTGTGCCATGAAATCAGGTTGTTTCCCATGTAGAAACAGCCACCACTCGTACTTTTTCTGTCATCTATGTCTCCAGCCCAGTCAGCATCACTATATCCCACAAGTGTGTTATTTGTGTCCTTGGTATACCAAACACCTAGATCACTTGTACCTACAACATATCTTATGATTCTCTTAACCGCATTCAGGTGTGATTCCTTTGGACATGCTTGGTACCTGGCACAAACACAAACACTATATATGATATCTGGTCTACTAGAGGTTAAGTAAAGAAGACTACCTATCATGGATCTATACAGTGTTGGATCAATTTCTTGTCCAGCATTGTCTTTACACAATTTCTGTGTAGATCCCATAAGTGTTTTCATTACCTTAGAATTTTCCAAACCAAACCTTTTTACCAAGTTTTTAGCATATTTGCTTTGTGAGAAGAAAATATCATCTTTTTCTTGCTTGATTTGAAGACCTAAAAAGTAATTTAGATCCCCAACCATACTCATCTCAAATGTTGCAGTCATTGTTTCAACAAAACTGTTTAGCATTTTATCACAAGTTGAACCAAAAACTATATCATCAACATATATTTGAGCAATTAGTATATCTTCTCTATTTTGTTTGATGAATAAGGTATTATCAGCAATTCCTCTAATAAAACCAAATTGCAAAAGAAAGTCAGTAAATCTACCATACCATGCTCTAGGAGCTTGTTTTAGACCATACAGTGCTTTCTTTAGCTTATAAACATGATCAGGATATTGTGGGTTTTCAAATCCCTTAGGTTGTTCAACATATGCTTCTTCTAATAAAATTCCATTTAAAAATGCAGCTTTAACATCCATTTGGTGAAGTTTAATATCAATAAAACATGCAATTGCTAGTAATAATCTAATAGATTCTATCCTAGCAACAGGTGCAAATGTTTCATCAAAATCAATACCTTCAACTTGTGTATACCCTTGTGCAACTAACCTAGCTTTGTTTCTAACAATGTTACCAGACTCATCAGTTTTATTTCTAAAAATCCACTTAGTTCCAATGACATTGACATCATCAGGCCTTGGAACTAGTGTCCAACCATCGTTCTTTTCAAAATGATTAAGTTCCTCATGCATAGCATTAATCCAATTTTCATCTTTTAATGCTTTAGTAACATTTTTAGGTTCAATTTCAGAATAGTAGCACTCTGCATTAACAACATTACAAAGAGAAGACATACATATTGATCTTACCAAATCTGCATGCTCTTTTGAACTTACTTTCCTTCTGGTTTGTACACCAACTGAAGCATCACCAATGATCTGTCTCTGTGGATGAGTTTTGGTTATACGACTAGATGGATTCAGCTTCGGTGTATACTGATTGTTCTGAGATGAATCTGTTGAAATTTCAGGGGATGTTGCACCAGATGTTGTAACATTCGGTGACACATTCTCTGATTTCAGCTGATTATCTTGAACTTCAGTAACATCAGACACATCTTCATCATCATTGTCATCTGTAAGCTTTTTATCATCATCAAACACAACATTAACAGATTCTTGAACAGTGTTAGTTCTAAGGTTAAAGATTCTATAGGCTTTACTATTTCTAACATAACCTAAGAAGAAACCTTTATCACTTTTTGAATCAAACTTGTAAAGTTGATCCCTATCATTCAAAATATAACACACACAACCAAAGACATGAAAATATTTCACATTTGGTTTTCTATTGTTCAGAATCTCATATGAAGTTTGATCAGAACCAGATCTCA
The DNA here is from genome assembly GCA_030762865.1 of Paraleonurus japonicus. Taxonomy (NCBI): domain Eukaryota; kingdom Viridiplantae; phylum Streptophyta; class Magnoliopsida; order Lamiales; family Lamiaceae; genus Paraleonurus; species Paraleonurus japonicus. The sequence continues at coordinate 20,988,044 of CM061055.1, read as the reverse complement.
GAAAAACTCTATTAGAAATATGACATGCTGTATTCAATGCTTCAGCCCAAAATCTCTTAGCAAGATTTTTAGATGTAAGCATGACTCTAGCCATTTCTTGTAAAGTTCTATTTTTCCTTTCAGCAATCCCATTTTGTTATGGAGTTTTAGGTGAAGAAAACTCGTGCAATATTCCTTTTCTTTCACAGAAATCAGAAAACATACTATTTTCAAATTCCCTACCATGATCAGATCTAATTCTGCTAACTTTCAAGTTGAAAACAGTTTTAAATCTTTTGTAAAGAATTTTAAAAGCATTAAAAGCTTCTGATTTTTCTCTCAAAAATTCAATCCAAGTATACCGAGAGTAATCATCAACCACAACAAGTGAGTATTTCTTACCACCAATGCTTTCAGTTTCCATTGGACCCATCAGATCCATATGCAGTAATTCAAAACAGCGATGTGTCGAACAATGTGACAACATTTTGTGCGACATTCTTACCTGTTTACCTTTTTGGCATGGACCACATACAACAATATTATCAAACTTCAGTTTAGGCAATCCTAGCACAACTTCTGTTTCAACTAGTTTCCTTATGTTCCTGTAATTTGTATGTCCTAATCTTTGATGCCATAAGACATTTTCATCATGTTTTGTCAAATTACACACGTTTTTGTTCCCAATTAAATAACAATTATCTGTTGACCTATTACCAGTCATCAAACATTCATTATTTTTGTCAAGAACATAACATGAGTTTTTGTCAAATTTTACATACAAATCATCATCACATAATTGACTTATACTAATCAAATTAGCAAGTAGGCCATCAACATGCAAAACATTTTTTATCTTAGGAAAACCTTCAACATTTAAAGTTCATTTTCCAATGATTTTTCCTTTAGTACCACCACCATATGTTACGGTTCCACCATTACAAGATTCATATTCAGATAAGAAGTTGATTTGACCAGTCATATGTCTAGAACAACCACTATCAAAATACCATAAACCTGGTACACATGTTTTCAGAGAAGAGTAAACCATGTTACAGACAACTTTATCCTTTTTTTAGAGACTGTCTTTGACACATGTTGCTTAGAATGTGACAGCATTTTAGACAATATTTTAGCATCTTTCAGATCTTTCAGTCTTTTCAAACAATAAGGACGAATATGACCAGTTTCATCACAATAATGACACACATACTTCATTTCTGTTTGTTTTTTCTTGTTAGTTTTTGTTTGAGCCTCAACTTTTATCTCAGTATCAGTTTTAGCTTTCATAAATTTCACAGGATTCTCAAACATAGAAGATGTTTCATTTTTATATCCCAAACTAAATTTATTAGACTGACCAACTACTAGAGCATTATTCATATCAGAAGAACTTTTGGTATATTTCTTAAAACTTAAAGAAGTTCCTTTCAGTTCCTCTTTTAGCTTAGAAATTTCCAAATCTCTTCTGGTAAGTATAATTTCTAGTTTAGTAACTGTTTATTTCAAATCATCATTCTCTTTAGTTAAAGACTCTAGAGATTGACCCTGTTCAGCACATTTGTCTAACAAATTTTTATAGTCAGATTCATCAATTCTTGTTTCTTAAGAAGTGTTATCTGTTTCATCAACACACCCAACAAAACTGTTCAAATCTGGAGAAATTTGATCTGATGTTGCTTCGAATGTTGTAACATCTGATGCAACATCTGAGTCAGAGTCATCCAGATCATCATCCAGAGAGTCATCATAATCAATTTTAGCATAAAAAGCAAGTTCTTCATCTTTTGAATCATCATTTTCATCATTTGAGTCATCACTTAAGGTAGCATTAAAATTCAGTTTTCTCCTAAGTCTGGTATTTGCACACTCATTTGCATAGTGTCCAAATCCAGTGCATGCGTCACACTTAACTGATTTTCTGAATTCAGGATTATACCTTGGCTTACTACCTCTTTCAATTTGCCTTGATTGATTGTGATCTCTCCTTCTTTCGGGGTTAGGTGTGGTGTTGATTTGGATCTTTGGTTGGATATTCCCCTTGGATCTGCTCATCGTTTTCCTCAGGTAGGAGTTAAACTTCTTTGTCAGCAGGGCGATGTTGTCAGGATTGTTACAACATAGGTCCGTCACATCCTCATCATAATCAATCTCAGTAACATAAGATTGATGTACATCACTTGAAGATGCCTCTCCTTTGTAAATAATAACCTTCATGCCATCATTCTCCTCTGGTTGGATGAAGTTGATCTAATAGGTCTTAAGAATGCTTATTACCTCATTATGACTCAACGTATCTGTGTCCTTCGCTTCTTCTATAGCACAAATTTTTGCGTTATATCTTTTAGGAACTGAACGTAAAATCTTATGCACTAACCTGGTATTAGAAATTGGATCTCCAAGTAGTTGAGCTTCATTGGCAATCTCCGTGACACGTTTATTGTAAGATGAAATGGTTTTATCTTCCTTCATTCTCAGGTTCTCAAACTTCGTGCCTAGCATTCGTAGTTTGGTTCTACGAACACTATCAGACCCCTCACAATGCTCTTGTAAACGATCCCAAGCCTCTTTTGCACTGACACAGTTAGATATGATTTTGAACATAGTCATATCAACTGAGACAAAAATTGCATTTAAGGCTTTAGAATTGTAACTAGCAATTGTGCTTTCATCATTTGTCCAGTCCAGTTCACGTTTGACTTGAGTTTCTCCTTCATTATCAGGCTGAGTTCTCGGGGCTGTCCATCCAGAAAGAACACTCCTCCAAGCGCGTTTATCTATGGATTAGATATACATCCGCATCCTTGGCTTCCAATAGGCATAGTTTGTCCCATCAAGAACAGGAGGCCTAACAGACTGAGAGAGTGGATACTCCATTGCAAAATAAAAAGACACACTAAAACACAGGATCTAAACTTAGTACCGTCAAGTTTTAGGCTCTGGTGCCAACTGAAAGTGAGCGTGTAGTGTAAAACAGAATGATGTTGTACTGAATGTTATGGCATGCACTACAACATCTAAATATCAGAATGTGAAACACAGCAGAAGACTAACACTACAATGCAAAGGAGTAAGTTTTTGATAGACTTGTTAATTAAAGTCTATGATGTCTGTCGGCGAAACGTTCACTAATTTGAGAGTGAATACAAAAGTTTGTGTAAAGAGTTTCTAAGACAGAACCTTTACAATGGAAATAAAGACTCAATATCACCTATTGACTCTTAAACGACTAAGTGTAGTATTACAAAATATTACACCGTCAAAACTAAATCAAAGTATCAAAGACATCTACGCTAATGACACTTCAATAAACCTATGTTGGTAAACAAGGTAACATGCACAAGTATCAACGTAAAGGGGGAATAACAGCCCTATCTCTTGGATGCTTTAACGCACTCAACAATTGATATTTGGATATTCCTTGCCATTGCTGAAGTCCTTGGTCTTCTATTTATAGAGGTCCTCGATCTTCAACCATAGATCCTTGTAGATGGATCTAGAAAGACTCCAAAATAACTTCCCCTTAATTCTCTCACTTAACCGTCCATGTAGCTAGTTGATTTAGTGGTTAACTCCTGCAACCGCATGATCTAGGTCCTTCTAAATCTCTCTGGAATTAGTCTTGAATTCTGGATCCTTGTGGAAGATTCTAGAATCCATCCTCAATGTGGCACTTGATGTTACAGCATCCATGACAACATTTGACTCAGTCTTCATTCCAGATCCTTGTAGAACGTTCTAGATCTTCAACCTGCAATGTCACAACATCTACTACAACATTGAACTTATAGAGAATAAAAGTTAGTTATATGAAGAAAGAAAGGGTCAAATTCTGATGTAGCAGTTTTCAGTTTGTTAGAACTGACTAACAAACTAACTGTCATTTCAGACTTATAAATAGGTCTAGATTTTCATTTTCAAAATAACTTTTAACTTTACACATATTACAATTTACGATTACTCTCTATTTTCAGATTTCACAAAAAATTCACAAGTTTTCAAAAGAGTTTTTCAATCAATTGTAAGTGTTTGTAGAACACTTTACTTGTAATCTTCAAATTCCACTACTCACTGTAATAGTTAGATTTCAGAGAAGAAGATAGGAGTTTTGAAGATCTGAAGGAATTTGTAAGCTGTAAGTTGTAAGTCAAATTGTAAGTAAGTAAGTAGTAAGCTGGTCCCTTCTTCAAGTTGGAGAAGGAGAGTGGATGTAGGATTGTTCATAATCCGAACCACTATAAACTCAGGTGTTCTTTATTGCTTTACTTTACTTTTCTGTCAATTTCAATTTTCAGTTTATTAATCAAAGATTAAATTCAGAATCAAAGTTAAAACTAAAATATCAATTTGCTTTTGATCTTGTTCAAGTTGAGTTTAAAATTGATTTCCGCTGTGCAGATTGGTTTTTGAATAAGTTTGAAAGATTTGTAAAAAAGTCTAAAAATATATTCAACCCCCTTCTAGATTTTTCCTAGAAGGTTAGTTCAAGTTTTCTCTAAAATACTCAACCAAGTGGGACCAATAATTTGCATAAAACCAATTGATCCTATTATAAGACTTGTCTCACACTTGATTTCCGTGGATCGATAATTTAACCGGGTTACTTACTAGCTACACAATCCCTTTACACTTGAAGGGTGAGTGTTGGCTTTTAAGCCTATCAAGTTTTTAGCGCCGTTGCCGGGGAGTCGGTGTTTGAGATAACTTAGATTAAAAGTTGAAAGTAGTTGATAGTACCTTTTATTTTTGTTTTATCTTGTTCTTGCTTGCCTTGTGAGAATTTGATACTTGGTTGTATTCTAGGTGTGTATGAACACAAGATCAAGGGGTATTGAACCAATTCCCTTGAACTTGGAGATCGAAGGCACCACAAGGAGACACCGAAATCGTCGAAGGGCTCAAGCTCGAGCAAGAGAAAGAGAACGTGAAATGGAGAACAACGACTAAGATGTGGTCGAAAGGAGAGAGAATGGAAGAGCAAATCAAAGAGTGCCTCCAAGAGAGAATCCGAGGGAAAGACCAATCCGGGAGTATTTCGAGCCTCCACTCCAAATCCACTATGATGGGATAGCTCATCCACCATTGACGGCTAACAACTTCGAAATCAAGCCGGCTTTGCTATACAATCTTCAAAGCATGCAATTCGGTGGAGATCCCAAGGAGGACCCGAATCGTCATATTGCTCAATTCCTTGAGTATGCCGATACGGTGAAGATGAATGGAGTGACTGAGGATGCTTGGAGAGCTCGTCTCTTCACATTTACTTTGAGAGACCGAGCTAAGGATTAGATAGCCTCTCTACCACGAGATAGCTTGAGTTTTTGGGAAGAGTTGAGTAAGAAATTTCTCTTGAAACTTTTTCCACCTTCTATGACTCTCCAATGCAAGACGTTGATTGCTCAATTCCATCAAATGGAGGGGGAGAACATGCATGAAGCTTGGGAGAGATTTAATGTTTTATTCCGGAAGTGTCCTCAACATGGTTTTGTAGATAAGCAAATAGTGAGCTTCTTTTATTATGGACTTGATCCTCCATCTCGGAGAATTCTTAACTCAAGTGCGGGTGGATCACTCTTTGATAAGTCCGAAAGAGAAGCTAAGGAGTTGATTGAGAACATAGCTTGCAACACCACAAGTTGGCCAACTGAGAGAAGGAGTCATTTCAGGATTGCTCAAGTAGAAGAGAATGAGACGTTGAAGGTGCTAACGGATGTGGTTCAAAAGTTGGCCACAAAAGTGGATGGTATCGTAGAAAGTGGTATGAGAAGTGGAATGGGGAGTGGAAATGAAGTTCCACCAATGGCTAATCATGTGGAAGAGGTAAGCTATATGGGAAGACCATCATATCCTCATGGAAATTTTCAAGGTAATCAATTTCCTAAACAAGCTCTTCCACAAATCTACCAGAATCGATATCCCAACAATCCTCCACCAAATTTCCAAAATCAAGCATCTCAACCACATCCATATCCCTCAAACAACCCTCCATATAATCCCAACTTTCGAAGGCATGAGAACTTATCATACTCAAACCCAAAAGCCGCCCTTACATTGCCTCCGGGAATTGATATGGGTGCTCGTGCACCTAACAATAAGGGAAAGCCAAGCCTTGAGGATTTACTCACAAGTTTTATGGGTGCTCAAAATCAAAAGATGGAGAGGATAGAGAACATTGTGAGTTCTTTGGCCAATCAAGTCAAGAACCTAGAGTTCCAAATTGGTTAAGTTGCTTCTTCAAGTGCTGGAAACCAAAAAGGAAAACTTCCCTCTACTACGGAAGTGAACTCGAAAGAGCATTGTATGTCAATTAAACTTCGGAGTGGTACTAATTATGAAGGGCCAAGCATACCGGATGAGGAAGATGGGGAGAAAGTTGATAAAGAAGTTGGTGGTGAAGAGTTGAAAGAGGAGTTGAAAGAAGAGAAGAAAGTAGAGAGAGTTCCCAAGTGGAAGAAAGCAAAAGAGTTGAGGAAAGAGAAAGAGAGAAAAGAGCTTGAACGTGCCAACGTTGAATGTGATGCATGGGGGTACCAAAGACTTATGTTCCACCACCATATCCACAAAGGTTCAAGAAGCAAAAGCTCGATGAGAAATTTTCAAAGTTCTTGGAAATCTTCAAGAACGTGAATGTCAATGTACCTTTGATGGATGCTCTTGAGAAGATGCCTACTTATGCTAAATTCTTTAAAGAGTTGATCACCAAGAAGAGAAAATTTGATGAAGTGGAGATGGTGAGTCTATCTATGGTATGTAGTGCTCTTATTCAAAAGAGTCTACCTCAAAAGTTGAAGTATCCGGGAAGCTTCACATTGACTTGTGAGTTGGGTAATGGTGAGAAGAAGAAGACCCTTTGTGACCTTGGAGCAAGCATAAATTTGATGTCATTATCCATCTATGAGCGTTTGAAGCTCGGTGATCTCAAACCAACTCACATGGCCCTACAACTAGCCGATAGATCATTCGTTCATCTAAGAGGAGTTGTAGAAGATGTGGTGGTGAAGGTGGACAAATTTAGCTTCCATGCGGACTTTGTGGTGATGGAGATGGAGGAGGATCCCAATATTCCCTTGATCCTTGGGAGACCATTCTTGGCTACTAGTGGAGCTACAATTGATGTGAAGGAGGGGAAGATCATGCTCAAAGTGGATGATGAAGAAATCTCATTCTCCATGAATATGAAGGATCCTCCGAAAACTAGCTCCATACATTCTATATTCTCTATCTCTCATTTTATTGATGGTTCTCATTGTTTAAGTAAATTTGATGATGTTAATGATATCTCTCTTCGTGTGCTAGGAAAGGAAGTGGAGAAGGAGAAGGATTGGTTTGATAAGAAGAAGAGAAGAAACAAAGGAAAGAAACATCATCATGCTTCATCCTCCATGGAAGTGGGTGGAGTGAAGATGAAATGGATTGCAAAAAGTTGAGCGACTCAAGCTCCGTTCGGCATAGGACGTTAACACTAGCGCTAGATGAGAAGCAACCCATCGTTTTTCTTGTTTTCATTTTTATTTATTTATTGCTTTCAATAAGTGTGTGTGATTTATTTTTTGTGTTTCTTGTAGGAGGTTGAGGTGTGCAAGTGAGGCTTGGTGTGCTAACAAGTTTGACGATGAAAGAAATTTTAAAGCCTTTACGGTACCACACCTTCTCTAGACTTAGACTTGTCTAAGTTTGAGGGAGGTGTGCCTCGTTTCTTCCTTTCTTTTCATTATGTGCTCATTTGGATTTCATAGTGGGTAGTGTGTTGATTGGAGTGAATTGATACATGTTTTTAGGGCCAATTTTAGTGCAAAAAGTGAGCTAAAGTGTGATTTTTGTGCCTAAATGTGAAAAGTATCACTCTTTTGCCGAAAAAGTATTACTTTGTGAGTTCTTGATGTTTTTCGCCTATTTTGCAGGTAAATCGGTGGAATTTTGCCAAACCGAGAGTATCGGTATTCTTAGAATGAAAAGACGAACATACGGGACGAAAATGGGGGTCGGGCCTGAAGCCCTTCTCGATAAAAATTCCCTGGTCTCGGGCTGAAGTCGAGGAGGCACAGAACTCGACTCGAGGTTCATGCTGGAGGGAAATAATTTCAAAAAGTCAGCGAGCTCGACTCGAGGGAGGAGCCTCGAGTCGAGGGATGAGAAAATTGCAGGATCCTCGACTCGAGGGCTGAGCCTCGACTCGAGGCGGGAGATATTTTAAAGAAACGTGTTAGCGACTCTTAGGCCTCGACTCGAGGGCCTGAAGCTCGACTCGAGGAGTGCCCAAAACCGAAAAATTCAGTTTTTAAGCCATTGGAAGCCAAAACAGAGGAAGGATTCATTCTAGCAGTTTAGAGCAGTTTCTAGGAGTTTCTTTGGGCGAATTTTACATTTTGTAGCTTGAATTCACTTGTAATTGCAATAGATTGTTAGAAATAGGATAGATTCTATATTTAGTCCACTAGATTAGAAGTTTGATAGATTGTAATTGAAGTTTGCTGCTGTGAATTGGGAAGAATTGAAGTTGGATTGAAGCATTGTAGAAGATTAATCATTCTTATTTTTGCCTATTGAAGCTTAATTGGTGATGTTCTTACCTTTTGTTCTCTTTAATTCATTGCTTTTAGTGAGTAGATTGTTAATTGTTTTCTTAGATTTTCTAGCCATGGTTTTTGCTTGTAGCACCATGGGCTAATAGCTTTGTGCTTGGGATAATTGGAATTAGGGATGAAGTGATTGTCTCATGCTATGATTGTTGATAATTGTGATCAATTGAAATAGATTGCTCCCTAATTGTGATTCTTAATTGTGCTTCATGAAAAATTGTCTCTTTTGATTAATGGTTGATCACCCTAGCAATAGGCGAGAGTTGAGCTAACGTGATTAGGTGTTAATCGGGTTTCAATTTTGCATGATTGTATGAATTGGGGACTTCTACATTGAGAGATGGGAAGAACTAAGGATACTCACATTAGGCATTGTGATATTAATGGAGTGATTAATTTCATGATGGTTTATGCTTTCTAATTTGATTGATTTGCATTTGGTTACAATCATAGCTTGTTAATCATGGATTCCTTGATGGAGATTATCCCTTGCACCCAATTCCCCCATTGATTTAGTATATTTGATCTTGCATTTTAGATGTTTGATAAATTATTTGCATAATCTTGCCATTTAAATTCTTGCAATTTTGTAGTGATTTAATTCAAAAACTTGTTGCAACTTTAGCCATTTAGAACTCTTATCCTTGAATCTCGTTTGCATACTTTCTCCCTTGGGTTCGATATTTTGTTGATTGGTCTTAATAACTCTTACCCTATACACTCCAATCATGTGTGCAACTTCACCTAGCTAATTACCTTTGCCAAACTTTTAATTGCTTTGCAATGAAAAGTTTGGGGGGGTGTGTGTTAGTTAGTAATGCTTGTTGCACCAATTTGCCTCTCATTAGTAATGAGGAAATTGTGTGAAAATTTTCGTGAATATTGAGCTTAAATATGGATTTCATTCTTATCTTTGAGTTTATTTTATGTGAATTTGATGAGGTGTTATGCTTGGAGGTATGTACGTGGCATATTTGTTTTGATTGATGGACATGATAAACTTGTGATGTGTTGATGAGTTGATTTGTTGCTTGATGCTAGCATGAGAAGTTGTCTTGTGATGATGAGTGTGATGAAGGATGCTTTCTCTTTGCTAATTTTAAGCCCGTGAGCTTTTGAGTCTTTTAAATCGTGCATGAAAAACGGTTTGATTCCTTGTTGAGTGCATCAATTGCAATTTTGCATGCTAGAACTTGCCTATAGACTTATTGAAGTCGAGTTTTGTGTGGATTTATGAAGATGATTTGAGGCCATGTTTGAATTGTTAAGTCACTGAGCCAAATTTTACCCCACCAATGCCATTGATTTCCCTAGTAAGCCAATTTGTGCCTTAAAGCTGTATTCTTTGGTAAGCTTGTGGAATTAAGCCATTTTGCCTTTCCTTATGAGTCTTTGTTCTCATATGTTGAGTAGAGCATGTTTGTTGGCAAATGAATGGTGAAGTGAAGTTGATAAGTTGTGGTGGTATGATTGGATAAGTATGTTGAGATAAAAAGAGGAAAAGGAAAAAATTGAAGTATAAAAAAAAAATGAAAAATCATGAGAAGAAAAATTCAAGTTGAGCTTGAATGCAAAAGAGAGTCTCAAAAGGAGTTTGGTGGTGAATGTTATGTGAAAAGGAAGAAAATGAAAGAAGGAGATGTGTTTGTTGAGATGATGTGTAAATTGCATTGCATTATTTGATCAACATTCATTGCTCTACTAACATTGAGTCACTATTTCCCAAAATTCACCTACCTTATCCAAAGAGCCTTCATTACAACCTTTTGAAAAGACCTCTTTGTTCATAGTTGATACACGAAATGTCAATTGAGATTGAGTCTTGTGGCAAGCCTATGGTGTGTATAGTTGTAATTTGATAAATGAGTGATTTTTTGTCCTTATACACTTGAGTGATGAGAGATACACTTCTTGGAAGGAGTATTGAGAAAGTATTTGAATTTGCATCTTATCAAAGCATGACATTTTTTAGTGTTGGTTGAAAGTGACATTGAAAACCTGTAGTCACTAATGAGTTGGATTGTCCAAATTTCATTTTTTGTGCCATGAGACATAGTTGCAATCAATTCACCCTTTGTGCTTATTTGTTTTGTTGCTCGGGACGAGCCACACTTTAAGTTTGGGGGAGTTGATTAGGGTGAATTATTGCATGAGTTTTGAGGGATTTAAATGCATAATTTGATGAAAAGTATTACTGTTTAAGCTTAAAAGTATAGAGTATCACTTCTTATGCTTAAAAGTATTACTTATGCATTTTGTTCGGTTTTTGTCTCGTTTTCAGAGTTTCCGGTGGAATTTTATGAAACGGAAAGTAACGGGATTCATAAGGCGATGAGACGAATGCATAGGGCAAAAACGGGGTCAGAGGTGCACAATGGGCCTAGAAAATTCCCTGGGCTCGACCTTAGGTAGATCTGGGAAGCCTCGAGTCGAGGCTGAAGGCCGAGTTAAAAAACCGGGTTTTGAAGCAGCCTCGAGTCGAGGGAGGAGCCAAGCCTCGAGTCGAGGCCTAGCCCTCGAGTCGAGGGATGCGTTTTTCTAAACTCTGTTAATTTTCGACTAATCCGAGCGTGACACGTGGCAGGGCAGTTATATACATATATATACATGACATTACACGATTTTCAGGGGAGTTTTTGAGAGTTTTTGATCAAGAGGGAGAGAAGAAGATCAAGAACACACACTTTCACACACACATAGCTAGGGTTTCGATTTATTCTTTAATTTAGACGATCGTCGGATGTTTTCTTTTTGCTTGGACGCCAATTAGGTGATATTCTTCCCTTAATTTCAGTTTTCTTGATTAAATTTCTTGTTATGACATTCGGTTATTCAATCAATTTCATGAATTCAATTTCTTTAATTATGATCAACTAAATTTCTAGTGCTAGGGTGTTTTGATGCATATGGGTGATTGATCTTGTGAGGAATTCTTATGGGTGATTTTGATTGTTGATTAATTGATTGGATTTATGAGGTTTGATTGATTTATTTAATTAATTTCTAATTCCATACATAGTTGTTTAATTATCGCAAGGAGACTTGGGTATTTAGATAACTCATTTGGGTGAGGGAATTAATTGGGTAAATAGAGTTAATATTGGGTTAACGCAAGGAGACTTGGTTAATTCCATTAGAAATACATCAACTCCACATTAATTGCTTAGATTAGTAGTCGGGTGATTAGTGAAGAGACCATAGGTAAGGTGCCTTAGTATCGAAGGGGAGGCACGCTAGGGGAACCTATTGACTCGTGCTCTGGCCCTGGGAGGAAAGGGTGACTTAGTCCTCTCAAACTTTCGAGCTTAAATCGTAGCATAATTCCTAGGCTTACCAAGTACGGAATTATTGTTTGATTAAAAGTTTGCTCTTATTAATTGATTGACATGACAAATGCTTATTTGAATTCGTTGCATGATTGATACCCATTTGTTGATAAGCACCCGAGCACGTCTTTATTATTGATTGAATTTCGTTGCTAGTAGAATTTAGTTATTTGATTAGTTAATTATTTGCATAAAACCAATTGATCATATTATATGACTTGTGCTACAATTGCGAATAAATTAGTAAATTTAGGGTTATCTCACACTTGATTTCCGTGGATCGATAATTTTACCGGGTAACCTACTAGCTACACGATCCCTTTACACTTGAAGGGTGAGTGTTGGCTTTTAAGCTATCACCACTTGATATCAAGAATTCAGACAGGGTATCATACCAAGCCCTGGGTGCTTGCTTTAGTCCATATAAAGCCTTATGGAGTTTATAGACCTTATTATTATTCCTAAACCCTGGGGGGGCTGTTCTACATAGACCTCTTCAAGTAACACACCATTCAGAAAGGCAGTCTTGATATCCATTTGAAAGACCTTGAAAGATTTATAAGCAGCAAATGCTAAAAATAGCCTTATTGCTTCTAATCTGGCAACTGGAGCATAGGTTTCATCATAGTCTATCCCTTCAGACTGTGGGTAACCTTGTGCTACCAATCTTGCCTTATTACGAACAACAATGTTGTTTTCATCAGTTTTATTCTTAAACACCCATTTGGTGCCTATAATTTTTCTATGTAAGGGTCTGTCCACCAGTTCCCAAACATTTTGCCTTTCAAACTGATGGAGTTCTTCCTGCATGGCTGTTATCCAGTTTGGATTAGATAGAGCCTCCTCAATAGACTTAGGCTCGAGAAGTGACACATAGCAGCTGAACATACTTTGGGAATCTAACATTGTTCGTGTCTGAACACTACTAGATGGATCCCCAATGATCTGATCAGCTGGATGATAACTTTTCATCCTCTTGCCTGCTTGAGTTGAAGTACCCTCATCTGTAGACTCAGTAGGTAACTCAACCGATTCTTCCTGAGCAGACGTTCCTCCTTCATCCACTGACCCTGGCTGATCAGATGATGTCAAGGGTGTCTCCTCAGATGGAACTTGAAGAGGAGTTGCCTTCTGATTCTCAGATGGGGATTCTTCATCATCTGAATCTGGATCAAAACTAGGCAGATAGATTGTCCTATGTTTAGTTTTAGTTAGTTCAATTTTATCTAGATCATCTGTAATTTGATTCACTTTATCTGAAAAAGTATGCAATTCATCAAATACCACATGAGGAGTTTCCTCCACACAAAGAGTTGTCTTGTTGAAGACTCTGAAGGCTTTGGAAGTGTTGGAATATCCCAAAAATATCCCATCAGCTGCCTTAGCATCAAAAGTCCTCAGCTTAGACTTCCCATTGTTTTGGATGAAGCATTTACAACCAAAAGCACGAAAGTATGAGATTCTTGGAACCTTACCTTTCCAAATCTCATAAGGTGTCTTACCCTTGCTCTTGACTGGTAAGCATCAGTTCTGAGTGTAGCAAGCAGTGTTGATAGCTTCAGCCCAGAACCTATAAGGTGTTCCATACTCAGCTAGCATGCTTCTAAAGGAACTCATTGATGTATTTTTGCTAAGAAGACTCAGGTTGGGCTCATTTGAAGAGACAACCATCCTGATATCAGAAGTAGGTAGAAATAATCTATCCATCTCGGAAATAGAAGTCCTTAGGAAGGCTAAACTTAAATCCTTCAAAGACATCCTGACAGAAGATGCTTTTGTTAATTACATTTTACAAAGGGTGTATCTTGGAGATGAGGCACCAGAGGAGGTGGAAAAATTGGGTGAGGTGAAGGAAAAGGAACAAGAAAAGGACACAGTTGAAAAAGGAGATGAGGTGAAGGAGACTGAAGGAATGACTGGTGGAGCTGCCGATGAGCCAGCTGAGATGGATACAGCTGAAGAGGCACAAACAGAACAGATGATGGAGCCTGTACAAGCTGAGGTGGAATCCAGAGTGCCAACAACAACACCACATTGGGCAGATTTTCCTCCAGCTGCAACTGAAGCTATTATTCCTATTGAGGAGATAGATTTAACTCCATCTTCTCCATCTGAAGAGATTGCAGGGCCTTCAGCATCTGTGTATGTATCCGAATTCAATGCTCTGAAGGAGGAAGTACTGAATCTAAAGAGAGCCAGTCTGAGTGCTCTACAACTGGTTCCTGGAGTTATAACATCTTCAATCAAAGAAAACATAGAGGCTGCTGTTCATGAGAAGACTAAGATCGACCTCTATTTTTCGGGAATCAGACATGAAAAAAACATGGCTAAGGTCAAACAAAAGGTAGCTGAGGAAATGAACTCTCAAGAGGCCTGGATCAAACAATACGTTCGAGATGCTTATCGAGAAATCAGTGATAACGTTGAAGATCAGGTCAAGGAATCTTGGAGAGCAAAAGAAGGTTCATTTTCTCAAGTGCTAAAATTGCAATTAGCTATGGAGAAGGATAGGCAGACAACTATCTTGAAACAGTTCATGGAAAATGAATTCAGACGAACGGAAGCAGCTCATAAGAAGCGTTGTGATCAGTTGGATCAAAAGACTGGACTTGTAAGGCATGAGTTGATGGGCAAGATTGAGCAAGTGGCCATTATCTGCAACACCCGATTTGCTGATGTGAAAAAGGGGGTAGATAGTGAGCTCAAGAAAAGAGTTGAATTGTAAGATGATCAGCTGCTGGCCTTGAATCTCAGAATAGATGAGCTATCTGAGGAGTTGATAAGATCTGAAGAGGAGAAGAAGAAGACAGTAGAGGAGAAGTCTCAGAGAGCCTTGAGAAGATTAAAGAGGAGGTCAAAGACGTCTGAGTCCACTGAGTCTGAACCAGAGCTTGAAACTCAGAAACTACCATCGACTGCTGATCCTGTCCCCATCCTTTCAATCAAATCTCCCTCATCCTCAACAAAAGCAGCTGGGAAAGCCAAGGCTTCAAGTCAAACTCAGAAAACCCAGGCAGAGATTGATGAGGAAGAAAAGATCAGAAAATGGAAGAGGGAGGAAATTGAGAAATATAAAAGACGAGATGCTAAGAAGAGACGTGAGCAGGAGAAAGCAGCTGGGAAGTTCTATGACAGATCTCTGAGAAGATGGGTTCAGAAGGAAAGAGATGAGCAAGGTAGAGATATCTTCAGGCCAGTCCATCGAGGTGAGGTTATTCCCAAAGAAGTCCTGCTCATGGCAGATCAAGTGAAATGGACGCCCTTTGAAGTAGATTGGGTCTTCCAGTTTCATGTATGCAAGAATATTAAATGGGGCTTGGATGAGAACGCTGCATTTCACAACTGGCTGGAAGAAAGAGATCCTCAAATGTATCAATATCTGATAGATCTTGCGCATGAAGAGTTCAATGCAGACGTAGTCGCACCTTCCTATTCTCAAATGGAACCTCCTCTGACAAAAGATGGTCGCCTGGACCATGAGAAGATCAAGCAGCTAATCATCAAGGCCGAATCTATAGCTGATCTTGCACAGGGAGGAGAGACGGTTTCTTTGAAAAACAGAGTCTTTGACTGACTTAAGATACCTGAATAGGATAGGTGGTATGATTAAAAGTTCTCTCTCTTTCTACTCATCTGACTGTCTGTAATATGTGCAAATCTGTGAATATACATGAATATCTGTTTGAACTACTCATAAACTTTGGTGTTTTAACTAACTTGTTTTTTTTCAAATCTTCTAACTAATTCTCTTTAAGTAACTTGTTTATAATTTCATAACACTAACTCATCTGAAACTTTCTAATCTTATCCTGTATGTTTTCTTCTGATTATCTGACCTTAATCTTGATCAATTGTATTGCTCTGATCATCTGATTATAAAGTCTATTTCTCTGATTATATGACTACGTGACTTAAATATATACTTTGTAATATTCTTATCTTCTAAAAGTACTAACATTTTTCTTTTCTTGAGCTGTGTTTTAACATCATCAAAAAGGGGGAAAGTGTTAGGAAAGAAAAGTTGTATTTAGTTTTGATGTGTTAAAAAGTGTAAAATAGGATGACCAACTAGTATCATGTATAGATAGCTGAAGTAAGTAATTGTAAATAAAACTAAGTATAAGTAAGATGAGGACAAGAAATCAGACTAGGACAAACCTCAGATGAGGATCAGATATCAGACAAGGACGTCATGAAGAATACAGTTAAGGTTCAATACGATAAACAATCACCCAGACAAAGAACGAAGACGAAGACAGGGTAAGGCAAAATGCAGAAAAGGAAGTGTTAGAAAAATTTCATACAAGTTTCAAGAAGCAGTTTTCAACTGACCAAGAAGAAGTTACAAGTTTCAGTTATATTGTTATAACTGACTAAAACAGAATTCAAGGAAGTTACAACTACCAAATGAAGATCTTTATAAATAGGGATAGAAATTAGAATAGAATCACTTTTTGATTCTTTGCATCTACACAGCTATTCACACATACTCTATACACACAAGTCATAAAAGTTGTAAACACACACAAACGTTCTATACGTTTTTCAGTTTTAGTGTTTGTAGAACACTTTTCACAGAACATCTTCAAGCCATTGATATTCAGAAATTAGGAAGAAATTGTTGTAAGGCAGAAGATTCACGATTGTAAGTAACTAAGCAAGAAGGAAGAAAGATAGTAACTTAAGAGCCTTCTTCAAGTTGAAGAAGGAGAGTGGACGTAGGATCGTTTGATCCGAACCACTATAAATCTGGTGTTCTTTATTGCTTTGATTTACTTACCAGTTTCTAATCAATTTTCAGTTCATTAATCAAAGATTAATTTCAGAATTCAAGTTAAAACTAAAATATCAGGTTGCTTTTGATCTTGATCAAGTTGAGTTTAAAATTGAATTCCGCTGTGCTACTTGGTTTTTGAGTAAGTTTGAAAGATTTTATAAAAATCTAAAAATCTATTCAACCCCCCTTCTAGATTTTTCCTAGAAGGTTAATTCAAGTTTTCCTAAAATACTCAACTAAGTGGGACCAACAAGTGGTATCAGAGCAGTGTTAAGCTGTTCTGATATTGATTTTAGGTCTTAACCAAGATTCTGAAATTTGTTCTTGATTATCTTCATTTTCTTTGTTTCACTAACAGTTCTACTAACAAGATCTTGTAAGTGTTTTGGTTTTTCTATCTCACCATGTCTTCTGTTAAGAGTAAGAAATCAAGGAGTCTACCTGATTTCTCAATCGAAGAATATGACTATTGGAAGTTTAGAATGGAGAACCATCTCAAAGCAATTTATGATAGAATGGAGGAGGTTCTTGAGGAAGGACCTATCAAGTTTTATCATGGTGGCACAAGTGATGGTACTGCAGCAGCTGAAACAAGAGTGAGGCAAGAAAAGAAAAGCTCAGAACTCACAAGTGATGAAAGAAAGATTCATAATCTGGATCAAGTTGCCAGAACTGAGATCATTGAAACATTAAGGATTGGATTGAAAAGGTGAAAAGATGCAAGACTGCCAAGGCAATGTGGGAAACTCTTGCTGGAATCTGTGAAGGATCAGAACAGGTCAAAGAAAACAAATTGCAATCAGTTCTACATGTTTTTGAAACTTTAAAGATGAAAGAAGGAGAATCCCTTGATCAAGTAGATGTTAGGCTGACTAATCTACTGAACAAGGCAGCTGATTTGGGTAAAACCTATACAGAGAAAGAAATTAACAATAAAGTGTTGAGGTCATTAAGCAAAAGATGGAGAGAAAAAGCTAATATTCTGAAAGCTACTCAGAATCTATCTTCAATTTCACATCACACTTTATTTTCTCATCTGAAGACATTAGAATATGACATCCAAATCGAAGATGAAGAAGATGAAGCAGAATCTTCAACATCTGGAAAGACTGTAGCATTTGTTCATCAAGATGAATCCGAGAAGATATCCAAGGCATCTGATTTGTCCATTAAGGAAGAAATGACTCTTTTGTTAAAAAGATATGAAAGGTTGAGAATGAAGTACAAAAGAAACAAGAGAGACAGATCAGGTCGAAGAAATTACAGATCAGATAAAGAAGAAAAGAGTTCAGACAATGATAGGAAAAAGGATCAGACGAGGAAGCATAAGTCACCAATCAGATGAGGAGATAGTAGTCCTAAGACAGACAGAGGAGATATCTGTTATACATGTAACAAGCCTGGTCACTATAGTTATGATTGTCCTCAACTCACTCCCAGAGAGAGAAGAAAAGAGGAAAAAGAGAGATAGGAGGTATGCTGATCAGAGAGCTCTTCTGGCTGAGAAAGAAGAAGTTCATGAGACATCATCATCATCCTTCTCATCTGATTTTGGGTCAGATGACGACATCTGTTTAATGGCAAAAGAGGTACATTACTATTCATCCTCAGATAATGATTGTGATACCTTATCTGAAACTGATCCTAGTCTTATTGAAAAACTTTTGAAAGATTTGGAGACTGTTTTATCTGCTTATAAACAGATAGAGACTGAAAACTTTAATTTAAAGAATCAAATTAATGATCTAACTAAGGTCAATCAAACAAAGGTTAATGAGAAACCAGACTGTACATTCAAGGGGGAATGTCAGACTGAGATGATAACTAGTACCTTGTCTGATAAGACAGATAAGTTAGTACAGGAATTGAATTCTATGAAAATAAAATTTTCAAATATCTATTCTGAGAATGAGAGTTACCAGAAGACTAACAGAGAATTAAATCTCAAGTTAGGACTTCTAAATAACTCTCAGACCACAATAGATAAAATCTTCAATACTTCACAAAAGTCTAGTGATAAAACTGGATTAGGTTTTGATAGGAGTAAGAAAAATGATCAAATAAAACCTAGAGTTTTTGTTAAAGCAACTAAACCAAAGATAGAAACTAGATTTAGTCCCTAGAAACCTAAAGAATTAATTACCTCATCTGATACTTCTGAAAAGAAAAAACAGACGAGGAAAGTAACTCCTAAGGTTAAACCTAAGACTAAGTCAAAGTCCTATCCTAGGTATAATGGCTTTGATGGAAGAAGCAAAACATATCCATTTTTACCAAGATTCAAGACAATTTCTAAAGATCAGTTAAACAAGATTGATCTTGAAAGTCTTATCCTAGTAGATAGATATGGATGTAAACTTCAATCTATGGTTTTGAGGAACATTGATATCTTTGTCTGGATTCCTAATAACATGAAAGGACCCAAAGTACAAAGGGTACCTAAGCATTAAATTTGTGATTGCAGGAAGATAAGATAGTTGAAAGAGGAGACATTCTTGAGGTCATTTGGTACATTGACAGTGGCTGTTCCAAGCACATGACCTATGAAAGACGACTTCTCTCTAACTATCAGACCATAGATGGACCAAGAGTAATGTTTGGAGATAACAATTATGGACTTACCAAAGGTATAGGAACACTGAGGATAGGTGATATTCAAGTACAAGAAGTCTACTACGTGGAAGGATTGAAAAAAAATTTACTATCAGTTTCACAATTTTGTGATAAGGGGTTAAGTGTCAAATTTACTCATAATGCATGCTTTGTATTAGATGGTATTAATGAAAATATTCTATTAGCTAGAGTCAGACAAGGTAACATTTATGTTGCTAATTTTAAAAGTTGTCCTAAAGATACTTGTCTTGTTGCTAAGAGTTCAGATAATTTAAGTTGGCTGTGGCACAAACGTCTTGGCCACTTAAACTTCAAGACTCTTAACAAAATAGCAAGGAAATCTTTAGTTCAAGGACTCCCTATGAAATTTTGAAGGGAAGATCCCCCAAAATTTCATACTTTCATATATTTGGTTGTAAATGTTTCATACACAACAATGGTAAATCTCAATTAAAAACTTTTGATGCCAAGATAGCAGATGGAATATTCTTAGGATACTCATCTGTATCAAAGGCATATAGAGTTTTTAATAAGACAACTTTGTGTGTAGAGGAAACACCACATGTTGTTTTTGATGAATCTTCTTCTGAGTTTAGTAAGACAGATAACATCACAAAGATATCAGATGATCTGGATCAGATGACTATCAAGAGATCAACCATAAAGTTCTACAATCAAGAATCAGACTCAGATGAAGATGAAGAACCAGACAAGGAGAAAGGACTTGAAAGATCTTCCTCACCAGTTGATCTACCAACTGATCAGACAACAAATACCTCAGATGATCAGGAAGAGGTAACTGAAGGTAACATAGAATCATCTGAAATAAATAATTCAGACACTTCATCCATTGTAAAAGATAAAGGTAAGAAAGTAATGTCATATCATCCAGCTGAACAGATAATTGGAGATTTAGACTCTGGAGTCCAGACAAGGACCCAACTAAATCAAGATTGCATGTTCAGTTGCTATGTATCATTACTTGAACTTAAATCTATTACAGAATCTCTAACTGATTCCAACTGGATTAATGCCATGCAAGAAGAACTAAATTAGTTTCAAAGACAAGATGTGTGGGAGCTTGTTGAAAGGTCTCATCATCAAAAAGTTATTGGAACTAAATGGGTCTTTAAAAACAAAAGGGATGAAAACAATACTGTGGTAAGAAATAAAGCCAGACCAGTTGCTCAAGGTTATTCACAATCAGAAGGGATTGATTATGATGAAACCTTTGCACCAGTAGCTCGTCTGGAAGCCATAAGATTGTTTTTAGCCTATGCTGCTTTTAAAAGATTCATAGTTTTTCAAATGGATGTTAAGTCAGCATTTCTTAATGGAATCTTAGCTGAAGAAGTTTATGTAGAGCAACCTCCTGGTTTTGTCAAAGGAGACAAGGTTTATAAACTAAGAAAAGCAATATATGGACTTAAATAAGCACCAAGAGCATGGTATGACACCTTTTCTGATTATTTGATTCAAAATGATTTTGTTAAAGGTAGAATTGATAGAACTCTCTTTAGAAAAGAATTTGGTTGTGATCTTTTGTTAGTTCAGATTTATGTTGATGATATAATCTTTGGATCAACTAACATATCTTTGTGTGAAGAATTTAGTCATCTTATGAAAAGCAGATTTGAAATGTCCATGATGGGAGAGATGACTTATTTTCTTGGACTCCAAGTCAAACAGACAAAGAAGGGAATATTCATCAATCAAGCCAAATATACAAAAGATCTCATTGAAAAATTTGGAATAGGTACCAGTCGAGAAGCTAAGATACCTATGATGACAAATTTTTCAATGGATCCAGACGAGAAGGGAGAAGACACTGATCAAACTGAGTATCGAGGTCTAATTGGTTCTTTATTATATTTAATTGCTAGTAGACCTGATATTTCATATGCAGTTGGAGTCTATGCTCGATTTCAAGCTAATCCTAAGAAAAGCCATCTTGAAGCAGCAAAGAAAATTCTTAAGTATCTGAAAGGAACTGTAAATGTTGGGTTATGGTATCCAGCCAATGACAACTTAGAGTTGTCTGGATACTCAGACTCAGACTTTGGTGGGTGTAAGATAGATAGAAAATCTACATCTGGTACTTGCCAATTTCTTGGAAGTAAGCTGATTTCATGGTTGTCTAAAAAGCAAACCTCTGTAGCTACTTCCACAACTGAAGCTGAGTACATGGCAGCTGGAAGTTGTTGTTCACAGCTGATCTGGATAAGTCAACAGTTAAGGGACTATAACATTATCACCAAAGATGTACCTATCTTTTGTTATAGTAATAGTGTCATAGCTATTACTCAGAACCCAGTCCTACATACAAGATGCAAGCATGTTGATATTAGACACTACTTTATCCGAGACCACGCAGAGAAAGGTGACATCAGACTAGAAAAGATTCTTACTGACTTTAAAAAAGCAGACATCTTGACAAAGCCACTGGCAGAGACAAGGTTTAAAGAACTATCTGTAGAATTAGGATTATTAGATGTTTCGTTAGTTAATCTATAATATTATCCTATGTTTTTCATTCTTTGTCTCTCTCAATTAGTCTATTATGTCTAGAATGAATTATTAAACTAGATATGAGTCAAAGGACAATCAGGTAGCTGATATCATTGATCTCCTATCTTGGAATCAAGAATCAAGGATTAGTCATATTGACATTATCTGACTTGATGATTACTTATCTGACATTTGGTAAATCAGACAAGATCACAATAGTCAGCTGACTTCTATAAAATTAGACGACCATTGCATCTTATCTGACTTACCCTTGGTACTAATGACGTGTTTAAGTGTCTTTGATTTCAGAAAGAACAAGGTTTGATAAACATATCTCTAAATACAAGACAAGGTCTATTTATCCAAGTATTCATGAAACAGACTATGATGCTATCAATCCAGACAAGGTGAAGTCTTCAGGAAGTATCTTCTAAACCTTTTAACTATCTATTAAATTATGAATATTAGGTTCATATAATTAATATATGAATTTAATATCATAATCCTTTCTAATATTTCTTCAAAAATGAAGTTACTCAATATATTAAAAAAATAATATTTTGTTTTACAAAATAAAAGGATAAGGGTTCAAATTTTGTTTTTTTTTACTAAAACTTGTGTATTTCATTTTATCTCTCCAATTAACTGAAAAGTATTTCCTCAAATAAATAACTCTGTCAGGAGAGAAGTTACTACGGACTCGAAATTTTATCAAATATAATTTTGAAATACGCTGAGTAAGCTTCACCCGCCTGAAATAGAGGCGGTTTCTGAAATATGAACCGTCTAAATATCACGTGCGACATATTTAATAATATTCTCTGCACTTTTCAAAATAAATGTCACAATTACATTAATGGCGATTCGAAAGCCTATATTAATACTTTTTCAGGCAATTATTAGTTTTATAATTGTTTATTATTATGTTTTTCCATATATAAAGGAGTTCGTGTGCATAATTTCATTTACGCACACATAAAACCCTTCATATTTTCTCAAACATTTCCTTTCCCTCCTAAAACCTTCTATATTCCTTAAAAAATGGCGGAATCAAAGAAAGCTAACATCAAGTATGAATACGATCTTTTCGATTCGAGATAAAATAAAGTCGGAGATGTTTGTTGAATGGAATATTTCAACCGATCCAGAGACCAGGGAGATATTAAGTTTGCTTGAGTCCAGAGGTCTGAAACAGTACTGCACAAAGAAACAGTCAAGGAATCTGACTCTGGATGATCTCTCTGCAGAGTTTTTAACCAGAGCAAAGGCTACTGATACTGAGCTAGAAACTCAGATTCGAACCAAAGGAAAGAAGAAGAAGGTGGTATTATCCATTGCTGAAATTGGAGAAATTTTTGGGTTAAGCACCATTGGGGAAAACCCTTTCACGTATAAAGCATCGGAATACCTGGAGAGCTTCCGAGTGATGGCAAGGAGAACTTACCAGAACACAACGGCGAATCTGAAAAGACCGATGTTGAAGAGGAAGTATCGAATTTTAATGTTAATTTTAACCAAGTGTATTCTGGGAGAGCAGCAGAGTCACGATGGGTTAACCAAGCCGAGGATCTGTTGTCTGAGGGCAATAATAAACGGAGCAGAGATTAATTGGGCAAGATTGGTGTATTCGAGGATAATGGAGGAAAAGAAGAAATTCACCAAGACCCCAGTTACAACTGAATTGATGAGATGGTCTTTGACCAAAATCACAAGTATGATGGCCAGGATTACCATCATACTTGAACACAAGCTGGGGTCAGACAACCTAGACTGGAAGGAGGGTGTGAAGAAGTACACCAGACAGAAGGGACTCCTGATCAAGGACGAGAAAATTTATGGAGCAACAGATTCAGAAGGAGATGGGGATGCTCCAGCTCCACCCCCAGCTCCTAGGAAGAAGGCTTTAAAAGCCAAGACAAAGGAGGTCAAATCAGTTTTGGTAGATGAGTCCTCGTCTGCTGAGACAGAGACAGAAGAAGAGGAGGAGGAGGAGGAGACAACTTCCCAAGGGGGAAGTGTCTCAGGCGAGGCTGGAGAAAGCCCAGGACAAGGAGGAAGGGTCGAGATCTGATCTGGAGACGACCAGGACAAAGAACAAGCCAAATCTTCATCCTCCTCATCTGAGGATGAAGTACTAGAACCCTCTACATCCCAACCTGGCAATGAAGAGGCAGGTGAGACCGCTGCCTCTGAGCCTCTAAAACGGTCCACTCCCAGAAGTCCAATCCAAACACAATCCACAGAAGATCTCTTTACTTTCTTACCCTCTACCTAATCTGAACCAGACCTTTTCCTAAACCTACCCAACCCATCTGGAGTAATGGGTCCAATCGAAAACTCTTTACGGACTCTTGGAAAGAAATTCCTACTCCGAAAAGAATCCGCCCTAGCAGACGAGCCTGAGCTTCTAAAGGAACTCATTGATGTATTTTTGCTAAGAAGACTCAGGTTGGGCTCATTTGAAGAGACAGCCATCCTGATATCAGAAGCAGACGGAAATAATCTGTCCATCTGGGAAAAAGAAGTCTTTAGGAAGGCTAAACTTAAATCCTTCCAAGACATCTTGACAGAAGATGCTTTTGTTAATTACATTTTACAAAGGGTGTATCTTGGAGATGAGGCACCAGAGGAGGTGGAAAAATTGGGTGAGGTGAAGGAAAAGGAACAAGAAAAGGACACAGTTGAAAAAGGAGATGAGGTGAAGGAGACTGAAGGAATGACTGGTGGAGCTGCCGATGAGCCAGCTGAGATGGATACAGCTGAGGAGGCATAAATAGAACAGATGATGGAGCCTGTACAAGCTGAGGTGGGATCCGGAGTGCCAACAACAACACCACATTGGGCAGATTCTCCTCCAGCAAGAAGGAAGAAAGATAGTAAGTGAAGACCCTTCTTCAAGTTGAAGAAGGAGAGTGGACGTAGGATCGTTTGATCCGAACCACTATAAATCTGGTGTTCTTTATTGCTTTGATTTACTTACCAGTTTCTAATCAATTTTCAGTTCATTAATCAAAGATTAATTTCAGAATTCAAGTTAAAACTAAAATATCAGGTTGCTTTTGATCTTGATCAAGTTGAGTTTAAAATTGAATTCCGCTGTGCTACTTGGTTTTTGAGTACGTTTGAAAGATTTTATAAAAATCTAAAAATCTATTCAACCCTCCTTCTAGATTTTTCCTAGAAGGTTAATTCAAGTTTTCCTAAGATACTCAACTAAGTGGGACCAACATGTACCAACTCCCTTAGTCTGTCCACAGTTATTATCTACAAACAAGACTCTAGGACCATCAATATTTTGAAAGTTTGATAATAGCTTCTTATCACAAGTCATGTGCTGTGAACAGCCACTGTCTATGTACCAGATGGAAGCTAGAATTTTTTTCTTTTAATGATAGCCCCTGGGATTCCTGCAAGATAGATTAAGTATGAGGTACCCTAGTGATCTTGGGTCCTTTAAGGCCAATAATCACTTTGGGTATCCAGACAAATATCTCATTTTTTAATAATAAATCAGATTGTGTTTGCCTACCAAATCTGTCTACAAAAACATCACATTCAAATGAAAGTTTATTGAAGTCTGATTTGGTGACTTTCTTAAACTTTGGAAATGAGGGATAGCATCTGCTTCTACCATCAAAAGAGCTATAATAAGAATTCCTTCTAATCTTGGTTCTTGGAACCCTCTTGGTCAGATTTGGATTCCTTGTCTGAATTTTATTTTTCAGATCAAGAGATGCAGTCCTCATCTGACTCAGTGGTTTCCAAGACCCAATTTTAACTTCTTTTGATGTTTCAGCAGCTTTCACAAATTTCCTTGGTTTAGAATCTTCTGATTTATTATTCCTATCATAACCAAGTCCTGTTTTATCATGAGATTTTTGAGAAGTTTTAAAGATATGATCTATGGCTGATTGTGAGTTATTAAGCTGGCTCATTTTGAAGACAAGCTTCTCATTAGCCTTCTTATTTGACTCATTTTCATTACAGACCACTTCAAATTTATCTTTCAAAGATTTCAATTCATTCTCTAATCTTTCAGACAAACTAGCTAATGTAATAGCCTCAGCCTGGGGTAAACATTCCCTCTTGAATGTTTAGTTTACAACTTGTTTGCCTTTAACTAGAGTCTGAATCTGATCTTTCAAATTTAAATTTTCAGTCTCTAATTGTTTACAAGCACTCAGAGATATCTTTAGATCTTTCAATAGTCCTTTGATAACAATTTGATCATTATCTGAAATAGATTTGTAAGAATCATTATCAGATGAGGAATAGTAATCTACCTCTTTGGCCATCAGACAGACTTCATCGTCTGATCCAAAATCAGATGAAGATGATGATGATGATGATGATGATGATGATGATTTTATTGACTCTTTCTCCTCAGCAAGAAGAGCTCTCTGATCTGCAAAACGCCTATCTCTCTTCTTCCTTTTCTCCTCTCTTTCTTTAGGAGTCAGCTGGGGACAGTCATAGCTAAAGTGCTCTGGCTTGTTACAGGTGTAACAAGTATCTCTCCGGTCTGATTTAGGACTGTTAGGATTCTTTCTTGAAGGACATTTATATCTTCTTGTCTGATTTATTCTGTTGTCATCATTTGTTCATTCATCATCTTTCCTCTTTGATCTGGATCTGGATCTATCCTTCTCTGCAAATTTCAACTTATTACGCTTATATTTCATCCTTAATCGATCATACCTTTTTGTTAGCAAAGCCATCTGTTCTTTCAAAGATAGATCAGCTCATTTAGGCTCAGCTACAGTCTTGTCTTCTTTGTTGACAAAGGCAACAGTCTTGGATGAGGTGCTTGACTCCATCTCATCTTCCTCATCTTCAATCTGAATATCATATTCTAGAGCTTTAAGATGAGAAAATAAGGTATGATGAGAGATTGAGGACAAATTTTGAGTTGCTTTGAGGAATTGGTCTTTTCTCTCCATCTTTTACTCAAAGATATGAGTATTTTGTTATTGATTTCCTTTTCTGTATAATTCTTTCCCAAATCTGCAGCTTTGTTGAGAAGATTTGTCAATATGACATCCAGTTGATCAACAGTTTCACTTTCTTTCATCTTGAATGTATCAAATGCATGCAATACTGACTAAAGCTTATTCTCCTTTACTTGATCAGATCCCTCGCACACATTAGCAAGTGTTTCCCACATTTCCTTCGTTGTTTTGCATCTTTTAACCTTTTCAATCCAATCTTTACTCAGTGTCTCAATAATCTCAGTCCTTACCACTTGGTCTAGATTATGGATCTTCCTCTCATCATTAGTCAGCTCAGCACTTTTCTTTTCTTGCCTAGCCCTTGTCTCTACAGCTCTAGTTCCATCACTTGTACCTCTATGATAGAATTTTATTGGACCTTTCTCTAGAACTTCTTCCATACGATCATGGATTGCTTTCAGATGATTTTCCATTCTGAATTTCCAATAATCGTATTCCTCAATAGAGAACTCAGGTAAGCTCCTGATTTTCTTGCTTTTAACAGATGACATGGTGAATCAAGAAACTCAACAAGAACTTGTTAACAAGGTTAGTGAATCGAAAATAGAGAGAATGGACAAAAACAATTCCAGAAACTTTTCAAGACCACAAATCTATATCAGAAATAGCTTAACACTGCTCTGATACCACTTGTTGGTCCCACTGATTGAGTGAATTATTAAAGAGCTTAGACAACCTTCTAGTGAAAATCTAGAAGGGGGGTTGAATAGATTTTCAAATCCTTTTTCAAAGGCAAGATAATCAATTCAAAGTATCAAAGCTTATGCAGGTGAAAACAATTTTAACTCAATCTCTATGGATCAAAAGCAATCTGATTAAGATTCTGAAATTGAATTTGTTTTGAATGTATGAAGAATAACAAGATTAGTAAACAAAACAATAAAGAACACCAAGTCTTATAGTGGTTCGGATCAAACGGATCCTACATCCACTCTCCTTCTTCAACTTGAAGAAGGGCCTTGACTACTTACTATCTTACTCACTTACAAAGTTACAAATACAACTTGTGAAGATCTCTATCTTAGATCCTATCTTCAATCTGCCTAATCTTTCTAAAAATTCGTAGATTACAGTGCAGAAGTGTTGAAGATATACAAATAAGTGTTCTAAAAACACTTTGAACTTTTGAATATTGCTTTGAAAACTTTTTGTGTGTTTCTAGAGAACTTGTGAGTAATGTGAGTGAGAGTGCTGAAAAAACTATCTTTGAAATTGTGCCTAAATATATTTATAAGCCTGTGAAACTGTTAGCTTGTTGTATCAAACTAAATCCGCTTAACAAGCTTATTCTTGAAAACTGCTTTGTCCTCAGCTGGTCTTGGTCCTAGTCGTCTGCAGCTGACTTGGTGAAGACATGCCTTTCTTATTCTACCCAGCTTGTCTTGACCTCCTCTTGAGCTCTTTATCATTTTCTCCAACAGATGACTATCTCAAGCTCGTCTTCAGATGACCTACACTTCTTCGACCTCAGCTGACTTTTCTAGCTCTACCTAGTCTGGTCAGCCTAGTGCTAGTCTTCTTCACCTCAGCTGTTCTATACAATTAGCTGGTCATCTTACTTTGCATGAGTTGACTCTAATCTGGCTACTTTTAACTCATGAAAACTTCTTCTGATCTAACAAAGTCAGACAAGTTACATAAGCTCATCTGATTCTTAAAAAAATCAGTTGATTATGTTCTTGTCTGATTTGCTTAATGTCAGATAAAAAATTATCAAGTTAGATAAGGTCAATATGACTAATACTTGATTCTTGATTCCTTTAAAAGGAAATCAATGATATCAGCTCTGTGATTGTCCTTTGACACATATCAAGTCTGATAATTCTTTCTAGACATGATTTAAAGAAAAGAAAGATAAAGAATGTACAAAATACATGCAATAGAAGTCATATAAATCAGCTAAGGATGCATCAAGTAATCCTAATTCTAAACATAATTCCTTAAATCTAGACTCTGCTAAAGGTCTAGTCAAAATGTCAGCTCCTTGGAAATCAATCAAATTCTTTTCTAGTGTGATGTCACCTTTCTCAAAATGATCTCGTATAAAGTGATGTTGAATGTCTACATGCTTGCACCAAGTATGTAAGACTGGGTTCTGGGTAATAGCTATGGCATTATTACTATCACAAAAGATTGGTACATTTTTAGTGATAATATTATAGTCCCTTAGCTGTTGACTAATCTTGATAAGCTGTGAACAACAACTTCCAGCTACTATATACTTAGCTTCAGTAGTGGAAGTAGCTACAGAGGTTTGTTTCTTAGACAACCATGAAATCAGCTTACTTCCTAGAAATTGGCAAGTTCCAGAGGCAGATTTCTTATCTATCTTGCACCCACCAAAGTCTGAATCTAAGTATCTTGACAACTCAAAATTATCATCAGCTGGATACCATAATCCTACATTTATTGTACCTTTCAGAATTTTAAGAATCTTCTTGGCTGCCTCAAGATGACTCTTCTTTGGCTTTGCTTGAAACCGTGCACAGACACCCACTGCAAAAGATATGACAGGTCTACTAGCAGTTAAATATAATAACGAACCTATTAGACCTCGATACTGTGTTTGATCCGTGTCTTCCCCCTTGTCGTCTGGATCCATGGAGAAGTTTGTCATCATAGGTATTTTGGCTTCTCGGCTGGTACCTATTCCAAACTTTCCAATTAGATCCTTTGCATATTTGGCTTGGCTTACGAAGATCCCCTTCTTAGTCTGTTTGACTTGAAGTCCAAGAAAGTATGTCATTTCTCCCATCATGGACATTTCAAATCTGTTTTTCATGAGATGACTGAATTCTTCACATAAAGATATGTTAGTTGATCCAAAAATTATATCATCGACATAAATTTGTACTAATAGAAGATCACTACCAAATTCTTTTCTAAATAAAGTTCTATCAATTTTACCTTTCACAAAACCATTCTAAATTAGATAGTCAGACAAAGTATCATACCAAGCTCTTGGTGCTTTTTTTAGTCCATATAGAGCTTTCCTCAATCTATAAACCTTGTCTTCTTTGACAAAGCCTGGGGGCTGCTCTACATAAACCTCTTCAGCTAAGATTCCATTTAGAAATACTGATTTTACATCCTTTTGATAAACTGTGAATCTTTTAAAAGCAGCATAAGCTAAGAACAATCTTATGGCCTCCAGACGAGCTACTGGTGCAAAGGTTTCATCATAATCAATCCCTTCTGATTGTGAATAACCTTGAGCAACTAGTCTGGCTTTATTTCTAACCACAATATTGTTCTCATCTCTTTTGTTTTTAAAGACTCATCTAGTTCCAATGAATTTTTGATGATGAGGCCTTTCAACAAGCTCACACACATTTTGTCTTTGAAACTGATTCAGTTCTTCTTGCATAGCATTAATCCAACTGGAATAAGTTAGAACTTCAGTAATTGACTTAGGTTCTAGTAATGAAACATAACAACTGAACATACTGAAATATCCTTTTGAAATGATTATGTGTTACCTTCAGATACTTCTTCCTGATTATTTGGTAAGGTAGTTGTCTGGTCAGCTGACTTTGAAGAACTTTCAGCCTCTTTTTCTTTATTTAAGTTTGATTCTTCTTCCTCGTCTGAGTCTGATTCTGGTTCATAGAACTTCACCATTGATCTTTTGATAGTCATCTTATCTGTATCATCTGATATCTTTATAACGTCATCTGCATCTCTAAACTTAAAAGTAGATTTGTCAAATACAACATGTGGTATTTCTTCCACACACAAGGTTGTCTTATTAAAAATTCTATAAGCTTTAGACACAGACGAGTATCCTAAGAATATCCCATCTGCAATCTTAGCATCAAAAGTTTTTAAATGAGATTTTCCATTGTTGTGAATGAAACACTTACAACCAAAAATATGAAAATATGAAATCTTGGGTGATCTACCCTTCCATATTTCATAAGGGGTTTTACACTTATTTTTAACAATCAAACATCTATTTTGGATAAAACAAGTAATATTAATGGCTTCTGCCCAAAAACTGTGTGAAGTGTTATATTCAGACAACATAGTCCTTGCAGCTTCTTTCAGAGTTCTGTTTCTCCTTTCAACAACTCCATTTTGTTGGGGTGTCCTTGCAGCTGATGTCTCGTGAGCTATACCTTTTTCAGTATAATAGTTAGTAACAAGTGTATTAAGGAATTCAATACCTTTATCACTTCTGATTTTAACAATACTTAGTCCCTTTTCATTTTGAATTCTTTTAAGAAATTCTGGAATCTTTATCATAGTCTCATTATTCTTGTACAAGAAAATAACCCAGGTGAATCTTGAGAAATCATCTACAATTACCAAGTTATATTTTCTTCCACTGGAGCTGAGGGTGTGACTGGTCCAAAAAGATCCATATGAAGAAGTTCCAGAATCCTTTCTGAAGAAGGACTAATTATTGTTTTAAAAGAAGTTTTGGTCTGTTTTCTTTTTTGACAAGCATCACAGACATGGTTCTTTGAAAATACTCTATCTGGGAGTCCTTTGACTAAGGATTTCCTTGCAATTTTGTTAAGAGTTTTAAAGTTTAAGTGACCAAGACGTTTATGTCATAGCTAACTTAAGTCATCTGAACTCTTTACAACAAGACAAGTATCCTTAGGACAACTTTTGAAGTTAGGAACATAAATGTTACCTTGTCTGACTCCAGCTAATAGTATATTTTCATTGATACCATCTAAAACATAACATGCATTATAGGTGAATTTGACAATAAAACCCTTATCACAAAACTGTGAGACAAATAGCAAATTATGCTTCAACCCTTCGACATAATAAACCTCACTGACTTGAATGTCACCAATCATCAAGGTTCCAACTCTTTTGGTTAACCCAAAATTATTGTCTCCGAACATGACTCTTTGGTCCATTTATAGTCTGATAGTTAGAAAGTAGGCGCTTCTCATAGGTCATATGTTTTGAACATCCACTGTCAATATACCAGACGACCTCAAGAACATCTGCCCTTTCTACTATTCTTGTACCTTCCTGCAATCATAGATTTAAATTTTAGGTACCCTTTGTAAATTGGGTCCTTCTTGGCTAAGTTGATGCTTTGGAATGCAGATAAACACATCTATATTTCTTAAAATCAATGATTGAAGCTTGCATCCATATCTGTCTACCAATATAAGACTGTCAAGATCAATTTTATTCAGCTGAACTTTTGTAATTGTCTTATACAGTGGTAAGAATGGATATGATTTGCTCCTTCCATCAAAACTATTATACTTTGGATGAGATTTTGACCTAGTCTTTGGTTTTACCTTAGGAACATTTCTCCTTGTCTGTATTTTCTTTGCAGAAATATCAGATGAGGTGATTTGTTCTTTAGATTTCCAAGGACCAAATGTTGTCCCTTCCTTAGGTTTGGTAACTTTGACAAAAACCCTTGGTTTTACAGGATCATCCTTCTTATTTCTATCAAAACCCAATATTGTCTTATCACTAGACTTTTGAGAAGTACTGAAGATTTTATCTATTGTAGATTAAGTATTACTAAGAAGTCCTAACTTGAGATTTAGCTCTCTGTTAGTCCTCTTAAAACTCTCATTCTCTGAATAGACACTTGTAATTTAATTTTTAAAGCATTCAATTCTATTTCTAACTCTTCAGTCTTTTCAGATGAGGAATTAGTGATCGTCTTAGGCTGACATTCCCCCTTGAATGAACAGTCTGATTTATCACTAATCCTAGTCTGACTTTCCTTGGTTAGAATAAGAATTTGATCCTTTAAACTTAAATTTTCAATCTCTATCTGTTTATAAGCAGATAGAGCAGTCTCCAAATACTTCAAAAATTTATTAATAAGACTTGGATCTGATTCAGATAGGTTTTCACAATCATTATCTGAAGATGAATAATAGTTTACCTCTTTAGCTATTAGACATATATCATCGTCTGATCCTAATCCAGATGAGGATGAGGATGATGATGTCTCATGAACTTCTTCTTTCTCAGCTAGAAGAGCTCTCTAGTCTACATACCTCCTGTCACGTTTCTCCCTCTTTTCTTCACGTTCTCTTGGGGTAAGCTGAGGACAATCGTACCTACAATGACCAAGTTTATTGCAAGTATAGCAAATATCTCCTCTATATGATTTTGGACTATTTTCTCCTCTTCTGACTGGTGATCTGAACCTTCTTGACTGATCCTTTTTCTTCTCATTATCTGAACTGTTTTCTTCTCTGTCTGGCTTGTAGTTTCGACGACTTGATCTGTCCCTTTTATTCCTCTTATATTTCATCTTAAGCCTTTCATACCTTTTCATCAATAAAGCCATTTCTTCCTTGACTGACAAGTCTGATGTCTTGGATACTTTTTCCGACTCCTCTTGATGAAGGAATGCAACTGTTTTTCCAGAAGTAGACGATTCAGCTTCGTCTTCTTCATCTTCAATTTGAATATCATATTCCAATGCCTTAAGATGTGAAAATAATGTATGATGAGAAATTGAAGATAAGTTCTGTGCTGCTTTAAGAATATTGGCCTTCTCTCTCCATCTCTTACTCAAGGATCTGAGAATTATATTATTGATCTCCTTTTCTGTGTAGGACTTTCCCAAGTCTGCAGTCTTGTTGAGAAGATTTATCAATCTAACATCCAATTGATCAATAGTTTCTCTCTCCTTCATTTTGAAAGTATCAAATGTGTGCAATACAGATTGTAGCTTGTTTTCCTTAACTTGATCTGACCCTTCACACATATTAGCCAAAGTTTTCCACATTTCTTTTGCAGTTTTGCACCGTTTAACCTTTTCAATGCAGTCTTTACTAAGTGTCTCTATTATCTCAGTTCTTGCTACTTGATCCAAGTTGTGAATCTTTCTTTCATCGTTTGTCAGATCAGCTCCTTTCTTTTCTCGTCTGACTCTTATTTCTGAAGATCCAGCACCATCACTTACAATTCCATGATAAAATGTTATGGGGCCTTCTTCTAAAACTTCTTCCATTCGATCATGAATAGCTTTTAGATGATTTTCCATCCTAAACTTCCAGTAATCATAATCTTCAACGGAATATTCTGGTAGACTCCTAGTCTTTTTACTTTTGATCATAGACATGGTGAACAAGAAACTCAACAGAAACTTATTAGTAATGTTAGTGAATCAAAGATAAAGAAAATGATCTAATCAAAATTCCAGAAACTTCAAGACCACAAATATATCAGAAACAGCTTAACACTGCTCTGATACCACTTGTTGGTCCCAAGATTGAGTATTTAGTGAAAAACAAGTGAACCTTCCAGAGATAATCTAGAAGGGGGGATTGAATAGATTATCTAAATATTTCGCAAAATTCAGATTATCAATTCAAATTATCAAAGATGAACAACGGAAACAGTTTTAAACTCAATCTTTGAAATAGGATCTAAAAGCAGTCTGAAATAAATTTGCTTGAACAATAGATTATCAATAGAAAGATAAATGCAGAAAGTAAATGACAAAGAATTTATAGTGGTTCAGATCAAATGATCCTACATCCACTCTCTTTCTTCAACTTGAAGAAGGGTCTCGATTCACTTACTTACTTACTTACTCACTGATGATTACAATTACAAGGAATGACGATCTTCGTTTTCAATCTATCTTCAAACTATCAATCTAACTAGTAAATCTGGAAATACAGTGCAGATAGTGTTTCGAAGATGTATAGAGAAGTGTTCTTTAAACACTTAGAAAACTACGAAAACTTTTGAAAACTTGTGAGTGCTTATAGAAAATGTGAATTTCAGAGTGAAGAGTGTTAAGAGTTATAAGAGTTCTAATAATCCCTCTAAGAATTGTGCTTACTTCTATTTATAAGCCTGTATGACGATTAGCTTGTTGTAACAAACTAAAAACCGCTTAACAAACTTTTCATTAAAGCCGTCTTGATCTCAGCTGATCTTGAGTTAGCCGTCTACTGCTGACTTGGTGAAAACCTGTCTTTCTTATTCTACTCAGCTGGTCTTGAGCTCTTCATTATTCTCTCCAACAGATGACTTCTTCAAGACTGTCTTCAGATGACCTTCTTCTTCCTGACCTCTTATCTTTACCTAGTCTGACAAGTGTAGTTCTAAGCTCACTACATCAGCTGGTCTATACAATCTCAGCTGGTCATCTTACTTACATGAGTTTGTTTAGTCTATACAATTTAACTCATCAAAACTAAAATCCTAATCTAACACTTGGCAGATTTAACGGAAACTCTCATTGAAGTAAATCACTTCTTGGTATGATATTTATTTTTGTTGCTATTATTTAAAATATATATTCAATTATTTAATTTGTTAATGTAATAAAATAAAATATTTTAAAGCATATTTACATTTACATATTATAATAAATATTGAATATTACCTATTTTAGGATTACAAAAATTAGATCATGTTGCTCCCGAAAGAAGTAACAAAAAGAACACTAATTTTGATGATGGTTATTATCAATGCTACTTCCAATTTATTTTAACAATTTTATAATATATTGATATTAATAATTTTATTTTTTCTATGGGTGGAAAGGTTGATCATTCAATCAATCGAGGTGGAACACCTTATGTGTTTAGATTGCATGGAGCTAATTACCATCAAATAGGTAGTATGTTGCCTCAAACTGGACAAGAGCCAAAATTTTCACAACTGTACATCTACAACACTGAAAATGAAATCCAGAATAGAATAAATTCAATCAGGTTAGTTTTTAAATTAAGTGAATTCTCAATTTTTTTACATATTAAGTTTAAAATATTAATATAAATTAAATCTTTATTTTGTATGCAAATTTGTTTAATATGTTGTAATTGAAAATATTTATTCCTCATATATTTTGAACAATGAGCAGTCTGTCGAAAAATCTAAGAGATTGGATGACAAGATTGTTAGTGAATTAACAAGAATGATTGATCGATATAATCCATTTGCAATTCAATTTCGTAATGCAAAACAACGCATTGGATTTGACGCTAAACCAACACTGACAATGAGACTACTAGAGAGAAGAACTGGTGATGGTAGAACTCATAACCTTCCAACTACAGCAGAGGATGCAGCAATTATTCCAGGAGATATTGATGTAAATATGGAAAAACGGGATGTTATTCTTGAGACATGTGATGGACAATTGAAACGCATAAGTGAGCTTCATCCATTCTACATTCCTCTGCAATATCCACTTTTATTCCCTTATGGTGAGGATGGATACCGACTCGATGTTATTCATAGGGATGGTGAAAATTCTACTAGAAAAAGGGTGAGATTGACAATGCGAGAATTTGCATTTAGAATACATGAAAGGAAAAATGAACCTTCAATTTTGTTCATATCCAGAAGACTTTTCCAACAATTCTTGGTTGACTCATACACAATGGTAAAGTCATAGAGATTGTGATACATTAGGAATAATCAGGTTAAATTGAAAACCGACAAAGTATGCGATATGGAAAGTGCAGCAGAAAGAGGAGATATAATTCTATCTTTTCTTACCGGAGGACCGCGATATATGAAGCAGAATTTCCAGGACGCGATGACAATATGCAAAACCTTTTCATATCTAGATTTATTCATCACTATTACATGCAACCCAAAATGACCGAGATAAGAAGAATATTGGAGGATAGACACCTTGAAGAATCAATTTTTGGCAAAATTGATGCAGGGTTTTTTTTTATTATTAAATATTATTTAACCAATTATGAAGTAAATTTTTATTACATTTTTTATGAATCAAATTAGTTTGACTTTTTTTTTTTATTAAATTGAATTTTATTTATACAGTTGTTTATACAGTTGAGTTTAAAAAACGAGGGTTGCCTCATGCACACATTCTTCTCTTCTTTTTTTATGAAATTGAATTTTATTTATACAATTGTTTTAATACGGTTGAGTTTAAAAAACGAGGGCTGCCTCATGCACACATTCTTCTTTTCTTGAATCATCAGAATAAGATTCCAAACCCTCAGTGTTTTGAAAACCAGACTGGACCGGCCGGTTCGACCAAAAACCGATCATGGTGCCGATCCAGTTCTTACGACATACCAATTTTTAGAAAAACCAGTAAAAATTGCAAAAAAAACTGGGTTTCACCGGTGACCCGGTGAACCAGTTGACCCGGTTTTTTGGTATTTTTTTAAAAAAACTAATTTTTAACATTTTTTTACAATTGTTATGAGTTATTTTTAATTGTAAAATTTTAAAGTTTAGATTTTATTTTTATGGACATGTAGTTTGAAGTTTTAATTTTTGTGTACTATGTTAATCTTATGCAATGTTTTGCCATAATATTGAATTTTATGTTATGTCTTTATGAATATCTATAATATTTGTAATATATTGATATATATTGTACATAAATATATGAATAAATATTTGAGTTATCCAATTTTTTTACAACGGTTCAACCGGTTGAACCAGTGACCAATGACCCAGTTCATTGTCCAGTTTGCTAACCGGTCCAGTTTTAAAAACATTACAAAACCTTAAGATGTTGATCAAATTATATCTGCAAAAATACCTAATAAAGATGATGATATGATGTTGCATGATTTGGTTAGAGAATATATGATGCATGGTCCGTGTGGAACTGCCAGGAGAAATTCTCCATGCATGGTGAACAAAAAATGTTCAAAAAAGTTTACAAAGAAATTTAGAGAAACAACAACTGTTGACGAGAATGGTTATCCACTTTACAAAAGAAGAAATGATGGCATAACTGTCTTAAAGAGTGATATTTATTTGGACAATGGTTTTGTTGTTCCCTATAGTCTAATTCTCTTGAAGAGATATCATGCACATATAAATGTTGAGTGATGTAATAGACATAAATTCATCAAGTATTTATCCAAATACATCAACAAGGGTCTTGACATAATTACTGCAAGTGTTGTCCAGCCTGAAGGTGTAGGAAAAAATAAAAAAAAGATGATGAGGTTGAGAATTTTATCAACTGCAGATATGTATCGCCGTGTGAAGCAGTCTGAAGGATGATTGGATTTAAGAAAAATAAATTTTAACTTTATTTTTTAAATAATAAAATATGGTTTAAATATATTTTAATCTTACAGTAGTTTTAATTATTTTTAATCTAAATTACTATTTTATAGACAAATAAACTTTTTAAAATTACATGTTTATTGAAATTATTTATGCATTATGTCATTATATTTATTTACTATTGAACTTTTATGATTTATTAATTACTTCATGTTGACATTGATATTTATTAATCTCGATATTTCAATTCTATTAGGTGTTCCTGGACTATGA
The DNA here is from genome assembly GCA_030762865.1 of Paraleonurus japonicus. Lineage (NCBI taxonomy): Eukaryota > Viridiplantae > Streptophyta > Magnoliopsida > Lamiales > Lamiaceae > Paraleonurus > Paraleonurus japonicus. The sequence goes on along the minus strand of CM061055.1, from coordinate 20,950,006 downwards.
TTGCAGCTTTTTCGAGTAAAGTATATTTAAGACACAACCATGTTATCGAACGCAAAGGAACTAAGTCGAGCAAGAATCCCTAGAATTACAAGTTGTCATGGTATTATAGAATCGGACACAGTTTTGCAGAATTAAATCTAAATTAAACAAATAAGAATAACCAACAAGCAAATTACCAAGAGATAACTAATATGAGAAAAATGTGCTCGGGTGCAAATTACCAAGGAATCCTTAATTACGAATCACACATGATCGGGGTTTCAATTAATGAGGGATAATAGGAGCTATCTAGCAAAAAATCACATATCAACCGTACTTGATAAGCCTAGGTTTAATACATCAAATAAGCACGTAAGATAGTTTAGAGACGACACCCTAAGTCTCCTCACTTAATCACTAGAAATAAAATCGAGCAATTAACGTATCCTAATGTAGGTTCTAATGAAAATTAACCAAGTCTCCTTGAGTTAATCCAATATTAACTTCAATCACAAAATCAAACCTAACACCTAAGCATCAATTCAATAAACCAAATCTCTTTGAGCAAATTAAATCAATTAACAAAGGATCAAAACCTAATCTAGCAATTAAATCATGCAAATCACATTAGAATAATTAATCAACTCTATAAATGAAACACCCAATCACATGATCATCAAAATTAATTCATCCAAGGGTCATCACACCCAAACACAAAAAGAAATCTAGCCAAACATGAATTTAAACAATAAACCCATGAACATAAAAATTAGGGAAAACATAATTAAAATGAAACTAACCAATAGATAAATGAAATAAGGAGAGATGTCACCTTGTAAATGTGGAATTCACTTGATTGTAAGAAATCTATTTCTAATTTGCAAGAAATTAAAATCACTATGAAGAACACCTAAACTATGTGTGTAATGTGTGTATTTATTTAATAAAGAGTATGCTAAAATTTAGAGAGTGTGGAGAATGTGTAGAAAAAAAAAAAAAAGGAAAAAGCCCTAAAATTTCTAAACAAAATTATGCCTGCGTCGCTGCTTCTTCCTAAGCTGCTTGCTCCACTGCTCTCTACTTTTCTTTTCTTCCGTAACGACCAACTGCCCTTCTAATTCCCAAAATGAAAATTGTTGGGCCCACTTCTCATTACCTTAGCTACTACGTGCCCAGCTGCCTTTTTTTCTTCTAAATTCACTTGTTGGGCCATGAATCCATTTTGGGCACTAATTTATATATATTTTTTTCCTTCTTCTTTTTTTACCTCAAGCCCATTTAATTCTTCTCGTATTTTTGTCTCGTCTCTTGAGTTCTCCTTCAATTGACTCAATAAAATAATAGGAATATATTTTGCTCCCAATAATGCTCAATTTTCCTACAAAAATAACAAAATAATACCCTTCTCATCTCAAGTGTAATTAGTCAATTTAATATAAATAATGCAAGAAATCCTATTAAATTAAGCAATTAAATCACATGAATTTCTAGCAATTTTCACACTAATCAAATTCCCCCAAACTAAAGATGTTGCTCGTCCTCGAGCAACGAAACAAATAAGCACATTAGGGTGAATTGATTGCAATTATGTCTCATGGCACAATATATGAAAATAGGATAATCAAACCTCATCACTGAACACAAGTATTCAATGTAAACTTTCCACTAGCACTAAAAAATGTCATGCTTTGACAAATGCTTATTCAAATGCTCAACTCAATGCTCCTTCCATGGAGTGTTTCACTCATCACTCTAGTGTATAAGGACATGTATGCACTCACTCATCAATCCACAAAAATGTACACCATAGGCTTGCCAATAAACTCAATCTCAATTATATCTTTTTGTGCTTCAAACATAAATCAAAGAGGGCTTTCTCAAGGTTGTAATGTAGGCTCTTTGGACAAGGTAGGTGAATTTTATGACAAGTAACTCAATAATTAGTAGAGCAAATGAAAGTTGATCAAGCAATACAATACAATTCAACTCAAATCTCAACGATCATCACTCTTTCTTTTCTTTTTTCCACTATTTCTCAAATATAATTCACCACCAAACTCCTTTGAGACTTTTCTTGTATTTTCAAGCACTCAATTGAATTTTTTTTTTCACTATCATTTTTCTCATCTTTTCCACAATTCAATTTGTTTTTCAACCTTTCTTTCTTTTTCTCTTCTCAATCTTAGCAAATCAAACCACCACACTTTTCTTTTCAATCACCATTCTTTTGTCAACAATCAAAGCTCTACTAATCATAAGGACAAAAAGGCTCATAAGGATAGACAAAATGGCTTCAATTTCGCAAGCTTGTCAAAGAAATAAGGATTTTAGGCTCAAATTGCTCACTAGGGAAATCAATATTTTTTGGTGGGGTCAAATTTGGCTTATTGGCTTTCAAAACAAACAAGGCCTCTTATCATATTCACAAAATCCACACAAAACTCAATTTTAACAAGTCTCTAGGCAAGTTCTAGCATGCAAATTCATGAACGATGCACTCAACAAGGAATTGAACCGTATAAAATGTACGATTTAAAAGGGACAAAAGCTCACGGGCTTAAAAATGAGTAAGGAATCAAGCATTTTCACTCACATCCATCATCACACAACAATTCATCAAGCTAGCATCAAGCTACAAATCAACTCATGATCACATCAAAAGTCCAATACGTCCACCAATCAAGCACACATGCTTATGAACATAATCTCAATCATATACCCCTACACATAACAACACTTCTCAAAAACAACTACTCTCAAGAAAGATAGACTCAAATATAAGCAATTAATCCACTAATAAGCTCCAAATTCACAAAAAAAGAAAAGTTCCCATACTAATGAGAGACAAATTGGTGCAACGAAAATCGCTAAACTAACACACCCCCCCAAACTTTTTCATTGCCAAGCAATTAAAAGTTTGGTAAGATAGTTAGCTAATTGAGTTGCAAACAACTACCTACTACTAAGAGATGAAAGCTGTTAGGTAAGAAAAGTTGTATTTAGTTTTGATGTATTAAAAAGTGTAAAATAGGATGACCAGCTGAGCATTATGTATAGACAGCTGAAGTAAGTAATTGTAAATAAAGCTAAGTACAAATAAGATAAGGACAAAAAGTCAGACTAGGTTAAGAAATCAGACTAGGACGAAACATCAGATAAGGACAAGAAATCAGATAAGGACCAGATATCAGACAGGGACGACACGAAGAAGACAGTTAAGATTCAATACGATAAATAATCACCCAGACAAGGAATGAAGACGAAGACAGGGTGAGGCAAGTAGCAGACGATGAAGTGTTAGAGAAATTTTACACAAGTTTCAGAAGCAGTTTCAACTAACCAAGAGGAAGTTACAAGTTTCAGTTATACTGTTACGACCAAAACAGAATTCAAGGAAGTTACAACTACCAAATGAAGATCTCTATAAATAGGGATAGAAATTAGTTTAGAATTACTTTTTGATACTTTGCATTCACAAATATTCACATATTCTATATACACGAGCCACAAAAGTTGTACACACACAAACGTTCTATACGTTTTCAGTTTTAGTGTTTGTAGAACACTTTTCACAGAACATCTTCAAGCCATAGATATTCAGAAATTAGGAAGAAATCGTTGTAAGGCTGAAGATTCAAACTTGTAAGTAAGTAAGCAAGAAGGAAGAAAGACAGTAAGTGAGGACCCTTCTTCAAGTTGAAGAAGGAGAGTGGACGTAGGATTTTTATAATCCGAACCACTATAAATCTGGTGTTCTTTATTGCTTTGATTTACTTACTTGTTTCTTTTCAATTTCCAGTTCATTAATCACAGATTAATTTCAGGATTAAAGTTAAAACTAAAATATCAGTTTGCTTTTGATCTTGTTATTGTTGAGCTTAAAAATTGTTTTCCGCTGTGTTACTTTGGTGCTTTGAATAAGTTTTTAAAGATTTATAAAAATCTGAAAAATCTATTCAACCCCCCTTCTAGATTTTTCCTAGAAGGTTATTTAAGTTTCTTCTAAAATCTCAACTAATCGGGACCAACAAGTGGTATCAGAGCAGTGTTAAGTTGTTCTGATATTGATTTTAGGTCTTAACCAAGATCCTGAAATTTGTTCTTGATTATCTGTATTTTATTTGTTTCACTAACAGTTCTACTAACAAGATCTTGTAAGTGTTTTGGTTTTTCTATTTCACCATGTCTTCTGTCAAGAACAAGAAATCCTGGAGTCTACCTGATTTCTCAATTGAAGAATATGACTATTGGAAGTTTAGAATGGAGAACCATCTCAAAGCAATTCATGATAGAATGGAGGAGGTTCTTGAGGAAGGACCTATCAAGTTTTATCATGGTGGCACAAGTGATAGTACTGCAGCAGCTGAAACAAGAGTGAGGCAAGAAAAGAAAAGCTCAGAACTCACAAGTGATGAAAGAAAGATTCATAATTTGGATCAAGTTGCAAGAACTGAAATTATTGAAACATTGAGTAAGGATTGGATAGAAAAGGTGAAAAGATGCAAGACTGTCAAGGAAATGTGGGAAACTCTTGCTGGAATCTGTGAAGGATCTGAACAAGTTAAATAAAACAAATTGCAGTCTGTTCTACATGTTTTTGACACTTTCAAGATGAAAGAAGGAGAGTCTGTTGATCAACTGGATGTTAGGTTGACAAATCTATTGAACAAGGCAGCTAATTTGGGAAAAACATATACAGAGAAAGAAATCAACAATAAAGTGTTGAGGTCATTAAGAAAAAGATGGAGAGAGAAAGCTAATATTCTGAAAGCTACTCAAATTCTATCCTCAATTTCACATCACACTTTGTTTTCTCATATGAAGGCATTAGAATATGACATCCAAATCGAAGATGAAGAAGATGTAGCAGAATCTTCAACATCTGGAAAGGTTGTAGCATTTGTTCATCAAGATGAAGCTGAAAAGATCTCCAAGGCATCCGATTTATCTATTAAGGAGGAAATGGCTCTTCTATTGAAAAGATATGAAAGATTGAAAATGAAGTACAAAAGAAACAAGAGAGACAGGTCAGGTCGAAGGAACTATAGATCAGACAGAGATGAAAAGAGTTCAGACAATGACAGAAAAAAAGGATCAGACGAGAAATCATAAGTCACCTATCAGACGAGGAGATAGTAGTCTGAAAACAGACAGAGGAGATATTTGTTATAAATGCAACAAGCCTGGTCACTACAGTTATGATTGTCCTCAACTTACTCCCAGAGAGAGAGAGAAGAAAAGAGGAAGAAAAGAGATAGAAGGTATGCTGATCAGAGAGCTCTTCTAGCTGAGAAAGAAGAAGTTCATGAGACATCATCATCCTCATCCTCATCTGATTTTGGGTCAGATGATGACATCTGTTTGATGGCAAAAGAGGTACATTACTATTCATCCTCAGATAATGATTGTGATACCTTATCAGAAACTGATCCTTATCTTATTGATAAACATTTGAAAGATTTGGAGACAGCTCTATCTGCTTATAAACAAATAGAGACTGAAAATTTTAATTTAAAGAATCAAATTACTGATCAAACTAAGGTCAATCAAACTAAGGAAAGTGAGAAAGCATACTGTACATTCAAGGGGGAATGTCAGACTGAGACAATCACTAATACCTTGTCTGATAAGACGGATAAGTTAGAACAGGAATTGAATTCTTTGAAAATAAAATTTTCAAATATCTATTCTGAGAATGAGAGTTACAAGTAGACTAACAGAGAATTAAATCTCAAGTTAGGACTTCTAAATAACACTCAGACCACAATAGATAAAATCTTCAATACTTCACAAAAGTCTAGTGATAAAACTAGATTAGGTTTTGATAGGAGTAAGAAAAATGATCCAATAAAACCTAGAGTTTTTGTTAAAGCAACTAAACCAAAGATAGAAACTAGATTTAGTCCCTGGAAACCTAAGGAATTAATTACCTCATCTGATACTTCTGAAAAGAAAAAACAAACGAGGAAAGTAACGCCTAAGGTTAAACCTAAGACTAAGTCAAAGTTTTATCCTAGGTATAATAGCTTTGATGGAAGAAGTAAAACATATCCATTTTTACCAAGATTCAAGACAATTTCAAAAGATCAGTTAAATAAGATTGATCTTGAAAGTCTTATCTTAGTAGATAGATATGGATATAAACTTCAATCTATGGTTTTGAGGAACATTGATATCTTTGTCTGGATTCCTAAAAGTCAACTTAACATGAAAGGACCCAAAGTACAAAGGGTACCTAAGAAATAAATTTGTGATTGCAGGAAGTTAAGAAGATAGTTGATAGAAGAGACATTCTTGAGGTCATCTGGTATATTGACAGTGGATGTTCCAAGCATATGACCTATGAAAGACGACTTCTCTCTAACTATCAGACCATAGATGGACCAAGAGTAATGTTTGGAGACGACAACTATGGACTTACCAAAGGTGTAGGGACACTGATGATAGGAGATATTCAAGTACATGAAGTTTACTACGTGGAAGGATTGAAGCACAATCTACTATCTGTTTCACAATTTTGTGATAAGGGGTTTTGTGTCATATTTACTCATAATGCATGCTATGTTCTAGATGGTATCAATGAAAATATTCTATTAGCTGGAGTCAGACAAGGTAACATTTATGTTGCAAATTTCAAAAGTTGTCCTAAAGATACTTGTCTTGTTGCTAAGAGTTCAGATGACTTAAGTTGGCTGTGGCACAAACGACTTGGTCACTTAAACTTCAAAACTCTTAACAAAATAGCAAGGAAATCTTTAGTTAAAGGACTCCCTGATAAAGTATTTTCAAAGAACCATGTGTGTGATGCTTGTCAAAAAGGAAAGCAGACTAAAGCTTCTTTTAAAACAATAAGTAGTCCTTCTTCAGAAAGAATTCTGGAACTTCTTCACATGGATCTTTTTGGTCCAGTAACCCCTCTCAGCTTTAGTGGGAGAAAATATACATTGGTAATTGTTGATGATTTTTCAAGATTTACTTGGGTTATTTTCTTGTACAAAAAGAATGAGACCTTGATTAAGATTCCAGAATTTCTTAAAAAGATTCAAAATGAAAAGGGATTAACTATTATTAAAATTAGAAGTGAAAAAGGTACTGAATTTCTTAATAAATTTATCACTAACTACTGCATTGAGAATGACATAGCTCAGGAAATATCTGCAGCAAGGACTCCACAACAAAATGGAGTAGTTGAAAGGAGAAACAGAACCTTGAAAGAGGCAGCTAGATCAATGTTATCTGAGTATAATACTCCAAACAGGTTTTGGGCAGAAGCTGTTAATACAGCCTGTTATGTTCAAAATAGAAGCTTAGTTGTTAAGGATAAGTGTAAAACTCCCTATGAAATTTGGAAGGGAAGGTCTCCCAAAATTTCATACTTTCGTATATTTGGTTGTAAATGTTTCATACACAACAATGGAAAATCTCAATTAAAAACCTTTGATGCCAAGATAGTAGATGGGATATTCTTGGGATACTCATCTGTATCAAAGGCATATAGAGTTTTTAATAAGTCAACCTTGTGTGTAGAAGAAACACCCCATGTGGTATTTGATGAATCCAATTTTGAGTTTGATAAGACAGGGGACATCACAAAGATATCAGATGATCTGAATCAGATGACTATCAAAGGATCAACCATAAAATTCTACAATCAAGAATCAGACTCAGATGAAGAGGAAGAATGGGACAAAGGAAAAGAACCTGAAAGATCTTCCTCACCAGCTGATCTACCAACTAATCAGATGACTAGTACATCGGATGATCAGGTATCAGAAGGTAACATAGAATCATCTGAAATAAATAATTCAGACAAAACTTCATCCACTATAAAAGATAAAGGTAAGAAAATAATGGCATATCACCCAGCTGAGCAGATAATCGGAGATTTAGATTCTGGTGTCCAGACGAGAACTCAACTAAATCAAGATTGTATATTCAGTTACTATGTGTCATTACTTGAACCTAAATCTATTACAGAAGCTCTAACTGATTCCATCTGGATTAATGCCATGCAAGAAGAACTAAATCAGTTTCAAAGACAAGATGTATGGGAGCTTGTTGAAAGGCCTCATCATCAAAAAGTCATTGGAACTAAATGGGTCTTTAAAAACAAAAGGGATGAAAACAATATTGTGGTTATAAATAAGGCCAGACTAGTTGCTCAAGGTTATTCACAATCAGAGGGTATTGATTATGATGAAACTTTTGCACCAGTAGCTCGTCTGGAAGCCATAAGATTGTTTTTAGCCTATGCTGCTTTTAAAAGATTCATTGTTTTTCAAATGGATGTTAAGTCAGCATTTCTTAATGGAATCCTAGCTGAGGAAGTTTATGTAGAACAACCTCCTGGTTTAGTCAAAGGAGACAAGGTTTATAAACTAAGGAAAGCTCTATATGGACTTAAACAAGCACCAAGAGCTTGGTATGACACTATGTCTGATTATCTAATTCAAAATGGTTTTGTTAAAGGTAGAATTGATAGAACTCTTTTTAGAAAAGAGTTTGGTTGTGATCTTTTGTTAGTTCAGATTTATGTTGATGATATAATCTTTGGATCAACTAACATATCTCTGTGTGAAGAATTTAGTTATCTTATGAAAAGCAGATTTGAAATGTCAATGTTGGGAGAGATGACTTATTTTCTTGGACTTCAAGTCAAACAGACAAAGAAGGGAGTATTCATCAACCAAGCCAAATATACAAAAGACCTTATTGATAAATTTGGAATAGGTACCAGCCGAGAAGCTAAGATACCTATGATGACAAATTTTTCAATGGATCCAGATGAGAAGGAAGAAGACACTAATCAAACTGAATATCGAGGTCTAATTGGTTCTTTATTATATTTAATTGCTAGTAGACCTGATATTTCATTTGCAGTTGGAGTCAATGCTCGATTTCAAGCTAATCCTAAGAAAAGCCATCTTGAAGCAGCAAAGAAAATTCTCAAGTATCTGAAAGGAACTGTAAATGTTGGATTGTGGTATCCAGCGGATGACAACTTTGAGTTGTCTGGATACTCAGACTCAGATTTTGGTGGGTATAAGATAGATAGAAAATCTACATCTGGTACTTGCCAATTTCTTGGAAGTAAGCTGATTTCATGGTTGTCTAAGAAACAAACCTCTGTAGCTACTTCCACAACTGAAGCTGAGTATATAGCAGCTGGAAGTTGTTGTTCACAGCTGATCTGGATAAGTCAACAGCTAAGGGAATATAACATTATCACCAAAGATGTACCTATCTTTTGTGATAGTAATAGTGTCATATCTATTACCCAGAACCCAGTCCTACATAGGAGATGCAAGCATGTAGATATCAGACACCACTTCATCCGAGACCATGTAGAGAAAGGTGACATCAGACTAGAGAAGATTCTTACTGATTTTCAAAGAGCAGACATCTTGACAAAGCCACTAGCAGAGACAATGTTTAAAGAACTATCTGTAAAATTAGGATTATTAGATGCTTCTTTAGTTAATCTATAATCTTATTCTTTGTTTTTCATTCTTTGTCTCTCTTAATTAGTTTATTATGTCTAGAAAGAATTATCAGACTAGATATGAGTCAAAGGACAATCAGGTAGCTGATATCATTGATCTCATATCTTGGGATCAAGAATCAAGGATTAGTCATATTAACCCTATCTGACTTGATAATTACTTATCTGACATAGGCAAATCAGACAAGGACACAATAGTCAACCGACTTCTATCGAATCAGATGACTATTGCACCTTATCTGACTTACCCTTGGTACTAATGACTTGTCTAAGTGTCTTTGATTTCAGAAAGAACATAGTTTGATACACATCTCCAAATACAAGACAAGGTCTATTTATCCAAGTGTTCAGAAAACAGACAGTGATGCTATCAATTCAGACGAGGTGAAAGTCCAGGAAGTTTCTCTAAAATTCACTTAATTAAGTTTATGTAATTAATATATGAATTTAATATCATAATTCTTTTTAACAATTATTCAAAAATGAAGTTACTCAGTATGTTAAAAATATTTTGTTTTACAAAATAAAAGGATAAGGGTTCAAATTTGTTTTCTAAAACTTGTAACATTTTATTTTATCTCTCAAATTAACTGAAAAGTATTTTCTTAAATAAGTAACTCTGTCAGGAGAGAAGTTACTACGTACTTGAAATTTTATCAAATTTACTTTTGAAATACGCTGAGTATGCTTCACGCGCCAGAAATGGAGGCAGTTTCTGAAATATGAACCGTCTCAATATCATGCGCGACATATTTAATAATATTCTCTGCACTTTTCAAAATAAATGTCGTAATTGCATTAATGGCGATTCGAAAGCCTATATTTACACTTTTACAGGCAATTATTAGTTTTATAATTGTTTATTATTATATTTCTTTATATATAAAGGAACTCATGTGCATAATTCCATTTACGCACACATAAAACCCTTCATATTTTCTCAAACATTTCCTTTCCCTCCTAAACCTTCTATATTCATCAATGGCAGAATCTAAGAAAGCGAAAATCAAGTTCGAATATGATCTTACCTCTATTCGAGATAGAACCAAGTCAGAAATGTATGTCGAATGGGATATTTCAACTGATCCCGAAACCAGAGAGATTCTGAATCTGCTTGGGTCACGAGGTTTAAAACGATACTGCACGATGAAACCGTCAAGGAATCTTACTGTGGACGATCTTTCTGCCGAATTCTTAACCAGGGCGAAGGCAACTGATACTGGTTTGGAATCACAAATCCGAACCAAAGAAAAGAAGAAAAAGGTGGTTTTATCCATTTCTGAGATTGGAGCAATTTTTGGGTTAAGCACCACTGGCGATAATCCTTTCACATACAAATCGACGGAATACTTGGAAAGTTACCGATTGATGGCCAGGAGGACTTACCAAAATACAACTGCGAATCTGAAGAGGCCGATGTTGAAGAGGAAGTATAGATTTCTAATGTTGATTTTGACTAAGTGTATTCTGGGAGAGCAGCAGAGTCACGACGGGTTAACCAAGCCAAGGATCTGCTGTCTGAGAGCAATAATAGATGGAGCAGAGATAAATTGGGCGAGGTTGGTATATTCGAGGATAATGGAGGAGAAAAAGAAGTTCACCAAGACCCCAGTCTCAGATGAGTTGATGAGATGGTCCTTGACCAAAATTGCAAGTATGATGGCCAGGATTACCATCATACTTGAACACAAGGTGGGGTCAGATAACCTCGACTGGAGTGTAGGTGTGAAGAAGTACACCAGACAAAAGGGGTTTCTGATTAAAGATGAAAAGCTCTATGGACCGACTGATTCAGAAAGAGATGGGGATGCTCTAGCTCCACCTCCAGCTCCTAGGAAGAAGGCTTCAAAAGCCAAGGCAAAGGAGGCCAAGACTGTGTTGGTGGATGAAACCTCGTCTGCTGAGACGGAGGAAGCAGAGGAGGAAGAGAAGGAGACAGCTTCCCAAGGGGGAAGTGTCGCAGCTGAGGTAGCCAGAGTATCTGGACAGACGGAGACAGTGGATGTCTCGTCTGAAGAAGAAGAATCAGAACAAGGAGAGGAAGCCAGATCACCATCACCATCATCATCTTCATCCTCATCTGAGGATGGAGTACCAAAACCCTCCACATCCGAACCTGGCCATGAAGAGGCAGGTGAGACCGCTGCCTCTGAGCCTCTAAAACGGTCAACTCCCAAAAGTCCAACCCAAACCCAACCTTCATATGATCTATTCTTTTTTCTACCCTCAACCTCATCTGAACCAGACCTTTTTCTAAACCAACCCAACCCATCTGGGGAAATGGGTCCAACTGAAACCTCTTTACGGATTCTGGGTAAGAAATTCATACTCAGGAAAGAATCCGCCCTAGCAGACGAGCCTGAGCTACTTAAATAGCTGATTGACGCATATCTGCTGAGGAGACTCAGATTGGGCTCATTTGAAGAGACAGCCATCTTAATAGCAGAAGCAGGGGGGAATAACCTGGCTATCTGGGAAAAGGAAGTCCTTAAGAAGGCAAAGCTCAAATCATTCCAAGACATCCTGTCAGAAGACGCCTTTGTTAACTACATTTTACAAAGGGTGTATCTTGGAGATGAGGCCCCAGAAGAGGTGGAGAAAGCAGTTGAGAAGGGGGAGGAGCTGAAAAAGGATGAGATGGCTGAGAAGGGAGTTGAGGAAGAAAGGGTGGAAGGAATGATTGGTGGAGCTGCCGATGAGCTAGCTGAGATGGATACAGCTGAGGAGGCACAAACAGAACAGATAATGGAGCCTGTACAAGCTGAGGTAGAGTCAGGAGTGCCAATAACATCACATTGGGCAGACTCTCCTCCAGCTGCAACTGAAGTTATAATTCCCATTGAGGAGATAGATTTAACTCTATCTTCTCCATCTGAAGAAGTTACAGGACCTTCACCATCTGTGTCTGTATCCGAGTTTAATGCTTTAAAGGAGGAAGTGTTGAACTTGAAGAGAGCTAGTCTGAGTGCTCTGCAGCTGGTTCCTGGGATCATAACGTCTTCAATCAAAGAAAATGTAGAGGCTGCTGTCCATGTGAAAACCAAAATCGACCTTTACTTTTCGGGGATCAGACATGAAGAAAATATGATTAAAGTAAAGCAAAAGGTTGCTGAAGAAATGAACACTCAAGATGCCTGGGTCAAACAATACGTTCGAGACGCTTTTCGCCAAATCAGTGATAGTGTTGAAGACCAGGTAAAAGAATCTTGGACAACAAAAGAGGGTTCGTTTTCTCAAGTTCTAAAAATGCAACTGGCCATGGAGAAAGATAGACAGACAACTATTCTGAAACAGTTCATGGAGGATGAATTCAGACGAGCTGAGTTTGGACAAAAGATAAGATATGACCAGCTTGATCAAAAGACAGGGATGGTAAGAGAAGAACTCATTGGGCAGATAAATCAAGTAGCCACTATCTGCAACACCCGATTTGCTGATGTCAAAAAGGGGGAAGATAGTGAGCTCAAGAAAAGGATTGAGTTACAAGATGATCAGCTGATGGCCCTGAATCTGAGAATAGATGAGTTGTCTGAAGAGCTGTTAAGAGCAGAAGAAGAGAAGAAGAAGGCGGTAGAGGAGAAGTCTCAGAGAGCACTGAGGAGACTGAAAAGGAGAACAACAGCTGAGTCCACCAATCTGAACCCGAACCTGAACTGCCACCCACTGCTGATCCTGCTCCTATCCTGTCAATCAAATCCCCCTCATCCTCATCTAAAGCAGCTGGGAAAGCTAAGGCTTCAAGCCAAATCCAGAAGACCTAGTCTGAGACGGAGGAAAAAGCAAGAGTGCTAAAGAGGAGGAGGGAAGAAAAGGAGAAGTACAAAAGGAGAGATGCTAAAAGGAAGAGGGAGCAAGAGAAGGCAGCGGGGAAATTTTATGATCGAAAACAGAGGAAGTGGGTTCAGTCGAGTAGAGATGAGCAAGGAGTCGAGATCTTCAGACCATTTCATAGGAGCGATGTCATCCCGAAGGAAATCTTGCTGATGAAGGATCAGGAGATGTGGAGATCGTATTAGGCAGAATGGATATTTGTCTTCCATGTCTGCAAGAAAATTCAGTGGGGACTCGAAGAGACCATCGCTTTTCATGTTTGGTTAGAAGAAAAGGATTCAAAGTTCTACCAATACTTGATCGACCTTGCTCACAAGGAATTCAATGCAGACGTGGTCGCACCAGCCTACTCACCGATGGATCCCCCTGGAACAAAGGATGATTAGCTAGATCTTGAAAGAATTAAGCAGCTGATTATAAGAGCTGAAGTTGAAGCTGACCTGGCTAAAGAAGGACCAGATATCAGACAGGGACGACACGAAGAAGACAGTTAAGATTCAACACGATAAACAATCACCCAGACAAGGAATGAAGACGAAGACAGGGTGAGGCAAGTAGCAGACGATGAAGTGTTAGAGAAATTTTACACAAGTCTCAAGAAGTAGTTTCAACTAACCAAGAGGAAGTTACAAGTTTCAGTTATACTGTTACAACTGACCAAAACAGAATTCAAGGAAGTTACAACTACCAAATGAAGATCTCTATAAATAGGGATAGAAATTAGTTTAGAATTACTTTTTGATACTTTGCATTCACAACTATTCACATATTCTATATACACGAGCCACAAAAGTTGTACACACACACAAACATTCTATACGTTTTCAGTTTTAGTGTTTGTAGAACACTTTTCACAGAACATCTTCAAGCCATAGATATTCAGAAATTAGGAAGAAATCGTTGTAAGGCTGAAGATTCACACTTGTAAGTAAGTAAGCAAGAAGGAAGAAAGACAGTAAGTGAAGACCCTTCTTCAAGTTGAAGAAGGAGAGTGGACGTAGGATTTTTATAATCCGAACCACTATAAATCTGGTGTTCTTTATTGCTTTGATTTACTTACTTGTATCTTTTCAATTTCCAGTTCATTAACCACAAATTTATTTCCGGATTAAAGTTAAAACTAAAATATCAGTTTGCTTTTGATCTTGTTATTGTTGAGCTTAAAAATTTTTTTCCACTGTGTTACTTTGGTGCTTTGAATAAGTTTTTAAAGATTTATAAAAATCTGAAAAATCTATTCAACCCCCCTTCTAGATTTTTCCTAGAAGGTTGTTTAAGTTTCTTCTAAAATCTCAACTAATCGGGTCCAACAAAAGCACATCACCAAAATCATTTACAAGTATCATATACCATGTACGCCCAAAAACTAGGTACGCCGGTGCAAATGAAAAAGCACAAAAAGAGGCACACCTCCCCCAAACTTAGACAAGTCCAAGTCTAGAGAAGGTGTTGTACCTAAAGGTCTTCAAGTATCCTCTCTTCTTCAAGATTGTAAACCTCATCAAGCCTCACTTGCGCACCTCGACTTCCTACAAAGCAACACAAAACACACTTATTGAAAGCAATAAACGAGCAACGAAAATTAAAAAAAGCAAGTAAATAATGGGTTGCCTCCCATCTAGCGCTAGTTTTAACGTCCTATGCAAGACGGAACTCAATGAGTTCATACTCCCCTTTTGATGTCAATGTTGGGCACCTCCTTTGGAATAGGAGAATCCCTATGCTTCACCATGTTGGAACCACCGATCGCCGACTCTACGAAATTATTAGATTCGGGATCGTAATCACATAAACGCAGCGGATAGAATTGTACCTTTATTCACCGTAATAGGTGAAGACAAACCAGTTCTAAGGTCAGAACTGCGATCGAAGGATGAGCCTCGAACCTCACGGTCTTCTGCCGTATTCCTATCCTTTTCCCTTGGATGTCGAGTGGTCGACGATCCTCCAAGGAATCAGAATCCGCCTCTCTCTGATCTCACGTTTTTTTCACCCACTAGAGGCTCTGATGTTAGGGTTTATTTATAGGCTACAACAGGGACCCTAAGGAGGAATTAGGGTTGGGCCTCCTGATGGGCCTAAATATCCTGTGTTTAGTCCGAACACTTTACTTAAGCCCATCAATTATAACTCAGTCCACTAAAGAGTTATAATTGAATTACCGTCCTAATCCCATATTATAATATGGGCTCCTTTATTATGTGTACGTTTATTTCCCCGTGTTTAAGATATCGAATGTCCATAAATTAATTAAATTACTGACAACTTAATTAATTTATATCTAATTCCAAGAGTAGTACCACTCATCTTTATTATTATGTCGGATTAAATCCTGCAGGGGGTTTACATAATAATCTTTATGAGCTCCTCAAGGGGACATCATCATCCTAAATAATTAGGACACGGATTCCTTCTATAATCAACAAACACACCATATAAACAATTTGTCTCCCAATTCACCGAGCCTATTGATTTAATAAATCTCACCCATTGGCAAATCAAAGAAACATACATTGAATACACGTGCCCATTATTATATAGGGATTAAGAAGACGTACATCCATAACAACGAGAGGTCTTGTTCTTTTATATAGTCGGTACAAATTGAACAACCTCATATGGTCCTGCTCAATACATACAAAATGTACTAGTGTAACTTTATAGTCAAGATAGACTAATACCAAATTACACTATAACCGTTCCAATGGTTTGTCCAAATCCATCTTGGTTATGAGCTATTATTTATAATCTATAAGGAACTGATAGCATAATCTTCTGTGTGACACCACACACCATGTTATCTACAGTATAGATTAACCCGGACAAAATAATGATATATATAACAATCATAAACAATAAGTATTTTGATCATAATGAATCTTATATTAAAAAGATGTTCATACTCAAAAAGATGTTCATACAAAAGCTAGGCTTATAGTATACATCCTAACAATCTCCCACTTATACTAAAAGACTATGCTTCCATAATTGCTGCCATACATCTGATTCCCATCCTTTCAACATGCCCATCAAAAGCTTTCGCTGGAAGAGCCTTTGTGAAAGGATCTGTTAGGTTATCCGCTGATGCAATCTTGGCGACATCAACTTCTCCTCGTTTTACGATGTCTCGTATCAGGTGGTACTTGCGCTCAATGTGTTTGCTTGCTTTGTGGGCTCGTGGTTCCTTCGAGTTTGCCACTGCACCACTGTTATCACAATAAATTGTGATAGCTTTAGGCAAACCAGGAATCACTTCTAAGTCCATCAAGAAGTTTCTGAGCCATACAACTTCTTTGGCTGCCTCAGAGGCTGCTACATACTCAGCTTCCATGGTGGAGTCCGAAACGCATTTCTGCTTCACACTCCTCCATACTATGGCTCTTCCTCCCAAGGTAAACACATAACCCGAGGTAGATTTACTGTTGTCCCTATCCGACTGGAAATCAGAGTCTGTGTAACCCTCAGGAAGTAAAGTATCTGCTTAGTAAACCAGCATATAATTTCTAGTCCTTTTCAGGTACTCTAAAATATGCTTTACCGCAGTCCAATGTCCTTGTCCTGGGTTACTTTGATATCTGCTAACCATGCCCACGGCAAAACAGATATTTGGCCTCGTACATAGCATTGCATACATTAGGCTTCCTACAGCTGAAGCATAAGGAACTGCCTTCATGTCCTCTATCTCCTTTGGTGTCTTATGACACATCTCTTTAGATAAAGGTACTCCATGTCGAAAAGGTAGAAAACCTTTCTTGGAGTTTTGCATGCTAAAACGAGCCAAGATAGTATCAATGTATGAAGCTTGAGATAAGCATAACATTCTTTTCTTGCGATCCCTTATAACTTTGATCCCAAGAATATGTCCAACTTCTCCCAAGTCCTTCATATCAAACTGCTTGGACAACCATACCTTTACGTCTGACAACACCTTGACATTGTTGCCAATGAGCAAGATGTCATCTACGTATAGTACAAGAAATACCACTACATTTCCGTCACTCTTCTTGTATACACATGACTCATCCGGACATTGAATAAAACCATAAGACTGGATTACCTCATCAAAATGGATGTTCCAAGATCTCGAAGCTTGTTTCAACCCATATATGGACCGATTAAGCTTACACACAAGATGTTCTTTGCCCTTTGCAATGAATCCTTCTGGTTGCTTCATATAGATGTTTTCTTCAAGACTTCCATTGAGGAAAGCTGTCTTGACATCCATTTGTCAAATCTCATAATTCATATGAGCAGCAATAGACAAAAGAATCCGGATAGACTTAAGCATGGCTACCGGCGAAAAGGTTTCCTCATAATCGATTCCTTCTTTTTGAGTGTACCCCTTCGCTACAAGCCTTGCTTTAAAAGTTTCTACTTTCCCGTCTGATCCTCTTTTTCTTTTGTAGACCCACTTACAGCCAATGGCTTTTACACCATTTGGTGGTTCTACTAGCTCCCAGACTTGATTAGAATCCATAGATTCTAATTCAGATTTCATTGCTTTTTCCCAAGATTTTGCATCTTTATCTTGGAGTGCTTCGTCGTAGCTCCAGGGATCCGATTCGTGTTCACCAGGTACTAAGTCCGAAGACTCTCCCAAAAACATGAATCTATCAGGTTGTCTAACAACCCTCCCACTACGACGAGGCACTTGTGGTAATAGTGTATCATTAGTAGCAGAGATGGTTTGACCCATGTGGTATCTCATCTTGTACTCTTGGTACTAAGGTAGAAGTTTCTCCCCTTATTTCTTCTAAAATAATTTTACTCATGGGCTTGTGGTCCATTACATAGTCCTCTTCTAAAAATCGGGCATTTGTGCTAACAATTACCCTCTAATCTTTAGGAATATAAAACAAACCACCTTTCGTTCCTCTAGGATAGCCCACAAACAGCCGAACTTCGCATACGAGATTCCAACTTATCGGCATCTCCTTTCAAAGATATGTCTTTGGACTACCCCAAATCCGAATATGTTTTGAGACTAGGCTTACGCCCCATTCCACAATTCTATGGGAGTAGAAGATACTTGCCTTAGAAGGAACCAAGTTCAAAATGTCTATTTGCTTGTTTCAGGCATACCCCCAAAACGAACTCGGCAATTCGAATAGCTCATCATCGATCTAACCATTTCCAAGAGTGTCCTATTCCTTCGTTCCGCCACACCATTCATTTGGGGTGTACAGTGTGTGATAATTGGGATTGAATCCCGGCTTCTGATAAGTAATTCCTAAACTCTCCTAAGAGGTACTTGCCACCACGATCAGATCGTCGTTTTGATATATTTACCATGACGCTTCTCCACATCAGCCTTGTACTCTTTGAATTTATCAAAGCACTCAGACTTGCGGCGCATCAAATAAATATATCCATATCTCGAATAATCATCTATAAAAGAGACAAAATATTCGAAACCACCCCTTGCTTGAGTAGACATAGGACCACATAAATCAGAATGAACCAATTCAAACACTTCTTTGGCTCTATACCCCTTGGCTTTAAAAGGCCTTTTGGTCATTTTTCCTTCCAAGCAGGACTCGCGGTTCGGATAGTTTTCCACTTCCAATGAACTCAAAGGTCCATCGGCTATCAACCTTTGAATCCTACTCAAGTTAATGTGACCTAATCTTAGATGCTAAAGATATGTTTGGTTCATTTTTTAAGGTTCTTTTCGCTTATTTGAGTTAGAAGATGTACTATTATTAATTTCCATTTGTTGCTTTGTGGGAGTTATTGGATTAAGAGTATATAAATTGCCAATCAACGTACCAGAACAGATAATAGCACTATTTTTCTTGACAACCACTTTGCTATCAAAAGAAACAGAATATCCATCCAAAAATAACTTAGAAACTGAAATCAAGTTCTTTCTAAAACAAGGTACGTAAAGACAATTTCTCAAAACTAAAGTCTTATTCTTATCAAAAAATAAATAAACATCTCCCACTACAACAACTGCTACTTTCGTAGCGTCGCCCATGTAGATGGTAATCTCACCCTCACTAAGCTGTCTGGTTTCCTGGAACCCCTGCAAAGAATTGCAGACATGATCAGTGGCTCCCGTATCTACACACCAGGTGCCGGTAGATAACACCGCTAAACATGTTTCAATAGTTAGTGAATAAGATATACCTTCTTTTTCCTTTTTACGGGGGCAATCTACCTTCCAATGTCCTGGCTGCTTGCACAAAAAGCATTTGCCCTTAGGCTTCTTCACGCCATTTGGTGGACCAATTTTCTTTGGTTCACCCGCTTTCTTTGCCAAACCAGCTTGTTTCTTTTTCTTCATCACTTTGCCTTTTGGCTTAGATGTAGAAACATTTTCAGCAATATAAGCTTGAGAAGCTTGACGAAATAACCCTTCTGCTGCTTGGAGTTCTGTCAGAAGTTCCGCCATCGAATACAATCTTTTGTTCATGTTGTAGTTCAGGCGAAACTGCTCAAAACTCTTAGGCAGCGTCTGGAGAACGATATCGACCTGGGTTTCCCCATCGATTTCAGCTCCAAGGACTTCCATCTCATTCAAATGAGCCATCATCTTGAGGATATGATCCCTTACGGGTGTCCCCTCAGTCATGGTGGTCGTCATTAAGTTTCTCATGGCCTCTTGCCTGGCAGCCCGACTCTGGTGTCCGAAGTGTTCTTTGAGATTGAGCATCATCTCATAAGCAGAGGTCATGGCCTGATGCTTATGTTGCAGCACATTTGACATAGAAGCCAAAATGTAACACCGCGCCATCTCATCTGCCTTGACCCACTTCTTATAAGCCTCTTTCTCCTCTTCATTAGAGTTTTCATCGGGTTTTTCAGGACAAACTTTAGTGAGTACAAACTTGTACTCTTCAGCAGTCAAGACAATGTCCAAGTTTCTTTCCCAATCAATATAATTAGGACCAGTAAGTTTGTTTTCTTTAAGAATAACAACAAGTGGATTGAAAGCCATGATAAATCCTGAGAAACACGTAAATGCATTATGATCAAAATTAAGAATTTAAATCAATATTGTTTCCCTCAAATAATATAATTAAATTCACCAACACCTCAAAACACCGTGAAGTTTGTATGCCACGATAGTGTGGACGTATACTAATTCAATCATTTGCAAGAGGAGGTTTTACCCATTAATTTCATCATTTTGTCAAACAAAATAAAAATTAATAGTTGGTTTGTCTTTAGCCATACAAATAACAGCACTTACTCCGATGGGGAGGATACTGTTATATGCATCTAAGTGTATACCATTTCTTAATACCAAGTCAATTACCTAGGTTTGTGCCTCTTCAGATGGAGAAGATAACACGCTCCTAAATAACTTACTTATAATTATCCATAAGGAAGTTTGATCTAGTGATCCGCAAACAAACACATCCGATATGGAAGAAGGCACTTAAAACCAACGTTCATGTTTGAATGCATCACTTACAAACCAGAAATGGAGGCTATGGGATTTGTTGAAAAATAACCCCTCTCCCACTTAGTTATTTAACATGAGGGATATTAACATGCACAACATATGAAACACATAAAACATGTTAAACACAATAATACATATGAGAAAGAATAAATATGAAAAATAAAATTCCAACTATTATGGCCTCTTTCATGCTCCCATGTGCTTGAATGTTCGCCGTCAAACGGGGTGCGGGGCAGCGCCATGCAATACGGGGTTCGACCTGTTTATGTATGTATTAAACCATCGATTCTTTGCTATCGAACTGGTTCCTCCATCGACCATCCTAATCTGTTCCTATTACAGTTTTATCCAACGATCCTATACATCATCTAGATCGAAATAAAACCTACACGACAGACCGCCGTGGTTATAACTATTACAATCATTCACCAACCCAAAACAAAAACCTCGACAGGTCCGAGGGTTTAATACATACATAAACATACATGCTGACCATAATAGTTGGATTTAGGGTTCCTGCAAAAAATATCAGAATATTCGCATACCAAAAAAAAACAGATCTACGATTAACATCCAATCCCTAATATAACAGATTTATGATAATCATGCAAACCCTAATATGACAGATTTACAAATATCATGCAATCCTATTCAATATCAGATCATGAACCTCTATAATAACAGATCAAGAAAACCCTATTATAACCGATCAAGAAACCCTATTATAACAGATCAAGAAACCATATTATAAGAGATCAAGAAAACCCTATTATAATAGATTTACAATAATCATGCAATCCTAATAAATCAGATCTATGAATAACCGAATCAATTGCATAGAGTCAGAAAACACAGCTCTCTGATACCAATTGTTGGAACCACCGATCGCCGACTCTACGAAATTATCAGATTCGGGATCGTAATCACATAAACGCAGCGGATAGAATTGTACCTTTATTCACCGTAATAGGTGAAGACAAACCAGTTCTAAGGTCAGAACTGCGATCGAAGGATGAGCCTCGAACCTCACGGTCTTCTGCCGTATTCCTATCCCTTTCCCTTGGACGTCAAGTGGTCGACGATCCTCCAAGGAATCAGAATCCGCCTCTCTCTGATCTCACGTTTTTTTCACCCACTGGAGGCTCTGATGTTAGGGTTTATTTATAGGCTACAACAGGGACCCTAAGGAGGAATTAGGGTTGGGCCTCCTGATGGGCCTAAATATCCTGTGTTCAGTCCGAACACTTTACTTAAGTCCATTAATTATAACTCAGTCCACTAAAGAGTTATAATTGAATTACCGTCCTAATCCCATATTATAATATGGGCTCCTTTATTATGTGTACGTTTATTTCCCCGTCTTTAAGATATCGAATGTCCATAAATTAATTAAATTACTGACAACTTAATTAATTTATATTTAATTCCAAGAGTAGTACCACTCATCTTTATTATTATGTCGGATTAAATCCACTTGCAGGGTTTACATAATAATCTTTACGAGCTCCTCAAGGGGACATCATCATCCTAAATAATTAGGACATGGATTCCTTCTATAATCAACAGCACACCATATAAACAATGTTGTCTCCCAATTCACTGAGCCTATTGATTTAATAAATCTCACCCATTGGCAAATCAAAGAAACATACATTGAGTACACGTGCCCATTATTATATAAAGATTAAGAAGACGTACATCCATAACAACAGAGGTCTTGTTCTTTTATATAGTCAGTACAAATTGAACAACCTCATATGGTCCTGCTCAATACATACAAAATGTACTAGTGTAACTTTATAGTCAAGATAGACTAATACCAAATTACACTACAACCGTTCCAATGGTTTGTCCAAATCCATCTTGGTTGTGAGCTATTATTTATAATCTATAAGGAACTGATAGCATAATCTTCTGTGTGACACCACACACCATGTTATCTACAGTATAGATTAACCCGGACAAAATAATGATATATATAACAATCATAAACAATAAGTATTTTGATCATAATGAATCTTATATTAAAAAGATGTTCATACTCAAAAAGATGTTCATACAAAAGCTAGGCTTATAGTATACATCCTAACACACCAAAGTTTCCTTTGTCAAGAGACAACATCCCCATCTATCTTCTAGCACAAGCTTTCCTTCATCTTTAACTTCTTTCACCATCAACACTTCTTTGTTCTTGAGTCTATCCACTCCTAGCAATCGACTCCAATTTGACTCGTTCCATACCACTTCATCTCCAATCACAAAACTTTTCCCTTTCTTTCTCTCTTGTGGCAACTTTCCTTTCTCCAACACCCCCAAACTTGAGACTTGCTCAAGTTTGGTCACATCTTTCACTTCTTCCTTCTTTTCATCTCCAGGGTCAAGCAAGAGTTCTTGAGAAGTCTTCTCCTTCCTAAGATCAAAAAGTGAAACACAAGATTCAATAGCATTTAATCCACAAGAAAATATAGTATGATCATAAGTTAAGAAAGTAGAAAAAGATTCATCTTTAGCCTCTTGAAGGCTTAAATCAACAATATCAATTGAGTCACACTCTTCCTTCTCCTTTGAATGATTCATTGAGTCTTTGATGGAGAAATTGATCTCCTCATCATTAAGCTTCAAAGTAAGCTTCCCTTTTGTGACATCTATCACCGCTCTTGAAGTGGCTAGGAATGGTCTTCCAAGAATTAGAGGAACTTCTTTCTCTTCATCCATCTCAAGCACAATGAAGTCCGCCAGAATGACAAATTTCTCCACTTTCACGAGTACATCCTCCACTACCCCTTTTGGGATTTTTGTGGATCCATCGGCCAATTGAAGTGTGATAGAAGTGGAGCACAAATCACCTTGATCAAGCCTCTTGAACAAAGACATAGACATCAAATTGATGCTTGCACCAAGATCACATAATTCATTTTTCACAACTCCATTGCCAAGATCACACAAGATTGTGAAGCTACAGGGATCTTTCAATTTTTGTGGCAAGTCCCTTTTGAGCAAGGCACTATACTCCATTGTCAATTTCACGGTTTTGGGCTCTTCGATTCTCCTTCTCTTGGCAATTAAATCTTTGAGAAATCTTGCATAGTTGGGCATTTGCTCAAGAGCTTCCGAAAATGGGATATTGATGTAGAGCTTCTTAAACACTTCAAGGAATTTGGCAAACTTCTCGTCCATCTTCTTCTTCATGAAACGTTGAGGAAAAGGAATAGGCTCAACGGTTTTAGGAACTCCCCATGAGTCTCTCTCAACTTCTTTTCTTTGTTCTCTTGCCTCTTTGGCTTTCTTCCACTTAGGCTTGTGCACTTTCTCGACTTTTTCACCATCTTCCTCATTTTCTTTGCCTTTTCAATTCTACTTTGCTCACCTCCGTACCTCATTCTTTTATCTTTCTCATCTTCACTAGGCACCTCTATCTCCTCTTCTTCATCATCTTCCTCAACTTCTTTCTTATTTCCTTCATTAGTAGGCATAGGAGGCCCTTCATAACTTGTACCACTTCTTAGCTTGATGGCTTTACATTGTTCTTTGAGATTTACTTCGGTTGTAGACGGATACTTGTCTTTTGTATAAAGTTGACTCAATGTGTTTGCAAGTTGACCCATTTGAAACTCCACTTGTTTCATTTGGCTTGACAATGAGCTCACCGTATTTTCCATCTTTTCAAACCTTTCTTGAGTGCATCCCATGAATTTTGCCAAAATATCCTCCAAATTTGGTTTCCCTTCATTATTGGGAGGTTTTGCTCCCAGATCGAAACCGGGCAAAAATTGAACCGCCGCTCTTGGATTAGCATAGGAGAAGTTTTCATGCCTCCTTCAATTGTTGTTGTTGCTTGGAACTTGCCCTCCTTGTTGAGGCATGAATGAAACTTGAGGTTGTGAAGAAAGATTTCCTTGAGCTCTATTTTGAAAAGGTGCTTGATAAGGCCTTCCACCTTGGTAATTTCCTTGATATTGTGGTTGTCCCATATAGTTCACTGCTTCCATAGAATTTGCACCTTGACACATATCACCTTGGACAAGTGGTGGAAGATTTCCACCTTGTTGAGATGTTAGAGCTCCAAATCTATCCATCATGGACATCATCATAGCTTTCATAGATTCAATTTCTTCAATTTGAGACACACTATGATGATTTCCTCGACTTACTTGAGCTTGAAATGAATCTTGAGCGATATTCTCCATGATTTGATTCATCTCGATCACGGACTTTGACCAAATAGATCCACTTGCACAAGCATTGAGAAAAGCTCGATCGGAGTCATTGAGTCCAATGTAGAAGTACATGATCGTTTCCTCATCGGGAAACCCATGTTGAGGACATGCTATCAAAAGGTTTCCGAATCTCTCCCATGCCGCAGTAATCGACTCTCCACTTTTTTGTCGGAATTGTGAGATTGCTTCTTTGGCTTGTAAGGTCTTGGATGGATGGTAGAACTTCATAAAAAACCTCTTGCTTAGATCCTCCCATGTTTTCACGGTCCCCGGTGGAATTGAATTGAGCCAAGCTTTCGCTCTCCCCGTAAAAATGAATGAGAAGAGATGAAGCTTCTTTGCATCCTCCGAAACACCATTGTGTTTGGTGGTGTCGGAGATCTCTAAGAATTGGGCCATGTTGGGGATCTTCATTTTCATCCTTTCCCTCGAATTGCTTTTCTCTAAGCCTCCTTAGCTAGGCCGGGCTAATCTCAAAATTGTTAGCCTCAATGCGAGGTCTAGCTATCCCATCATAGAACTCTCTCAATTGTGACTCAAAATACTCACGAAGTGGACGGCCTTGGGGTTGAGGCTCTTGAACGGGTTGATTTTGAGCTTGTGGTTGATGAGGCGGTTCTTGAGGATAAGGCATTTGAGGATATTGTGGGAAGTATTGTGGGGGTGGTTAGTATGGGAATTGTGGGAATTGTGGGGCTTTTGGAGGGTAGGGGTATGGTTGTTGTGGATATGGGAATTGGTTTGGTGGATACCCTTGTGGGAAAGGGCCAACTTGAGCATTTTGTGGTTGGTTTCCATTACCCCCTTGGTTCTCTAACACATTGTTGCCCCCGTTACCATTGCCATTTTCATTTCCATTTCCATTTGAATTTGGATGGTCATTCCCTTCTTGAATTGGAGGATCACCGCCTCCCCCTTCATTTTCCATATCATTCCTAGCCTCCATTTCTTGTCTCTCTCTTGCTTCTCTACGATTACGTGCTCGATTCCTTCTTGTGGTAGCCTCAATTTCGAGGTTGATAGGTTCGGGTTGAATACCACGAGTCCTTGTGCTCATGCACCTACGAAAGAGAATAGTATCAAATTTTCAAGAAATAAATCAAAATAAAAAAAATAAAAATAAAGCAAGTAAAATGACATTACTAACACCACTCAATAAACTCTAAATCCCAATTAGCACTCTAATTAGTTCCCCGGCAACGGCGCCATTTTGATTGCAGCTTTTTCGAGTAAGTATATTTAAGACACAACCAAGTTATCGAACCCAAAGGAACTAAGTCGAGCAAGGATCCCTAGAATTAAATGTTGTCATGGTATTATAGAGTCGGACACGGTTTTGTAAAATTAAATCTAAATTAAACAACTAAGAATAACCAACAAACAAATTACTAAGAGATAACTAATATGAGAAAAATATGCTCGGGTGCAAATTACCAAGGAATCCTTAATTACGAATCACACATGATCGGGATTTCAATTAATGAGGGATAATAGGAGCTATCTAGCAAAAAATCACATATCAACCGTACTTGATAAGCCTAGGTTTAATACATAAAATAAGCACGTAAGATAGTTTAGAGACACCATAAGTCTCCTCACTTAATCACTAGAAATAAAATCGAGCAATTAATGTATCCTAATGTAGGTTCTAATGAAAATTAACCAAGTCTGCTTGAGTTAATCCAATATTAACTTCAATCACAAAATCAAGCCTAACACCTAAGCATCAATTCAATAAACTAAATCTCTTTGAGCAAAATTAAATCAATTAACAAAGGATCAAAACCTAATCTAGCAATTAAATCATGCAAATCGCATTAGAATAATTAATCACCTCTATAAATGAAACACTCAATCACATGATCATCAAAATTAATTCATCCAAGGGTCATCACACCCAAACACAAAAAGAAATCTAGCCAAACATGAATTTAAACAATAAACCCATGAACATAAAAATTAGGGAAAATATAATTAAAATGAAATTAACCAATAGATAAATGAAATAAAGAGAGATGTCACCTTGTAAATGTGGAATTCACTTGATTGTAAGAAATCTATTTCTAATTTGCAAGAAATTAAAATCACTATGAAGAACACCAAAACTATGTGTGTAATGTGTGTATTTTTTTGATAAAGAGTATGCTAAAATGTAGAGAGTGTGGAGAATGTGTGGGAAAAAAAAAAAGGAAAAAGCCCTAAAATTTCTAAACAAAATTATGCCTGCGTCGCTGCTTCTTCCTAAGCTGCTTGCTCCACTGCGCTCTCTACTTTTCTTTTCTTCCGTCACGACCAACTGCCCTTCTAATTCCCAAAATGAAAATTGTTGGTCACACTTCTCATTACCTTAGCAACTACGTGCCCAGCTTCCTTTTTTTTCTTCTAAATTCACTTGTTGGGCCATGAATCCATTTTGGGCACTAATTTTTATATTTTTTTTCCTTCTTCCTTTTTTACCTGAAGCCCATTTAATTCTTCTCGTATTTTTGTCTCGTCTCTTGAGTTCTCCTTCAATTGACTCAATAAAATAATAGGCATATATTTTGCTCCCAATAATGCTCAATTTTCCTACAAAAATAACAAATTAATACCCTTCTCATCTCAAGTGTAATTAGTTAATTTAATATAAATAATGCAAGAAATCCTATTAAATTAAGCAATTAAATCACATGAATTTCTAGCAATTTTCACACTAATCAAATTCCCCCAAACTTAAGATGTTGCTCGTCCTCGAGCAACGAAACAAATAAGCACATTAGGGTGAATTGATTGCAATTATGTCTCATGGCACAATATATGAAAATAGGATAATCAAACCTCATTAATGAACACAAGTATTAAATGTAAACTTTCCACTAGCACTCAAAAAGGTCATGCTTTGACAAATGCTTATTCAAATGCTCAACTCAATGCTCCTTCCATGGAGTGTTTCACTCATCACTCTAGTGTATAAGGACATGTATGCACTCACTCATCAATCCAGAAAAATGTACACCATAGGCTTGCCAATAGACTCAATCTCAATTATATCTTTTTGTGCTTCAAACATGAATCAAAGAGGGCTTTCTCAAGGTTGTAATGTAGGCTCTTTGGACAAGGTGGGTGAATTTTATGACAAGTAACTCAATAATTAGTAGAGCAAATAAAAGTTGATCAAGCAATACAATACAATTCAACTCAAATCTCAACAATCATCACTCTTTCTTTTCTTTTTTCCACTATTTCTCAAATATAATTCACCACCAAACTCCTTTGAGACTTTTCTTGTATTTTCAAGCACTCAATTGAATTTTTTTTTCACTATCATTTTTCTCATCTTTTCCACAATTCAATTTTTTTTTCAACCTTTCTTTCTTTTTATCTTCTCAATCTTAGCAAATCAAACCACCACACTTTTCTTTTCAATCACCATTCTTTTGTCAACAATCAAAGCTCTACTAATCATAAGGACAAAAAGGCTCATAAGGATAGACAAAATGCCTTCAATTTCGCAAGCTTGTCAAAGAAATAAGGATTTTAGGCTCAAATTGGCTCACTAGGGAAATCAATATTATTTGGTAGGGTCAAATTTGGCTAATTGGCTTTCAAAACAAACAAGACCTCTTATCATATTCACAAAATCCACACAAAACTCAATTTTAACAAGTCTCTAGGCAAGTTCTAACATGCAAATTCATGAACGATGCACTCAACAAGGAATTGAACCGTATAAAATGTACGATTTAAAAGGGACAAAATCTCACGGGCTTAAAAATGAGCAAGGAATCAAGCATTCTCACTCACATCCATCATCACACAACAATTCATCAAGCTAGCATCAAACTACAAATCAACTCATGATCACATCAGAAGTCCAATACGTCCACCAATCAAGCACACATGCTTATGAACATAATCTCAATCATATACCTCTACACATAACAACACTTCTCCAAAACAACTACTCTAAAAAAAGATAAACTCAAGTATAAGCAATTAATCCACTAATAAGCTCCAAATTCAAAAAAAAAAAAAAAAAAATTCTCATACTAATGAGAGGCAAATTGGTGCAACGAAAATCGCTAAACTAACACACCCCCCCAAACTTTTTCATTGCCAAACAATTAAAAGTTTGGTAAGATTTAGCTAATTGAGTTGCAAACAACTACCTACTACTAAGAAATGAAAGCACATCACCAAAATCATTTACAAGTATCATATACAATGTACGCCCAAAAACTAAGTACGCCGGTGCAACTGGGAAAGCACGAAAAGAGTCACACCTCCCCCAAACTTAGACAAGTCCAAGTCTAAAGAAGGTGTTGTACCTAAAGGTCTTCAAGTATCCTCTCTTCTTCAAGCTTGTAAACCTCATCAAGCCTCACTTGCGCACCTCGACTTCCTACAAAGCAACACAAAACACACTTATTGAAAGCAATAAATGAGCAACGAAAATTAAAGAAAGCAAGTAAATGATGGGTTGCCTCCAATCTAGCGCTAGTTTTAACGTCCTATGCCGGACGGAACTCAATGAGTTCATACTCCCCTTTTAATGTCAATGTTGGGCACCTCCTTTGGAATAGGAGAATCCCTATGCTTCACCAAGGTCTCCTTTGTCAAGAGACAACATCCCCATCTATCTTCTAGCACAAGCTTTCCTTCATCTTTAACTTCTTTCACCATCAACACTTCTTTGTTCTTGAGTCTATCCACTCCTAGCAATCGACTCCAATTCGACTCGTTCCATACCACTTCATCTCCAATCACAAAACTTTTCCCTTTCTTTCTCTCTTGTGGCAACTTTCCTTTCTCCAACACCCCCAAACTTGAGACTTGCTCAAGTTTGGTCACATCTTTCACTTCTTCCTTCTTTTCATCTCCAGGGTCAAGCAAGAGTTCTTGAGAAGTCTTCTCCTTCCTAAGATCAAAAAGTGAAACACAAGACTTATTAGCATTTAATCCACAATAAAATATAGTATGATCATAAGTTAAGAGAGTAGAAAAAGATTCATCTTTAGCTTCTTAAAGGCTTAAATCAACAATATCAATTGAGTCACACTCTTCCTTCTCCTTTGGATGCTTCATTGAGTCTTTGATGAAGAAATTGATCTCCTCATCATTAAGCTTCAAAGTAAGCTTCCCTTTTTTGACATCTATCACCGCTCTTGAAGTGGCTAGGAATGGTCTTCCAATAATTAGAGGAACTTCTTTGTCTTCATCCATCTCAAGTACAATGAAGTCTGCCGGAAAGACAAATTTCTCCACTTTCACGAGTACATCCTCCACTACCCCTTTTGGGATTGTTGTGGATCCATCGGCCAATTGAAGTGTGATAGAAGTGGAGCACAAATCACCTTGATCAAGCCTCTTGAACATAGACATAGGCATCAAATTGATGCTTGCACCAAGATCACATAATGCATTTTTCACAACTCCATTGCCAAGATCACACAAGATTGTGAAGCTACCAGGGTCTTTCAATTTTTGTGGCAAGTCCCTTTTGAGCAAGACACTACACTCCATTGTCAATTTCACGGTTTTAGGCTCTTCGATTCTCCTTCTCTTGGCAATTAAATCTTTGAGAAATTTTGCATAGTTGGGCATTTGCTCAAGAGCTTCCGAAAATGGGATATTGATGTAGAGCTTCTTAAACACTTCAAAGAATTTGGCAAACTTCTCGTCCATCTTCTTCTTCATGAAACGTTGAGGAAAAGGATTAGGCTCAATGGTTTTAGGAACTCCCCAAGAGTCTCTCTCAACTTCTTTTCTTTCTTCTCTTGCCTCTTTGACTTTCTTCCACTTAGGCTTGTGCACTTTCTCGACTTTTTCACCATCTTCCTCATTTTCTTTGCCCTTTTCAATTCTTCTTTGCTCACCTCCAAACCTCATTCTTTTATCTTTCTCATCTTCACTAGGCACCTCTATCTCCTCTTCTTCATCATCTTCCTCAACTTCTTTCTTATTTCCTTCATTAGTAGGCATAGGAGGCCCTTCATAACTTGAACCACTTCTTAGCTTGATGGTTTTACATTGTTCTTTGGGATTTACTTCGGTTGTAGACGGATACTTGCCTTTTGTATGAAGTTGGCTCAATGTGTTTGAAAGTTGACCCATGTAAAACTCCACTTGTTTCATTTGGCTTGACAATGAGCTCACCGTATTTTCCATCTTTTCAAACCTTTCTTGAGTGCATCCCATGAATTTTGCCAAAATATCCTCCAAATTAGGTTTCCCTTCATTGTTGGGAAGTTTTGCTCCCGGATTGAAACCGGGCAAAAATTGAACCGCCGCTCTTGGATTAGCATAGGAGAAGTTTTCATGCCTCCTTCAATTGTTGTTGTTGCTTGGAACTTGCCCTCCTTGTTGAGGCATGAATGAAACTTGAGGTTGTGAAGAAAGATTTCCTTGAGCTCTATTTTGAAAAGGTGCTTGATAAGGCCTTCCACCTTGGTAATTTCCTTGATATTGTGGTGGTCCCATATAGTTCACTACATCCATAGAATTTGCACCTTGACACATATCACCTTGGACAAGTGGTGGAAGATTTCCACCTTGTTGAGATGTTATAGCTTCAGATCTATCCATCATGGACATCATCATAGCTTTCATAGATTCAATTTCTTCAATTTGAGACACCCTATGATGATTTCCTCGACTTACTTGAGCTTGAAATGAATCTTGAGCGATATTATCCATGATTTGATTCATCTCGATCACGGACTTTGACCAAATAGATCCACTTGCACAAGCATTGAGAAAAGCTCGATCGGAGTCATTGAGTCCAGTGTAGAAGTACATGATCGTTTGCTCATCGGGAAACCCATGTTGAGGACATCCTATCCAAAGGTTCCCGAATCTCTCCCATGCCGCAGTAATCGACTCTCCACTTTTTTGTCGGAATAGTGAGATTGCTTCTTTGGCTTGTAAGGTCTTGGATGGATGGTAGAACTTCGTTAAAAACCTCTTGCTTAGATCTTCCCAGGTTCTCACAGTCCCCGATGGAATTCAATTGAACCAAGCTTTCGCTCTCCCCGTAAGAGTGAATGAGAAGAGATGAAACTTCTTTGCATCCTCCGAAACACCATTGTGTTTGGTGGTGTCGGAGATCTCTAAGAATTGGGCCATGTGACTATGGGGATCTTCATTTTCATCGTTCCCCTCGAATTGCTTTTCTCTAAACATCCTTAGCAAGGCCGGGCTAATCTCAAAATTGTTAGCCTCAATGCGAGGTCTAGCAATCCCATCATAGAATTCTCTCAATTGTGACTCAAAATACTCACGAAGTGGACGGCCTTGGGATTGAGGCTCTTGAACGGGTTGATTTTGAGCTTGTGGTTGATGAGGCGGTTCATGAGGATAAGGCATTTGAGGATATTGTGGGAAGTATTGTGGGGGTGGATAGTATGGGAATTGTGGGAATTGCGGTTTGGTGGATACCCTTGAGGGAAAGGGCCAACTTGAGCATTTTGTGGTTGGTTTCCATTACCCCCTTGGTTCTCTAACACATTGTTGCCCCAGTTACCATTGTAATTTTCATTTCCATTTCCATTTGGATTTGAATGGTCATTCCCTTCTTGAATCGGAGGATCACCGCCTCCCCCTTCATTTTTCATTTGCTTCTCTACGATTACGTCCTCGATTCCTTCTTGCGGTAGCATCAATTTCGAGGTTGATAGGTTCGGGTTGAATACCACGAGTCCTTGTGTTCATGCACCTACGAAAGAGACTAGTATCAAATTCTCAAGAAATAAATCAAAATAAAAAAAATAAAAATAAAGCAAGTAAAATGACACTACTAACACCACTCAACAAACTCTAAGTCTCTATTAGCACTCTAATTAGTTCCCCGGCAACGACGCCATTTTGATTGCAGCTTTTTCGAGTAAGTATATTTAAAACACAACCAAGTTATCGAACCCAAAGGAACTAAGTCGAGCAAGCATCCCTAGAATTAAAAGTTGTCTTGGTATTATAGAGTCGGACACGGTTTTGTAAAACTAAATCTAAATTAAACAACTAAAAATAACCAACAAACAAATTACCAAGAGATAACTAATATGAGAAAAATATGCTCGGGTGCAAATTACCAAGGAATCCTTAATTACAAATCACACATGATCGGAGTTTCAATTAATGAGGGATAATAGGAGCTATCTAGCAAAAAATCACATATCAACCGTACTTGATAAGCCTAGGTTTAATACATAAAATAAGCACGTAAGATAGTTTAGAGACGACACCATAAGTCTCCTCACTTAATCACTAAAAATAAAATCGAGCAATTAATGTATCCTAATGTAGGTTCTAATAAAAATTAATCAAGTCTCCTTGAGTTAATCCAATATTAACTTCAATCACAAAATCAAGCCTAACACCTAAGCATCAATTCAATAAACTAAATCTCTTTAAGCAAAATTAAATCAATTAACAAAGGATCAAAACCTAATCTAGCAATTAAATCATGCAAATCGCATTAGAATAATTAATCACCTCTATAAATGAAACACTCAATCACATGATCATCAAAATTAATTCATCCAAGGGTCATCACACCCAAACACAAAAAGAAATCTAGCCAAACATGAATTTAAACAATAAACCCATGAACATAAAAATTAGGGAAAACATAATTAAAATGAAATTAACCAATAGATAAATGAAATAAGGAGAGATGTCACCTTGTAAATGTGGAATTCACTTGATTGTAAGAAATCTATTTCTAATTTGCAAGAAATTAAAATCACTATGAAGAACACCTAAACTATGTGTGTAATGTGTGCATTTTTTTAATAAAGAGTATGCTAAAATGTAGAGAGTGTGGAGAATGTGTGGGAGAAAAAAAAGGAAAAAGCCCTAAAATTTCTAAACAAAATTATGCCTGCGTCGCTGCTTCTTCCTAAGCTGCTTGCTCCACTGCGCTCTCTACTTTTCTTTTCTTCCGTCACGACCAACTGCCCATCTAATTCCCAAAATGAAAATTGTTGGTCCCACTTCTCATTACCTTAGCAACTACGTGCCCAGATTCCTTTTTTTCTTCTAAATTCACTTGTTGGGCCATGAATCCATTTTGGGCACTAATTTTTATATTTTTTTTCCGTCTTCCTTTTTTACCTGAAGCCCATTTAATTCTTCTCGTATTTTTGTCTCGTCTCTTGAGTTCTCCTTCAATTGACTCAATAAAATAATAGGCATATATTTTGCTCCCAATAATGCTCAATTTTCCTACAAAAATAACAAATTAATACCCTTCTCATCTCAAGTATAATTAGTCAATTTAATATAAATAATGCAAGAAATCCTATTAAATTAAGCAATTAAATCACATGAATTTCTAGCAATTTTCACACTAATCAAATTCCCCCAAACTTAAGATGTTGCTCGTCCTCGAGCAACGAAACAAATAAGCACATTAGGGTGAATTGATTGCAATTATGTCTCATGGCACAATATATGAAAATAGGATAATTAAACCTCATCAATGAACACAAGTATTAAGTGTAAACTTTCCACTAGCACTCAAAAAGGTCATGCTTTGACAAATGCTTATTCAAATGCTCAACTCAATGCTCCTTCCATGGAGTGTTTCACTCATCACTCTAGTGTATAAGGACATGTATGCACTCACTCATCAATCCAGAAAAATGTACACCATAGGCTTGCCAATAGACTCAATCTCAATTATATCTTTTTATGCTTCAAACATGAATCAAAGAGGGCTTTCTCAACGTTGTAATGTAGGCTCTTTGGACAAGGTGGGTGAATTTTATGGAAGGTAACTCAATAATTAGTAGAGCAAATGAAAGTTGATCAAGCAATACAATACAATTCAACTCAAATCTCAACAATCATCACTCTTTCTTTTCTTTTTTCCACTATTTCTCAAATATAATTCACCACCAAACTCCTTTGAGACTTTTCTTGTATTTTCAAGCACTCAATTGAATTTTTTTTTTCACTATCATTTTTCTCATCTTTTCCACAATTCAATTTTTTTTTCAACCTTTCTTTCTTTTTCTCTTCTCAATCTTAGCAAATCAAACCACCACACTTTTCTTTTCAATCACCATTCTTTTGTCAACAATCAAAGCTCTACTAATCATAAGGACAAAAAGGCTCATAAGGATAGACAAAATGCCTTCAATTTCGCAAGCTTGTCAAAGAAATAAGGATTTTAGGCTCAAATTGGCTCACTAGGGAAATCAATATTTTTTGGTAGGGTCAAATTTGGCTAATTGGCTTTCAAAACAAACAAGACCTCTTATCATATTCACAAAATCCACACAAAACTCAATTTTAACAAGTCTCTAGGCAAGTTCTAGCATGCAAATTCATGAACGATGCACTCAACAAGGAATTGAACCGTATAAAATGTACGATTTAAAAGGCACAAAAGCTCACGGGCTTAAAAATGAGCAAGGAATCAAGCATTCTCACTCACATCCATCATCACACAACAATTCATCAAGCTAGCATCAAACTACAAATCAACTCATGATCACATCAGAAGTCCAATACGTCCACCAATCAAGCACACATGCTTATGAACATAATCTCAATCATATACCTCTACACATAACAACACTACTCTAAAAAAAGATAGACTCAAGTATAAGCAATTAATCCACTAATAAGCTCCAAATTCAAAAAAAAAAAAAAAAAATTCTCATACTAATGAGAGGCAAATTGGTGCAACGAAAATCGCTAAACTAACACACCCCCCAAACTTTTTCATTGCCAAGCAATTAAAGTTTGGTAAGATAGTTAGCTAATTGAGTTGCAAACAACTACCTACTACTAAGAAATGAAAGAACATCACCAAAATCATTTACAAGTATCATATACAATGTACGCCCAAAAACTAAGTACGCCGGTGCAAATGGGATAGCACGAAAAGAGTCACACCTCCCCCAAACTTAGACAAGTCCAAGTCTAGAGAAGGTGTTGTACCTAAAGGTCTTCAAGTATCCTCTCTTCTTCAAG
Source organism: Paraleonurus japonicus (assembly GCA_030762865.1). NCBI lineage: Eukaryota > Viridiplantae > Streptophyta > Magnoliopsida > Lamiales > Lamiaceae > Paraleonurus > Paraleonurus japonicus. The sequence goes on along the minus strand of CM061055.1, from coordinate 20,914,104 downwards.
CTTGTAAATCTCATCAAGTCTCACTTGCGCACCTCGACTTCCTACAAAGCAACACAAAACACACTTATTGAAAGCAATAAATGAGCAACGAAAATTAAAGAAAGCAAGTAAATGATGGGTTGCCTCCAATCTAGCGCTAGTTTTAACGTCCTATGCCGGACGGAACTCAATGAGTTCATACTCCCCTTTTAATGTCAATGTTGGGCACCTCGAAATAGGAGAATCCCTATGCTTCACCAAGGTCTCCTTTGTCAAGAGACAACATCCCTATCTATCTTCTAGCACAAGCTTTCCTTCATCTTTGACTACTTTCACTATCAACACTTCTTTGTTCTTGAGTCTCTCCAGTTCTACCAATCGACTCCAATTCGACTCGTTCCATACCACTTCATCTCCAATCACAAAACTTTTCCCTTTCTTTCTCTCTTGTGGCAACTTTCCTTTCTCCAACACCCCCAAACTTGAGACTTGCTCAAGTTTGGTCACATCTTTCACTTCTTCCTTCTTTTCATCTCCAGGGTCAAGCAAGAGTTCTTGAGAAGTCTTCTCCTTCCTAAGATCAAAAAGTGAAACACAAGACTCATTAGCATTTAATCCACAATAAAATATAGTATGATCATAAGTTAAGAGAGTAGAAAAAGATTCATCTTTAGCCTCTTGAAGGCTTAAATCAACAATATCAATTGAGTCACACTCTTCCTTCTCCTTTGGATGCTTCATTGAGTCTTTGATGAAGAAATTGATCTCCTCATCATTAAGCTTCAAAGTAAGCTTCCCTTTTTTGACATTTATCATCGCTCTTGAAGTGGCTAGGAATAGTCTTCCAAGAATTAGAGGAACTTCTTTGTCTTCATCCATCTCAAGCACAATGAAGTCTGCCGGAAATACAAATTTCTCCACTTTCACGAGTACATCCTCCACTACCCCGTTTGGGATTGTTGTGGATCCATCGGCCAATTGAAGTGTAATAGAAGTGGAGCACAAATCACCTTGATCAAGCCTCTTGAACATAGACATAGGCATCAAATTGATGCTTGCACCAAGATCACATAATGCATTTTTCACAACTCCATTGCCAAGATCACACAAGATTGTGAAGCTACCGGGGTCTTTCAATTTTTGTGGCAAGTCCCTTTTGAGCAAGACAGTACACTCAATTGTCAATTTCACGGTTTTAGGCTCTTCGATTCTCCTTCTCTTGGCAATTAAATCTTTGAGAAATCTTGCATAGTTGGGCATTTGCTCAAGAGCTTCCGAAAATGGGATATTGATGTAGAGCTTCTTAAACACTTCAAAGAATTTGGCAAACTTCTCGTCCATCTTCTTCCTCATGAAACGTTGAGGAAAAGGAATAGGCTCAATGTTTTTAGGAACTCCCCACGAGTCTCTCTCAACTTCTTTTCTTTCTTCTCTTGCCTCTTTGACTTTCTTCCACTTAAGCTTGTGCACTTTCTGGACTTTTTCACCATCTTCCTCATTTTCTTTGCCCTTTTCAATTCTTCTTTGCTCACCTCCAAACCTCATTCTTTTATCTTTCTCATCTTCACTAGGCACCTCTATCTCCTCTTCTTCATCATCTTCCTCAACTTCTTTCTTATTTCCTTCATTAGTAGGCATAGGAGGCCCTTCATAACTTGTACCACTTCTTAGCTTGATGGCTTTACAATGTTCCTTGGAATATACTTCGGTTGTAGACGGATACTTGTCTTTTGTATAAAGTTGACTCAATGTGTTTGCAAGTTGACCCATTTGAAACTCCACTTGTTTCATTTGGCTTGACAATGAGCTCACCGTATTTTCCATCTTTTCAAACCTTTCTTGAGTGCATCCCATGAATTTTGCCAAAATATCCTCCAAATTAGGTTTCCCTTCATTGTTGGGAGGTTTTGCTCCCGGATTGAAACCGGACAAAAATTGAACCGCCGCTCTTGGATTAGCATAGGAGAAGTTTTCATGCCTCCTTCAATTGTTGTTGTTGCTTGGAACTTGCCCTCCTTGTTGAGACATGAATGAAACTTGATGTTGTGAAGAAAGATTTCCTTGAGATCTATTTTGAAAAGGTGCTTGATAAGGCCTTCCACCTTGGTAATTTCCTTGATATTGTGGTGGTCCCATATAGTTCACTGCTTCCATAGAATTTGCACCTTGACACATATCACCTTGGACAAGTGGTGGAAGATTTCCACCTTGTTGAGATGTTATAGCTTCAGATCTATCCATCATGGACATCATCATAGCTTTCATAGATTCAATTTCTTCAATTTGAGACACCCTATGATGATTTCCTCGACTTACTTGAGCTTGAAATGAATCTTGAGCGATATTCTTCATGATTTGATTCCTCTCGATCACGAACTTTGACCAAATAGATCCACTTGCACAAGCATTGAGAAAAGCTCGATCGGAGTCATTGAGTCCAGTGTAGAAGTACATGATCGTTTGCTCATCGGGAAACCCATGTTGAGGACATCCTATCCAAAGGTTCCCGAATCTCTCCCATGCCGCAGTAATCGACTCTCCACTTTTTTGTCGGAATTGTGAGATTGCTTCTTTGGCTTGTAAGGTCTTGGATGGATGGTAGAACTTCATTAAAAACCTCTTGCTTAGATCCTCCCAGGTTCTCACAGTCCCCGATGGAATTGAATTAAACCAAGCTTTCGCTCTCCCCGTAAGAGTGAATGAGAAGAGATGAAACTTCTTTGCATCCTACGAAACACCATTATATTTGGTGGTGTCGGAGATCTCTAAGAATTGGGCCATGTGACTATGGGGATCTTCATTTTCATCGTTCCCCTCGTATTGCTTTTCTCTAAACATCCTTAGCAAGGCCGGACTAATCTCAAAATTGTTAGCCTCAATGCGAGGTCTAGCAATCCCATCATAGAACTCTCTCAATTGTGACTCAAAATACTCACTAAGTGGACGGCCTTGGGATTGAGGCTCTTGAACGGGTTGATTTTGAGCTTGTGGTTGATGAGGCGGTTCATGAGGATAAGACATTTGAGGATATTGTGGGAAGTATTGTGGGGGTGGATAGTATGGGAATTGTGGGAATTGTGGTTTGGTGGATACCCTTGAGGGAAAGGGCCAACTTGAGCATTTTGTGGTTGGTTTCCATTACCCCCTTGATTCTCTAACACATTGTTGCCCCAGTTACCATTGTAATTTTCATTTCCATTTCCATTTGGATTTGAATGGTCATTCCCTTCTTGAATCGGAGGATCACCGCCTCCCCCTTCATTTTTCATTTGCTTCTCTACGATTACGTCCTCAATTCCTTCTTGCGGTAGCATCAATTTCGAGGTTGATAGGTTCGGGTTGAATACCACGAGTCCTTGTGTTCATGCACCTACGAAAGAGACTAGTATCAAATTCTCAAGAAATAAATCAAAATAAAAAAATAAAAATAAAGCAAGTAATATGACACTACTAACACCACTCAACAAACTCTAAGTCTCTATTAGCACTCTAATTAGTTCCCCGGCAACGGCGCCATTTTGATTGCAGCTTTTTCGAGTAAGTATATTTAAAACACAACCAAGTTATCGAACCCAAAGGAACTAAGTCGAGCAAGGATCCCTAGAATTACAAGTTGTCATGGTATTATAGAGTCTGACACGGTTTTGCAAAATTAAATCTAAATTAAACAACTAAGAATAACCAACAAACAAATTACGAAGAGATAACTAATATGAGAAAAATGTGCTCGGGTGCAAATTATCAAGGAATCATTAATTACGAATCACACATGATCGGAGTTTCAATTAATGAGAGATAATAGGAGCTATCTAGCAAAAAATCACATATCAACCGTACTTGATAAGCCTAGGTTTAATACATCAAATAAGCACGTAAGATAGTTTAGAGACGACACCATAAGTCTCCTCACTTAATCACTAGAAATAAAATCGAGCAATTAACTTATCCTAATGTAGGTTCTAATGAAAATTAACCAAGTCTCCTTGAGTTAATCCAATATTAACTTCAATCACAAAATCAAGCCTAACACCTAAGCATCAATTCAATAAACAAAATTTCTTTGAGCAAATTAAATTAATTAACAAAGGATCAAAACCTAATCTAGCAATTAAATCATGTAAATCACATTAGAATAATTAATCACCTCTATAAATGAAACACTCAATCACATGATCATCAAAATTAATTCATCCAAGGGTCATCACACCCAAACACAAAAAGAAATCTAGCCAAACATGAATTTAAACAATAAACCCATGAACATAAGAATTAGGGATAACATAATTAAAATGAAATTAACCAATAGATAAATGAAACAAAAAGAGATGTCACCTTGTAAATGTGGAATTCACTTGATTGTATGAAATCTATTTCTAATTTGCAAGAAATTAAAATCACTATGAAGAACACCTAAACTATGTGTGTAATGTGTGTATTTATATAATAAAGAGTATGTTAAAATGTAGGGAGTGTGGAGAATGTGTGGAAAAAAAAGAGGAAAAAGCCCTAAAATTTCTAAACAAAATGATGCCTGCGTTGCTACTTCTTCCTAAGATGTTTGCTCCACTGTGCTCTCTACTTTTCTTTTCTTCCGTCACGACCAACTGCCCTTTTAATTCCTAAAATGAAAATTGTTAGGCCCACTTCTCATTACCTTAGCAACTACGTGCCCAGTTGCCTTTTTTTCTTCTAAATTCACTTGTTGGGCCATGAATCCATTTTGGGCCTTAATTTTTATATTTTTTTTCCTTTTTCTTTTTTTATCTCAAGCCCATTTAATTCTTCTCGTATTTTTGTCTCGTCTCTTGAGTTCTCCTTCAATTGACTCAATAAAATAATAGGCATATATTTTGCTCCCAATAATGCTCAATTTTTCTACAAAAATAACAAAATAATACCCTTCTCATCTCAAGTGTAATTAGTCAATTTAATATAAATAATGCAAGAAATCCTATTAAATTAAGCAATTAAATCGCATGAATTTCTAGCAATTTTCACACTAATCAGACTAATGAACCATCGATTGGTTTTGAAGAAAGGTATTGTTAGATCAAAAGAAGTTTTGATGAGTTAAAAGTAGATAGATTAGAGCCAACTCATGTTAATTAGAAAAAGAAAATTTCAATATATAATCAATTAGAAAAATAGGAAGGGGGCATTGAGCTACGGAGAGATGCGAGAATTTGGGTTTGTTTATTGAATTTAAATAAGCAGACTGTACTGCTTCCTGAACTTCAGAAATTGATGTCCTTTTGGATCCTGATATAAATATAAACAAATGAATATAAAAATTCAAATATCTTGCAAACATTAAATGCCCTCTTGAATTGAGGGTCATAGTGAAACAAGTCAAACAACTCAAAGATAGACATTCTCAAAGTATTTAGCATTAGCTTTCAAAAAAAAAAAAAAAAGTATTTAGCATTATTTGCAAACATCAAAATTCGAATGCTTTTCATAGTAAACAACTCAAAGTATTTAACACCATCATAGGCAGCACACATTCTCAAAGACAACACACACACATTCCTACCACAAAGAAACCGTGAACATCAAATAACTTCTAGTGATTATTAAGTCAAACAATTTGACTCTGTAGGTTTTCAATATTAATCAAGTGAATACGATAAGTTTATTAAAAATATTATGTAATTCCTCAGATCTCTTTCTATTGATTCTTAAACAACCTGATACTTCCATAAGTAATACTCTCTCCGCCCCATACTCATTTGCACACTTTCCTTTTTTGTCCGTCCCACACTCATTTGCACACTCTAAAACTAATAAGCTTACTTACACCATTCATCCTCAAAATATGCACTTATTTACTCATATGTCATTACTAAACCCACTACCTATGTCCAAAAGATCATGGGTTCGAGTAACTATTTAACCAATAAAAAAAACACTATATTTATATCATTCCCTCTTTTCACCAACTAAATTGTCTTCTTTACCCCTTTGAAAAGTAAACAAAAGTAAACAATCCTTACTTTTCATAATATTTGTGCCCAAATAAGTGTGCAAATGTGTCCGGGACAGAGGGAGTAATTTGCAATTGAAAATAACACTGGACGGATATAAAAGCTTATATTATGAAAGAGCGTAACAAAGAGTACCACCATGTCACTAGTATAAAGACCCAACAAAGACGTATAAATAAAATGAACGTAAGTGCTCGTTTGATTTGCATGATTTGGACATGACAAATGAATTAATATGGGTTGCCAAGTGTTAAAATGAAGTCAATCGTGTCTGCCGGATAATTAATGAGGAAAACCAAACGAGCTATAAATGGTAAAAACTACAAAATCTTCAAAGTCAAATAAAGAACACTAAAAATAAGAACCTATTTCAGTGCCCTGTTAGAAGCAGAAGAAGAAGGAATTCTTAAGAACCAGGGAAATGAAACTTAAGACATTAAATTACAAAACTCATTAAAAAATAACAACGTAACAGAATAATTTCAGAAATTTAGTGAAACCCATTCGTGACGACAATTCAAACACCCATTTAAAAACAGCCTTAGGCAATTCTAAATGCATAATTAAGGAGAAATTAATTTTCAGAAAAATAAAATAAAACATTAAAAAAATCATGTTAGACATTTTATCAAACACATTCCATACAATGGAAGATAAACAATATTTACAGCAAAATAATACTGAATTTCTGTTTTTCCTCCTAAGTTGAAGTGTTGAACAACCCAAGACCTGCAACTTGCACTAACACATGTAAATTTTCGGCAAACCGAGTTCAAAGTAGTTGCAAGAAATTTTACAAACATGGGTTCATAGTGAAATTTTACAAGAAATTTGCAAACTAGGATTCAGAGAAATACGTGCAAACTTCGGTTCAAGTAAGTGTCGCACAATTTTTTAACTAGGTTAGGGCTCTAATTAAATTGGGGATCCAAGAAAAAATAGGGCTTACCTGAGAGGAAGCCGGACTGATGGAAGGCCACCGGACTAGAGTAAAACGGACGCTAGACTGGAGGAAGGTGGAAGGTGAACGCTGGATAGACGGATGGGAGGATGCGGACGATGAATGACGGACGATGGACAGAGGGACGACAGGAAGGTGAAAGGTGGAAGGTGAACACAAACTGAAGAAGACATAGATTGATGAAGCCAGATGGAGTTCGACGAACTGGAGGACGGCGAACGGAGAATATGGCGATAGAGCATAGGATTTGCAGAATAGAGAGTTGTCTGCAGAAAATTATTTGCGGCAAGGAGTGATAATTCAAAAATTAGTCGAAGATTAAAAAGAATGAGCGGTTCTCTAATAAAAAAAAAAAGAATGAGCGGGAAGGTAAAAAATAAAAAAAATGAGCGGGTATTTTTCGATGCTTTGGCGCGTATGTATTAGAATTTTGTGAACATTCTTGTAATTTGTTAACTATTTTTTCTTAAATTTGTTTTAAAAAAATTAAAGAAAAGTTTTTAAGAATTGGGTTCACCCCTCAACTGAAATTGTGTTTGATATTTTAATAAATTTATTTGTTGGCACACGTTTTACATAAATAAATATTAATATGCAATTGGTTTGCATTTCGTGTTTATTTTTTAATAATATTAATTATTTAATTAAAAGTATTAGTTTTTAAATGTTAGTTGTTTAATTAAAAAGTATAACAAACATTCATTTACAATATTTTATGGATCTGAGATCCATAAAATTATCTATATAAGAAACTTTCGGATCCTAAGCGGGTTGCATCAGGTCATGAAGCTGGTTTTTTAAAAAAAAAACCCGTGCAAAAACAAAAATAAAATTTCTCTCCCAAGTTAAGTTACAATAAAATTAAATGTAATTACTGTAAGAGAAAATATGTGTTATTGTAAGATTAAGTAATACATATTTATCTTCTTTTCAAAAACAGTAATACATATTTGTCCAAAAAAGCAAAGTCGAAATTAAAACTCACTTCCTAATTATGTTACTATAAGGACAAACATATTTTATAAGGGCAAATATTTGTCACTTTAGGAACAAGTAATAAATATTAATTTGACCAAAAAACTTCCGCAAAGTCAAAAATAAGAACTCACTCGCAAATTTTGTTAGGTCAAACATGTGTTATTGTAAGGACAAATACGTATTACTGTAAGAACAAGTAATACATATTTATCCTTATAGACACAAATATTCGTGTTTATATAAATACATATAAGGTATTGAAATATGTGCTACTATATGAACACAAACGTGTTGTATGGAGAATAGTGTATTACTACATGAACAAAACCAGTATACGCGCAAACAAAAAAAAGATATATAGATTTAAAGAGATGAAAATCAAAATAATTAACACAATTACAAAACACACACACACACACACATACATATATATATTTGTTCTTATAGCAACACCTGGACAAATTTTAAATTTTTGTAAGGACTAGTAATATATATTTGCTCTTACAATAATACATATTTGTTCTTATAGTAACATAATTGAGAGCAAATTTTTATTTATGCTCTTGTGCGAGTTTTTCGCAAAAAATTCATAGAGATTTTTGGTCTTAAAATTATAGTAACTCAATATATATATATATATATTTCTTTAATGAAAGCATCGTATTTATATTTATGTATAATGATTACTTTTATTTTGTTAATGTAACAAAAATTGTAGTGTTACATTATAAATATATTAGTATTATTGAATAAAAGCTAAATAGAGTTGCTCGCAAACTAATCAAGATTATTTTAAAAAAAATATACTTAATTCGTAGTTTAACAATATTTTACTCAATGTTTTAAGTCTATCAAACCTTTGTTGAGCTCAACAAATAATATACTCCCTCCGTCCCAAGATAGCTGTTGGTCCCACTTAGTTGAGTATCTTAAAGAAAACTTGAACTAGCCTTCTAGGAAAAATCTAGAATGGGGGGTTGAATAGATTTTTCAAATTTTTACAAATCGTTAAAACTTATTCAAAACACACAAGTAACACGGTGGAATTCAATTTTAAACTCAACTTTATTTAGATCAAAAGCACACTGATATTTTTGTTCCAACTTCAATTCTGAAATTAATCTTTGATTGATAAACTGAAATTGAAATATACAGATAAGTAAAGTATAGCAATAAAGAACACAAAGATTTATAGTGGTTCGGATTATGAATAATCCTACATCCACTCTCCTTCTTCAACTTTAAGAAGGGACTCTGCTTACCACTTACTTACTTTCAATCCAACTTACACCTTACAACTCGTGAAGATCTTCAAATCTTCAATCTCCTAAATTCTTCTCTAGAATCTAACTATTACAGTGAATATTGAATTTTAAAGATTACAAGTAAGGGGTTTTATAAACACTTAGAACTTTTTGAAAACTCTTTTTTGAAAAACTTGTGAATTGATTGTGATGATAGAAATCTGAATAGTGAATAATGTGTAAATCGTGTTTTGTAAAAGTATTTGAAAAATGAAAATCTAGACCTATTTATAAGTCTGAAAAGACGGTTAGTTTGTTAGTCAGTTCTAACAAACTAAAAACTGCTCAACAAACTTAATCTTGAAAACTGCTTTGCTCCTCAGCTGATTTATTCTACTAGTCTGCAGCTGACTTGGTGAAGACCCACCTTTCTTATTCTACTCAGCTTGTCTTGACCTCGTCTGAGCTCTTCATACTCGTCTCCTGCAGATGACTAGATTTGAGCTTGTCTCCAGATGACTTGCAACTTCTAGTCTACAGCCGACTTGTTCAGTCCTCGACCTAGTCTGATCAGCTTAATTAATACCAGACTTTGATCTCAGCTGTTCTTCATAGTCGTCTAATCATCTGAATTGTTTCTTAACTCATCAAAACCTTTCTTGATCTAACAATTTCCCCCTTTTTGATGAAGTTAAAACCTACAAGGAAGAGACACATTCACAGCTGAAGTTAGTTAATAGTTAATCAAGATTATCAGATAGGTATTTTAAAACACATTCACACTCAGAATTAGATTCATCCAAGTTAAAGCACTTAGTTCATACTTAGAAAAATTTAAGAAAATATTCTTAAGTCTTAAGAATTTAGACTTAGTGAAAAGTTTTAAATCTTAAAAAAATACGACTTAGTAAAATTTTAAGACTTAGAAAATTTTTAGAAAAATTTTAAGTCTGAGATGAAAATTTTTCTCAGATGATTAACACTTAGAAAATTTTTAAGTTTTCTTAAAACAGTAAAGAAAGCTTTAAGAAATAAAACAAGTAAATCACATAAGTCAAAGTATATTCATTCACATATATACAATTTACAGATAAGGAGAATTGATAGAAATAAAAGATAAGGAAAAGAAAATCCTGGTCTATCAGATTCCCCATCGGCTTGCTTCGGGAATATTCAGCCAATTGAAAACCCTTGCTCTGAGCTGTTTGAGTTCCTCTTCGTCTGTGAGCTTGGATTCTCTCTCGGCTTTGGCAATTATAGTCCTGACCCAAGCCAGGTCAGGAGTCCCGTCTTCGTTCATCTTGGGTTTGGCATGCTCGAAGGCTGGTGCGATCAGATCGTAGTTGAAGACTTTGTTGGCCTCATCGAGCAGCTTCCCATACATATCTGCGTCCTCCTTCTCAATCCATGCATGCCATTGAAGGTCTTCATCAGCTGCCCCAGTAGGAGAATTCTTCAGAATGTACCAGTGGTACATCCACTTGGCATCTAAGGCTCTTTTCCTATACTCCTCTGTGTGCTTCCCAGCCACCATTTTGGGAGGAGCTAAGGTTCGGTGGTAAGGTCGGAAGTCAGCTTCATCTGCGGTCTTCGAAACCCACTTCCTTGACTCCCGATCCCACTTGAGCTCAGCTCCCTTGCCCAGCTTCTTTAGCCTCTTCTTCTCCTGCTTCTCATACATCTCCTTTTCAGCATGAATCTTTCTGATCTGCTCGGCTGAAAGGTTAGAGTAGTCAGGCTCTTTTCTCTTATGCTCAGCTAGTCTGGGGCTCGTCAAATACTCAGCTGATGATTCCTTCTCGACTGCAGCTGCCTTTCCTTTACCCTTGCCCTTGGCCTCGGGTTTTTCAGCTTCTTTCATCCTGGCAAGCAGCTTCTCAGTCTTTTCCTCCTCCTCCTTTCTCTTATTCTCTTCATCCTCAATCTGGGTCACCCTCAGTTGCAAAGCAGCCAGCTCATCTGATTTGACTTTGATCTCGGTCTTGACTGCTTCCAACTCAGCTGAGTCTGCCTTCGAATCGAGCTTGTCTGTGATTGACATAACTCCAGCTGTGAGGGTGTCCGTTCTTCCTTCAGCTCCTTCCCCCTTTTTAACTTCATTCTTCAGGGTCTGGAGTTAATCTTCCAAAGCAGCTCAACGAACCCGGAAGTCTGATTTGTCTGCTGTGAGGGCATCAACCAGGACTTCGTTGTCTGCGGCCACCTTCTGCTTGAGCAGTCTTACCTCCTCCTTCAGAGATCCCAGTCGAGTACCAATAGCAGTGCCGAGGTTGGCTGATAGGTTGCGAGATATGTTCATCTCGGCAATCTGTATATTGGCGAGCATCGTATCAGTGACTACTCGAATCACCTTCCTTGTTTTTCTCTCCATCATCTTCTGAACCTTGGTTATGATTTGTTTGTGAAGATCTTCAAAGGCTGAAGAGATGGCAGAGATTGGACTGATTTCCTCCTCCGATGATTCAGACGAGGAGGAGGGGGAGGGTGAAGTTGGACTTGGGGAGTTCATACGGATGTCACCAAAGATGTTGGAGACATCCGGGACTGGAAGGTCAGTGGGTTGGGAAGAGGTGGGTGTGTCTGATGGTGGTGGAGGGGGGATTTCAGGTGGGGAAGAAGATGGAGGGGGTGGGATATCAGATGAGGTGGGTGGTGGAGAAGAGGTTGGCTGTGGAATGGTGGGTTGGGGAGATGAAGTGGTTTCAGCTTGGATTTGAGGTAGAGTTGGGGATGATGGAAGCAAGGCTGGAGGGGAGATGGTAGTTATGGGGGTGGGGGAGTAGACGGGTCTAGCAAGGACAGTGAAGAAGTCAGATGGGGATGGAGGGGGAGATGAGGTTTGGATTTGTGGGAGTGTGGCTGATGAGATTTCAGCTTGGACTTTTGTGGGAGTAGGCTGTTTTAGAGGCTCAGAGGTGCCAGCCTGGGTCACCTCTTCATTGCCAGAATGGGTTGGAGAGGGGGAGGGGGAGAGACTGGCTGAGGTTCCGAAGAACTGTACCTTTCTGGGAGAGGGAGAAGGGGTCCTTTCAGAGTTGATCTCCTGTACATCTTCCGTTTGGACCACCTTTGCTGCTATCTCCAGTGTGAGTGCCTCTTCAGCCAGCAGGCTAGGCTGATCAGCAGCAGAGGTTCCTCCCATCTCTGAGGTTTCACCAACCTCCTCCTCTTCTTGGCCTTCTCCTTCAGCTTCATTGGCTGTGAAGCCTCAGCTGAGCTCACCGTTGGCTCTTCTACCCGTTCCTCTTCCTCCTCAACTGAGGGGTCCTAAGCCCTTACCTCAGCTACTTCTCCGTCAGAATCAGCTGGTCCTCCGATCAGCTCATTCTTTGTTAACAACCCTTTCTGCTTGGTATAAGCTCTTACACCATCATCCCAGTTGATCTCAGCAGTTAACATGTCTTCCAATATAATTGTCACCTTATTGAACGGACTGGTTATCGATTTTGCCTGCCACTTCCCATTCACCACCTCTAGCCTCTTCCTCTCGGGCAACATCTCAGCCCAGTTTGCTTGTACCCCATCTATAATGGCCCTCATGCAGCACAGCCTGGGTCGCGTCAGCCCATCATGGGAGTTCTGGTCCCCTAATATCACCTTTGTCAATATTGTCATCAGCAGACAATATCTCCATCGTAGCATTTTCTTCTTTAATTCTGATCTTCTACCCTTCATTGAAGTTCGGGCAATCATCTCAAATGATTCTACCCAGTCATCTGATTTGTAGGTTAGGGGATTTACGCCCTCATTGCTTGTATCAAAAATTCGGGCCACCTCCGCCGTGGTCACCGTCAGTTCCTCGCCGTAAACATAGGTTCTGAATATGCCATTCTCGTATGTCCCGTTGACATAGAATTCGACTCCTCTCATATCAAGAGTCTTGTTTGTGTTGGACTTCTTGGAGCAAAAGGTCCTTAATCCTGACCTTTCCAAAAGGTGAAGAACCTGTCTCGATTCTTTATCTTGCGTGGTTTCGAAGTCGACGTACATTTCAGATTTGATCTTCTTGTTATAAGTCTCAGTATTGATTTTTATCATTGTTGGAGTTGTTGAAATAGATTTCTGAGATTGGCTCATACAATTTTGGCTAAGGGTTTTTTTTTTTTTTTGAAAACAAATTTTGCAGAGTATAAGTATGGTTTTCTGAAAGTGAAAAGGTTTGATCGAGGAAGAAGATATATTTATAGGAGGGAAAATTGGAAAGAGAAACCACTTTAGAAAATTGGGTTTTAATCTGAGCCGTTTATTTGAAATCATTTACTGTGCTGAATCAACGGTTAAAAATTGGAATAAACGATTGGGATTCAGCGCGTGTAGTTCACTAATCTTTGAATTGCATAAAAAGTTACTGTGTAGACTGTTGATTTGACCGAAGTAGGGTCATTTTATGCAGAGAAGTAAGTATACCTGACGTTAGCCTAGGGTTACTTTACTTCATATAAGGGTTTCCAAAAACAGATAGGGTTATGAATTCATCTGATAAAGTACTTCGTCTGATTTTTAAAACAACCTAGTTTTATCTTTGGCAAACTTAAAGGCCAGTTAAGAAAACATTTTATTTCAATAAGCAAGCTCAGATAAGATTTTGTAAAGTTAGTTTTTCCAACCAATGAAAACAATCTGATAAAAGTTTTATAAGAAAACACAGTGTATGAATAGCATTTAGAGGAGTTCAGATGAGAAGGTTTATCTGATCTGTGAACTGTTCCTGCAAAGACACAACCTTAGAAAAATCATTAGTAACCAGGGTAAGTCAGATAGGATGCAATGATCACCTGATTTTATAAAATCAGCTGACTATTGTGTCCTTGTCTGATTTTTCTAATGTCAGATAAGTAATTATTAAGTCAGATAAGGTCAATATGACTAATCCTTGATTCTTGATTCCTAAAAGGAAATCAATGATATCAGCTACCTAATTGTCTTTTGACTCATATCTAGTCTGATGATTGTATCTAGACATTTATTTTAAAGAAAAGAAAGAAAGAAATAAGGAAAACAATTTACAGATGCAAGCAATGATAATTAAAAATCAGCTAATGATGCATCAAGTAATCCTAATTCTAAACACAATTCTTTAAATCTAGATTCAGCTAATAGTTTTGTAAGAATATCTGCTCTTTGTGATTCAGTGGCTATCTTTTCAATTCTAATATCATTCTTTTCCACATGATCTCTAATGAAATGATGTCTGATATCTATATGCTTACACCTAGAATGCAGAACAAGATTGTATGTCATGGCTATTGCACTATTACTATCACAGTAAATAGGAACAGATGATGTTTGAATGTTATAATCTCTAAACTGCTGACTAATCCAGAGGAGTTGAGAGCAACAACTTCCAGCTGCCATGTATTCATCTTCAGTTGTGGAGGTGGCAACAGATGTCTGTTTCTTAGATAACCAAGAAATTAATTTGTTGCCCAAGAATTGACAAGTTCCTGAAGTGGATTTCCTATCAATCTTGCAACCCCCAAAGTCTGAGTCTGAATAACCTGCCAGCTCAAAGTTGTCATCAGCTGGGTACCATAACCCTATTTGCAAAGTTCCTTTGAGATATTTAAGGATTTTCTTAGCAGTCTCCATATGAGTTTTCTTTGGATTAGACTGGAATCTTGCACATACCCCAACTGCAAAAGCTATGTCTGGCCTACTTGCAGTGAGATAGAGAAGGGATCCAATCAGTCCACGATACTCCGTTGCATCTGTGGGTATCCCCTGCTCATCTGAATCCATAGAGAAGTTAGTTGCCATATGTATTTTAACTTCCCTACTAGTAGTCATCCCAAATTTCTCAATTAGGTCATTAGCATATTTATTCTGATGTATAAAAATACCCTTACTCAACTGCTTAATCTGCAAGCCTAGAAAATATGTTAATTCACCCATCATTGACATTTCAAACCTATTTTTCATGAGAACACTGAAATCTTCACATAATTTCAGATTAGGTGAACCAAAAATAATGTCATCTACATAAATTTGAACTAACAAGATGTTACCATCTATTTCCTTTCTAAACAGAGTCCTATCTATTTTACCTTTTGAAAATCCATTTGATATCAAAAATTCAGATAAGGTATCATACCAAGCCCTGTGTGCTTGTTTTAGTCCATATAGGGCCTTATTGAGTTTATAGACCTTGTTATTGATCTTAAACCCAGGAGGCTGCTCCACATAGACTTCCTCAAGTAACACATCATTAAGGAAAGCAGACTTAACATCCATTTGAAAGACTTTGAAAGATTTATAAGCAGCAAATGCCAAGAACAGCCTTATTGCTTCTAATCTGGCAACTGGAGCATAGGTTTCATCATAGTCTATCCCTTCAGACTGTGAGTAACCTTGAGCTACCAATCTTGCCTTATTACGAACAATAATGTTGTTCTCATCTGTTTTGTTTTTAAACACCCATTTGGTGCCTATAATCTTTCTATGTAAGGGTCTTTCCACTAATTCCCAAACATTCTGCCTTTCAAACTGATGCAGTTCTTCCTGCATGACTGTTATCCACTTTGGATCTGATAGAGCTTCCTCAATAGACTTAGGTTCGAGAAGTGATACATAACAGCTGAATAGACTTTCAGAGTCCAACATCATTCGTGTCTGCACACTACTTGATGGGTCTCCAATAATCTGGTCAGATGGATGATAACTTCTCATCCTCTTGCCTATTTGAGTAGAAGGATCCTCATCTTGAGACTCAGCAGGCAACTCATCTGACTTTACCTAAGCTGATGATTGGAGTGTATAGGGTAAGAGTTATTAAGACCAATCAACAAAATATCGAACCCAAGGGAAAAAGTATGCACATGAGGCCCTAGAAATACGAGTTTTTAGTGACTAGAGTTGCAACAATGGTTTGGAACAAAAACAACAAAACACTTGCAAAAATACAAAACAACAACAAGCAATCAATTAATCGAACACTAAGAATGCGATAACAAAAACAACAATAAGTGGTGGAATAGGGGTGCTAGGATTAACTTCCATCAATGAATCATCAATCAACAAGCTACAATTGAATCAAATTGCAAATCAACTAAGATAGAAAGCATAAACCATCATGAAATTAATCACTCCATTAAAATCACAATGCCTAATGTGAGTATCCTTAGTCTTTCCCATCTCTCAATGTAGAAATCCTCAATTCATACAATCATGCAAAATTGAAACTCGATTAACACCTAATCACGTTAGCTCAACTCTCGCCTATTGCTAGGGTGATTAACCATTAATCAAAAGAGACAATTTTACACAAAGCACAATTAAAAATCACAATTAGGAAGCAATCTACTCAATTGATCTCCAATCATCAACAATTATAGCATCATCAATCAAATCATCATCAATTTCAATTAACCCAAGCACAAGAGAGTTAGCCCATGGTACCACAAACAATACCCATGGGAAGAAGATAGAATTGATCAAACACTAAGCAAATCACAACAATTAAGAAATTAAAGAGACAAAAGAGGAAAAACATCACCAAATGATCTTCAATTGACAAAAAGAGGAATGCTTGAGTCTTCAACACCAATCTCCAAATGAATTACAAGCTTGAATTGAAAGAATTACAAGGATCAAATGCTAATCTAAGGCTAATCTAGCAACATCAAATGAAATCTACATCTAATTCTAACTTCTATTCTAATCTAAGATGGAAATTGGCTTGGGGCCTGAGAAATCGCCCCAAAACCGCTACTAACTGCTACTATGAAAGATCTATCTAAGCTGCTCTGAAATGCCCTGCTTCTCCTCTTTAAATACAAAAATTCTGGAAAACTACCCCCTCGAGTCGAGGGTCAGGCCTCGACTCGAGGTCCTTGCCTTTCTTCACTCCCTCGACTCGAGGGTCATGCCTCGAGTCGAGACTCATGCTTTTGTCTCATCCCTCGACTCGAGGGCCATACCTCGAGTCGAGACTCCTGCTTATATTCTGATTTTGGTCCTTTCTGCTAGCCCTCGACTCGAGGCTCTTGCTCCTCGACCAGAGCTCGAGTCCAGGGCACTTTTCTCGCGCGGGGCTTCGGCCCCGACCCCCGTTTTCGTCCCGTATGATCGTCTCTTCATTCTAAGCCTAATGGTACTCTCGGTTTGGTAAAATTCCACCGAATTACCTGCAAAATGGACGAAAAACATCAAATTCTCACAAACAATACTTTTTAGGCAAAAGAGTGATACTTTTCACAATTAGGCACAAAAACTAACATTTTAGCTCACTTTTTGCACTAAAATAGACCCTAAAAACATGTATCAATTCACTCCAATCATACCCCCAAACTTGAATTGTTGCTCATCCTCGAGCAACGTAGAAACTAAGAACAAAGGAGTGAATTGATTGCAATTATGTCACATGGCACCATAGACGAAAATTAAGACAATCGAACTCATCAATGAACATGAGTATCAATGCAACTATCCACTAACCATCAAGATGAATCATGCTCAAACAAATGCTCAATCAAATACTTAACACATTGCTCCTTCCATGGAGTGTTTCACTCTTCACTCAAGTGTATAAAGGTATGATGCACTCAATCATCAAATTCACAAATAAGTACACCATATGCTTGCCAAAAGACTTAATCTCAATAAAAATCACTTGTGATCAATCAAGAATAAAAGAGGTCTTTCTTCTAAGTTGTAATGTAGGCTCTTTGGAAAGGTGGGATGTTTTTGGATAAGAGTGACTAAGTAGTAGAGACTTGAATGCAAGCTAATCAATACAAAACACTTCTCTTCTCTTTTCATCAGTAACACTCTCTCTTTTGAACTTCAATGATCAATCCACCATTCACTTGAGCTTTCCCTTTTTTAGCTCACAAATTGAATTTTTCTTTTCATTCACTTCATATTCACCTTTTCACAATTCAATTTTTCCTTTCACAACCTTACTTTTCTTTTATGCTTCAATCATCACTTAACTCATCATCTTCCCACACTTAGCAATCAAATCACCATCATTAGCCAACATTCAAACTCAACTAAATATAGGACAAGAAAGGCTTATAAAAATAGGCTAAATGGCTTCAATCTCACTTGGCTTGCCAAAGAATAAGGATCATAAGGCTCAACATGGCTCACTAAGGAAATCACATGTATTTGGTAGGGAAAAATGTTTGGCAAAGTGACTAAACATATCAAACATGGCCTCTTATCACTTTTAAGACATGACACAAAGATCAATATCAACAAGTCTAGTGGCAAGTTCTAGCATACAAATCATGAATGATGCACTCTCAAAGAATATCAAATCAACCGTATAAGATGTACAATTATTAGGCACAAAAGCTCACGGGCTTAACTTGAGCAATGAATCAGGTATCATCAATCACATTCATGCTTACACAATTAATCAAGAAACTATCTTCAAGCTACAAATCTACTCATGATCATATCAAAATCCAATTATCTTACAAATCAAGCTCAAATACTCATGTACATAAGTCCAAGCATACTCACTACTACATGAATGATACTAAAAGATATATAAATGAATCCACAATGAAGCTCAAGATAAAGATTATGAATCATGGAAATAAAGAATCCAAAGAAATCATCAAGTCACAATCATCAATAGACAATAAGCTCAAATATATCACGGGAATCATAGCATCAATAAAATCATCAAAAATCCAAAACCAATCATCACAATCATCAAGTCAAGAGTACAATCACCATCAAAAGTACAAAGGAAAACAAGAATATCAGAATCTAAAGATCAACAAGAGGGAATGAGGAATAGGGGATAGCCCTAGTAGTCGGACGGCGGCGGTGGATGAGGATAGCTCGGCCCGAAGTTCCACGAGCTCATCTGCTGCAGGAGGGCATACATGTCATTCTGAGTCTTCATTGATTCTTCTTGCATCCTCCTTGTCTCTTCATTAAACCTACGAGACTCCTCCATCATCCGGTACATCTCATCCTGCCGGGTCAAGCTCTCAATATGCATTCTCTGACTATCAGCCCACATCTCCTCAGTCAAAACCCACTGCCTCTGAGATGAACTCCCCACCTCGTACTCTCTACTCCTCATCTCGTCCTGCCAGTACATGTTAATCTCCGGCTGGTAATCCTCGTCCATCTGTACTGGCGGCTCCTCCTGCTCCGGCTCCTCATCATCCTCATCCTCAGAATCATCATCTCCGATCTCGACCTCTGCTCCCTCTGCAACTCCCTCACCCTGATCATCCTCTGAACCCGACTGCTGACCCCCATCGTCATCATCAACCTCATCTCGGAGCACATCCCCATGCTCTCTAGTATAGGCATCTATCGCCTCAGTGTGACGCTGTGACCACATACGCAGATTAATAGTCACAAAGGCCTGAGATCCGAAAATTGTCGTCAACCTCTTATTAGGAAGAGGGAATCGGCCACTATGATGCTGCTGTAGGCACCACGTCCTACCGATGCGGTCAAGCGTCCTCATGCGCCGCATGGTATCAAGAGTAAGGTCAGGGCCCTCCACTGCTCTGAGGTTATGAGTCGGGATCCCAAGATGCTCAGCGATCAATGTAATCATGCCACCAAAATTAATCTTCTTAAACTTCGTGCTAGTGGCTCTCTCAAATAAGTAGCAAAGGTAGGCAGCCGCATTAAATCTTACTCCATGGAGAAAGCACCAAATGACGTACAGCTCCTCAGAAACCACGGCTTCTCCCTCCGATCTCGCGAATATGGTGCTCGCGAGAATCTTCTCTAGGTATCGGATGATCGGGTTCCGGATATGGGTGCTCTTAGACTTCCCCGGAACAAAATCAGGCTGATTAGGAGCCCCAGAATCTGAAATCCTCCTCCAAAATTTCTTAGCATTATACTCCTTCCTGATGTTCAACAGTGATCGGTCGGGGTCTGTAGGTGCTCCAATAATCTCGTTGACCTCGTCCAGAGTCAACGAGTACTCGTGCCCCATGAGCTCAAACGTAATACTCCTCGGGAATTTGGCCCTCCTGGCCTTATCAACCTTCACTGTGCACAGAAACTCGAGAGTGAGTCCGATATATGTCCTAGGCCTCTTCGCCAAGAAGCCCCCCATCCCGACTTGCTCAAACAAGCGAGGAATATCCTCCTCGATTCCCATCGATATCATGCACTCGTGATCGACTAGTCTGGTCTTGACCACCTGGTTATAGAGCTCGAAGTAGAGATCAATATAAGTCCTCCATTGGTGCTCATCCCACTGAATTCCGAGCTCAGCGGGCATCCTGTGTGCAAATCGGATGGCAGCTTCTCTCTCGCGGATCTCCGCCTCAGAGAGGTTGTTTCCATTGGCCCATCTAAACATTGTTCCTGCAAAACATTCCCAAGAGCAAAATTCAATATCCACAAATACAATACGAGCTCAGAAAAATATCAAGCATACCATGAACGAGTCAACAATCAAGAATCATCTCAAATGAACCATAACCCCTAGTGTCTAGCAACTAAGCCTCAACAATGGTCAATGAGTCAACAAAACAAATATATCCAATAGAAGTGCTCAAAAATCCTCAAACATATGTATACTTACTAACATGACCTCAACAATTAACTCACAAGTAAGCTCAAACAAATAATCATGTAATTAAGCTCAATAAAATCCCAAAATTCATAAGCCAATTAGCAAGTAATTAAACAAATATGCATCATCAATTCATACACTTCTATCATAAGAATAACTCAACTCGACCAATTGATTCAAACAATTATACTAGGAATTCCTACAAATGTCATAATTCACAATTCCAATCCAAATTCACAAATAAACGAGCACAATATCACATTCAATCCTAAACATGCTCCTATTCCCATCAAACAATCCAAATATGCTCATACAAGGCTCCAAATCATACACATAAATCATGCATCTCAAGTGTTTGTCAAAATGCCCAAAAGCAATGTTCCAAATTCAAGAATTTAAGCACAAATCATAAAACCCACGCAATAATCACAATACAACAACGAAATTGAAGCCAAGATGAGTAGAAATTACGTACCTTGTTTGAAGAATTGGCCAAAAACGGATTTGGAAGACACCCAATTATTCTCAACCAAAAATCCCCAATTTTGATTCCAAAAACCCTCAAGATCCTATCTTTATGCAATGTAAATGATAAAATGATGAAATGATGATTAATGTATGGTGAAATCTACGTGAAATCGCCGGAAAAATGATTTGGAAACAAAGGGGATCGTCACAGTGTAAAACCCTCGAGTCGGGATCTGTCAAAACTGAACCTGCGTATTTATACAAAACACGTGCCTCGAGTCGAGGGTCAGGCCTCGACTCGAGGGATCGAAAATTTTAATGCCTCGACTCGAGGTCTCACGCACGACTCGAGGGTCTTGACAAATGACCCCCTCGACTCAAGATACCACCCTCGACTCGAGGAATGTGTAAAATTCGGAATTTTTGACTAAGTGTAAATCCCTCGACCCGGGGGCTGTGCAATCTCGACCCTGGGTCGAGTCCAGAGAATTTTTGACGATTCCCGGCCCCGACCCGACCCCCGAAACTCCTAAAAATGACCTCTTTACCCCTAACGAACCCAAATATACAAGAAATTACCATTTTGGTCCCTCGATTTAAGCCCGGTCGCTCATTCGATCGAGGAGACCGGGTTCTCTTCCTTTTTGCTCATATTCACCAACTTTTAAGCTCTCTTTTCCTTCTCGATTCCTTAATTCTCTTGCCATTTCGATCCTTTTTCACTCCTCGTAGTGAGTATACCTACACACGGCCATCACCAATCATCAAAATAATCATCACTAAGAGATGCATTTCTACCCTAAATGACACACACCCCCAAACTTGAAAGAAGACATGCAGTCAAGTTTGGCTCAAAATATATGCAACTCATAATGATATCAACAATTATGCTCAACAATATATGAATCTCAAAGCATAGAGCATCATGTACTAAGCATAAGCAATTAAGTAATCTACCAAAAACACTAATCTACCAAAAACACAAGAAAAGAAAATAAAACGGATGGGTTGCCTCCCATCAAGCGCTATTTTTATTGTCCTATGCCGGACTTATTCTTCACATCCAACATCCTTCATCGGAATGGCCAAGGGTAGCGATCCTCCTTCCCATTGTATCTCGATCTTTGTGCTTCAAGGTCTAGGAGGTTCACCGAATAGATAGGACAACCACCAATAGATATGCAAAGTGTCCATGGTTGTCCCCCTTTCTCTCTTGCCATTCTTCTCGATTCTTCTTTCCTTTCAAGGATGCCCAAGCGTTTCTTTAATTCTTCCCTATAGTCAAAATTCACAAGAGTCATAATCAAATCATAAGAAGCATCATTTTCAATAAAATCACAATTTGAAGAGTGAGAGGGTATAGAAATGCTCATTTCAATCTTCAAAGCTTCATTTGTTGCTCTTTGATTTTCTTCCTCATTAAAGCTCATGTCCATCAATGGACACTCCTCTTCCTCACTTTTGACAAAGGAATTCTTCCTTTCATCCTCCTTGCTTGGACCCTTCTCTACATCATCTCTTTCACTTTCTTCCTCCCCTTCTTCGTCTTGATTCTCCATGATAGTCATATTTTTTACTTGGCGTAGGAAATCCTTGAGTTGACACTTGATAAACATGAAATGCACTCCGGTGATCTCCATGTTCCCCTTTATCCATGAATTGACCTTTTCTTTGGTCTCATACATTTCCTCATGCAAGGGAAGCATTTCATCACACCTAGTGTCATCTTCCTCAAATTTTTCCAACAAAAATCCAAGCATCTCTTGCAATATAGCTCTCATATCATGGAGTCCCCATTCTTCAAATTGAGAAGAAGCTTGTGGCATTGAATACTCATAATCATAGCTTCTCTCATAATCACCCTCAAATCCAAGACATGGATTATATGTTTGATCATAAGGCTAATAGTAAGGGAACATCTTTTGAGGTGGGGTAGGAATTTCTTCACATATCCAAGCTTCATAATTGGATGGAACTTGTTGCCATTGAGAATTATCTTCATAGTTCCTCCAATTATTGTATCCAAATTCTTCAAAGTGTGGAGAATACACTCTACCATCTTGATGATACTCTTGATTCCACAAGTATGAGTTGTATCCTTCCATCTAGACAAGATTTCAAAGTATCAAATTCACACAAAAATAACAAAACAAACACAAACACAAAGGCAACAAGTAGTCACTTCAAACAATTCCTAGGTCTCACTTAAGGCGCAAAAACTAATTCCCCGGCAACGGCGCCATTTGATTGGAGTGTATAGGGTAAGAGTTATTAAGACCAATCAACAAAATATCGAACCCAAGGGAAAAAGTATGCACATGAGGCCCTAGAAATACGAGTTTTTAGTGACTAGAGTTGCAACAATGGTTTGGAATAAAAACAACAAAACACTTGCAAAAATACAAAACAACAACAAGCAATCAATTAATCGAACACTAAGAATGCGATAATAAAAACAACAATAAGTGGTGGAATAGAGGTGCTAGGATTAACTTTCATCAATGAATCATCAATCAACAAGCTACAATTGAATCAAATTGCAAATCAACTAAGATAGAAAGCATAAACCATCATGAAATTAATCACTCCATTAAAATCACAATGCCTAATGTGAGTATCCTTAGTCTTTCCCATCTCTCAATGTAGAAATCCCCAATTCATACAATCATGCAAAATTGAAACTCGATTAACACCTAATCACGTTAGCTCAACTCTCACCTATTGCTAGGTTGATTAACCATTAATCAAAAGAGACAATTTTACACAAAGCACAATTAAGAATCACAATTAGGAAGCAATCTACTCAATTGATCTCCAATCATCAACAATTATAGCATCATCAATCAAATCATCATCAATTTCAATTAACCCAAGCACAAGAGAGTTAGCCCATGGTACCACAAACAATACCCATGGGAAGAAGATAGAATTGATCAAACACTAAACAAATCACAACAATTAAGAAATTAAAGAGACAAAAGAGGAAAAACATCACCAAATGATCTTCAATTGACAAAAAGAGGAATGCTTGAGTCTTCAACACCAATCTCCAAATGAATTACAAGCTTGAATTGAAAGAATTACAAGGATCAAATGCTAATCTAAGGCTAATCTAGCAACATCAAAGGAAATCTACATCTAATTCTAACTTCTATTCTAATCTAAGATGAAAATTGGCTTGGGGCCTGAGAAATCGCCCCAAAACCGCTACTAACTGCTACTATGAAAGATCTATCTAAGCTGCTCTGAAATGCCCTGCTTCTCCTCTTTAAATACAAAAATTCTGGAAAACTACCCCCTCGAGTCGAGGGTCAGGCCTCGACTCGAGGTCCTTACCTTTCTTCACTCCCTCGACTCGAGGGTCATGCCTCGAGTCGAGACTCATGCTTTTGTCTAATCCCTCGACTCGAGGGCCATGCCTCGAGTCAAGACTCCTGCTTATATTCTGATTTTGGTCCTTTCTGCATAGCCCTCAACTCGAGGATCTTACTCCTCGACCAGAGCTCGAGTCCAGGGCACTTTTCTCGAGCGGGGCTTTGGCCCCGACCCCCGTTTTCGTCCCGTATGATCGTCTCTTCATTCTAAGCCTAATGGTACTCTCGGTTTGGCAAAATTCCACCGAATTACCTGCAAAATGGACGAAAAACTGATTGGAGTGAATTGATACATGTTTTTAGGGCTATTTTTAGTGCAAAAAGTGAGCTAAAGTGTTAGTTTTTGTGCCTAAATGTGAAAGGTATTACTCTTTTGCCTAAAAAGTATTATTTGTGAGGTTTTGATGTATTTCGCCCGTTTTGCAGGTAAATCGGTGGAATTTTGCCAAACCGAGAGTACCGGGATTCTTAGAATGAAAAGACGAACATACGGGACGAAAAACGGGGTCGGGCCGGAGCCCTTCTCGATAAAAATTCCCTGAACTCGAGTTCGAGTCGAGGGTGCACAGACCTCGACTCGAGGTTCATCTTTGGAGGGAAATCATTTAAAAAAATTGGCAAGCTCGACTCGAGGGAGGAGCCTCGAGTCGAGGGGAACGAAAAATGGCGTAAAGCTCGACTCGAGGGCTAGGCCTCGACTCGAGGCGGGGAGAGATTTTTGAAGAAACGTGTTAGCGACTTTAGGCCTCGACTCGAGGGCCTCGAAGCTCGACTCGAGGAGTGCCCAAAACCGAAAAATTCAGTTTTTAAGCCATGGAAAGCCAAAACAGAGGGAGAGTTGATTCTAGCGATTCAGAGAGCAGTTTCTAGGAGTTCCTTTGAGCGAATTTTACATTTTGTAGCTTGAATTTACTTGTAATTGCACTAGATTGTTAGAATTTAGATAGATTCCACATTTAGATCATTAGATTAGTAGATTGGTGATTGTAATTGAAGTTTGCAGCTGAGAATTGAGAAGAAGTGAAGTTGAATTGAAGCCTTGTACAAGATTAATCATTCTTATTTTTGCCTATTGAAGCTTAATTGGTGATGTTCTTAACCTTTGATCTCTTTAATTCATTGCTTGTAGTGATTAGCTTTTCAATTGCTTTCTTAGATTTTCTAGCCATGGTTTTTGCTTGTAGCACCATGGGCTAATAGCCTTGTGCTTGGGATAATTGAAATTAGGGATGAAGTGATTGCCTCATGCTATGATTGTTGACAATTGTGATCAATTGAATTAGATTGCTTCCTAATTGTGATTCTTAATTGTGCTTCATGAAAAATTGTCTCTTTTGATTAATGGTTGATCACCCTAGCAATAGGCGAGAGTTGAGCTAACGTGATTAGGTGTTAATCGGGTTTCAATTTTGCATGATTGTATGAATTGGGGACTTCTACATTGAGAGATGGGAAGAACTAAGGATACTCACATTAGGCATTGTGATATTAATGGAGTGATTAATTTCATGATGGTTTATGCTTTCTCATTTGATTGATTTGCATTTGGATACAATCATAGCTTGTTAATCATGAATTCCTTGATGGAGATTATCCCTTGCACCCTATTCCCTCATTAATTTTAGTCTATTTGATCTTGCATTCTAGGTGTTTGATAAATTGTTTGCATAATCTAGCCATTTAAATTCTTGCAATTTGTAGTGATTTAGTTCAAGAGCTTGTTGCAACTCTAGCCATTTAGAACTCTTATCCTTGAATTTCATTTGCATACTTTCTCCCTTGGGTTCGATATTTTTGTTGATTGGTCTTAATAACTCTTACACTATACACTCCAATCAAATGGCGCCGTTGCCGGGGAGTTAGTTTTTGCGCTAATAAGTGAGATTAGAGGATTGTTTGAAGTGGCTATTGGTTGTTTTTATTCTTGTTTTTGGTGTTTTTATTGGTGAGAATTTGATTCTTGGATTTGTGGCATTGTAGGTGTATGCTAACAAGATCAAGTGGTGTTCCACCCTTGCCACTAAATCCGGAGATTGAGGCTACATTGAGGAGAAATCGTGTGAGAAGAAGAAGGGAAGCTATGGAAGGAGAAGAGCAAAGGCATGAGGAGAGATTAGTGGGTGATCCTCAAGAAGAGGAGGTACATGGACAAGGAGTAGGAGGAGGAGAAAATGGAGGTAATGGGAATCACTACCATGCTCAAGTTGGCCCCTTTCCTCAAGGGATGCCACCACAAAACTATCCCTACCAAAATCCCTACCCTTATCCACCTCAAGCTCATCAATATCCCTACTATCCACCTCATCCTCAACAATTTCCACCATATTATCCCAATATGCCGTATAATCAAGAGCCACGATACCATGAGCCGCCACAACCACAACCACAACATGTAAATGAGCCACCACCTCATGGAAGGCCTTTGAGAGAGTTCTTTGAACCACAACTTAGGGAGTATTATGATGGGATAGCGAGGCCGAGGATAGATGCCAATAACTTCGAGATAAGTCCCGCTTTGGTGAGAATGCTTAGGGAGAAGCAATTTGAGGGTAGAGATGAAAATGAGTGTCCACATCAACATATGGCACAATTCTTAGAGATTTCGGACACTACAAAATACCATGGGGTACCCGAAGATGCAAAGAAGCTTAGGCTTTTCTCCTTCACTCTTACGGGGAGAGCCAAAGCTTGGCTTAATTCTATTCCGCCCGGAACCGTACGTACATGGGAGGACCTTAGCAAGAGATTCTTGATGAAATTCTATCCGCCATCCAAGACGGTGCAAGCAAAGGAAGCTATTTCTCATTTTCGGCAAAAGAATGGAGAGACTATTCCGGAAGCATGGGAGAGGTATGGTATGCTACTCATCAATTGTCCGCAACATGGTTTTTCCGATGAGCAAACCATTATGTATTTCTACACCGGCCTCAATGATTCCGATAGAGCTTTCTTGAATGCTTGTGCCAATGGGTCAATTTGGTCCAAGTCGGTGATAGAGATGAAACAAATCATGGAAAATATTGCTCAAGATTCGTTTCAAGCAAGTGTTAGTAGGGGGAACCACCAACGGGTGTCTCAAGTGGAGGAAATGGAGAGTATGAAGTCTATGATGATGGCCATGATGGACAAGATTGGAGCTCTTACAGTGTCTCAACAAGGGGGAAATCCTCCACCACATGCTCAAGTTGATAGTTTTCAAAGCTTAATGCCTATGGAAGAAGTGAACTATGTGGGGAGGCCTCCATTTCAAGGAGGCTATCAAGGAAGCAATCATCAAGGCAATCTCCAAGGTGCAAGGCCCTATCAAGTGCCATACCAAAATATACACCAAGGAAGTTATCCACCTCAACCTCACTTCAATGGCAACAATTGGAGAAGTCACGAAAATTTCTCATATGCCAACCCGAGAATCGCCGTCCAAACCCCCTGTACTAGATCGGGTGTCAAAGCTCCTAATAATGTGGGGAAAGCAACTACGGAGGAGTTACTTGGGATGATAGTGAAGAAGTTGGAGGAAAATGATGCAAAATTCAAGACCATTGAGCACCAAGTGGGACAAATTGCCACAACGGTTGGGAAGCTTTCTTCTATGGTGGATCACATGCAAAACAAGGGGAAGTATCCATCTACCACCGAGCTTAATCCAAAGGAGTTTTGTAGTGCTATTCAACTAAGGAGTGGTGTTAGCTATGAAGGCCCAAAGATGCCTAAAGATGGGGATGTTGAAAAAGAGGTGGTGAAAGAGGAAGAAGTTATTGAAGAAAATGTGGTTGTGGAGAAAGAAGAGGCAAGTGAAGAGCAAGCAAGAAGAGAGTCCAAGAAAGAAGAAGAGAAGTCCAAGAAAGATGCATGGGGAGTGCCTATGAAGGCTAAGCCGGTTCCCTTTCCTCAAAGACTTGTTAGGAAGAAGCTTGATGAGGAGTTTGGTAAGTTTTTAAAGGTTTTTAAAAGCTTGCGTGTTGATATTCCACTATTGGATGCCCTTGAACAAATACCCCACTATAAGAAGTTCTTGAAGGAGATTATGGCTAAGAAGAGGAGTTGGGATGAAAAGGGTATGCTCAAGCTAGTGGAGGAGTGCAAGGAGATCTTGGAAAGACACTTACCACAAAAGAGAAAGGATCCGGGAGCTTTATAATTCCATGTGAGATTGGTGAGAGTGGGAACCTCAAAGGCTTGTGTGATTTGGGAGCTAGTATAAATGTCATGCCTTTGTCCGTGTTTGAGAAGTTGGAGCTAGGAGAGGTGACTCCTACAAATATAAATCTTCAATTGGCGGATCAATCATATGCTCAACCATTTGGGATCATTGAAGATGTATTAGTAGGAGTTGGCAAGTTCATCTTCCCGGTTGATTTTATTGTTCTTGACATGAAGGAAGAACTTGAGGCACCTATCATACTTGGCAGACCTTTCCTTGCAACCGGAAAAGCCATTGTGAATGTTGAAAAAGGGGAGCTTACGTTGAGCTTTAATGGCGAAGAAGTGACATTTTCTAGAACTCCAATGGAAGAAGTTGCTCAAGGCAAGATGGAGAAGAATAAATGTGGCTACATAGAGATCATTGATTTGTGCCCTTCAATGGATAGGGATGATTCTCCACCTTCTACTTCTTCTAATTCCTTAATTAATGAGCATTTTATTCCTTCTTGTAATAGGATTTCTAATAATTCTTGTGTTTCTCTTGATGATTTTAGGAAAGAGAAGGCTCTTCATGTACCTTTGCTTGATCCGGGAGATAGGAAGAAAAAAGAAGGAGTGAAGGAAGTGACCAAACTTGAACAATGCTCAAGTTTGGGGGTGTTAGAAGAAAGGAAACCACCACTTGAGAAGAAAGTTGAAAATTTTGTGGTTGGAGATCAAGTGGTATGGAGGGAGTCAAATTGGATGAGACTACTAGGAGTAGAAAGACTCAAAGAGGTGTTGAAAGTGAAGGAGATCAAAGAAGAAGGAAAACTCCTAGTGGAAGACGAAATGGGATGTTGTCTATTGACAAAGGAGATTTTGGTTAGGCACAAGGACCCTTCCATCCCAAAAAAGAAGTGCCTAACATTCTCGTAGATAAAAGGGAAGTATGAACTCTTAGAGTTCCGTCCGGCAAAGGACGTTAAACCTAGCGCTAGATGGGAGGCAACCCATCGTTTTATTGCTTTTGTGTGTTTGTGTTTTGCTCTTTTTGTGGTTTTTGCCGTGGATTCTTAGGAATTGCTCATGCTTAGGAAATTATGCTCTTTGTTTTGAGATTCATAGGGTATTTTGAGCTTGATTGTTAATATCATTTAGAGTTGCATATTTTTATCACTCTCATTCTAAATCTTGAATTCATGCTATCATTCAAGTTTGGGGTTGTTGGTCGTTATTTGGTTCTTGCATCTCTTAGTGGTAATGTTTTGATGATTCTTATGCCCATTTGTAGGTACACTTTCTAGATGAATTGGAAAGCCATTGGAATTGCAAGGAAATGCAAGATCAAGAAGGAAAGCGCATAAAGCATGATGAGCCCTACATGTTCGAAGAAAGATGGAGTTTAAAGGCTTATTGGTACAACATTTCCTTTCAAACTTAGACTTGTCTAAGTTTGGGGGAGGTGTTTTTCTTAATTTGCCTATCTTTTGTGTTATTCTATGATTATGGGGTTTATTGTTATTGCTTATTGATGATGAGGCTATAATTGTGACTTGTATTTCTTGCATATCTTCTTGGATTTATTGATTTTGAGCTTAATAGTGGATTAATTGACATATTTTTGAGTATCATTTTGAGATAGTGAGTATGCTTGAGATTATGTACATGAGCATTTGTGCTTGAGTTGTAAGATTATTGGATTTTGATATGATTATTAGTAGATGTGTAGCTTGATGCTAGTTGCTTGATTAATTATGTGAAGATGAATGTGATTGAAATTCTTGATTCATTGCTCAAAATTTAAGCCCGTGAGCTTTTGTGCCTTAATAATCGTACATCTTATACGGTTGATATCATCCTTTGTGAGTGCATCGTTCATGAGTTGTATGCTAGAACTTGCCATTAGACTTGTTGATATTGATCTTTGTATGATGTCTTGAAAATGATAAGAGGCCATGTTTGATATGATGAGTCACTTTGCCAAAATATTTTTCCCCACCAAATACATTTGATTTCCTCAGTGAGCCATTTTGAGCCTATTATTCTTATTCTTTGGCAAGCCAAGTGAAATTGAAGCCATTAGCCTATTTTTATGAGCCTTCTTGTCCTATGCTTAGTTGAGCTTGAATGTTGGCTAATGATGGTGATTTGATTGCTAAGTGTGGAAAGATGATGAGCAAAGTGATGATGTGTTAAGAGATAAAAGAAAAGAAAGGTTGTGAAGAAGGATTGAATTGTAAAGAAAGTGCATGAAAAGAAAGATTCAATTTGTGAGCTTAAAAAGAGAAAGCTCAAGTGAATGGTGGATTGATCCTTGAAGTTCAATAGTAAGAGTGTGCTAGATGAAAGTGAAGAGATGTGCATTGTATGGATTAGTTTACATTCAAGTCTCTACTAATTAGTCACTCTTATCTATAAATATCCCACCTTTCCAAAGAGCCTACATTACAACCTAGAATAAAGACCTCTTTGATTCTTGATTGATCACAAATGATTTTGATTGAGATTAAGTCTTGTGGCAAGCATATGGTGTACTTATTTGTGAATTGATGATTGAGTGCTTTAAACCTTGATACACTTGAGTGAAGAGTGAAACACTCCATGGAAGGAGCAATGTGTTGAGTATTTGATTGAGCATTTGTTTGAGCATGATTTGTCTTGATGGCTAGTGGATAGTTGCATTGATACAAGTGATCATTGATGAGTTCGATTGTCTTATTTTTCGTCTATGATGCCATGTGACATAATTGCAATCAATTCACTCCTTTGTTCTTAGTTTCTACGTTGCTCGAGGACGAGCAACAATTCAAGTTTGGGGGTATGATTGGAGTGAATTGATACATGTTTTTAGGGCTATTTTTAGTGCAAAAAGTGAGCTAAAGTGTTAGTTTTTGTGCCTAAATGTGAAAGGTATTACTCTTTTGCCTAAAAAGTATTATTTGTGAGGTTTTGATGTATTTCGCCCGTTTTGCAGGTAAATCGGTGGAATTTTGCCAAACCGAGAGTACCGGGATTCTTAGAATGAAAAGACGAACATACGGGACGAAAACGGGGGTCGGGCCCGGAGCCCTTCTCGATAAAAATTCCCGAACTCGAGTTCGAGTCGAGGGTGCACAGACCTCGACTCGAGGTTCATCTTTGGAGGGAAATCATTTTAAAAATTGGCAAGCTCGACTCGAGGGAGGAGCCTCGAGTCGAGGGGAACGAAAATGGCGGTAAAGCTCGACTCGAGGGCTAGGCCTCGACTCGAGGCGGAGAGATTTTTGAAGAAACGTGTTAGCGACTTTAGGCCTCGACTCGAGGGCTGAAGCTCGACTCGAGGAGTGCCCCAAAACCGAAAAATTCAGTTTTTAAGCCATGGAAAGCCAAAACAGAGGGAGAGTTGATTCTAGCGGTCGGAGAGCGGTTTCTAGGAGTTCCTTTGAGCGAATTTTACATTTTGTAGCTTGAATTTACTTGTAATTGCACTAGATTGTTAGAATTTAGATAGATTCCACATTTAGATCATTAGATTAGTAGATTGGTGATTGTAATTGAAGTTTGCAGCTGAGAATTGAGAAGAAGTGAAGTTGAATTGAAGCCTTGTACAAGATTAATCATTCTTATTTTTGCCTATTGAAGCTTAATTGGTGATGTTCTTAACCTTTGATCTCTTTAATTCATTGCTTGTAGTGATTAGCTTTTCAATTGCTTTCTTAGATTTTCTAGCCATGGTTTTTGCTTGTAGCACCATGGGCTAATAGCCTTGTGCTTGGGATAATTGAAATTAGGGATGAAGTGATTGCCTCATGCTATGATTGTTGACAATTGTGATCAATTGAATTAGATTGCTTCCTAATTGTGATTCTTAATTGTGCTTCATGAAAAATTGTCTCTTTTGATTAATGGTTGATCACCCTAGCAATAGGCGAGAGTTGAGCTAACGTGATTAGGTGTTAATCGGGTTTCAATTTTTGCATGATTGTATGAATTGGGGACTTCTACATTGAGAGATGGGAAGAACTAAGGATACTCACATTAGGCATTGTGATATTAATGGAGTGATTAATTTCATGATGGTTTATGCTTTCTCATTTGATTGATTTGCATTTGGATACAATCATAGCTTGTTAATCATGAATTCCTTGATGGAGATTATCCCTTGCACCCTATTCCCTCATTAATTTTAGTCTATTTGATCTTGCATTCTAGGTGTTTGATAAATTGTTTGCATAATCTAGCCATTTAAATTCTTGCAATTTGTAGTGATTTAGTTCAAGAGCTTGTTGCAACTCTAGCCATTTAGAACTCTTATCCTTGAATTTCATTTGCATACTTTCTCCCTTGGGTTCGATATTTTTGTTGATTGGTCTTAATAACTCTTACACTATACACTCCAATCAAAAACATCAAATTCTCACAAATAATACTTTTTAGGCAAAAGAGTGATACTTTTCACAATTAGGCACAAAAACTAACATTTTAGCTCACTTTTTGCACTAAAATAGGCCCTAAAAACATGTATCAATTCACTCCAATCAGCTGACGTTCCCCCTTCATCTGCTGACCCCGCTGATCAGCTGATGTCAAGGGTGTCTCCTCAGATAGAGTCTGATCAGAAGTTGTCTTCTGACTATCAGATGGGGATTCTTCTTCATCTGAATCTGAATCATGACTAGGTAAATAGACTGTTCTATGTTTAGTTTTGGTTAGTTCAATCTTATCTAGACCATTAGAAATTTGATTCACTTTATCTGAGAAGGAATGCAATTCATCAAAAACCACATGAGGAGTTTCCTCCACACAAAGAGTTGTCTTGTTGAAAACTCTAAATGCCTTGGAAGTGTTGGAATATCCCAAGAATATTCCATCAGCTGCCTTAGCATCAAAAGTTCTCAGCTTAGACTTCCCATTGTTATAGATGAAACATTTACAACCAAAAACTCTAAAATATGAGATTCTTTGAATCTTACCCTTCCAAATCTCATATGGAGTCATACCCTTGTCTTTAACAATCAAGCACCTGTTCTGGGTATAACAAGCTGTATTGATGGCTTCAGCCCAGAACCTGTGAGGGGTTCCATACTCAGCTAACATGCTCCTGGCTGCCTCCTTCAATGTTTTATTCCTTCTTGATTGGAGTGTATAGGGTAAGAGTTATTAAGACCAATCAACAAAAATATCGAACCCAAGGGAGAAAGTATGCAAACGAGATACAAGGATAAGAGTTCTAAATGGCTAAAGTTGCACAAGTTTTTGAACTAAATCACTACAAAATGCAAGAAATTAAAAGGCAAGATTATGCAAACAATTTATCAAACACCTAGAATGCAAGATCAAATATACTAAAATCAATGGGGGAATTGGGTGCAAGGGATAATCTCCATCAAGGAATCCATGATTAACAAGCTATGATTGTATCAAAATTCAAATCAATTAAATTAGAAAGCATAAACCATCATGAAATTAATCACTCCATTAATATCACAATGCCTAATGTGAGTATCCTTAGTTCTTCCCATCTCTCAATGTAGAAGTCCCCAATTCATACAATCATGCAAAATTGAAACCCGATTAACACCTAATCACGTTAGCTCAACTCTCGCCTATTGCTAGGGTGATCAACCATTAATCAAAAGAGACAATTTTTCATGAAGCACAATTAAGAATCACAATTAGGGAGCAATCTAATTCAATTGATCACAATTATCAACAATCATAGCATGAGGCAATCACTTCATCCCTAATTTCAATTATCCCAAGCACAAAGCTACTAGCCCATGGTGCTACAAGCAAAAGCCATTGCTAGAAAATCTTAGAAAGCAATTAACAATCTAATCACTACAAGCAATGAATTAAAGAGAGCAAAGGGTAAGAACATCACCAATTATGCTTCAATAGGCAAAAATAAGAATGATTAATCTTCTACAATGCTTCAATACAACTTCAATTCTTCCCACTTCTCAGCTGCAAACTTCAATTACAATCAATCTCTACTAATCTAATGAACTAAACGTGGAATCTATTCTATTTCTAACAATCTATTGCAATTACAAGTAAATTCAAGCTACAAAATGTAAAATTCGCTCAAAGAAACTCCTAGAAACTGCTCTAAACTGCTAGAATGAATCTCTCTTCTGTTTTGGCTTCCAATGGCTTAAAAACTGAATTTTTCGGTTTTGGGCACTCCTCGATTCGAGCTTCAGGCCCTCGAGTCGAGGCCTAAGAGTCGCTAACACGTTTCTTTAAAAATCTCTCCCGCCTCGAGTCGAGGCTCAGCCCTCGAGTCGAGGATCCTGCATTTTTCCCATCCCTCGACTCGAGTCGAGCTCGCTGTCTTTTTGAAATTGTTTCCCTCCAGCATGAACCTCGAGTCGAGGTCTGTGCACCCTCAACTTCAGCCCGAGACCAGGGAATTTTTATCGAGAAGGGCGCCGGGCCCGAACCCCGTTTTCGTCCCGTATGTTCGTCTTTTCATTCTAAGAATACCGGTACTCTCGGTTTGGCAAAATTCCACCGATTTACCTGCAAAACGGGCGAAAAACATCAAAAGCTCACAAAGTAATACTTTTTAGGCAAAAGAGTGATACTTTTCACATTTAGGCACAAAAATCACACTTTAGCTCACTTTTTGCACTAAAATTGGCCCTAAAAACATGTATCAATTCACTCCAATCACTTCTTTCAACCACTCCATTTTGTTGTGGAGTTCTTGCTGATGATGTCTCATGAATAATTCCACACTCATTGAAAAAGTTAGATAAACAAGAATTTAAGAATTCAGTGCCTTTATCACTCTTATTTTAATAATATTAACACCCTTCTCATTTTGAATATGTCTGAACAGATCAGGGATCTTATTTATAGTCTCATTTTTCTTGAAAAAAAAAAATATAACCCAAGTGTATCTGGAAAAATCATCTACCACAACAAGAGTATATTTCCTTCCACTGAAGCTGAGAGGTGAAACAGGTCGAAACAGATCAAGATGAAGAAGTTGTAAAACTCTTTCAGAAGATGAGGTGTTAATACTCTTAAATGAGTGTCTAGGTTGTTTACCTTTTTGACAAGCATCACATTTCAGATCAGTAGTATAAAGTTTCTCAGGTAATCCCTTAACAAGATTCTTTCTAGTCAGCTTACTAAGGGTCTTGAAGTTCAGATGACTAAGCCTCTTGTGCCATAGCCAGCTGAGGTCATCTCCACCCTTAGCTATCAGACAAGTATCTTTGGGACAACTATTGAAGTTTGCCACATAGACATTACCATGTCTGAAGCCAGTTAGAAGTACCTTGTCTGAGGACCTATCTATGATATCACATTTATCTTTAGAAAATTTGACAAGAAAATCTTTATCACAAAGTTGGGAAACAGATAACAGATTATGTTTTAAACCTTCTACGAAATATACCTCAGATACCAGAATATCCTTGATAATCAGAGTACCTACTCCTTTAGTCTGTCCACATTTGTTGTCTCTGTTGGTCCCAATTAGTTGAGTTGATTAAAGAAAACCTTGAGTTAATCTTCTAGGATAAAATCTAGAAGTGGGGGTTGATTAGATTTTATAGATTTTTAACAAATCTTTTAAAACTTATTCAAAACTTCAAAGTAACACAGCAGAAAATAATTTTAATCTCAACTTCAATAAGATCAAAAGCAAACTGATATTTTGATTTTAACTTTGATTCTGAAATCAATCATTGATTTGTTAACTGGAAATAGAAAGAAACGGGTAAGTAATAGAGAACAATAAAGAACACCAGATTTATAGTGGTTTGGATTATAAAAATCCTACATCCACTCTCCTCCTTCAAGCTTTGAAGAAGGGACTCTGCTTACCACTTACTTACTTACTTTCAACTTACAACTTACAATTCGTAAAGATCTTCAAATCTTCAATCTCCTAAATCCTTCTCTAAAATCTAACTATTACAGTGGATATTGGACTTTGAAGATTACAAGTAAAGTGTTCTATAAACACTTAGAATATTTGAAAACTCTTTTGAAACACTTGTGAATTGATTGAGAAAGAAATCTGAGTAGTGAATAATGTGTAAATTAAATTTGCATAAGTGATTTGAAAAATAAGAATTAGACCTATTTATAAGTCTGAAAAGACAGTTAGTTTGTTAGTCAGTTCTAACAAACTGAAAACTGCTCAACAAACTTAATCTTGAAAACTGCTTCGCTCCTCAGCTGATTTTACCCAACTCATCTGCAGCTGACTTAGTGAAGACTCGTCTTTCTTATTCTACTCAGCTTGTCTTGACCTCGTCTGAGCTCTTCATAATTGTCTCCTACAGACGACTAGATTTGAGTTTATCTTCAAATGACTTGCAACTTCTAGTCTCCAGCTGACTTGATCAGTCCTTGACCTAGTCTGATCAGCTTAGTACCAGACTCTGATCTTAGCTATTCTTCATAGTCATCTGCTCATCTGAATTGATCTTTTAACTCATCAAAACCTTCCTTGATCTAAAATTTCCCCCTTTTTGATGAAGTTAAAACCTACAAGAAGAGACACACTCACAGCTGAAGTTAGTTTAGAGTTAATCAAGATTTATAAGATAGGTATATCAGAGCACATTCTCACATTAAAAATGATTTATTCAAATTAAAGCACTTAATTCACACTTAAAAAAAATTAAGAACATATTCTTAAGTCTTAAAAATTTAGACTTAATGAAAAGTTTTAAAACTTAAAAACTTAGAAAAGTTTTTTGAACTTTAGAAAATTTTAGACTTAGGAAATTTTTAGAAAATTTCTGAGATGAAGATTTTCTCAGATAATTAATACTTAGAAAAATTTTAAGATTTCTTAAAAAACTTAAAGAAAGAAAAAAACAAGGTAAATCAGATAAAGCACAGTATATTCATATCAGCTTTACAAAGATTACAAATGGAGACTAATAGAAAAGAAAAGTAAGGAAAAGTAAAGTCCTGTTTCTATTAGACTCCCCATTGGTCTTCGTCTGGAATCATCAGCCAGTTGAATACCCTCCTTCTAAGCTGCTTGAGGTCTTCTTCTTGAGTAAGTCCAGACTCAGCCTCTGTCTTCTTTATAATTCCCTAAACCTAGTCTAGGTCCAGGGTACCATCAGGCTTCTTTGTAGGGATGGCATATTCGAAAGCTGGAGAGATCAGGTTGACGTTAAACTCCACATCTGCTTCTTCCAGAAGCCGATGAAAGAACTCCACATCTACCTTTTCAATCCACTCATGCCAAGCCAAGTCTGGATATTGTTGAGTTGCTCCGAGGCCTTTGAGAATATACCAGAAGTATATCCACATACCTTCCAGATTCTTGTCTTTGTACTCAGTTGCATACTTTCCACAAGCCAGCTTAGGAGGAGCAGACGTTGTATGAAATGGTCTGAATTTTCCACTGCTTTGTTCTTTGATCAGCCATTTTTGCTCAACAGTGCTCCAGAAGACGTTGGCGTCCTTCTTCTTCATTTGCCTCTTCTTTTCCTTCTTGCCATAGAATTCCATCTCTCTCTTTATTCTCTTAATTTGTTCTTCTGAGAGATTCGAATAATCAGCCTCCCTCTTTCCATTTCCCTTAGCAGCAGCTCTGGAATGAATATCAGCTGATCTCTGCTCACTGGCTGCTACTTCTTTGCCCTTCCCCTTGGCTTCTTCAGATTCAGTCTCTTTAAGCTTAGCCAAGAGTTTCTCCATTCTCTCCTCCTCCTCCTTTCTCCTTTTCTCCTCATCCTCCTTCAGCGCCTCCTCTAGTTGACTTACCCTCAACTGGAGAGCAGCTAGCTCATCAGACTTGAGTCTCAAGTCTTCCTTAGCTGCTTCCAGATCAGCTGTGTTGGTCTTAGTGCCTACTTCTTTCCTGGTCTCCTCGACCACAGCTGTAAGGGCTTGTCTCTTTTCATGCACATCTTTTTCCCCCTTTTTAACTTCAGCAGCTAAGTTTGTCAGCTTTACATCAAGGTCATTGCATTTAGCTCTGAAGTCTGTCTGATCTACGACCATTTCATTGACCACCATCTGGTTGTACCCCTTCACCTCTTCTTTCAATGCCCTCAGCTCATCCTCCATTGCTTTCACTTTGTCAGCCAGCACAGAGTTAGTGACAGATATGATTTTATCAGACAGAGTTACCTCCACTTCTCTCATGCTGGCTAGCATCGTGTCAGTTACTACTTCAACCATATTCCTTGTCCTCCTCTTCATTTTCCTTCTGAATGCAGAATTTACCTTTTTCTCCACAAGTGTGAGGATTGAGGAGATGGCGGAGGCTGGGATTAGCTCACTGTCGTCTTCCTCAGATGAGGAATCGTACGAAGAAGGGGTAGGTTCTTTTTTAATTGGTGGGAGAGGAGTAGGCTATATTTGGATAGCTAGGAGAGAGGAGTAGGATATAATAGGCACAGTTGAGGCTTGGACTGTTGGGACAGAGAATGGTTCAGTTGATGGGGGAGGTGATGGTTGAGTTTGTATAGTGGAGGTGGGAATGGGAGATGAAGTTTGTATGATTGGAGTTGATGGTTGAGGTGAGATGTGTTCAATTTTTGTGGGTGGGGTTTGTATTTGGACTGTTGGGGTTGTAGGCTGTTGGAGAGGCTCTGAGGTACCAGCCTGGGATACCCCTTCATTTCCTATTTGGACAGCTGGGATTTCAGGCTGAATTTGAGGCTCAGAAATGCCAGCCTGGGTCACTTCTTCATTGCCAGGTGCATGTGACAAAGAAGGAGATGATGATAAGCTTATACCTGTTTCAGGAATTGGGGAGAGAGTAGCTTCCTTGGTTGGAGAGGTGGGGACCTCAAGCTGACCAACCTCTGCTGCTATCATCAGCACAGGGACCTCCTCTAGTAGCAAGGTTGCTGTGTCCATTTGTTGCTCAGACCCTCCTGATTTGGTGGAGCCTTCAGAGCTTTGAGTTGCTCATCTGGGCCTCCTTACCAGAGGGATTTCAACTTCCTCTTCCTCCTCTTCTTCTGAGGTAATTTTGGCAGATGCAGCAGATGAGCTCTCCCCTTTCTTCTTCTCCGCGGCTTTCACCAGCCGTCTTTTCTTCCTTCTCAGGGAGACCCTGGGGACTGCAGTAGCTGTTTCTTGAATTGGAAGCACGCTACAAGCGTAACCAGTCGATTCAACGTGAACCAAGACAGATACATGAAGTGGATATGTCAAAAGTGCGTTTGCTTTTACATTCTTCATTGTCTGCCAGTGAGTCCTATTACCACAATCATGTTTGGAAGTCGGTGTCTCAGCATCCCTTAAACAAATTCTTTTCTCCATCGAGAGTGCTCCGCTCCATTAGAGGCTATGCATCCCCATTCCGTATCTGCATCTGCGGATGGATTCATAGTTTCACTTCGATTCGCTTGCTCTCAATAGATTACTCGCCGCCCCAGATCAGATGGATTTGAGACGGAATTTATTCCTCTCCGCAGCGGATGCTACACTAAGAAAGCAATCCAATCAGGAACAAGGTAGTTAGCTATTTTCCCAGAAAGTAAAGAATGAGTACCAGAGAGACATGTTACGAAAGAAGGAATCACCAACCAGAAAGAAATGTCACTTTCCTTTAATTCTACTGCTTCCTCTTGTATAGCGACCCTAGTTGCTGCCTCCTCAGGTACTTGTACTTCTACCTCAGCTGGAGGTACCTCGGCTGGTTCAGTTGCTGGTCTTTGGGCTTCCACTGCTGCTGCCTCCAGCCTCTGAATTCTGGCAGCATCAGACTCGTCGTCTGAGTCTGGATTTCCCCCAAGCTTTTCATCCTTTGTGAGG
The DNA here is from genome assembly GCA_030762865.1 of Paraleonurus japonicus. Taxonomy (NCBI): domain Eukaryota; kingdom Viridiplantae; phylum Streptophyta; class Magnoliopsida; order Lamiales; family Lamiaceae; genus Paraleonurus; species Paraleonurus japonicus. The sequence goes on along the minus strand of CM061055.1, from coordinate 20,873,746 downwards.
ATCCCCTTCTGCTTGGAGTACTTCTTTGTACCCACTCTCCAGTCAGCTGCCCTATTCAGCCCCTCAATCAACATTGTAATCTTGTTGAATAGGCTGACTATCGAGTTAGGTACCCAGCCCTCAGCAGACGACTTGAAGGTAAGCTGTTTCTTTTCTTCTTTCAGCTTGAAAATCAGCAGATCTGTCCAGTTTACTTGGACTCCATCCAGAATCGCCCTCATAACACACAATCTGGGTTTGGTTAACCCATCATGCGAACTCTGTTCCCCCAGCACAGATTTGGTAACCACGGTCATCAGCAATCGGTACTTTCTCCTTAGCAGGTTTTTCTTTAAATCCCTACGAGTTCCCCTGTGTGTAACCCTAGCCATCAAGTCAAAAGACTCCTCCTAGTCATCCTCTTTGTATGTCAATGGATTGACTCATTCCATTGACGTGTTAAAAATTCTGGCAATGTTCTCTTTCGAGTAGCTCAGTATTGTACCATCCACAGTCGTGTCAAACCCATCCTGGGTATCCCTCATGTTCGCCAAGAACTCTGCTCCCAGTAAATCAGCAGTCCTATTCTGGGGAGATTTCATTGAAAGAAATCCCCTTAGTCTAGATGCTTCCAATATGCGGAGGATTTCTGCAGATTCTGGATCTCGAGTGGTTTCGAAATCCACATACATCTTAGCTTTTAATCGGTTTTTGAAAAATTCCTCATTCATTTTGAACTGAGAAATGTTTGTAGAAACATATGTGGGTTTGTGGATTTTGGTGGTTTTAGAAGAAGATTCCATTGAGAATTTTGTGAGTTTGGAAAAGTTTTAGAGTATTTGCAGGTTTTCTGAGAGTGAAAAACGATTATGAAAGGAAGAATGTGTATTTATAGGAGGGAAAGTTTGGAAAGATAAACCGCTTTGAAAATTTAATCTTAATCTAAGCCGTTTATTTGAAATGATTTACTGTGCTGAATAACGGTTAAAAACTTGGATAAACGATTGGGATTCAGCGCGTGTAGTTCACTAATCTTTGAATTGCATAAAAAGTTACTTTTTTTTAGACTGTTGATTTGACCGAAGTAGGGTTACTTTATGTAGAGAAGTAAGTAATCCTGACGTCAGCCTAGGGTTCCCTTTCTTTGCATAAAGGTTTTCTAAAGCAGACAAGGTCCTGAAGATAATCAGTAAATGACCTTGTCTGGATTTAAAAAAAAAAATCTAGTTTTATCTCTTAGCAGACTTAAAGACTAGTTAAAATTTTTTATTTCAAATAGACAGGCTCAGATTAAGTTTTCTGAAGTTTATTTTTCCATCCAACAATTTAGGAAGAGTTTTATCGAGAAACACAATATATGGAGAATATTCAGAAGCAAAGGTGTCTGGATGTGAATGTTTAGATGAGGTGAAACACTCTGATTTATTAATTCTGATCTGTGACCTATTCCTGCAAAGACACAGACTTGAAGAAAACCATTAGTAACTTGAGGTAGATCAGATAGGGTGCAGATAGTCATCTGTTTCTCAAGAAATCAGCTGATTATTGTGCCCTAGTCTGATTTACCGAATGTCAGATAAGTAATTATCATGTCAGATAAGGTCAATGTGACTAATCCTTGATTCTTGATTCCAAAATAGGAAATCAATGATATCACCTACCTGATTGTCCTTTGACTTATATCTAGTCTGATAATTCTTTTTAGACATAGTAAACTAAATTGAGAGAGACAAAGAATGAGAAACATAGAATTATAGATTAACTAAAGAAGCATCTAATAACCCTAATTCTACAGATAGTTCTTTAAACCTTGTCTCTGCAAATGGCTTTGTCCAGATGTCTGCTCTTTGGAAATCAGTCAGAATCTTCTCTAGTCTGATGTCACCTTTCTCTACATGGTCTCGGATGAAGTGGTGTCTGATGTCTACATGCTTGTATCTAGTATGTAGGAATGGGTTCTGGGTAATAGCTATGGCACTATTACTATCACAAAAGATAGGTACATCTTTGGTGATAATATTATAGTCCCTTAGCTGTTGACTTATCCACACCAGCTGAGAACAACAACTTCCAGCTGCCATATACTCAGCTTCAGTTGTGGAAGTAGCTACAGAGGTTTGTTTCTTAGACAACCATGAAATCAGCTTACTACCAAGAACTTGGCAAGTACCAGATGTAGATTTTCTATCTATCTTACACCCACCAAAATATGAGTCTGAGTATCCAGACAGCTCAAAGTTGTCATCAACTGGATACCATAATCCAACATTTACTGATCCTTTCAGATACTTAATAATTTTCTTTACTGCTTCAAGATGGCTTTTCTTAGGATTAACTTGAAATCGAGCACAGACTCCAACTGCAAATGAAATATCAGGTCTACTAGCTGATAAATATAATAATGAACCAATTAGACCTCGATACTCAGTTTGATTGGTGTCTTCTCCCTTCTCATCTGGATCCATTGAAAAGTTTGTCATCATAGGTATCTTAGCTTCTCGGCTGGTACCTATTCCAAATTTTTCAATGAGATCTTTTGTATATTTGGCTTGGTTGATGAAAATTCCCTTCTTTGTCTGTTTGACTTGGAGTCCAAGAAAATAAGTCATCTCACCCATCATGGACATTTCAAATCTTCTTTTCATAAGATGACTAAATTTTTCACACAAAGATATGTTAGTTGATCCAAAAATTATATCATCTACAAAAGATCACAACCATATTCTTTTCTAAAAAGAGTTCTATCAATTCTACCTTTAACAAAACCATTTTGAATTAAATAATCAGGCAAGGTGTCATACCATGCTCTTGGTGCTTGTTTAAGTCCATATAGAGCTTTCATTAGTTTATAAACCTTGTCTCCTTTGACAAAACTAGGAGGTTGTTCTACATAAACTTCCTCAGCTAGGATTCCATTAAGAAGAGCTGACTTAACATCCATTTGAAAACTATGAATCTTTTAAAAGCAGCATAGACTAAAAATAATCTTATGGCTTCCAGACGAGCTACTAGTGCAAAGGTTTCATCATAATCAATACCCTCTGATTGTGAATAAACTTGAGCAACTAGTCTGGCCTTATTTCTAACCACAATATTGCTTTCATCCCTTTTGTTTTTAAAGACTCATTAGTTCCAATGACTTTTTGATGATGAGGCCTTTCAACAAGCTCCCACACATCTTGTCTTTGAAACTGATTTAGTTCTTCTTGCATGGCATTAATCCAGTTGGAATCAGTTAGAGCTTCTGTAATAGATTTAGGTTCAAGTAATGACACATAGTAACTGAACATACACTCTTGATTTAGTTGGGTCCTTGTCTGTACACCAGAATCTAAATCTCCAATTATCTGCTCAGCTGGGTGATATGACATTACTTTCTTACCTTTGTCTTTTACAGTGGATGATGTTTTGTCTGAATTGTTTAGTTAAGATGAGTCTATGTTACCTTCTGATGACTCTACCTAATCATCTAATGTATTGGTCGGCTGATCAGCTGGTAGATCAGCTGGTGAGGAAGGTCTCCCAGGTCCTTTCTCCTTGTCTGGTTCTTCCTCTTCATCTGAGTCTGATTCTTAATTGTAGAATTTTATGGTTGATCTCTTGATAGTCATTTGATTTAGATCATCTGATATCTTTGTGATGTCCCCTGTCTTATTAAACTCAAAAGAAGATTCATCAAATACCACATGGGTGTTTCTTCCACACACAAGGTTGTCTTATTAAAAACTCTATATGCCATTGATACAGATGATTATCCTAAGAATATCCCATCTTCTATCTTAGCATCAAAAGTTTTTAATTGAGATTTTTCATTGTTGTGTATGAAACATTTACAACCAAATATGAAAATATGATATTCTAGGGGATCTTCCCTTCCAAATTTCATAGGGAGTTTTGCATTTATCTTTAATAATCAAACTTCTATTTTGAACAAAACAGGCTGTATTAACAGGTTCTGCCCAAAATCTGTGTGGAGTGTTGTACTCAGATAACATTGTTCTAGCAGCTTCTTTCAAGGTTCTGTTTCTCCTTTCAACTACTCCATTTTGTTGTGGAGTCCTTGCTGCAGATGTTTCCTGAGCTATGTCATTCTCAATGCAGTAGTTAGTAATCAACTTATTTAGGAATTCAGTACCTTTATCACTTCTAATTTTAACAATAGTTAATCCTTTTTCATTTTGAATCTTTTCAAGAAATTCTGGAATCTTAATCATTGTCTCATTCTTCTTGTATAAGAAAATGACCCAGGTAAATCTTGAAAAATCATCAACAATTACCAAAGTATATTTCCTTCCACTGAAGCTGAGAGGTGATACTGGACCAAAAAGATCCATGTCAAGAAGTTCCAGAATTCTTTTTGAAGAAGGACTACTTATTGTTTTAAAAGAAGCTTTAGTCTGTTTTCCTTTTTGACAAGAATCATACACATGGTTCTTTGAAAATACTTCATCAGGGAGACCTTGAACTAAAGATTTCCTTGCTATTTTGTTAAGAGTTTTGAAGTTTAAGTGACCGAGTCATCTGTGCCACAGCCAACTTAAGTCATCTGAACTCTTAGCAACAAGATAAGTATCTTTAGGACAACTTTTGAAATTAGCAACATAAATGTTACCTTGTCTGACTCCAGCTAATAGAATATTTTCATTGATACCATCTAATACATAGTATGCATTATGAGTAAATTTGATACAAAACCCCTTATCACAAAATTGTGAAATAGATAGCAAATTGTGCTTCAATCCTTCCACGTAGTAGACTTCATGTACTTGAATATCTCCTATCATCAGTGTTCCTACACCTTTGGTAAGTCCATAATTGTTATCTCTAAACATTACTCTTGGTCCATCTATGGTCTGATAGTTAGAGAGAAGTCGTCTTTCATAGGTCATATGCTTGGAACAGCCACTGTCAATGTACCAGATGACCTCAAGAATGTCTCCTCTATCAACTATTTTCTTATCTTCCTGCAGTCACAAATTTATTGCTTAGGTACCCTTTGTATTTTGGGTCCTTTTATGTTAAGTTGACTCTTAGGAACCCAGACAAAGATATCAATGTTCCTTAAAACCATAGATTGAAGTTTACACCCATATCTATCTGCTAGGATAAGACTTTCAAGATCAATTTTATTTAACTGATCTTTTGAGATTGTCTTAAATCTTGGTAAAAATGGATATGTTTTGCTTCTTCCATCAAAGCCATTATACCTAGGATAGGACTTTGACTTAGTCTTAGGTTTAACCTTAGGAATTACTTTCCTCGTCTGTTATTTCTTTACAGAAGTATCAGATGAGGTAATTAATTCATTTGGTTTCCAGGGGCTAAATCTAGTTTCTATCTTTGGTTTAGTTGCTTTAACAAAAACTCTAGGTTTTATTGGATCATTTTTCTTACTCTTATCAAAACCTAATCTAGTTTTATCACTAGACTTTTGTGAAGTATTGAAGATTTTATCTATTGTGGTCTGGGAGTTATTCAGAAGTCCTAATTTGAGATTTAATTATCTATTAGTCTTCTTGTAACTCTCATTCTCAGAATAGATATTTGAGAATTTTATTTTCAAAGAATTTAATTCCTGTTCTAACTTATTTGTCTTATCAGACAAGGTACTAGTGATCATCTCAGTCTGACATTCCCCCTTGAATGCACAGTCTGGTTTCTCATTTTCCTTAGTTTGATTGACCTTAGTTAGATCAGTAATTTGATTCTTTAAATTAAAATTTTCAGTCTCTATCTGTTTATAAGCAGATAGAGCAGTCTCTAAATCTTTTAAAAGTTTCTCAATAAGACTAGGATCAGTTTCAGATAAGGTATCACAATCATTATCTGAGGATGAATAGTAATGTACCTCTTTTTCCATTAAACAGATGTCATCATCTGACCCAAAATCAGATGAGGATGAGGATGATGATGTCTCATGAACTTCTTCTTTCTCAGCCAGAAGAGCTCTCTGATCAGCATACCATCTATCTCTCTTTTTCCTCATTTCTTCTCTCTCTCTGGGAGTAAGTTGAGGACAGTCATAATTATAGTGACCAGGCTTGTTGCATGTATAACAAATATCTCCTCTGTCTGTTTTAGGACTACTATCTCCTCGTCTGATTGGTGACTTAAGCCTCCTTGTCTGATCCTTTTTCCTATCATTTTCTGAACTCTTTTCTTCTTTGTCTGATCTGTAGTTCCTTTGACCTGAACTGTCTCTCTTGTTTCTTTTGTACTTCATTCTCAACCTTTCATATCTTTTCAATAGAAGAGCCATTTCCTGCTTAATAGACAAATCAGATGCCTTGGAGATCTTTTCAGATTCATCTTGATGAACAAATGCTACAGTCTTTCCAGATGTTGAAGATTCTGCTTCATCTTCTTTATCTTCGATTTGGATGTCATATTCTAATGCCTTTAGATGAGAAAATAAAGTGTGGTGTGAAATTGAAGATAGATTCTGAGTAGCTTTCAGAATATTAGCTTTCTCTCTCCATCTTTTGCTTAATGACCTTAACACCTTATTGTTGATTTCTTTCTTTGTATATGTTTTACCCAAATCAGCTGCCTTGTTCAGAAGATTAGTTAGCCTAACATCCAGTTGATCAATGGATTCTCCTTCTTTCATCTTGAAAGTGTCAAAAACATGTAGAACTGATTGCAATTGGTTTTCTTTGACCTGATCTGATCCTTCACAGATTCCAGCAAGAGTTTCCCACATTTCTCTGGCAGTCTTGCATCTTTTCACCTTTTCAATCCAATCCTTACTCAATGTTTTAATGATCTCAGTTCTAGCAACTTGATCCAGATTATGAATCTTTCTTTAATCACTTGTGAGTTCTGAGCTTTTCTTTTCTTGCCTCACTCTTGTTTCAGTTGATTCAGTGCCATTGCTGGTGCCTCCATGATAAAATTTAATAGGTCCTTCTTCAAGAACCTCCTCCTTCCTATCATGGATCGCCTTGAGATGATTTTCCATCCTGAATTTCCAATAGTCCTATTCTTCAATTGAAAATTCAGGTAGATTCCTGGATTTCTTGCTCTTGCCTGAAGACATGATGAGATAGGAAAAACAGAACACTCCACAATCTTGTTAGTAGCACAGTTAGTAACAATAAAGGAGTTGAAGAAAATCAAGAACAAATTTCAGAATCTTAGTTAAGACCTAAAATCAATATCAGAACAGCTTAACACTGCTCTGATACCACTTGTTGGTCCCGATTAGTTGAGTTAATTAAAGAAAACCTTGAGTTAATCTTCTAGGATAAAATCTAGAAGGGGGGTTGAATAGATTTTATAGATTTTTAACAAATCTTTTAAAACTTATTCAAGACTTCAAAGTAACACAGCGGAAAACAATTTTAATCTCAACTTCAATAAGATCAAAAGCAAACTGATTTTTTGATTTTAACTTTGATTCTGAATCAATCTTTGATTTGTTAACTGGAAATAGAAAGAAACAGGTAAGTAATAGAGAACAATAAAGAACACCAGATTTATAGTGGTTCGGATTATAAAAATCCTACATCCACTCTCCACCTTCAAACTTTGAAGAAGGGACTCTGCTTACCACTTACTTACTTACTTTCAACTTACAACTTACAATTCGTAAAGATCTTCAAATCTTCAATCTCCTAAATCCTGCTCTAAAATCTAACTATTACAGTGGATATTGGACTTTGAAGATTACAAGTAAAGTGTTCTATAAACACTTATAATTTTTGAAAACTCTTTTGAAACACTTGTGAATTGATTGAGAAAGAAATCTGAGTAGTGAATAATGTGTAAATTAAATTTGCATAAGTGATTTGAAAAATAAGAACTAGACCTATTTATAAGTCTGAAAAGACAGTTAGTTTGTTAGTCAGTTCTAACAAAAACTTAATCTTGAAAACTACTTCGCTCCTCAGCTGATTTTACCCAACTCGTCTGCAGCTGACTTAGTGAAGACTCGCCTTTCTTATTCTACTCAGCTTGTCTTGACCTCGTCTGAGCTCTTCATAATTTTCTCATACAGACGACTAGATTTGAGTTTATCTCCAGATGACTTGCAACTTCTAATCTCCAGCTGACTTGATCAGTCCTTGACCTAGTCTGATCAGCTTAGTACCAGACTCTGATCTTAGCTGTTCTTCATAGTCATCTGCTCATCTGAATTGATCTTTTAACTCATCAAAACCTTCCTTGATCTAACAGTCTCCAAATAAAACTCTAGGACCATCAATATTCTGGAAATTTGATAGTAGCTTCTTATTACAAGTCATATGCTGTGAACATCCACTGTCTATGTACCAGATAGAAGCTAAGATCTCCTCCTTGAGTGATGATCCCTGTGAATCCTATAAAACAGATTAGTTATAAGGTACCCTAGTGATCTTGGGTCCTCGAAGGTCAAATATCACTTTGGGTAACCAAACAAATATCTCACTCCCAAATAATAAATCAGACTTGAGTTGCCTACCAAATCTGTCTACAATTATATCACTTGAAGATGACAATTTATTGTATTCAGATTTAATGATTTTCTTGAACTTAGGAAAAGTAGGATAGCATCTGCTTCTCCCATCAAAAGAACTATAGTAAGAATTTCTTCTTATCTTAGTTCTTGGAGCTCTCTTAGTCTGGTATGGAATTCTCAGCTGAATTTTTGTTTTCAGACTGGGAGATGCAATCCTTATCAGACTAAGTGGTTTCCAAGGACCAATTCTATTCTCTTTTGGGTTTTCAGATGCCTTCACAAATTTCCTAGGTTTCTGACCATCTGATTTACTATTCCTATCATAACCAAGACCTGTTTTGTCATGGAATTTTTGAGAAGTATTAAAGATGTGATCTATTGCTGATTGTGAATTATTAAGTTGACTTATTTTTAAGACAAGCTTCTCATTGTCTTTCTTAATTAATTCATTTTCAGCGCAGATCGTCTTAAATTTGTCTTTTAAAGATTTCAATTCATTTTCTAATCTTTCAAACAAGCTGGCTGATGTACTAGCCTCAGCCTGGGGTAAACATTCCCCCTTGAATGTTTCCTCAGATTCTGAGTAGTTCACCACCTGCCTGCCTTTGACTAGAATCTGAATTTGATCTTTTAAAGTCAAATTTTATGTCTCTAGTTGTTTATAAGCAGCCAAGGACATCTTTAAGTCTTTCAATAATCCTTGAATAACAGTTTGATCATTATCTGAAACAGATTTACAAGAATCATTATCAGAAGAAGAGTAATAATCTACCTTTTTGGCCATAAGACAGATTTCATCGTCTGATCCAAAATCAGATGAGGATTATGAAGATGATGATTTTCTTGATTCTTTTTCTTCAGCCAGAAGAGCCCTTTGATCTGTAAATCTCCTGTCTCTCTTTTTCCTTTTCTCTTCCCTTTCTTTAGGAGTCTGTTGGTCCCGATTGGTTGAGTTGATTAAGAAAACTTGAGTTAACCTTCTATGATAAAATCTAGAAGGGGGGATGAATAGATTTTATAGATTTTTCAAATATCTTTAAATCTTACTCAAAACTTCAAAGTTACACAGTGGAAATTCAGTTTGTTGGTCCCGGACGAGATGTGAACAGAGGTGTAAAGTCTAGAAGGGGGGTTGAATAGACTTTACCACACTTAAAAACTTTTTCAACTTTTTGTGAGCTGAGTGTGAGGTTAGAAGGCTTTGAAGTCTTCTACAGCAAGGTACTCAGAGTGTGCTATGTGAGATCAGCAGACTTCGGAAACTCAAAGTCTTCTGATGGTGCGGAAGCTAATCTCGTGTGTTTTGAAAAACCCTTTGAAATGAAAACCTTCTTGAAAGATACTTAGCAAGTTTGATGCAGATTTACGAAAACAATGAATGAGCAGATATAAGAATGAATGCAGAAAGCTTGTAAAGACACAACGATTTTTATAGTGGTTCGGATTTAACGATCCTACGTCCACTCTCCCTGATCTCACAGGGGTCTTACTATCCACCGAAACTAGTCTTGTCTCCTCTAATCTCCTTGAGGATTCGACCACAGGAAGTTTAACAAGTTCCTGCCCTTGATACAATCAATGTGATCTTTGAGTGTTAACTCTTAGATCTAAAACAATCAACCTTTTCTCGTACAGAGATAATGAAAGGTGATTTACACTTCCTTGACCAAAAATAAATCTCTCAAGAATATCAATGTGTTAGATCGATTTCTGGTACGAAGAATTATGCGTGTATTGCAGTGAGTGAAAAGATTTTTTTCTTGATGTTTCACTTCAATTATTATATGATCCTGTAATTGACTAGCCGTTAGACTAATTTGTCAATCAGGTCTTCAGAGAAATGGTAAGTGGTCGTTGGAAGATTTGTTTAACTTTGGATAATTGATTGTCTGATATCAATCAATTATATCTAGATTGATCTTGATAGATAATCAAATCTTCACTTGATTGACTTCGGATAGCTCTGAATTATCCTTCTGACTATTATTAATCCTGACGAATCTCTCACAGTCAACTTTAGCAACCTTACACCTTGCTCCAGCACAGCTTAAAGCTTGTTGTAGCATGGATTCCAACCTTGCTATCTTCACTTAAACCTTTCTTGATAACACCCTTTTTATCATATGCCTTCCTTTATCTTCACGACGCCCTTCTAGATGATTTCGAACAAGATCTTTCTTAAATCCTTAAGTCTTCTTATCAACAGCCTTCAGTTCTCAATCAATACTGCTCTTCAGGTCAAACCTAGCAGGTTTAACTATACAAAGACATAAACCCTATCTAGATCATCAGCTGACTAACAGGTTCAGCTGGTCCTATTACATTTAGGTTTTAGGAACATCATCAAAACATACAAATTCTAATCCTAACAAATTCCCCCTTTTTGATGATGTTAAAACCTTCTTGAGAACTGCACATAAGCAAAGATACGCAAAACGAAGACACGAAAAGACCTTTAAAAAAGATCTCAAACAAAATCAAATGACAACGAGAAGTTGTCTTGGCGCAAAACATCCACTTCTATTAATATGGAGATATCAGTACATTTTACAGAAGTGAAATGCAAAAAGAAGCAAAAGATAACAAAGAAATGCATAATAGAAAATAAACACAAACTTCATCAGCTTCCCAACCAGAAACCTTCATCTCTTCCTCAGTCATACCTTCGAAACCCAGTTGGAACATTCAGCCAATCGTATACTCTATCATAGAGTTCCCTGTTATCTGTTCCAATAGGTGGGCTGACCTCAGCCAAACAGATTTTAAGCATCCTGCGAACACTCAGCTGGTCGAACTTTCCATCTGCTGTGACTGGAGTAGGGATCTTCTCAAAATCTGGCGCTTGAAGGTTTAGGTTGAATTCAACAGAAGCTTTCAGAATCTCTCCCCAAAGATCACTGTACTTTTCCTCCATCCAAGCAGAGAATGTTTCATTTGCTGTGGCCCCAACGCCGATACTTTTACAGACATAGTATGAGCAGATGAAATCTCTCTTTGCTGCTTTCCAGTCCTCAATCCTCTCTGGAGGGCAGCAATCATCCACAAATCCATCAGTGTTGTGGGGGAGGATAAAGTCTTCCTCAGCCTCTGCTCCAGCAGGCTTCTTTCCTTTCCTACTCTGCTTCTTCTTTGATACAGCTGGCTTTGCAGCAACTTTCTTTGGTATAAACATCTTTTCTGTTTACTGTCCAACACATCCACCTCTTTTCCTTGCTTTCCAAGGAGTTTGATCATCTTGTGACTGTCCTTTTCCTCCATTCTCCTTGTTTTTATGTCAGCAAGAAAAGCTTCCTCATGCAGAGCTTCCAAGTCTTCTTCAGCAGACTTCCCTTGGTCAACCTTTTCAGACATTTTAACCAACCTTCTCCTTTTCAAAGGTTGAGAACTTTGACCCTCGTCCATTCCAGCAGACTCTCGCAAAGCTCTTTTTAATTCTTCCTTCTCTTTTCGTTCCAACAAAAAAATTTCAACTACCTCCAGCCTATCTTTCAACTCCTTCAATTCTTTATCCTTAGCCTCATCTCTGTCAACCATCTCAGTTCTCAACTGGCTTTCCCCCTTTTTAACATCATTCAAAAGAGGGGTCCAGCGAGCTTCCATCTCCAGCATCTTGGAAAGAATATCCCGTCTGTACGCAGTAAACTTCTCTGTAAACTTCTTCAGCTCAAAGAAACTCACTGCTATTGGAGAAGCAATCTTCTCATCGATTTTTAGCATATCTTTGAGCAGAAAGAAATGATGTGTCGGCCCGTAGTAAATTTGTAGCCGTCTCCGTCAATTTAGCATTTGCCTCTTGTCTGAGAGCAATTTGCTTTCCCATTTCCAGCATAGAGGATTGGATGGCCGCATTCGATCAATTCCTTCTCGTAATTGTGCTTCCATGGCAGTTTGAGTTTTCGTTAATCGATCCTCCATCTTTGTCTCGAAATCTGTCCTCAATCGTCTCTCTTTCAAAGAAACACCTTCCTGAGAGTAGCTTCAGCTTTCTCACCTTTAGCCTTTACACTTTCAACGTGCTTTCTAACCTCATTTATGTTGTTCAACATCATGCCAGAAAGAGTTTCGATGATAGTCTCCTGTTGCTCAGAAAACATATCGGCAGCAGTTTGACGGATCAAAGAGGGGGCCGTCTGAATGGCAGCCTCAATGTAGGACTTTGAAGACTCAATAGACTCAGCAAGAGGAGTATATTTAGCAGCCAATACAGAAAAAATTGAAGCATACTGTTGTGTTAACTCAGCAAACTTTGCAGAATAAGAGTTATACAAATCTTCATGAACAACAACAGGCATAAAGTTGGGCAAGCGTACAGATGTAAAATCAGGAAGAGGAGGAGGGATAGAAGATACACCTTTCCTGATTTCTTCAGTCATCGTAAAGGGAGGAACATAACCATCCTCTGCAGGCTCCGGTTCATCTAACAGTCGAGCAACTAGGCAAGCAATCTGATGGTCCGAGGTTAAATCAAAAGCTCTGGCTACGCCCGCCTTGGTCTGTAGCTCAAACTCCCACAGAGAAAATTCATTGTGACCAATCTCATTTGCCAAGAGAATGAGATCATCAATCGCTCCAAGCCTTGCATTCTTCCATACCAGGATATCTACTAGCAAGCTACGCTCCTCCGGAAAATTCTGCAATCTGGGAAACTTGCTATCCACCCAAGTAGAAGCCTCAGCCATCAAACACCGCTCAAATGATCCACGTATTCTACCAGCAAGGTTTATCATTTGTACTGAATCCATCGGATCTATTCCGATCAAATTCTCTCTGTGATCACCCTCAGCAACCTGGGTGCTAGGCTCCGAAGTGGCACCCATACCTGCAACATCATCGCCAACTTCCATCGGTGCAGCAGACTTCGAAGAAGAAGGAATCTCAGAAAGAGAAGGAAACGGAATTGGTACCTGTTCCTCCTCACCAGCAGATTCATGAGAGACCATCTCTTCATCATCCGATATTGGAGAATCATCAACCTCCATTGCATCCACCGCAGACGAACCTTTCTTGCCAGAAGATACCTTAGGAGGCATCTGTGCTCCTCTGGTACGACTGCTCACAGAATCTTTCCGAGTTACCACAGTGAACCTCTTCGCCTTCCTCTATGGTAATTGAGAGATCGGAATCTGATCTTCGCTACCAGAAGACTTCAAAGTCTTCTCCCCTGAACTAGCAGCATTGGAACTTGCTGGGTTATCCGAATCCTTCACCATCTCATCTTTCCCAATATCATCAGCCGCAGGGGCAACCGCCAACATTGGCAACACAGCAACAGGCTCTTCCTCAACTTCAGCCTGATCCTCATCATCATCAAAATCAGGAGGACCACTGAGCTCCTCATCCTTATTCAGCATAAACTTTGCCTTAGTGTATGGTTTCGTCCACTTAGGATCCCACACTGTGTTAGGCATCACCCTCTCCAGCAACACTGTAATCTTATTTGACATGGAAACATACTGTTCTGCAGCCCATACCTTAACCTCTGGATGGCCGTCCACTTCAGTCCGAAAGAACCGATTCTTTTCCTTCTGCAGAATCTCAAAAAATTTACTGACCCAATCACACTCCACGCCATCCACAATCGCCTTCAAAGCACAAAGATGCCTCTGACTCACTGAGTCCATACTCTGTCGTTCCCCAAACATAACCTTCACCATGATATCAAACAACAATCTATATTTTCGCTTGAGATAAGCTTTCTTCAAGTCCGACACATGATGACGACATGAAGTTTTCGCTAGAGAGCGAAAGGCTTCGAGATGATTTTCCGCCATATATGATTCTGGGTCAATGCCTTGAAGAGACAAACCCAAGTGTTCATGAACATCCTGCCGTCTGATGGTCAAACTTTGACCAAACACTGTCGTTTTTATGCTGTTCCGTCCAAACTCACCAAGAACCAGAAACTGAACAACATAGGCATCAATAGTCCGTCGTTCTGAAGAATGAGCCGAACAGTATTGAAACAAGCCCCGATCAGATAAGAGATTTAAAATTTCCACTGCTTCCCGCTGTCCAGTAGTTCGAAAATCCACCGATAATTCACTTCTCACTTTCTCCGAAAGAGCCAAAGGGTCTAGAGTCTTGTGTTTCCCTGAAACCTTTTTCGAAGAAGAAGATTGTTTTGGAGCCATTGAAAATAAAGCAGAAAGAGATCGAGTTACAGAGGAAAAAAACAGAGAATGAAGATAATGAATAATGAAAGAGAGAGAGACGAGAAAATCAATTTATAAGAGAGAAGAAGAAAACCGCTAAATTTTAAATTACAAAATAAAATTTGAACGTTGATTTGCATATTGCACGATCAGATCGACCGGTTACGGATTCAACGGTTCGAATTCCGAAAAGTGCGTGTCCTCAGCTCTGGATTTGAAAAAGGTATTTTCCAAAATTAAAAGATTTTCGGGTCCGCAGAAATAGGATGTAAAATAATATTTTAAGGAAAAAATTACCCCATAATTTGTGGTTGAAAAGATTTGATTTGACAATACACAGAATTACTTCCCAATGCTGAGGATAAACTAGGGAATAAAATATTCCAAAAATTAATTTAACCACATAGACTAAGGAATATTTTAGACCAAAATATTTTTTTAAACAAATAAACAAGAGCAAAACGAGAGAGAGAGAAACATATATGTCAGTTGATATTGTAATCAACTGATACCACTGAGTACTATAGTAGCAAGCTTTAGAACTTTCTGCAGCAGGTTTTTGAAGTTCTCTTCAGCAAGTTCAATGCTTTCTTCAGCAAGCTTTATCTTCTCTTCAACAAGTTTAATGCTCTCTTCAGCAGGTTTTAACACGATTTTCCTGGATCCAGTAGACCTAATTCTACAGATAGATCTCTAAACCGTGCTTCTGCCAATGGTTTCGTCAGAATGTCTGCTCTCTGTCGATCTGTATGAATCTTTTCCATTCGAATGTTTTTCTTTTCGACATGATCTCTAATAAAGTGATGACGTATATCCACATGCTTGCATCTTGTGTGAAGTACTGGATTCTGAGTAATAGCAATGGCACTGTTGCTATCACAAAAGATAGGAATTTCTTTAGTGAAAATGTGATAGTCTTGCAACTGTTGACTTATCCAAAGTAATTGTGAGCAACAGCTCCCGGCAGCCATATATTCTGCTTCTGTAGTTGATGTAGCCACTGAAGTTTGCTTCTTAGAAAACCAAGAAACCAGCTTACTTCCAAGAAATTGGCATGTGCCCGTGGTTGATTTTCTATCAATTCTACAACCACCATAATCTGAATCAGAATATCCACTGAGTTCCAGATTGTCATCAGCAGGGTACCAAAGGCCTAAGTTTGTTGTACCCTTGAGATACTTTAAAATCTTCTTTGCTGCATCCAAATGACTTTTCTTTGGATTAGCTTGAAATCTAGCGCATACTCCAACAGCGAAGGAAATATCAGGTCTGCTTGCTGTTAGATACAATAATGAACCTATTAATCCTCTGTACATAGTCTAATCAACACTTTCACCATCCCCATCTGGATCCATCTTATAGTTTGTTACCATTGGAGTCTTTGCATCCTTGCTTGTTAACATTCCAAACTTTTCTAGCATGTTTTTGGTATACATTGCTTGGTTTATGAATATTCCTTTAGAAGTTTGCTTGACTTGAAGACCTAAGAAATAATTCATTTCTCCCATCATAGACATTTCAAACTTACTTTGCATCAGTTTACTGAATTTTTCACAAAGCTTCTTGTTTGGAGATCCAAAAATGATGTCATCCACATATATCTGTACTAATAGGATATCTTGTTCTTCTTCAATTCTGAATAAGGTTCGATCAATCTTTCCTTTACTGAATCCATGATCAAGTAAAAATTGCGATAGTGTGTCATACCAAGCTCAAGCAGCTTGCTTTAGTCCATATAGAGCTTTCTTTAGACGGTAGACTTGATTTCCTTGAACAAAACCCGGGGGTTGTTCAACGTATACTTCTTCAGCAAGAACTCCATTTAGAAACGCAGACATTACATCCATTTGATATACTCTGAATTTCATGTATGCTGCGTACGCAAGGAATAATCTTATAGCTTCTAATCTGGCTACAGGTGCGAATGTCTCATCATAGTCAATTCCTTCTGACTGTGAGTAACCTTGTGCAACAAGCCTTGCTTTATTTCTGGTGACTTCATCTTTCTCATTTTTCTTGTTCTTGAAAACACACTTCGTTCCAATCACTTTTTGATGTTTCGGTCTATCAACAAGTACCCAAACATCTTGTCGTGTGAATTGATTCAGTTCATCTTGCATGGCCTCTATCCAGTTTGTGTCCAACAGTGCTTCTTCAATATTCTTAGGTTCTTGTAGAGAGACATAGCAGCTAAATAAACCATCTAGGTTTATTTTCCTTCTTGTTTTTACTCCATCTTGAGGATTTCCTAAGATTAAGTCACTAGGATGATCAGTCATCCAATTCCTTCTATTAGATACGTTTAATTCTTCTGAAGATATTGTTGGAACATCGTCTTGCGTCATTCCCCCTTGAGTTGATACATTCACATCTGGTGTTCTAGGTGAATCATCAGCACCCTTAGAGGTTTTTTCAGCAGACTTTGTCTTGCTTGAGTCTGCTGACGTAGAAGTTTGCTGATCATCTTCAGAATCTGAGTCTAAAACAGGCACTTGAACCTTGACATATTTTGTCTTATCCTTGAGTTCTAGTTTCCCAAATCCTTCTGCTAGAGACTCTTCTCGTCCTTTGTCCTTAAACTCAACAATAGATTCATTAAAAACCACATGGGGTGTTTCTTCCACAACAAGGGTTTTCCTGTTAAAAACCCGATAGGCTTTGCTTGTGCTGGAATATCCTAAAAATATTCCATCAGCAACCTTGGCATCAAAAGTTTTTAACTTGGATTTGCCATTGTCATGAATGAAACACCTACAGCCAAAAACACGAAAGAAAGAAACACGAGGAATTCTACCTTTCCATAATTCATATGGTGTCTTTCCATGTTCTTTGGTCAGCAAGCTTCGATTCTGAGTGTAGCATGCTGTATTCACAGCTTCTGCCCAAAACCTCTGAGGGACATTATACTCTGCTAGCATTGTTCTGGCAGCTTCCTTGAGTGTCCTATTTCTCCTCTCAGCAACACCATTTTGCTGTGGAGTGCGAGCCGCAGACGTTTCATGTTGAATTCCAGCTTCTTTGCAATACGTCGCTATGTGAGAGTTTAGGAATTATGTTCCTTTGTCACTTCTGATCCTTACAACATTTTCTCCTTTCTCGTTTTGTAATCTCTTCAGTAATTCCGGTAACCTTGTGATGGTTTCATTCTTCTTGAACATAAATATCACCCATGTGAATCTTGAATAGTCATCCACCACCACCAGAGTATATTTTCTACCACTGAAGCTTAACGGAGATACAGGACCGAAAAGATCCATATGAAGTAATTGTAGTACCCTACTTGACGTTGGTACAAAACTTCCTTGAAAGATGCTCTAGTTTGCTTTCCTTTTTGACACGAATCACAGATCTGATCTTTTGAGAAAACTTCATTTGGCAAGCCTTCTACAAGAGACTTCCTGGCTATCTTGTTTAGCATTTTGAAATTTATATGACTGAGTCTCTTGTGCCATAACCAGCTGGCTTCTGAAGTACTATTTGCTACAAGGCATGTATTACTTGAACATTTCTGAAATTCTGCAACATAAACATTGCCCTTTCTCAGGCCAGTTAAGAGCACATGATCGTTTAAACCACTTAGAACAACACACAGAGAACTAGAAAACTTAACTGAGTATCCCTTATCACAGAATTGTGAAACTGAGAAAACTAGAACAACACACAGAGAACTAGAAAACTTCCTCAACACGTACATCTCCAATGTATAAAGTCCCAACACCTTTGGTAATCCCAAAGTTATTGTCTCCAAACACCACCCGTGGGCCATTTTGTGATTTTATTGAGCTCAAGAGTTGCTTGTTTCCAGTCATATGCTTCGAACACCCACTGTCGATGTACCAGACAGTATTTCCAGCAACCTCTCTTTCATATCCCACGGCTTCCTGCACGTTTAGTTAAGTTTTAGGTACCCTTTAGATTTGGGTCCTTGAGAGTTAGCACAGTCTTTAGGAATCCATAGGAATAGACTCTTCTTATCATATTCAGAAGATCTTATCCTTCTTCCATACATATCAACATAGACAATCTCATCCTTTGATGCCTTCTTGAATGTATGCCTATGGGTGTCGACTGTGTTCCTTCCAGAAGACTTCTGACCCTTCTGAGGGCTTCTGTATGGAGTGATCAGCCGCTGTGCAATGGTCCGAGGGTTTTGATGATAAGGGTACGTTCTACTTGAGCCATCAAAAGATTCATATCTCACAGGCACAGAAGACTTAGTAGACCGTTTAGCAAGCTTTGAAGTTTGCTTAGGTTGTGTAGTCTTCAGCTGAGACTGTCTCCACAGAGATGGTTTCGGCTGATGTCTAATTTTCTGACCTTGCTGAGGTTTCTTAAGTTGGGATTCCCCCTTCTTTTGATACCCCACCGGTTATTTAGGTTGTTGAGTATATCTACTTTTCTTCCCATTCAACTGATTTGCTGGGTCAGCAACCTTTTTACCCTTATCAGTAGGTTTAGGTTTGGAACCCTCTCCTACCAAATCATTACCCTTAACATGTGTACTCTTCTTAAGTACACTTGTTTGAACCTGTGAGGATTGGATAGTGGTAAAACCAATTCCTTTCTTTACGTTAGGTGTTTGAGACGATTCAACTATTGTTTGAACTGCATGTGAAGCTTTGTTCAGTTGATCCAATCTCAAACTTAAACGTTCCTCCCTTGATTTTATACCCTCATGCTGATGGAAAAGTTCATCGAATTTTGCTTGTAGAATTTTCAATTGATCAGTTTTCTCAAGATTCTCAGCAAGCAACCTTTCTACCAGCAAACCCTGTTCAGTGTACTTCACTTTAAGAGTGTTTAACTCTTCTGAAGTTATCTGATTAAGATCTGTTAGTGTCTCAGATTTCTTGCTAATAGATTCTTGTGTAAGTAGATCAATTTTTTCTTTCAAGCTCACATTCTTCTTTTCCACACAGTTGTAAGCATTTATAGCAGTTTTGAGATCTTCCATTAACGTATCAACAAAGTTATGGTCAAATTCTTCTGCAAAAGAAACACGAGAAGCGGACGAAGAACAGGAATCAGAAAGTACCTCATTTCCATTTGCCATTAGACACAAATCATTGTCTGATGAGAAGTCTGAAGATGATGTTGAATCACTTGAAAGAGTATCCTCCTCTTCAGCCACTAAAGCACGCTTGTCAGCAAACTTTCTGTTCCTCATCAATCTCTTTTCTTCTCTTTCTCTTGGAGTTAAATCTGGACAATCATAGCTGAAATGTCCTGATTTATGACAATTATAGCAAGCATCACTTCTTGAAGATCTTCTTGGACTAGAATCCCTTTTAGGAGAAAAATCTCTTCTTTTTGGACTATCTTCTCTTCTTCTTTCTGGAGTCTTGAACCTTCTGTCTTCTTTGGAGTTTCTGATCTCTTGTCTGAAGATTTGTTTCCGGATCTGAAACCAGCTTTCTTTGTATTCTTCCAATGTCTTCTATATTTCCCAAATTTTGAATTCATTTTATCAAACTTTTAAGTCAAGCAAAGCCATCTGTTCTTTCAAGCTCAAATCCTCTCCAATAGGTTCTTTAGATGACTGATTTGAAGTGACCTTAAAAGCAACTTCCTTACCCGTGGAATTTGAATTTCCTTCATCCTCGTCTTCTTCTTGTTTTGATTATATTCATGAGCTTTTAAATGTGAAAATAGTTCATGATGGTGATCTTGCTCGTTTTTTTGTATCTTTAATCACTATAATCTTGACTCTCCATTTGCTAGTTAGAGATCTCAATATTTTGTTGTTGATCTCCTTCTCAGTGTAAGATTTTCCCAAAGAACTTGCCTTATTAATGATATTTGTCAGTCTTAAGTCCAATTGATCTATCGTCTCATCAGGCTTCATCTTGAAGGTGTCAAATGAATGTAGAATAGACTGCAACTTGTTTTCCTTAATTTGTTCAGATCCTTCACACATGAGTGCTAGAGTTTCCCACATTTCTTTAGCAGTCTTGCATGTCTTGACTTTCTCTGTAAGTTCTCTAGTTAATGTCTCTATGATCTCTGTCCGAGCAACTTGGTCAAGATTAAATAATTTTCTTTCATCATTTGACATCTCACTTCTTTTCTTTTCAATCTTTTGTCGAGTAGACGCTTCTGCTCCACCGCTTCCAGAACTTACTGGTTCAAAGTAAAACTTTATTGGTCCATCTTCAAGAGTTTCAAGCATTCTATCATGAATTGCACCAAGATGATTTTCCATGCGAAATTTCCAGTAGTCATAGTCTTCAATAGAGAACTCTGGTAGCTTTCTTTTACTGCTCTTAAGGGAACTCATTGTTAGTAATAAAAATGATTGTGCAATGAATGCAATGAGTTTAAAAAAAAAATTTCAAAAAGATCTGTTCAGATGACCACAACAGTCTTTCCTCAAAGACTATTGGTAACCAAAGCCAGTGGTCGGTTGAACCACTGCTCTGATACCACTTGTTGGTCCCGGACGAGATGTGAACAGAGGCGTAAAGTCTTGAAGGGGGGTTGAATAGACTTTACCACACTCAAAAACTTTTTCAACTTTTTGTGAGCTGAGTGTGAGGTTAGAAGGCTTTGAAGTCTTCTACAGCAAGGTACTCAGAGTGTGCTATATGAGATCAGCAGACTTCGGAAACTCAAAGTCTTCTGATGGTGCGGAAGCTAATCTCGTGTGTTTTGAAAAACCCTTTGAAATGAAAACCTTCTTGAAAGATACTTAGCAAGTTTGATGCAGATTTACGAAAAAAATGAATGAGCAGATATAAGAATGAATGCAGAAAGCTTGTAAAGACACAACGATTTTTATAGTGGTTCGGATATAACGATCCTACGTCCACTCTCCCTGATCTCACAGGGGCCTTACTATCCACCGAAACTGGTCTTGTCTCCTCTAATCTCCTTGAGGATTCGACCACAGGAAGTTTAACAAGTTCCTGCCCTTGATACAATCAATGTGATCTTTGAGTGTTAACTCTTAGATCTAAAACAATCAACCTTTTCTCGTACAGAGATAATGAAAGGTGATTTACACTTCCTTGACCAAAAATAAATCTCTCAAGAATATCAATGTGTTAGATCGATTTCTGGTACGAAGAATTATGCGTGTATTGCAGTGAGTGAAAAGATTTTTTTCTTGATGTTTCTCGCGCGGGTCTCTTTTTTTTAAAAATCCTTCACTTCAATTATTATATGATCCTGTAATTGACTAGTCGTTAGACTAATTTGTCAATCAGGTGTTCAGAGAAATGGTAAGTGATCGTTGGAAGATTTGTTTGACTTTGAATAATTGATTGTCTGATATCAATCAATTATATCTAGATTGATCTTGATAGATAATCAAATCTTCACTTGATTGACTTCGGATATCTCTGAATTATCCTTCTGACTATTATTAATCCTGACGAATCTCTCAAAGTCAAATTTAGCAACCTTACACCTTGCTCCAGCACAGCTTAAAGCTTGTTGTAGCATGGATTCCAACCTTGCTATCTTCACTTAAACATTTCTTGATAACACCCTTTTTATCATATGCCTTCCTTTATCTTCACGACGCCCTTCTAGATGATTTCAAACGAGATCTTTCTTAAATCCTTAAGACTTCTTATCAGCAGCCTTCTGTTCACAATCAATACAGCTCTTCAGGTCAAGCCTAGCAGGTTTAACTATACAAAGACATAAGCCCTATCTAGATCATCAGCTGACTAACAGGTTCAGCTGGTCCTATTACATTTAGGTTTTAGGAACATCATCAAAACATACAAATTCTAATCCTAACACAGTTTTAAACTCAACTTGAACAAGATCAAAAGCAAACTGATATTTTAGTTCTAACATTGATTATGAAATCTATCTTTGATTTGGTAACTGGAATTTGTAAGAAACAAGTAAGTAAAACAAAGCAGTAAAGAACACCAGATTTATAGTAGTTCGGATTATAACAATCCTACATCCACTCTCCTTCTTCAAACTTTGAAGAAGGGTCTCTTCTACCTGCTTACTTACTTACTTTACAATCGTACAGCTTACAAATTACAACCTGATCTTCAAATCTTCAATCTTCTAAACTATTCTTGAAAAATCTAACTCTAAAGTAATAGAAGAGTGTTTGAAGATGTATAAGAAAAGTGTTCTATATACACTTAGAAATATCGATGATGGGATCCTTGAAAATAATTTTTGTGCTTTTTCGAAATCTTGTGAATTGTGAGAATCTGTTGCTAAAATGAATAACTTGTGCGATCTCTCTATTATTTTTCTAATGAAGTGCCTAGACCTATTTATAAGTCTGAAAAGACAGTTAGTTTATTAATTAGTTTTAACAAACTAGAAACTGCTCAACAAACTTATTCTTGGAAACTGCTCTAGACCTCAGCTGATTTTATTCTACTCGTCTGCAGCTGACTTGGTGAAGACTCGCCTTTCTTATTCTACTCAGCTTGTCTTGGCCTCGTCTGAGCTCTTCATACTTGTCTCCTGTAGATGACTAGACTTGAGCTCGTCTCCAGATGACTTGTAATCTTCCAGACTCCAGCTGACTAATTTGGTTCTCGACCTCGTCTGATCAGCTTAGCATAAGGACTTAATCTCAGTTGTTCTTCAGGTCGTCTGATCATCTGAACTGCTTTTTTTAACTCATCAAAACTTCTTGATCTAACAATTTCCCCCTTTTTGATGAAGTTAAAACCTACAGGAAAGAAACACACTCACAGCTGAAGTTAGTTCTAGAGTTAATTAAAATAATCAGATAGGTATAACAGAGCACATTTTCACATTAAAACAGATTCATTCAAATTAAAGCACTTAATTCATAAAAAAAATTCAAGACCTTTAGACTCTTCAGAAATATTTAGAGAAAAAAAATGAGTCTTAGGACTTAGAAAAAATTTTAGAAAATTTTAAGTCTGAGAGATAAATTTCTCAGATGATTTATACTTAGAAAATTTTAAGTTTTCTTAAAGCAGAAAAAAAACTTTAAGAAATAAGACAAGTATTTCACGTAAGTCCAAGTATATTTATTCACATATTTACAATTTACAGATAGGTGAACTGATAGAAATAAAAGATAAGGAAAAGAAAATCCTGTCTATCAAATTCCCCATCGGCTTGCTTCTGGAATGTTCAGCCAGTTGAAAATCCTCGCTCTGAGCTATTTGAGTTCATTCTCGTCTATGAGCTCGGATTCTCTTTCAGCTTTGATGATGACCGATTTGACCCATTCCATGTCTGGAGATCCATCCTCTTTCAGCTTGGGAGTGACTTGCTCATAGGCTGGAGCGACAAGATCGCAGTTGAAAACATTATGCGCCTCATCGAGCAGTTTCCCATACAGATCAGCATTTTCCTTTTCCATCCATTGCATGTCCTCATCAGCTGCACCAGATGGAGATGCCTTCAAGATGTACTAAAAGTACATCCATCTGGCATCCAGAGCTTGCTTCTTGTATTCGCGGTGCACTACCCAGAGACCATTTTAGGAGGAGCTGATGAGCGGTGGACAGGTCGGAAGTCTGCTTCATCGGCTGCCTTCGATACTCACTTTCGAGTGTCCCTGTCCCACTTCAGCTCCGCCTTTCCTAGCTTCTTCAGCCTCTTCTTCTCCTGCTTCTCATATTTCTCCTTCTCAGCGTGTATTCTTCTGATTTGCTCAGCTGAGAGGTTTGAGTAGTCAGGTTCTTTCCTTTTGCGCTCGGCTGCTGGTCTGGGGCTGGTCAGCTGCTCAGCTGATGAAGACTTCTCGACTGCTGCTGTCTTTCCTTTACCCTTACCCTTGGCCTCGAGTTTCTCAGTTTCTTTCATCTTAGCCAGCAGCTTCTCAGTCTTCTCCTCCTCCTCCTTTCTCCTGTTCTCCTCATCCTCCCGGATGGCCTCCTCAATCTAGGTCACCCTCAGTTGCAAGGCAGCCAGCTCGTCTGATTTGATCTTGATTTCGGCCTTGGCTGCCTCCAACTTAGCTGAGTCTGCCTTTGAGTCAAGCTTGTCTGTGAGGGACATGACTCCAGCTGTGAGGGTGTCCATTCTTCCTTCAGCTCCTTCCCCCTTTTTGACTTCATCTTGCAGGGTCTGGAGCTGTTTTTCCAAGGCAGAACAACGAACCCTGAAGTCTGTCTGATCAGAAGTAAGAGCATTCACCAGGACTTCGTTGTCTGCGACCACTTTTTTCTTGAGCACCTTCACCTCCTCCTCCAGGTTACTCAGCCGGGTACCAACAGCAGTGCCAAGGTTGGCTGATAGGTTGCGAGTGATGTTGACCTCGGTAATCTGCATGTTGGCGAGTATTGTATCGGTGACTGCTCGAATCACTTTCCTCGTCTTCCTCTCCATCAGCCTTTGAACCTTGGTTATAATCTGCTTGTGTAAATCCTCAAAGGCTGAGGATATGGCAAAAATTGGACTAGTCTCTTCCTCAGAATCAGATGAGGAAGAGGGGGTGGGAGAAGTTAGACTTGGGGAGCTCATGTGGATATCTCCAAAGATGTTGAAGGTATCCATGGGTTGGGGTTCAGAAGGTTGGGAGGAAGTAGGGGCGTCTGATGGTGGTGGAGGGGGAATTTCGGGTGGGGGTGAAGATGGAGGGGGTGGTATTTCGGATGAAGTGGGTGGTGGAGAAGGGGTTGGCTGTGGTATAGTAGGTTGGGTTGGGCTGTGATAGAAAGTTGGAGAAGATGGGCGTAAGACTGGTGGAGAGATGGTAGATATGGGGGTGGGGGAGTAGACTGGTCCAGTGAGGAGGGACAACATATCAGATGGGGAGGGTGGAGGAGATGAGATTTGGGTTTGAGGAAGGGAAGATGAGGTTGTGGTTTGGACTATAGTGGGAGTAGGCTATTTTAGAGGCTTGGAGGTGCCAGCCTGGGTCACCTCTTCATCGCCAGAGTGGGCTGGAGAGGGGGAGGGAGAGAATTGTACCTGTTTGTGAGTGGGGGAAGGGGTCTTCTCAGAGCTTATTTCCTGTACATCCTCTGATTGGACCACTTTAGCTGCTATTTCCAGCATAAGTGCCTCTTCAGCCAGCAGGCTAGGCTGATCAGTAGAGATTCCCCCTAGCTCTGAGGTTTTCACCAACCTCCTCCTTCTCTTGGCCTTCTCCTTCAGCTTCATTGGCTGTGAAGCCTCAGCTGAGCTCACCGTCAGCTGATCTTCCCTTTCCTCGTCTTCTTCTTCAGCCTCCTCGGCTGATGGATCCTGAGCCCCGACCTCAGCTGCTCCTTCATCTGAGTCGGCTGGAGCCCCGAGCGGCTCATCCTTGGTCAGCAGCCCTTTTTGTTTTGTGTAGGCTCTGACTCCATCAACCCAGTTGATCTCGGCTGTCAGCATATCTTCCAATATCACCGTCACCTTATTAAACAGACTGGTGATTGATCTCGCCTGCCACTTCCAACTGACTACCTCCAGTCTCTTCCTTTCAGTCTCGAATCTGCCCAGCAACATCCCAGTCTAATTGGCTTGCACTCCATCAATAATAACCCTCATGCAGCATAGCCTGGGTCTAGTCAGCCCATCATGGGAGTTTTGCTCCCCTAAAATAACCTTCGTCAATATCGTCATTAGCAGACGATATCTCCGTCGGAGCATTTTCTTCTTCAGTTCAGACCTCCTATCCCTCATTGAGGTCCTGGCAATCAACTCGAACGATTCCACCCAATCGTCGGATTTATATGTGAGGGGGTTTACTCCTTCACTGCTTGTGTCGAAAATACGTGCCACCTCTGCCGGAGACACGGGTTTTGAAAATCCCATTCTCATAAGTCTCATTGACATAAAATTCTATGCCTCTCATATCCAAGGTTTTATTGGAGGTGGATTTCTTGGAATAGAAAGTCCTCAATCCCGACCTCTCCAATAAATTGAGGATCTGTCTCGATTCACCATCAGTGGTGGTATCAAAGTCGACGTACATCTCCGACTTGATCTTCTTGTTGTATGTCTCAGTGTGTACTTCCACCATTGTTGAAGTTACTCCTAATCGTTTTTTAGAAGTGCTCATGAAAGAATTTGACTAAGAGTTTTTGAAAATTTTTCAGAGTATAGGTAAAATTTTCTGAAAGTGAAAAAGTTTGATTGAAGAAGAAGATGTATTTATAGGAGGGAAAATTGGAAAGAGAAACCGCTTTTAGAAAATCTGATTTAATTTAAGCCGTTTATTTTAAAAAGATTTACTGCGCTGAATCAACGGTTAAAAATCTGGATAACCGATTGGGATTCAGCGCGTGTATGCTACTTGCCTTTGGAATGCGTAAATAGTTACTTTATAGACTATTGATTTGATAGATGTAGGTTACTTTATGCAGAGAAGTAAGTATACCTGACGTCAGCCTAGGGTTACCTTACTTCGTATAAGGGTTTTCAAAAACAGATGGGTTTGTAAAGTCATCTGATAAA
Source organism: Paraleonurus japonicus (assembly GCA_030762865.1). Taxonomy (NCBI): domain Eukaryota; kingdom Viridiplantae; phylum Streptophyta; class Magnoliopsida; order Lamiales; family Lamiaceae; genus Paraleonurus; species Paraleonurus japonicus. The sequence continues at coordinate 20,846,824 of CM061055.1, read as the reverse complement.
GTACCCGTCTGATTTTAAAACAGCTTAGTTTTATCTTTTAGCAAACTTAAAAAAATAAACAGGCTCAAATTTAATTTTCTAAAGTTAGGTTTTCCAATCAATCAATCCGATAAGAGTTTTATAAGAAAACACAATATATGGAGATTATTCAGAGGCAAAGGTGTCTGGATAAGAAGGTTTATGAAAGATGAGGTGAAGCAGTCTGAGTTATCAATATGATCTGTGACCTATTCCTGCAAAGACATAGACTTAAAAAAAACATTAGTAACTTGAGGTAGATCAGATCACTACAATATAAATGACTTTATGTAACACCATGTTGTAACACTTTTAGTTTATGTAACGTATTAAGGTAACACTTTTGTAATTTATATATTATGTAACATTTTATGTAACACTTTTTTATTATGTAACACTTACATGTAACACTTTTAAATAAGTAACACTTATATGGTAACACATTTACATAGGTAACACTACATATGTAACACTTTTACATAAGTAACACTTCTAGGTAACACTTTTACAAAATGTAACACTTTTTAGGTAACACTTTAACATAAGTAACACCTTTTAGGTAACACATTTACATACGTAACATATATTATGGTAACACTTCATAATAATTATTTTAATATATATATGTATATGTATATATATATTCATTCTTTATTTCTAATACATTTATACATATATAAAATAAATATATTAGTTATTAGTTATGAACTACATTTATATTATTTAGCAAGTATTTTTTAAATAATATTTGAATTATTTTTATATATAACATAAATTCCATAATTAATAAAAAAATCATATACATAAAATGTATTTACCATTTAAATATATTTATTATATAATAAAAATATATATTTAATATACCCACAAAAAAATATTTTTTTTTATTTAAAATTATAATACATAATGCAGTAATATCATTTATGGATTTTTTTTCTTCCAAATAAATATGTAGAAAATTATTTGGTACATTGAGAATCAATGCTAACTATAAATGACTTGATGTGAACGCATATTCTATTTGGAAAAGAAAAAGTTAAAAAAATTAATAAAATAAAATGGAACGATTTAAATAAAAAAATACATAAAAAATATTTAAGATGTTATTGAATAGCCTAAATGCTCAATGTAACAATTGCAAACTCATAGGTACAAGGTTCAACCCTTAGGAATTACATATTTTTTATTTTTTTATGTGGCATTTTATAAGTGTTACCCATAGTTATATGTAACATTTTATAGGTGTTACAATATAATGTAACACTTTTTTTTAAAGCGATACATAAATTTTAAAAAATGTTACCTTAGACTTTAGGCTACACGGGCAACTGCAACACCATTAAAAGTGTTACCTATTTGGAATAAGTAACACTTTATGCACATTAAGTAACAATTTTGGGGTGTTACACAATCTAAGTTATGTTGTAGTGGATAGGGTACAGATAGTCATCTGTTTCTCAAGAAATCAGCTGATTATTGTGCCCTAGTCTGATTTACCGAATGTCAGATAAGTAATTATCATGTCAGATAAGGTCAATATGACTAATCCTTGATTCTTGATTCCAAACTAGGAGATCAATGATATCAGCTACCTGATTGTCCTTTGACTCATATCTAGTCTGATAATTCTTTCTAGACATAGTAAACTAAATTGAGAGAGACAAAGAATGAAAAACATAAAATTATAGATTAACTAAAGTAGCATCTAATAGTCCTAATTCTACAGATAGTTCTTTAAACCTTGTCTCTGCCAATGGCTTTGTTAAGATGTCTGCTCTTTGGAAATCAGTCAAGATCTTCTCTAGTCTGATGTCACCTTTCTCTACATGGTCTCGGATGAAGTGGTGTCTGATATCTACATGCTTGCATCTTGTATGTAGGACTGGGTTCTGGGTAATAGCTATGACACTATTACTATCACAAAAGATAGATACATCTTTGGTGATAATATTATAGTCCCTTAGCTGTTGACTTATCCAGATCAGCTGTGAACAACAACTTCCAGCTGCCATATACTCAGCTTCAGTTGTGGAAGTAGCTACAGAGGTTTGCTTTTTAGACAACCATGAAATCAGCTTACTTCCAAGAAACTGGCAAGTAATAGATGTAGATTTTCTATCTATCTTACACCCACCAAAATCTGTGTCTGAGTATCCAGACAACTCAAAGTTGTCATCAGCTGGATACCACAATCCAATATTTACAGTTCCTTTCAGATACTTAAGAATTTTCTTTGCTGCTTCAAGATGGCTTTTCTTAGGATTAGCTTGAAATCGAGCACAGACTCCAACTGCAAATGAAATATCAGGTCTACTAGCAGTTAAATATAATAAAGAACAAATTAGACCTCGATACTCAGTTTGATTAGTGTCTTCTCCCTTCTCATCTGGATCCATTGAAAACTTTGTCATCATAGGTATCTTAGCTTCTCGGCTGATAACTATTCCAAATTTATCAATAAGATCTTTTGTATATTTGGCTTGGTTGATGAAAATTCCCTTCTTTGTCGGTTTGACTTGGAGTACAAGAAAATAAGTCATCTCACCCATCATTGACATTTCAAATCTGCTTTTCATAAGATGACTAAATTCTTCACACAAAGATATGTTAGTTGATCCAAAAATAATATCATCAACATAAATCTGAACTAACAAAAGATCACAACCAAATTCTTTTCTAAAAAGAGTTATATCAATTCTACCTTTAACAAAACCATTTTGAATTAAATAATCATACAAAGTGTCATACCAAGCTCTTGGTGCTTGTTTAAGTCCATATAGAGCTTTCCTTAGTTTATAAACCTTGTCTCCTTTGATAAAACCAGGAGGTTGCTCTACATAAACTTCCTCAGCTAGGATTCCATTAAGAAATGCTGACTTAACATCCATTTGAAAAACTATGAATCTTTTAAAAGCAGCATAGGCTAAAAACAATCTTATGGCTTCCAGACGAGCTACTGGTGCAAAGGTTTCATCATAATCAATCCCCTCTGATTGTGAATAACCTTGAGCAACTAGTCTGGCTTTACTTCTGACCACAATATTGTTTTCATCCCTTTTGTTTTTAAAGACCCATTTAGTTCCAATGACTTTTTGATGATGAGGCCTTTCAACAAGCTCCCACACATCTTGTCTTTGAAACTGATTTAGTTCTTCTTGCATGGCATTAATCCAGTTGGAATCAGTTAGAGCTTCTGTAATAGATTTAGGTTCAAGTAATGACACATAGCAACTGAATATACAATCTTGATTTAGTTGGGTCCTCGTCTGGACACCAGAGTCTAAATCTCCAACTATCTGTTCAGCTGGATGATATGACATTACTTTCTTACCTTTGTCTTTTACAGTGGATGATGTTTTGTCTGAATTATTTAGTTCAGATGAGTCTATGTTACCTTCTGATGACTCTACCTGATCATCTGATGTGTTGGTTATCTGATCCGCTGGTAGATTAGCTGTTGAGGAAGATCTTTCAGGTTCTTTTCCTTTATCTGATTCTTCCTCTTCATCTGAATCTGATTCTTGATTGTAGAATTTTATGGTTGATCTCTTGATAGTCATCTGACCCAGATCATCTGATATCTTTGTGATGTCCCCTGTCTTATCAAACTCAAAAGAAGATTCATCAAATACCACATGGGGTGTTTCTTCTACACACAAGGTTGTCTTATTAAAAACTCTATATGCCTTTGATACAGATGAGTATCCCAAGAATATCCCATCTGCTATCTTGGCATCAAAGGTTTTTAATTGAGATTTTCCATTGTTGTGTATGAAACATTTAAAACCAAATATATGAAAGTATGAAATTTTGGGAGATCTTCCCTTCCAAATTTCATAGGGAGTTTTACACTTATTCTTAACAATCGAACTTCTATTTTGAATATAGCAGGCTGTATTAACAGCTTTTGCCCAAAACCTATGAGGAGTATTGTACTCAGATAACATTGATCTAGCTGCCTCTTTCAAGGTTCTGTTTCTCCTTTCAACTACTCCATTTTGTTGTGGAGTCCTAGCTGCAGATGTTTCCTGAGCTATGTCATTCTCAATGCAGTAGTTAGTAATCAACTTATTTAGGAATTCAGTACCTTTATCACTTCTAATTTTAACAATATTTAATCCTTTTTCATTTTGAATCTTTTTAAGAAATTCTGGAATCTTAATCATAGTCTCATTCTTTTTGTACAAGAAAATAATCCAAGTAAATCTTGAAAAATCATCAACAATTACTAAGGTATATTTTCTTCCACTAAAGCTGAGAGGTGTTACTGGACCAAACAGATCCATGTGAAGAAGTTCCAGAATCCTTTCTGAAGAAGGACTACTTATTGTTTTAAAAGAAGTTTTAGTCTGTTTTCCTTTTTGACAAGAATCACACACATGGTTCTTTGAAAATACTTTATCAGGGAGTCCTTTAACTAAAGATTTCCTTGCTATTTTGTTAAGAGTTTTGAAGTTTAAGTGACGAAGACATTTGTGCCATAGCCAACTTAAGTCATCTGAACTCTTAGCAACAAGACAAGTATCTTTAGGACAACTTTTGAAATTAGCAACATAAATGTTACCTTGTCTGACTCCAGCCAATAGAATATTTTCATTGATACCATCTAATACATAGCATGCATTATGAGTAAATTTGACACAAAACCCCTTATCACAAAATTGTGGCGAAAGTAAATTGTGCTTCAATCCTTCCACGTAGTAGACTTCATGTACTTGAATATCTCCTATCATCAGTGTTCCTACACCTTTGGTAAGTCCATAATTGTTGTCTCCAAACATTACTCTTGGTCCATCTATGGTCTGATAGTTAGAGAGAAGTCGTCTCTCATAGGTCATATGCTTGGAACAGCCACTGTCAATGTACCAGATGACCTCAAGAATGTCTCCTCTATCAACTATCTTCTTATCTTCCTGCAATCACAAATTTATTGCTTAGGTACCCTTTGTACTTTGGGTCCTTTCATGTTAAGTTGATTTTTAGGAATCCAGACAATGATATCAATGTTCCTTAAAACCATAGATTGAAGTTTTCACCCATATCTATCTACTAAGATAAAACTTTCAAGATCAATCTTATTTAACTAATCTTTTGAGATTGTCTTAAATCTTGGTAAAAATGGATATGTTTTGCTTCTTCCATCAAAGCCATTATACCTAGGATAGGACTTTGACTTAGTCTTAGGTTTAGCCTTAGGAGTTACTTTCCTCGTCTGTTTTTTCTTTTCAGAATTATCAGATGAGGTAATTAATTCCTTAGGTTTCCAAGGACTAAATCTAGTTTCTATCTCTGGTTTAGTTGCTTTAACAAAGACTCTAGGTTTTATTGGATCATTTTTCTTACTCCTATCAAAACCTAATCCAGTTTTATCACTAGACTTTTGTGAAGTATTGAAGATTTTATCTATTGTGGTTTGGGAGTTATTTAGAAGTCCTAACTTGAGATTTAATTCTCTGTTAGTCTTCTTGTAACTCTCATTCTCAGAATAGATATTTGAAAATTTTATTTTCAAAGAACTTAATTCATGTTCTAACTTATCTGTTTTATCAGACAAGGTACTAGTGATCATCTCAGTCTGACATTCCCCCTTGAATGTACAGTCTGGTTTTTCACTTTCCTTAGTTTGATTAACATTAGTTAGATCAGTAATTTGATTCTTTAATTTAATATTTTCAGTCTCTATCTGTTTATAAGCAGATAGAGCAGTCTCCAAATCTTTTAAAAGTTTATCAATAAGACTAGGATCAGTTTCAGATAAGATATCACAATCATTATCTGAGGATGAATAGTAATGTACCTCTTTTGCCATTAAACAGATGTCTTCATCTGACCCAAAATCAGATGAGGATGAGGATGATGATGTCTCATGAACTTCTTCTTTCTCAGCCAAAAGGGCTCTCTGATCAGCATACCTTCTATCTCTCTTTTTCCTCTTTTCTTCTCTCTCTCTGGGAGTGAGTTGAGGACAACCATAATTGTAGTGACCAGGCTTGTTGCATGTATAACAAATATCTCCTCTGTCTGTTTTCGGACTACTATCTCCTCGTCTGATAGGTGACTTATGATTCCTCGTCTGATCCTTTTCTCTATCATTGTCTGAACTCTTTTCTTCTCTGTCTAATCTATAGTTCCTTTGACCTGATCTGTCTCTCTTGTTTCTTTTGTACTTCATTCTCAACCTTTCATATCTTTTCAATAGAAGAGCCATTTCCTGCTTAATAGACAAATCAGATGCCTTGGAGATCTTTTCAGATTCATCTTGATGAACAAATGCTACAGTCTTTCCAGATGTTGAAGATTCTGCTTCATCTTCGATTTAGATGTCATATTCTAATGCCTTCAGATGAGAAAACAAGGTGTGGTGTGAAATTGAAGATAGGTTTTGAGTAACTTTCAGAATATTAGTTTTTTCTCTCCATCTTTTGCTTAATGACCTCAACACTTTATTGTTGATTTCTTTCTCTGTATATGTTTTTCCCAAATCAGCTGCCTTGTTTAGTAGATTTGTCAGCCTAACATCCAGTTGATCAACAGACTCTCCTTCTTTCATCTTGAAAGTGTCAAAAACATGTAGAACAGACTGCAATTTGTTTTCTTTAACCTGATCTGATCCTTCACAGATTCCAGCAAGAGTTTCCCACATTTCCTTGGCAGTCTTGCATCTTTTCACCTTTTCAATCCAATCCTTACTCAATGTTTCAATGATCTCTGTTCTAGCAACTTGATCCAGATTATGAATCTTTCTTTCATCACTTGTGAGTTATGAGCTTTTCTTTTCTTGCCTCACTCTTGTTTCAGCTGATTCAGTGCCAGTGCTGGTGCCTCCATGATAAAATTTAATAGGTCCTTCCTCAAGAACCTTCTCCATCCTATCATGGATAGCCTTGAGATGATTTTCCATCCTGAATTTCCAATAGTCATATTCTTCAATTGAGAAATCAGGTAGACTCCTTGATTTCTTGCTCTTGCCTGAAGACATGATAAGATAGGAAAACAAAACACTCTACAATCTTGTTAGTAGCACAGTTAGTAACAATGAAGAAGATGAAGAAAATCAAAAATATTTCAGAATCTTGGTTAAGACCAAAAATCAATATCAGAACAGCTTAACACTACTCTGATACCACTTGTTGGTCCCGATTGGTTGAGTTGATTAAGAAAACTTGAGTTAACCTTCTATGATAAAATCTAGAAGGGGGGTTGAATAGATTTTATAGATTTTTCAAATCTCTTTAAATCTTACTCAAAACCTCAAAGTTACACAGCGGAAATTCAGTTTTAAACTCAACTTGAACAAGATCAAAAGCAAACTGATATTTTAGTTCTAACTTTGATTCTGAAATCTATCTTTGATTTGGTAACTGGAATTTGTAAGAAACAAGTAAGTAAAACAAAGCAATAAAGAACACCAGATTTATAGTGGTTCGGATTATAACAATCCTACATCCACTCTCCTTCAAACTTTGAAGAAGGGTCTCTTCTACCTGCTTACTTACTTACTTTACAATCGTACAGCTTACAAATTACTACTTGATCTTCAAATCTTCAATCTTCAATCTTCTAAACTATTCTTGAAAAATCTAACTCTAAAGTAATAGAAGAGTGTTTGAAGATGTATAAGAAAAGTATTCTATAAACACTTAGAAAAATCTATGATGGGATCCTTGAAAACAATTTTTGTGCTTTTTCGAAATCTTGTGAATTGTGAGAATTTGTTGCTAAAATGAATAACTTGTGTGATCTCTCTATTATTTTTCTAATGAAGTGCCTAGACCTATTTATAAGTCTGAAAAGACAGTTAGTTTGTTAATTAGTTTTAACAAACTAGAAACTACTCAACAAACTTATTCTTGGAAACTGCTCTAGACCTCAGCTGATTTTATTCTACTCGTCTGCAGCTGACTTGGTGAAGACTCGCCTTTCTTATTCTACTCAGCTTGTCTTGGCCTCGTCTGAGCTCTTCATACTTGTCTCCTGCAGATGACTAGACTTGAGCTCGTCTCCAGATGACTTGTAATCTTCCAGACTCCAGCTGACTAATTTGGTTCTCGATCTCGTCTGATCAGCTTAGCATAAGGACTTAATCTCAGCTGTTCTTCAGGTCGTCTGATAATCTGAACTGCTTCTTTTAACTCATCAAAACTTCTTGATCTAACAGAGTCAACTGAGGACAATCATAGCTGAAGTGTCCTGGCTTGTTACAGGTGTAACAAGTGTCACTCCTATCTGATTTAGGGCTAGTAGGATTTCTTTTAGCAGGAGATCTAAACCTACTTGTCTGGCCCCTACTCTTGTCATCATCTGTAGAATCATCTTCCTTTCTCCTTAATTTGGATCTGGATCTGTCATTTCCTGGAAACCTCAATTTGTTACGCTTATAATTCATTCTTAATCTGTCATACCTTTTGGTGAGCAAAGCCATCTGCTCCTTCAGAGATAGATCAGCTCCTACAGATTCAGCTGTCATCTTGTCTTCTTTGCTGACAAAAGCAACAGATTTGGATGAGGTGCTTGACTCCATCTCATCTTCCTCATCTTCTATCTGAATGTCATACTCTAAAGCTTTATGATGAGAAAATAAGGTATGATGAGTAATAGAAGATAGATTTTGGGTTGCTTTAAGGATATTAGACTTTTCTCTCCATCTCTTGGTCAAAGATCTCAGTATCTTATTATTGATCTCCTTTTCTGAATAGTTCTTTCCTAGATCAGTTGCTTTGTTGAGAAGATTTGTTAATCTCACATCTAGCTGATCCACTGTTTCATTCTCCTTCATCTTGAAGGTATCAAAGGCATGTAATACTGATCGCAGGCTTATTCTCTTTCACTTGGTCAGATCCTTCACAAACATTTGCAAGTGTCTGGCACATCTCCTTAGCTGATTTGCATCTTTTGACTTTTTCAATCCAGTCTTTACTCAGAGTTTCAATGATTTCAGTCCTAGCTACTTGATCTACGTTCGGATTTTTCTCTCATCACTTGTCAGTTCTGAACTCTTTTTCTCTTGCCTGACTCTTGATTCAGCTGACTCAGTGCCATTGCTGGTGCCTCCATGATAAAATTTAATAGGTCCCTCTTTAAGAACCTCCTCCATCCTATCATGGATTGCCTTGAGATGATTTTCCATCCTGAATTTCCTATAGTCATATTCTTCAATTGAAAATTCAGGTAGACTCCTGGATTTCTTGTTCTTGTCAGATGACATGATGAGATAGGAAAACAAAACCTTACACAATCTTGTTAGTAGCACAGTTAGTAAAAATAAAGAAGATGAAGATAATCAAGAACAAATTTTAGAATCTTGGTTAAGACCTAAAATCAATATCAGAACAGCTTAACACTTCTCTGATACCACTTGTTGGTCCCACTTAGTTGAGTATCTTAAAGGAAACTTGAACTAGCCTTCTAGGAAAAATCTAGAAGGGGGGGGGGGTTGAATAGATTTTTCAGATTTTTACAAATCGTTAAAACTTATTCAAAACACACAAGTAACACAGCGGAATTCAATTTTAAACTCAACTTTATTTAGATCAAAAGCACACTGATATTTTAGTTCTAACTTCAATTCTGAAATTAATCTTTGATTGATAAACTGAAATTGAAATATACAGATAAGTAAAGTAAAGCAATAAAGAACACAAAGATTTATAGTGGTTCGATTTATGAATAATCCTACATCCACTCTCCTTCTTCAACTTGAAGAAGGGACTCTGCTTACCACTTACTTACTTTCAATCTAACTTACACCTTACAACTCGTGAAGATCTTCAAATCTTCAATCTCCTACATTCTTCCCTAGAATCTAACTATTACAGTGAATATTGAATTTTGAATTTACAAGTAAGGTGTTCTACAAACACTTAGAACTTTTTGAAAACTCTTTTTTGAAAAACTTGTGAATTGATTGTGATGATAGAAATCTTAATAGTGAATAATGTGTAAATCGTGTTGTGTAAAAGTATTTGAAAAATGAAAATCTAGACCTATTTATAAGTCTGAAAAGACAATTAGTTTGTTAGTCAGTTCTAACAAACTAAAAACTGCTCAACAAACTTAATCTTGAAAACTGCTTTGCTCCTCAGCTGATTTATTCTACTCGTCTGCAGCTGACTTGGTGAAGACCCGCCTTTCTTATTCTACTCAGCTTGTCTTGACCTCGTCTGAGCTCTTCATACTCGTCTTCTGCAGATGACTAGATTTGAGCTTGTCTCCAGATGACTTGAAACTTCTAGTCTACAGCCGACTTGTTCAGTCCTCGACCTAGTCTGATCAGCTTAATACCAGACTTTGATCTCAGTTGTTCTTCATAGTCGTCTGATCATCTGAATTACTTCTTAACTCATCAAAACCTTTCTTGATCTAACAATAGCTTATATATGTAGTGTGGCACACACTTTAAGAAAAAAGAGTAATAGTTGAAGTTTTGAGGGATAAATTTGTAAACTTTTATGTATAAAGTAAAAAAATTTATTGGGTTATGTGTATGTGAGAGTAAAAGTAATGACATTTGTGTAAATTAGTGAAAATTGTGAGGATGGAGTTTATAAAAAGTTTTCCATTTTAAGGGTGTGAAACTTATATTGGAACGGACGAAAAAGGAAAGTGTGAAAACTTTTATTGGACGGGGGAAATACTTAATTTACGCCATATGTTATTGTATCTTACCTTTTTATTTAAAAAATTAAACAAAAATTAATTATGTTTATGGCGTGGGAAACCAAAAAACTAGACTAATTTTTAATTTTTTGGTGAAAACTATTTAAGTGGGAAAGCAAAATTATTTGAAAGTGACTCCAAATTTTACGAGGTGGGAAACGAAACATTTAAACTAATTTCATTAGTTTTTTTTAAGTAGAATACATAATTAAATTATCTAACTTAAAATTAAACCCTCACATCTCTGTTGCACAAATTTGATATGATCCCACATTACTCTCCCCACTCCAAGCGGCCGCCCACCCACGGCCCACCGCCCCTCGCTGGACCCAGCCCCCACCGTCACTGTCTTCCTGTTCTCGCTCGTCTCTCTTAGTCACCTCTCACAGTCTCACAACTACAACAAAAATTTGAAGGAATTGGCCGATCATCCAAAGTGAAGGAAAGAGGAGATCTGTCTTCTCCTTTTAAGCAGCGCTCGATCCTAGGTAGGAGAGCGAGTGGTTGACGCAAGTTCAACCAACTTCTTCTTCGATGGAGAATAAAATAGAGCTGCTCTTTTTCGGTAAAACGAGGTCGTACGATCGTGAGTTTCCTTTGAATTGTGAGTTTCCCTTGTCTAATGATTAATTAACTATCAGCTTCTTCTCATTGCCCGTTATTCTTCTAGTATAGTATAGGAAAGGCTTTCAATATGGACAATTGGGGAAATTTGGGAATTTGGTTCTTCTACTTATATTCATTGTATTGCCTACCTTTATTCTGCTACAAAATTCTCATTTCCTCATTATGTATTTTTGAGAGGGTGCTTTGACGAGGAATAAAAAATTGTTGAGGCATTATTGCTTTGATGATCGGTTTTGAGACTTGTGGTTAGATGTAAGTGTTGTTTTACCATTATCTGATAAAAATCCACTTAAGTTACTGCTTTGGGTTCTATTGTGGGCATCTCTGTCTCTTGGTTTGCATGCAATATCAGGGAATGCTATAGCTGTTGCAGTTAATTCCATAAGGACATCCTCCATTGGTGTAGTAAAGGTTGCTAACTCTTTACAAGCTATGGGGTGGCCTGATGAAGCTGTTGTTGTTGCCTTGGCTACACTTCATGTGATCGAGCTGTGCGGGGCTATTCTTGTTGGTTATTAGTTGCAACTCAACCCACTAAAGCCAAATTTTTATCCATTATTGGGTTAGCATAACATATCTCTTTCACCTTAAATGTTATTTGTGTCTGTAATTTGTTTTTTTGTTGATCTTGTTTTTTATGTGGTCTCTAAGTAAATCTTAGCTGGTTATTTATCTTACTGCAATTAGAATTATTAGGATGGTGCTAGTCACTGCATTCTGGCATTTTAGTATCTTGTTTGCATTTGGTGCTGTGAGAGCTGTTTTAGAAAATTCAGATTCTCATGTTTCTTTAGCTTATGTGCAAATGAGAGGGCACTTGGTTCAAATTCTTCAATGAGAATGATAATGAGAATCATTAAATATTAAATTACAATGAGAATAATGGTTAGGGTTGTAAGCATTATGCTCTTATTTTGAATTAAATGGGGACACAAAAGTATTGTTGGTTGATGAATAGTGGAATGATTGAGAGAAATGATTATAGGAGGGGTAGTTAATTGAAATGGAGTATTTCTTAACATATTTTTTAGAATCTCATGACCCTTACGAAGTATGATGAAGATAAATTGGCCATCATTTATTCTTATTGTTGGTTCTTGATTTTGTATGTTTTGATGATGTTTCTAAAACGTACATGTAATAGGTCCAGCTGAATCTGTTAGTCAGCTGATGATCTAGATAGGTTAGTATATTCGTTTAAGGTAACCTTTCTAAGACCAATCTAGATGTCTTATAGAAGTATGAGAACTGAAGACAAAAGACTTTGAAGATAGAAGACTTGAAGACAGAAGACTTGAAGACAGAAGACCTGATCAGAAAATAGACAACTAGAAGACTACAAAGGTTGCTATCAAGAAGACCTAGAAGGTTTCTTGTATTCAGGAAAGTTGTTTTGAAAAGACTAGATGACTTGTAACTTGCTCTAAGGCAGAGAAGGACATAACTCATGAAGGTCAAGTAATCAAGAAGACTTGGACAAAAAGATAGGAAGGTTGAGAAGCTTGCTAGGTTAGAGATAGAAGACTTGATCGGTTCAAGATAAATCAGTATATCAGTCAAGATGATTTGTATCAATCAGATCTCTTATTGGAAAATTAAAATTACAAAGAGTCAATCTATCAAGAGATAATTGATTGGTTCAGACAATCAATTATCTGAGTCAAACAGATCTTCTCAATGGCTACTTACCATTTTTACGAATACCTGATTATCAATTAGTTTAATGGCTAGTTGATTTAAAGAATCTATAAATCAGAATGAAGGGTTTCAGAATCGACACAGAACTATGCGCGAGAAATTTTAAGAAATCCTACCATTCATAGCAATACACGCAAGCTCATTCAAACCGCGAATCATAACACTCATTGAATCTGAAGGTCCGATTCTGATTAAAGGATTGTAAATCACCTTCCAATATCTCGAGTACGAGAGAAAGTTGATGGTTTCTTAGAACTAAGAGTTAGAACAAACTCAAGGATCACCATTTGTAATCAAGGGCAGGAACTTATAAAACCTCCTGTGGTCATAACCTCGAAGTAATAAAGGGAACAAGAACGTAAGATTTGGTGGAAAGTAAGACCCCTGTGGAGTCAGGGAGAGTGGACGTAGGATCAATATATCCGAAACACTATAAAAATATTTATGTCTTTTATAAGCTTTCTGCATACATATTTATAACTGCTCATTCATCATCGTTTTAATAAACCTGCACTGAATCTTGCTAAGTATTTATCAAGAAGGTTTTCTCTCAAAGGGTTTTTCAAATACATACACGAGATTAGCTTCCGCACCATCATAAACTTCTAGTTTTTGAAGTTTGCTGATCACACTTAGCACACTCTGAGTACCTATTTGAAGAAGACTTGCAAAGTCTTCTAACCTCACTCTTAACTCACGAAAAGTTGTAAAAAGTTTTAAGTGTGGCAAAGTCTATTCAACCCCCCCCCCCTTCGAGACTTTTCACTTCCTTGCACATCTCGTCCGGGACCAACAAGTGGTATCAGAGCAGTGGTTCAACAGACCACTGGCTTTGGTTACCAATATTCTTTGAGGAAAGACTGTTGTGGTCACTTGAACAAATCTTTTTGAAACACCATTTTTCATAAAAATCATTGTATTCATATTTATTATTGTGCTAACATGAGTTCTCATAAGAAGAGCAATAAAGCCAGAAAGCTACCAGAGTTCTCTATCGAAGACTATGACTACTGGAAGTTCCGCATGGGAAACCACCTTAGTGTGATACATGATATGTGACGCCCTAATTTTTAAAGACTTAGATTCTAAATAAGTAATAGAAATTAAAAGATTTGAGGCGTCAAATTTAATTTTGGAATAAAACAACGATAAATTTTATATGAAAGAGTTAACGTCTAATTTTTCAAAAGTGAAATAATGTTACGGCGGAAACGTAAACATTTAAATAATTTCTAGGAAAAACATAAATTCCTAAGTTCAACATAAATTCATTAGTTAAACAAATAGTAAAAGTAAAAGCATGAGCATGATGTCCCTCGTCATCACTCCTCGCCGTCCAGCTCATTACCTGAAATGGGTTTATTGGGGGGTGAGTATGCAAGCACACTCAGCGGAGATAAAATTTATTCAAAATTTAATACACAAGTAAACACATGATAATCAACTAAAATTTAATAAATTCACATGAACTTTGCCAATAATAAACTTTGCCATTGATACTTTGCCACTTTGCCAATAATATTTTGCCAACATAGAAATGGAGTTGTGAGCCTTCCCAAAGCCATTTAAAGACTCTGGTATTCTCACACGTAGAATGGAGCACGGCGGGTTAAACCCGAAGATCCGTCGATCCCGGACCTCATTAGGGCCCCTGGCTATTAGACTTTGCCATTGAGCACGGCGGGATACACCCGAAGACCCGTCAGTCCCGGACCTCACAAGGGCCCCTGGCTATTAGAATAACATGAAACAATAAAATTCAAGCAGATAATCACATAATTTACAATAGGCATTAAATATTGAATAACGCATGCAATACTCTACGATACCACTGTAGAGTTTAGAGCAATTAAATCCCCACCTCAATTGATCACTGCAGGAGTGTAATAAAATAGCCTCGTAAAATTTAGCCTTCGTAACTTTCGTCACCTAGCATTAATAATTATTTACATTTAATTAGCACATATCCTAATCAAATTTTCAAGAGGACTAATGACTTAGTTATATATTTATTATAAATTTGAGGATCAAAAAGCAAGAGTCTCAAATAGTTTGGGACTTAATTATAAGAAATTATAAATTAATTTGAGATAATCTAAATCCCTAAATTAAAACTCTAATTCTCAAATTGAAATCTATACATATAATTTTTAATAGAATTGAATAAAAATATAATAATAATAATAATAGAATAAAATAATAAAGAATATATAATGAAAAAAAAAAAAATAAATAAAAAAATGAATAAACACTCACTGCACCTACACAAAACTCACGCACACTCGCACTCACTCACACACACACACACACATGGTTACTCACACACACTAGGCACACAAACAATCACACACATGCACAGAAACACACGCACCCAAACAAACACACACACGCACAGACATCACACATATTCACGCACACACACGCACAGTTCACTCAACACAACTCACACACCCACAATCACACACACATATATATATATATATATATATCATATCATATGAGAAATAATATATTCAATAATTCATGTACATCAAATTAAACATGGAGATTTATTAAGAAATTGATAAATAATATAGTATTGATTACATTAATTAATTAAAGACTAGGAATTGAAAAGATTTTGATAGAATGAAAATACCGTAGATTCTTGAGAAATTGGAAAGCTGCTGCAGTCTTTGAGAAGTATGAGATTTATTTTATGTGCGTAGTTTTTTTTTTCTAGGTTAAAACTCTTATATAAATAAGAATTAGCTATGGGCTTGGGCTTGAGTGAGATAAGGACTAATAAAATATCAGAATTTAAATATTGAGAGATAAGAATTTAAATTTAAATTTAAATTTATATTTAAATTAGGATTTAAAAAATTGAGGGTGAAATTGAATTAGGGATTAAAAGATTTAGGAACTTAGAAATAGAGAAGAAAATATATTTTCTAGTGAGAAAAATTAGGTATTAGTATCTCATGGGAAACTCAAGATTTGATTTTAAATAAAAGATTCTTTTTAGAAAATAATGGAATTGAAATATATTATATGTTAAAATTTGCAAGATATGAAAAATATTTAATTTTAATAAAACTCGATATTTGTAAATTAATAAAAAAAAATAATAATTAATACTAAAAAAATATTAAGGGTATTACAACCTACCCCACTAACAATAATTTCGTCCTCGAAATTTTATAACTTACCACGTAGGAGGAAGTTCGGGTATTTTGCTTGTACTTCATCTTCTCGTTCCCACGTGGCTTCATCTTTTCCATGTCGACTCCATTGTACTTTGATGAGAGCTACATCTTTGTTGCGAAGTTTGTGAGTCTTTCTTTCTAAGATGAGTTCGGGTACTTCTTCATATGACAAATCCCTATTCATCTCCAAGGTTGAGTAGTTGACGATATGGCTTGGATCATGCACATACTTCCTCAACATGGACACGTGGAAAACGTTGTGCACCGCCGAAAGAGATGGGGGTAGAGCAAGCCGATAGGCTAGGTCGCCGACTCGTTCAAGAATTTCGAAAGGACCAATATACCTTGGTCTGAGCTTTCCCTTGCCATCGAATCGAATAACTCCTTTCGTAGGTGAGATCTTCAAAAATACTTTCTCCCCTCGAGCAAACTCCAGCTGCTTTCTTCGCTTGTTAGCATAAGACTTTTGTCTATCTTGAGCTATCTTGATTCTTTCTCGGATCTTTTGTATTATTCCAACAGTTTGTTCGACGATTTCTGGGCCTAAAACCTTCTTTTCACCAACCTCGTCCCAATAAGAGGGAGACTCGCATCTCCGTCCGTACAATGCTTCATAAGGTGCCATTCCGATCGTTGCACGATAGCTATTGTTGTAAGCAAACTCAACTAGTGGCAAATAAGACTCCCAATTTCCACCGAGATCCAACACACAAGCTCGTAGCATGTCCTCCAAAATTTGAATAGTTCTCTCGGATGTCCATCGGTCTGCTGGATGGAAAGTCTGTACTAAAGCTCAACTTCGTCCCCATAGCAGTTTGTAAACTCTTCCAAAACTTGAAGTGAACCTAGTGTCTCGATCGACACTATTGAGACAGAACCCCATGAAGTCTAACAATCTCTCGAATGTATATTTGTGCCGGTGATCCATCCCGAAAGTCATCTTTACGGGTAGAAAATGTGCAGAGACTTCGTCAATCTATCCACAATGACCCATACAAACATGATTTCTCTCTAACCGACCGTGGCAAACCCACTACGAAATCCATGGTAATGTGCTCCCACTTCCATTCTGGAATTTCAAGAGGCTTAAGCAGCCCTGACGGTCGTTGGTGCTCGGCTTTAACCTGCTGGCATACCAAGCATCGTTCCACAAACTTCCCGATGCTACCTTTCATGTTTCTCCACCAAAACATTGTCTTTAAATCTCGGTACATCTTAGTTCCTCCAGGATGAGCTGCATACGGCGTACAATGAGCTTCTTCTAGGATTTCTCTTCTCAAATTTTCATCTTTGGGTACACACAATCGCCCCTCAAACATGAGAGCACCATCGGATGCTACCATGAAGCCTTTACCATCCCCATCTAGTGCTCGCTTCCTCATCTTGTTCAAGAATACATCCTTGTCTTGTGCTTCTCTAACTCTGTCTCGTAACAAAGGTTGAATCACCATAGCTGCTACAATCGCCTCAACATTCCTTGGCGATCCCACCACTTCTATCCGTAGATTGGCAAAATCCCTTACTAATTCCTCTTGTTGTGTCAAAAAGCATGTCAACTCTCCTCTATCCTTACGACTTAACGCATCCGCCACCACATTGGCCTTACCCGGATGGTAGTGAATGGTGCAGTCGTAATCCTTCACTAGTTCCAACCACCTTCGTTGCCTCATATTCAACTCTTTTTGCGTGAAGAAATATTTTAGACTTTTATGGTCTGTATAAATCTCACACCTTGCCCCATAAAGATAATGCCTCCAAATCTTCAGAGCATGGACCACTGCCGCAAGCTCCAAATCGTGAGTAGGGTAGTTCATCTCATGATTCTTCAATTGTCTTGAGGCATAAGCAATTACCTTGCCATGCTGCATCAGAACACATCCTAAACCTTGCTTTGACGCATCACTGTAAATTACAAAACTTCCAGATGTATCTGGAATTGTCAAAACAGGGGCTGAAACTAATCTCATCTTCAATTCTTGGAAGCTCTCCTCACACTGGCTCGTCCACTCAAACTTTTCCCCTTTTCTCGTTAGACGGGTCATTGGTGAAGAAATCTTTGAAAATCCTTCAATGAACCTTCTATAGTATCCGGCCAAGCCCAAAAAGCTGCGAACTTCATTAACATTGGTAGGCGTCTTCCAATCATTAACTGCCTCAACTTTAGCTGGGTCGACCTCTATCCCTTGAGCAGTGACAATATGTCCAAGGAACACAACCCGATCAAGCCAAAACTCGCACTTCTTGAACTTCGCATACAACTTCTCCTTGCGAAGTACCTCTAGTATTATGCTCAAGTGCTCCTCGTGTTGCTTGTTGTTCTTTGAGTAGATCAATATGTCATCGATAAACACAATGACAAACCGATCCAAGAACGGGTGGAAGACTCGGTTCATCGAGATCCATGAATATCGGAGGAGCGTTGCTCAACCCAAAAGGCATTACTGTGAACTCATAATGCCCATATCGAGTCCTAAATGCCGTCTTCGGTATATCACTATCCTTGATTTTCAACTGGTGATAACCCGATCGCAAGTCTATCTTAGAAAAGACGCTGGCTCCTTTTAGCTGATCAAATAAATCTTCGATCCTCGGCAGTGGGTACTTATTCTTGATAGTTAATCGATTCAACTCCCTATAGTCGATGCACATCCTCATCGTCCCATCTTTCTTCTTCACAAATAGGACAGGTGCTCCCCAAGGAGAGACACTTGGTCGAATGAATTTCTTATCCAACAATTCTTGTAAGCTGTACCTTGAGCTCTTCCAACTCTTTCGGTGCCATTCGATATGGTGCCTTTGATGTGGGTTTGATCCCGCAATAAATCTATCGTGAACTCCACTTGTCTTTTGGGTGGGATACGGGTAAATCCTCGGAAAAACATCTTGAAAATCTCGAACCACCGGAACATCTTCAATCTTCGTTTCACTAGTAGGGGTTCCCATCACATTGACCAAATACCCTTGACCGCCGCTTCAGTAGCATCTTTAGGGCCTTCATAGCTGTTATGATAAGGCTCTTAGCTCCCGTCCTTGATCCAAAGTAAACCAATTCCTCTCCACTTGGTAGCTTTAACACCACTTCCCTCTTTCCACAATCAATGCTAGCTTGATATTTGGACAACCAATCCATGCCAAAGATTACATCAAAGTGACTCATTTCTATGACATATAAGTTAGCATTTAAGTTTCTACCACAGATTTCTAAATTCACATCCTTAGCTACTCTATATGTGACCACTATTTGACCCGAGGGTATACTAACATCAAGTGCTTCGACCTTGTTGGTTTCCTTACAACCAACCTTAGCACAACACTTTGTGGATATAAAAGAATGTGTCGCACCCGTATCAAACAAAGCTAGAACTGGAACTTTATTTAATGTCAACATACCTGTCATGGTATCAGGGTGTTGCTGACCTCCATCCTCATGACCGGACATAGAGTAAACTCGTGCTTTGCCTTTAGGAGCTGGATTCTGACCTCCGAAGTTAGGACAGAATGGGGCTGTATGGCCCGGCTGACGGCACCTGAAGCACTTCCCTTGTCCCGCAAGACACTCTCCTCCGTGATTCTTCCCACAGTTGGCGCAAGTGGGTTTGATTGGTTGAGCATTAGCACCCGTGGCTCCCTGAAACTTTCCTTGCTTATTCTGACTCTGGTTGTTGTTTTGGTTATGACCGTCCCATCTCCTCTTTCCCAAAAGGTTTGTTGGTTTCGAATTCACTTTCTCAGTGCGCTGGCTTGCAGCAATTTCACCGGCTCTCCTCACCAAGTCACTGAAAGGCATGTCTCCATGACCCGCTAGGATGCTCCGTATCTCTGGTCTTAACCCCTTCTTGAATTTCTGAGCTTTCTTACGTTCAGTATCCACCATATGGTATGCAAAACGAGACATGTTGCTGAATTGTCTCTCGTACTCTTCCACAGTCAGGTTTCCTTGTTGGAAGTTGAAGAATCGGGACTCCATCTCCTCCCGATAGGTGTCTGGAAAGAATCTCTCCATAACGATTTCCTTGAATTCATCCCACGTCAGTGCATCTCTTGCTTCTTCAGTTCTCGATCTCCAGTAGCATTCCCACCAATGATCAGCATCCTCCACCAATTGAAATTCAGCACAAGCTACACGTTGCGCTGAGACGTGCATCTAACGAGACGAAAGATACGTTCCAACGCTCGAAACCATTCTTCAACACTAGCAGGTCCATCGCGTCCGTTAAAGGTGGGTGGCTTGTAACGACGGAATTGTTCCACGACATTAGCATTATCTTGGAAGTCTCCTTGAGTAGTCGGGTTAGGAACATCAGCTTGGTTGCGTGCGTTACCTCGACGAGCCATAACCTAAGATATTTTGTTACAAACTAAGTAAAAATGCCACGTTTCACGCACTACACTAGAGACCTCTAAATATGGAGAAGACTATTGTAATCAAATAATAATAAGGTTTCAACTAGCATATCACATAGAGTTCATATAAGCATGCCAATTTATGCATCAAGACATCACATAATTCGCATATATTAAAGTATAAAATTTTGTACCTTATAAGCTGAAGCGGTGAGGCGGTGATGGGCGACATATGCTCGAACATTTATAAATGAACTTTTTTTTTTTTTTTTTTCGTTGATAAAATACACTTAAAATAATTTTTTTTTTTTTTTTTTTGACACTTAAATTTTGAACAAGTCCACAAGAACGTAGACCTGCTCTGATACCACACTGTGACGCCCTAATTTTTAAAGACTTAGATTCTAAATAAGTAATAGAAATTAAAAGATTTGAGGCGTCAAATTTAATTTTGGAATTAAACAACGATAAATTTTATATGAAAGAGTTAACGTCTAATTTTTCAAAAGTGAAATAATGTTACGGCGGAAACGTAAACATTTAAATAATTTCTAGGAAAAACATAAATTCCTAAGTTCAACATAAATTCATTAGTTAAACAAATAGTAAAAGTAAAAGCATGAGCATGATGTCCCTCGTCATCACTCCTCGCCGTCCAGCTCATTACGAAATGGGTTTATTGGGGGTGAGTAGTATGCAAGCACACTCAGCGGAGATAAAATTTATTCAAAATTTAATACACAAGTAAACACATGATAATCAACTAAAATTTAATAAATTCACATGAACTTTGCCAATAATAAACTTTGCCATTGATACTTTGCCACTTTGCCAATAATACTTTGCCAACATAGAAATGGAGTTGTGAGCCTTCCCAAAGTCATTTAAAGACTCTGGTATTCTCACACGTAGAATGGAGCACGGCGGGTTAAACCCGAAGATCCGTCGATCCCGGACCTCATTAGGGCCCCTGGCTATTAGACTTTGCCATTGAGCACGGCGGGATACACCCGAAGACCCGTCAGTCCCGGACCTCACAAGGGCCCCTGGCTATTAGAATAACATGAAACAATAAAATTCAAGCAGATAATCACATAATTTACAATAGGCATTAAATATTGAATAACGCATGCAATACTCTACGATACCACTGTAGAGTTTAGAGCAATTAAATCCCCACCTCAATTGATCACTGCAGGAGTGTAATAAAATAGCCTCGTAAAATTTAGCCTTCGTAACTTTCGTCACCTAGCATTAATAATTATTTACATTTAATTAGCACATATCCTAATCAAATTTTCAAGAGGACTAATGACTTAGTTATATATTTATTATAAATTTGAGGATCAAAAAGCAAGAGTCTCAAATAGTTAGGGACTTAATTATAAGAAATTATAAATTAATTTCAGATAATCTAAATCCCTAAATTAAAACTCTAATTCTCAAATTGAAATCTATACATATAATTTTTAATAGAATTGAATAAAAATATAATAATAATAATAATAGAATAAAATAATAAAGAATATATAATGAAAAAAAAAATAAATAAAAAAATGAATAAACACTCACCGCACCTACACAAAACCTCACACACACTCGCACTCACTCACACACACACACACATGGTTACTCACACACACTAGGCACACAAACAATCACACACATGCACGAAACACACGCACCCAAACAAACACACACACGCACGAGACATCACACATATTCACGCACACACACGCATTTGATTCACTCAACACAACTCACACACCCACAATCACACACACACATATATATATATATATATATATATATCATATCATATGAGAAATAATATATTCAATAATTCATGTACATCAAATTAAACATGGAGATTTATTAAGAAATTGATAAATAATATAGTATTGATTACATTAATTAATTAAAGACTAGGAATTGAAAAGATTTTGATAGAATGAAAATACCGTAGATTCTTGAGAAATTGGAAAGCTGCTGCAGTCTTTGAGAAGTATGAGATTTATTTTATGTGCGTAGTTTTTTTTTCTAGGTTAAAACTCTTATATAAATAAGAATTAGCTATGGGCTTGGGCTTGAGTGAGATAAGGACTAATAAAATATCAGAATTTAAATATTGAGAGATAAGAATTTAAATTTAAATTTAAATTTAAATTTAAATTAGGATTTAAAAAAATTGAGGGTGAAATTGAATTAGGGATTAAAAGATTTAGGAACTTAGAAATAGAGAAGAAAATATATTTTCTAGTGAGAAAAATTAGGTATTAGTATCTCATGGGAAACTCAAGATTTGATTTTAAATAAAAGATTCTTTTTAGAAAATAATGGAATTGAAATATATTATATGTTAAAATTTGCAAGATATGAAAAATATTTAATTTTAATAAAACTCGATATTTGTAAATTAATAAAAAAAAAAATAATAATTAATACTAAAAAAATATTAAGGGTATTACATGATAGGATGCTTGAAATTCTTGAAGATGGACCTATCAAGTTCTACTGGGATCCAGTGAGTTCAGGAAGTGGTGGAACTGAGACTTCAACTCGCCAAAAAACTGAAAAGTAAAGAAGCGAGTTATCAAATGAAGAAAGGAACTATTGATTCTTGATCAAGTTGCATGCACAGAGATCATAGAAACGTTAACCAGAGAGCTTACTGAAAAAGTCAAAACCTGCAAGTCGGCAAAGGAAATGTGGGAGACACTGGCACTCATGTGTGAAGGATCAGAACAAATTAAAGAAAATAAGTTACAGTCGATTCTTTATTCATTCGATACTCTCAAAATGAAGTAAGATGAAACTATTGATCAGTTAGACTTAAGGTTGATGAACATACTCAATAAAGCAAGTTCTCTAGGCAAGTCATACACTGAGAAGGAAATAAACAACAAAATTCTCAGATCATTGACTAGCAAGTGGAGAGTGAAGATCACTGTAATCAAAGATACCAAAGATCTCAATAGAATAAGTTATCATGAATTATTCTCTCATCTTAAAGCTCATGAATATAACCTGAAACAAGAAGAAGATGAGGATGAAGGAAATTCGAATTCTACAAGTAAAGAAGTTGCTTTCAAAGTTACACCTGCTACGTCTTCAAAAGGACGAGTAGGGGATGATCTGAGTATGAAAGAACAAATGGCGCTACTAACTAGAAAGTTTGACAAGATGAATTCAAAATTTGGGAAATACAGAAGACACTGGAAGAACGATAGACGGATAGGTTTCAAAATCGGTACGAAGTCTTCTACCAGCACAGACAGAAGGTTTGATGACTCTAAAGATGAAAGAAGATACAGAACTCCTGAGAGAAGGAGAGAAGGAAGTCCCAAAAGGAAAGATTTTTTGCCTAGAAGAGATTCGAGTCCCGGAAGATCGTCAAGAGATGATAGCTGTTTTACATGTCACAAACCTGGACAGTTTAGTTATGACTGTCCAGAATTAACTCCTAGAGAAAGAGAAGAAAAGAGACTCAAGAGGAACAGGAAGTTTGCTGATAAGAGAGCACTAGTAGTCGGAGAAGAAGATTCTTCAGTGAGCGACACAACATCTTCATCGGATTTCTCTTCAGATAATAACTTATGTCTCATGGCTACTGGTGATAAGGTAATTTCTGACTTTTGTTCTTCGTATGCTTCTCGCACCTCTCTAGCAGAAGAGTTTGACCATAACTTTGTTGATAAGTTGATGGGAGACCTCAAAGCTGCTATAAACGCTTATAATTGTGTGGAAAAAGAGAACACTAGTTTAAAGGCTAATATTGAACTCCTTACCCAAGAATCTACTAGCATGCCTTCTAGAATACTAGCAGACTCTAGTCAGACAACTTCAGAAGAGGTAAACACTCTTAAACTGAAGTGTGCTGAACAAGGTCAGCTGGTAGAAAGGTTGCTTGGTGAGAACCTTGAGAAGACTGATCAGTTGAAAATCCTACAAGCAAAGTTTGATGAACTTTTCCATCAGCATGAGCAGATAAAATTGAGTGAGGAACGTTTAAGTTTTAGATTGGATCAACTGAATAAAGCATCACATGTTGTTCAAACTATAGTTGACTCATCTCAAACACCTAACATAAAGAAGGGAATTGGATTTTCCTTTGCCCAATCCTCACAGGTTCAAACAAGTGTACATGAAAAAAGTACACATGTTAAGGGTAATGATCTGGTAGGAGAAGACTCTAAACCTAAACCTACTGATAAGTGTAAGAAGGTTGTTGACCCAGCAAATCAGTTAAATAAGAAGAAGAGTAGTTATACTCAACAACCCAAACAACTGATGAGGTATCAAAGGAAGGGGGAATCCCAACTAAAAAAACCTCAACAAAGTCAGAAAAGTAGACATCAGCCGAAACCGTCTCTGTGGAAACAATCTTAGCTGAAGACTACACAACCTAAGCAAGCTTTAAAGTTTGCTAAACGATCTACTAAGCCTTCTGTGCCTTAATTAGAGTGAACTAATTAGGGGTGAAAACGGATCGGATATTTCCCAACCGATCTGGAGCCGTATCCGATCGGTATCGAATTCAGTACGGATACGGATAGTTGACTTCGGATACAGAATCGGATAAGGAATTCATAATATCCAACCGTATACGAGTTTTACCATATTTTATCGGATATTTATCCGGATATCCATTTTTTTAAATATATTTTATTTTATATTTTATATTAAAATAATAATATAATATTAGAAAAAAGAAAAATATTAAAAAAGAAAGGTGGGTGAACTAATCCGAAATGTGGGTGTAGTAGGCGCATCGGATGTGGGTGTACTGTATAATCTGATAGGTGTATTGATTCGCCGTCCCAACTTCATTCGAGCATTACTTCTTCATACAGCATCCGTTTGACCCGATTCTTTTTGCGTTACGACCATCTCTCAGCCCTCTTTCCAACCATGCAATTGCTCCACTAAATTGTATACAATAAATGTCCTCAATTTGCACTCAAAGTTGGCCTCAAACCTACAATTTAAAGTTCCAACCATCAAATCAAACAATGAAATGCAATTGGACCAATTAATTATAAATTAACATGATCATATCAATTTGAGACAATTAAACACATAATTATCATGCAATTATTCACCCTAATCACTTGGGTTTTGATTTTATTTTTCCTATTCATTCGTAGGTAGTTTTCTTTTATGTGTTTCAATCACATTTTGATGATTTTCGTATGAAATATATTATCCGATTATAGTTATTCGAATTCAGCCCGGATTCGTCCGATATCCGTCCCGTATCCGTATACCGAATAGTCCGAATTCGTATCTGAATCCGGCTTTTTCGTATTCGACTTCGAATTCGAGAAAAAAATATGGTTTAGGATACGGTATAAGCACTATCCGTCCGTATCCGATCCGTTTTCACCCCTAGAATTGATGCATGTTTTTAGGGGCTATTTGTGATACCTGAGCCTCTCACTACTCATTGGCCAATATATATATTTCATGCATTGAGTGCATTTTAATTAATAATGTGCTACTTGTGAATTTAAATTATTTTATCTTTCATTATATTATTGTGTTTTTAAATATTGAATTAATTAAATATGTCTTTATATGTTTAGTGGTGAGAAAATTAATCCATAAGTGATTGAGATTTTTATGGTGTTTGAGTACTAATACAAATTATATAATTATTAGTGGTATTAATTAAATTAGTTATAATATTAATCTTTATTATTAGAATATATATATATATATATATATATATATATATATATATAGATAGGTATATATGTGGTGTAGTAGTAGTAGTATATTAGTAATCGAATTAAAAAAAATAAAAAAATAGAAATAGAAGATAAAGGAAACTGAGAAAGCTTAGCCATTAAGAAAACTAATAAGGCGGTGAAAAATATCAATTGATAAGCATATCAATTACAAAGCCATATTCACTCACGTAAATAAAAGAAAGAAAAGGCCGACAGAGAGAAATAGAAAAAAAGAGAGAGAGAAAAGAAGAGAGGAGATTCTGAAGCATTTTGGTAAGTATTCGACTTCCGTCAATTGACAAATTTTATACCGTTTTGAAGCTCGTGAGGAGTAGAACAAAACCCTATCCTCAAATTATTAATAATTGTTCTTATTTGATAGTGAAAGTTGTAACAAGGGTTTAAGGGTTTGATTTTTATCGACGTTTGCGGATTTGAGGTAAGTAGGAATTCATTTGCACCTACAATGCATAAATATAGTGTTTTATGAAGTATTTATGTTTAATTGGTGATATATGAATATTTTGTTGATTGTGATATTTGATTGATATTCAATTATTATAGTGAAAGGAGTCTGTGAGCTCCATAGTTGAAGTGGAATAAACATGTGAGTTCAGTGATTTTTATGAATTGGACCTGTGAGTTCAATTGTTGTCAAAATTGAACCTGTGAGTTCAATTATTGTTGAATTGAACATGTGAGTTCAATTGTTGTTGAATCGAACCTGCGAGTTCAGTTGCTGTTGGATTGAACCTGTGAGTTCCAAGATTATTGTGAAACGAACTCCTGAGTTCTGTGATTATTATAGAAATGAATAGGGTGATTGAATTGGTGAGTTGTGAGTAGAAATGAATTAAGCAAGTAGAAATGAATTAGGTGGGTGATTAGAAATGAATTAGGCGAGAACGATTAGAAATGAATTAGGTATGTGATTAGAAATGAATTAGGGGATTTCAAAGTGAGAACGGAAGGGGCGACCTAGGAGTTAAGGCGACCAGAGAGTATCTGGCATATGCTATCTAGAGTGGGCCACCGAATTCAATTGTTGCAGAATGAACTTGTGAGTTCAATGATTATCGTGAAATAAATTTGTGAATTTGTATGATTATTGCAGAAATGGAAATGGTGTTATGAGCATGTGATTCTACTCTGTGTATATGCTGCATTGCATCATGCATATCATGCATTAACATGGAATTATATTTGAAGCATTTGACCTCTGGTTATACATCGAGAGCGGAAGGGGCGACCTAGGAGTTAAGGCGACCAGGGAGAACCTTGCGTATGCTACCTAGAGTAGGCCACCGTCTCGTATGAAGATGTGTGAGAACGGAAGGGGCGACCAGAGAGTATCTGGCGTATGCTACCTAGAGTGGGCCACCGTCAGCGGAAGGGGCGACCTAGGAGTTAAGGCGACCAGAGGAAAACTGGCGTATGCTACCTAGAGTGGGCCACCGTCAGCAGAAGGGGTGACCTAGGAGTTAAGGCGACCAGGGAGAACCTGGTGTATGCTACCTAGAGTAGGCCACCGTCGTGTATGATGATGTGTGACAACGGAAGGGGCGACCTAGGAGTTCAGGCGACCAGAGGGAAACTGGCGTATGCTACCTAGTGTGGGCCACCGTCAGCGGAAGGGGCGACCTAGGAGTTAAGGCGACCAGGGAGAACCTGGCGTATGCTACCTAGAGTGGGCCACCGTCTCAAATGATACGTTTATATTGGGCTCATGCCGGTGCATAGTAGTGAGTCAGGGGCCCTAACGAGTGTTTCATAAATAAATTGATGATTTTAAAGAGAGTGCTTTGTGCATTGGAAGGTTTTCAAACTAAACATCACATTATGCATAATTTCTGCTTACTGAGATTTATATCTCACCTAATTTATGCATTGTAGGTAATCCTGATGATTACTGATGAGGTTACTGGACAAGTCGCGGCGCTCTTGCAGGATTTTGAGTAGCTGTGTACATAGATGACGACCTGTTGGGCAGGACCGTGGCTTATTTTGCTTCTGCTATTGTATATTATGTACTGTATAAACAAGCATGTACTGGTGTGTTTCGTGGATTGTGGTTGGTTAAGAACTGGTGTGAATGTGAACAAGTTATGTTTTGAATACGTGATAATGTTATGTCGTTTGAAAAAAAAATGGAGTAAGTTTTCTTGGTTGTTTTAATGTTTAAGTTCATATTATGTTGGTTGTGTAAATGTGGTCGTGTCACTATTTTAGTGCAAAAAGTGATCAAAAGTGTTAGATTTTGTGCCTAAATGTGTAGAGTATCATTACTTTGCCTAAAAAGTATTACTTGATGGATTTTTGATGTTTTTCATCCCGTTTTCAGGTAAATCGGTGGAATTTGGCCAAACCGAGAGTACTGACATTCATAGGATGAAGAGACGATCAAGACGGGCAAAAACGGGGGTCAGAGGCAGAGTCCGGGTCGAGAAAATTCCCTGGACTCGACCTCTGGTCGAGGGCCAGGGGCCTCAACCCGAGGTTGCCGGCAAAGATGTGAAATTGAAATTTTTTAAGGAAGCTCGACTCGAGGCTCGGCCCTCGGGTCGAGGATCGGGGCAAAGGCGGTAAGCTCGAGTCGAGGGCTGAGCCTCGACTCGAGGCTGGAGAAAAATCGAGAAAGTGCTAACACGACTTACAAGCCTTGACTCGAGGGCCCCAACCTCGAGTCGAGGGATGCCCAAAAATCTAAATGTTTGTTTTAAAGTCCATTTGAGTGGAAAACAAAGCATATTCTCCATAGCCTTGATTAGAGCAGTTATTTTACAGTTTTTTGGGCGAATTTCTCATTCCATAGCTTAATTCTCATTGTAGTTGGATTAGATTCATAGATTTAGATAGATTTTAATCATTTGTATCCTAGATTAGCTTTTGATCCAATAGATTTTCCATTTCCAAGTTGTAATTTAAGGAGAAAAGATTGTATTTGAAGATTACTTTGAAGATTCAAGCATTCCTATTATTTTGGATTCAATTGGTGATGTTCTTCTACTTTTCTCATTTCAATTTCATAATTGTTGTGATTAGTTATTTGATTGCTCAATTATATTTTCTACCCATGGGTTTTGCACTTTGCACCATGGACTAATACTCTTGTCCTTGGGATAATTGAAATTAAGGATGATTTGATTGCCTTATGCTTTGATTGTTGATGATTGTTGATCAATTGAGTTTGATTGCTTCCTAATTGTGATTCTAATTGTGCTTCATACATTTTTATCTCTTTAGATTAATGTTTGATCACCCGAGCAATAGGCGAGAGTTGAGTTAACGTGATCCGGGATTAATCGGGTTATAATTGTGTATGATTGTATGAATTGAGTGCTTCTTAATTGAGAGATTAGTTGCACTAAGGATACTTACATTAGGCATTGTGTGATTAATGGAGTGATTAATTTCATGATGGTTTTATGCTTTCTATCTTAGTTAGTTTGCAATTTGATTCAATCATAACTTGTTAATCATTGATTCCTTGATGGATATTATCCCTAGCACCCCAATCCCCCATTGAATCTTAGCTATTTGTTCTAGCATATAAGGTTTTTGATTAATTGTTTGCCTAGTGTTTGATTTTTAATTCTTGCAATTGTAGTAAAAAATAGTCATCGATAACTTGTATTCCTAGGGCCTCACATGCATACTTTTTTCCTTGGGTTCTGATTGGAGTGAATTGATGCATGATTTTGAGGTGTATTTTAGTGCAAAAAGTGATCAAAAGTGTTAGATTTTGTGCATAAATGTGTAGAGTATCACGTATTTGTCTAAAAAGTATTATTTGATGGATTATTGATGTTTTTCGTCCGTTTTACAGGTAAATCTGTGGAATTTGGCCAAACCGAGAGTAATGGCATTCTTAGGACGAAGAGATCATCGAGACGGATGAAAATAGGGGTCGGAGGCGGAGCCCGGGGCGAGAAAATTCCCTGGACTCGACCACTGGTCGAGGTCCAGGAGCCTCGACTCGAGGGTGAAGGCAAGAGGAGAAGATTTCAAATTTTGAAGCTGCCTCGACTCGAGGGAGGGATGGGGCAAAGATGGATCCCTCGAGTCGAGGGCTGAGCCTCGACTCGAGGTAGGAGGAAAAATTGCAAAAGCGTGTTGACGACTTTGAAGCCTCGACTCGAGGGCCCCAACCTCGAGTCGAGGGAGGCCCAAATCTGAAAATTTTGTATTTAACTCATTTTGAGCGGAAAACAGAGCATAATCTTCCTAGCATAGCTTAGAGCAATTATTAGGCAGTTTTCTGAGCGAAATTATCATTTCATAGCTTAATTCTCCTTGTAATTTGTTTAGATTCTTAGTTTTTGATTGATTTCAAGCAATTGTACATTAGATTAGTGATTTGATCCATTAGATTTTCATTTTCAAGTTGTAATTGAAGAGGTGGAGATTGTAATTGAAGCTATTGTGAAGACTCAAGCATTCGTATTTTTGTTAACTGAAGACAATTGGTGATGTTCTTCTACTCTTCTCTCTTTAATTCATTGTTTGTATTGATTAGTTCCTTAATTGCTTTCTTAGATTTTTCACCCATTGTTTTTGCTCTTAGCACCATGTGCTAATAGTTTTGTGCTTGGGATAATTGAAATTAGGGATGATGTGATTGCCTCATGCTATGATTGTTGATAATTGTTGATCAATTGAGTAGATTGCTTCCTAATTGTGATTCTCATTGTGCTTCATGCAAAGTTATCTCTTTAGATTAATGTTTGATCACCCTAGCAATAGGCGAGAGTTGAGCTAACGTGATTAGGGATTAATCGGATTATAATTTTGCATGATTGTATGAATTGGGTGTTTTTTAATTGAGAGATTGGAAGGACTAAGAATACTCACATTAGGCATTGTGTTATTAATGGAGTGATTAATTTCATGATGGTTTATGCTTTCTATCTTAGTTGATTTACAATTTGATTCAATCATAGCTTGTTAATCATTGATTCTTTGATGGAGATTATCCCTAGCACCCCTATCCCCCATTAATCTAGCTTATTTGTCATTGCATATTAGGTGTTTGATCATTTGCTTGCATAGTTTTAAAATTTTAATTCTTGCAAAATATTGTAGATTTTAGTGTCAAACCATTCTTGCAACAATAGTCACTAATAACTTGTATTCTTAGGGGTCTCACTTGCATACTAATTCCCTTGGGTTCGATATTCTTGATTGGTCTTAATACCGCTTGCCGTAAAACTACAAATCAAATGGTGTCGTTGCCGGGGAATTAAGTTTTTGCGCTTATAGTGAGACTTAGGAATTGTTTGAAGTGGCTACCGGTTGCCTTTGTGTTTTTATTTATTTTGTGTTTTTATGCGAATTTGATACTTGCTATCTTGTCTAGATGGAAGAATACGACTCATACGCGTGGAATCAAGACTTTTATAAAGAGAGTATGGTGTATCCTCCACACTATGAAGAATTTGGATACAATAATTGGATGAGCTTTGATGATACTTCTTAATTGCAACAAGTTCCATCCAATTATCAAGATTGGGGATGTGACGAAATTCCTCCCTCACCTCAAGAGATATTCCGTTATTATGAGCACTATGATCAAACGTTCGATCCACGGGTTGGATTAGAATTTCAAGGAGCATCGGAAGGGGATTACCATGAAGATGGAAGAAGCTATGAGTATGATTACCAAATGCCACAAACTTCTTCTCAATTTGAAGAATGGGGACTCCATGATGTGAGAGCTATATTAAAGGAGATGTTTGGAATGATGCTAGAAAAATTTTAGGAAGATGAACTAAGATGTGAAGAAATGCTTCCCTTGTATGAAAACATTTATGAGACCAAAGCATTGGTTGATTCAATGATAGAGGGGAACATGGAGATCACCGATGCTCAATTCATGGTGTTAAAAAGTCAACTCAAATATTTTCTACTCCAAGTGAAGAACATAACCATCATGGAGAATCATCAAGAAGAAGGGGAGGAAGAAAATGAAATTAAAAGTGAAGATGAGAAAGAAGAGGGTCCAAGCAAAGAGGATGATGTAGAAGATTTCCTTGTCGAAAGTGAGGAAGAGGAATGTCCATTGATGGACATGAGCAATAATGAACAAGCAAATCTAGAAGCACCAAATGAGGAATTGAAGAACGAAATGAGCATTTCTAAACCTTCTAACTCTTCAATTTGTACTTTAATTGAAATTGATACTTCTAATGATTTGATTTTACCTCTTGAGAACTTTGATTATAGGAAAGAATTAAAGAAGTGCTTGGGCATCATTGGAGAAAAGAAATGGAGAAGGATGTTGGTGAGAAAGCAAGGAGGACAACCATCAATAAAGTGCAAGGATGTGAATGATGGGTTTATCCTACATATGTGCATCCATGATTTCGAAGCTCAAAGGTTGAGATATAATAGGAAGGAGGACCGATATCCTTAGCCATTTCGATGAAAGAGTGGGAAATGAATGAATAAGTCCGACAAAGGACAATAAAAATAGCGCTTGATGGGAGGCAACCCATCCTTTTTGTTGTTTTTGTGTTTTTGTTTGCCTTTTGTTTTTATTTTGTTTGGAGAATTGGCTTGGGAATTTATTTGATGATGTTTAGGAGGTTATGATATGTTGTTATGGGATAATTGAGCTTATTGTTGATACCATTAGGAGTTGCATATATTTTTATCACTTATGCCAAATTTTGAATTCATGTTATCATTCAAGTTTGGGGGTGTTGTTCATTATTGGTTACGTGCATCTTCTTAGTGGTAATGATTTGATGATTCTTGTACTCAATTATAGGTACACTTGCTAGATGAATTGGAAAGCGATTGGAATTGCAAGGAAATGCAAGATCAAGAAGGAAAGCGCATAAAAGCATGATGAGCCCTACATGTTTGAAGGAAGATGGAGTTTAAAGGCTTTATGGTACAACACTTCCTTTCAAACTTAGACTTGTCTAAGTTTAGGGGAGGTGTTTTTCTTTCTTTGCCTATCTTTTGTGATCTTATATGATTTTGGGGTTTGTTGAGCTTAATGTTTATGGATATGATGATTATGCTATATTGATATCTTGGATTCCTTATATATTTTTGGGCTTAATTTGTCTTAAGCTTAATTATGGTCTTATTGCATATCTTTTAGTATCATTCTTGACATAGTGAGTGTGCTTGAGATTATGTACATGTGCACTTGTGCTTGATTTGCAAGAGTTATTGAATTTTGATTTGATCATGAGTTGAGTTGTAGCTTGAAGCTAGCATGCTTTATAATTATGCAAAGATGAATGTGATTGAAGATGCATGATTCATTGCTCAATTTTAGCCCGTGAGCTTTTGTGCCTTTATAATCATACATCTTATACAGTTGATATTATTTCTTTGTGAGTGCATCATTCATAGATTTGTATGCTAGAACTTGTCATTAGACTTGTTGATATTGATCTTTGTGTGATGTCATGAAAGTGATAAGAGGCCATGTTTGATTGATAAGTCACTTAGCCAAATTTTTCCCCACCAAAAACATTTGATTTCCTTAGTAAGCCATTTTGAGCCTAGTATTCCTTATTCTTTGGCAAGCCAAGTGAAATTGAAACCATTGCCTATTTTTATGAGCCTTCTTATTCTATGCTTAGTAGAGAGCTTGCTTGTTGGCTATAGATGGTGATTTGATTGCAAAGTGTGGTGGAAAATGATGAGCTAAGTGATGAAGAAGAAAGAAAGGTTGTGAACAAAATTGAATTGTGAAGAAAGTTTTGAACATGAAAAGAATAAAGATTCAATTTGTAAGCTTTAAAAGAAAGAAAGCTCAAATGAATGATGGTGATTGATCTTTGAAGCGCAAAAGAAAGAGTTGATTATCGAAGTTGAAGAGATGTGTATTGTATTGTTTAGCTATCATTCAAAAACTACTATTTGAGTCACTCTTATCCAAATATATCACACCTTACAAAGAGCCTACATTACAACTTAGAAGAAAGACCTCTTTGATTCTTGATTGAACACAAATGATTTTGATTGAGATTGAGTTTATTGGCAAGCTTATGGTGTGCATGTTTGTGAATTTGATGATTGAGTGCATTATACCTTTATACACTTGAGTGAAGAGTGAAACACTCCATGGAAGGAGCAATGTTTTAGTGTTTGATTGAGCATTTATTTGAGCATGATTTATCTTGATTGCTAGTGGATAGTTTGCATTGATACTTATGATCATTGATGAGTTCGATTATCTTTTATTTCTTCTATAGTGCCATGTGACATAATTGCAATCAATTCACTCATTTGTGCTTAGTTGCTATGTTGTTCAAGGACGAGCAACACTTCAAATTTGGGGGTATTATGATTGGAGTGAATTGATGCATGATTTTGAGGTGTATTTTAGTGCAAAAAGTGATCAAAAGTGTTAGATTTTGTGCATAAGTGTGTAGATTATCAATTCATTTTCTAAAAAGTATTACTTGATGGATAATTGATGTTTTTCGTCCATTTTACAGGAAAATCGGTGGAATTTGGTCAAACCGAGAGTATTGGCATTCTTAGGATGAAGAGACGATCGAGACGGATGAAAATGGGGGTCGGAGGCGGAGCTCGGGTCGAGAAAATTCCCTGGACTCGACCACTGGTCGAGGTCCAGGAGCCTCGAATCGAGGGGAAGGCAAGAGGAGAAGATTTCAAATTTTGAAGCTGCCTCGACTCGAGGGCTGAGCCTCGAGGGCTGAGCCTCGAGTCGAGGGATGGGGCAAAGATGGATCCCTCAAGTCGAGGGCTGAGCCTCGACTCGAGGCAGGAGGAAAAATTGCAAAAGCGTGTTAATGACTTTGAAGACTCGACTCGAGGGCCCCAACCTCGAGTCGAGGGAGGCCCAAATCCGAAAATTTTGTATTCAACTCATTTTGAGCGGAAAACAGAGCATAATCTTCCTAGCATAGTTTAGAGCAGTTATTAGGCAGTTTTCTGAGCGAAATTATCATTCCATAGCTTAATTCTACTTGTAATTGATTTAGATTCTTAGTTTTTGATTGATTTCAAGCAATTGTACATTAGATTAGTGATTTGATCCATTAGATTTTCATTTTCAAGTTGTAATTGAAGAGGTGGAGCTTGTAATTGAAGCTATTGTGAAGACTCAAGCATTCCTATTTTTGTTAATTGAAGACAATTGGTGATGTTCTTCTACTTTTTTCTCTTTAATTCATTGTTTGTATTGATTAGTTCCTTAATTGCTTTCTTAGATTTTTCACCCATGGCTTTTGCTGTTAGCACCATGGGCTAATAGTTTTGTGCTTGGGATAATTGAAATTAGGGATGATGTGATTGCCTCATGCTATGATTGTTGATAATTGTTGATCAATTGAGTAAATTGCTTCCTAATTGTGATTCTCATTGTGCTTCATGCAAAGTTATCTCTTTAGATTAATGTTTGATCACCCTAGCAATAGGCGAGAGTTGAGCTAACGTGATTAGGGATTAATCGGATTATAATTTTGCATGATTGTTTGAATTTGGTGCTTTTTAATTGAGAGATTGGAAGGACTAAGAATACTCACATTAGGCATTGTGTTATTAATGGAGTGATTAATTTCATGATGGTTTATACTTTCTATCTTAGTTGATCTACAATTTGATTCAATCATAGCTTGTTAATCATTGATTCCTTGATGGAGATTATCTCTAGCACCCCTTGTTGGAACCACCGATCGCCGACTCTACGAAAATATCAGACTCGGGATCAAAATCACACAAACGCAGCGGAAAGAATTGTACCTTTATTCACCGTAATAGGTGAAGACAAACCAGTTCTAAGGTCAGAACTGCGATCGAAGGATGAGCCTCGAACCTCCCGGTCTTCTGCCGTATTCTTATCCCTTTCCCTTGGACGTCGAGTGGTCGACGATCCTCCAAGGAATCAGAATCCGCCTCCCTCTGATCTCACGTTTTTTTTCACACGCTGGAGACTCTGATGTTAGGGTTTATTTATAGGCTACAACAGGGACCCTAAGGAGGAATTAGGGTTGGGCCTCCTGATGGGCCTAAATATCCTGTGTTTCGGTCCGAACACTTTACTTAAGCCCATCAATTATAACTCAGTCCACTAAAGAATTATAATTGAATTACCGTCCTAATCCCATATTATTATATGGGCTCCTTTATTATGTGTACGTTTATTTCCCGTGTTTAAGATATCGAATGTCCATAAATTAATTAAATTCTCGACAACTTAATTAATTTATATCTAATTCCAAGAGTAGTACCACTCATCTTTATTATTATGTCGGATTAAATCCACCCAGGGTTTACATAATAATCTTTATGAGCTCCTCAAGGGGACATCATCATCCTAAATAATTAGGACACGGATTCCTTCTATAATCAACAAACACACCATATAAACAATGCTATCTCCCAATTCACCGAGCCTATTGATTTAATAAATCTCACCCATTGGTAAATCAAAGAAACATACATTGAGTACACGTGCCCATTATTATATAGGGATTAAGAAGACGTACATCCATAACAACAGAGGACTTGTTCTTTTATATAGTCAGTACAAATTGAACAACCTCATATGGTCCTGCTCAATACATACAAAATGTACTAGTGTAACTTTATAGTCAAGATAGACTAATACCAAATTACACTACAACCGTTCCAATGATTTGTCCAAATCCATTTTGGTTGTGAGCTATTATTTATAATCTATAAGGCACTGATAACATGATCTTCTGTGTGACTCCACACACCATGCTATCTACAGTATAGATTAATCTGGACAAAATAATGATATATATAACAATCATAAACAATAAGTATTTTGATCATAATGAATCTCATATATAAAAAAAATGTTCATACTCAAGAAAGATGTTCATACAAAAGCTAGGCTTATAGTATACATCCTAACAATCTCCCACTTATACTAAAAGACTATGCTTCCATAATTGTTCGCCATACATCCGATTCCCATCCCTTCAACATGCCCATCAAAAGCTTTATTTGGAAGAGCCTTTGTGAAAGGATCTGCTAGGTTATTCGCTGATGCAATCTTGGCGACAACAACTTCTCCTCATTTTACGATGTCTCGTATCAGGTGGTACTTGCGCTCAATGTGTTTGCTTGCTTTGTGGGCTCGTGGTTCCTTCGAGTTTGCCCATTTGCACCATTTGTTATCACAATAAATTGTGATAGCTTTAGGCAAACTAGGAATCACTTCTAAGTCCATCAAGAAGTTTCGAGCCATACTGCTTCTTTGGGCTGCCTCGAGAGGTCGCTACATACTCGGCTTCCATGGTGGAGTCCGAAACGCATTTCGCTTTACACTCCTCCATACTATGGCTCCACCTCCCAAGGTAAACACATAACCCGAGGTAGATTTCTTTGTTGTCCCTATCCGATTTGGAAATCAGTCTGTGTAACCCTCAAGAAGTAAAGTATTCGCTTGGTAAACCAAAGATATAATTTCTAGTCCTTTTCAGGTACTTTAAAATATGCTTTACCGCAGTCCAATGTCCTTGTCCGGGTTACTTTGATATCGCTAACCATGCCCACGGCAAAACAGATATCCGGCCTCGTACATAGCATTGCATACATTAGGCTTCCTACGTACCGAAGCATAAGGAAGCGCCTTCATGTCCTCTATCTCCTTTGGTGTCTTAGGACACATTTCTTTAGATAAAGGTACTCCATGTCGAAAAGGTAGAAAACCTTTCTTAGAGTTTTGCATTCTA
The DNA here is from genome assembly GCA_030762865.1 of Paraleonurus japonicus. Classification (NCBI taxonomy): domain Eukaryota; kingdom Viridiplantae; phylum Streptophyta; class Magnoliopsida; order Lamiales; family Lamiaceae; genus Paraleonurus; species Paraleonurus japonicus. Next base: position 20,808,865 of record CM061055.1, on the reverse strand, counting down.
AAACGAGCCAAGATAGTATCAATGTATGAAGCTTGAGATAAGCATAACATTCTTTTCTTGCGATCCCTTATAACTTTGATCCCAAGAATATGTCCAACTTGTCCCAAGTCCTTCATATCAAACTGCTTGGACAACCATACCTTTACGTCTGACAACACCTTGACATTGTTTCCAATGAGCAAGATGTCATCTACGTATAGTACAAGAAATACCACCACGTTTCTGTCACTCTTCTTGTATACACATGACTCATCCGGACATTGAATAAATCCATAAGACTGGATTACCTCATCAAAACGGATGTTCCAAGATCTCGAAGCTTGTTTCAACCCATAAATGGACCGATTAAGCTTACACACAAGATGCTCTTTGCCCTTTGCGATGAATCCTTCTCGGTTGCTTCATATAGATGTTTTCTTCAAGACTTCCATTAAGGAAAAGCTGTCTTGACATCCATTTGCCAAACCTCATAATTCATATGAGCAAGCAATAGACAAAAGAATCCGGATAGACTTAAGCATGGCTACCGGCAAAAAGGTTTCCTCATAATCGATTCCTTCCTTTTTTGAGTGTACCCCTTCGCTACAAGCCTTGCTTTGAAAGTTTCTACTTTCCCGTCTCGATCCTCTTTTTCTTTTGTAGACCCACTTACAGCCAATGGCTTTTACACCATTTGGTGGTTCTACTAGCTCCCAGACTTGATTAGAATCCATAGATTCTAATTCAGATTTCATTGCTTTTTCCCAAGATTCTGCATCTTTATCTTGGAGTGCTTCGTCATAGCTCCGAGGATCCGATTCGTGTTCACAGGTACTAAGTCCGAAGACTCTCCCAAAAACATGAATCTATCAGGTTGTCTAACAACCCTCCCACTCTGACGAGGCACTTGTGGTAATAGTGTATCATTAGTAGCAGATGGTCTTTGACACATGTGGTATCTCATCTTGTACTCTTGGTACTAAGGTAGAAGTTTCTCCCCTTATTTCTTCTAAAATAATTTTACTCATGGGCTTGTGGTCCATTACATAGTCCTCTTCTAAAAATCGGGCATTTGTGCTAACAATTACCCCTCGATCTTTAGGACTATAAAACAAACCACCTTTTGTTCCTCTAGGATAGCCCACAAACAGCCGAACACGTACGAGATTCCAACTTATCAAGATCTCCTTTCAAAGACATGTCTTTGGACTACCCCATATCCGAATATGTTTGAGACTAGGCTTACGCCCATTCCACAATTCCGTGGGAGTAGAAGATCTTGTCTTAGAAGGAACCAAGTTCAAAATGTACGCTACCGTTTCAGTGGCATACCCCCAAAACGAACTCGGCAATTCCGAATAGCTCATCATCGATCTAACCATTTCCAAGAGTGTCCTATTCCTTCGTTCCGCCACACCATTCTCGTTGGGGTGTACCAAAGTGGAGACAATTGGGATTGAATCCCGCCTTCCGATAAGTAATTCCTAAACTCTCCTAAGAGGTACTCGCCACCACGATCAGATCGTAGTGTTTTGATATATTTACCATGACGCTTCTCCACATCAGCCTTGTACTCTTTGAATTTATCAAAGCACTCAGACTTGCGGCGCATCAAATAAATATATCCATATCTCGAATAATCATCTATAAAAGAGACAAAATATTCGAAACCACCCCTTGCTTGAGTAGACATAGGACCACATAAATCAGAATGAACCAATTCCAACACTTCTTTGGCTCTATACCCCTTGGCTTTAAAAGGCCTTTTTGTCATTTTTCCTTCCAAGCGGGACTCGCAGTCGGATAGTTTTCCACTTCCAATGAACTCAAAGGTCCATCGGCTATCAACCTTTGAATCCTACTCAAGTTAATGTGACCTAATCTTAGATGCCAAAGATATGTTTGGTTCATTTTTGAAGGTTCTTTTCGCTTATTTGAGTTAGAAGATGTACTATTAATTTCCATTTGTTGCTTTGTGGGAGTTATTGGATTAAGAGTATATAAATTGCCAATCAACGCGTGCAAGCAGGATAATAGCACTATTTTTCTTGACAACCACTTTGCTATCAAAAGAAGCAGAATATCCATCCAAAAATAACTTAGAAACTGAAATCAAGTTCTTTCTAAAACAAGGTACGTAAAGACAATTTCTCAAAACCAAAGTCTTATTCTTATTAAAAATAAATAAACATCTCCCATCAGCAACACTGCTACTCTCGTAGCGTCGCCCATGTAGATGGTAATCTCACCCTCACTAAGCCGCCTGGTTTCTGGAACCCCGCAAAGAATTGCAGACATGATCGGTGGCTCCCGTATCTACACACCAGGTGCCGGTAGATAACACCGCTAAACATGTTTCAATAGTTAGTGAATAAGATATACCTTCTTTTTCCTTTTACGGGGCAATCTACCTTCCAATGTCCCTGGCTGCTTGCACAAAAAGCATTTGCCCTTAGGCTTCTTCACGCCATTTGGTGGACCAATTTTCTTTGGTTCACCCGGTTTCTTTGCCAAACCAGCTTGTTTCTTTTTCTTCATCACTTTGCCTTTTGGCTTAGATGTAGAAACATTTTCAGCAATATAAGCTTGAGAAGCTTGACGAAATAACCCTTCTGCTGCTTGGAGTTGTGTCAGAAGTTCCGCCATCGAATACAACCTTTTGTTCATGTTGTAGTTCGGCGAAACTGCTCAAAACTCTTAGGCGGTGTCTCGGAGAACGATATCGACTGGGTTTCCCCATCGATTTCAGCTCCAAGGACTTCCATCTCATTCAAATGAGCCATCATCTTGAGGATATGATCCCTTACGGGTGTCCCCTCGGTCATGGTGGTCGTCATTAAGTTTCTCATGGCTTCTTGCACGGCAGCCCGACTCGGTGTCCGAAGAGTTCTTTGAGATTGAGCATCATCTCATAAGCAGAGGTCATGGCACGATCTTGATGTTGCAGCACATTTGACATAGAAGCCAAAATGTAACACCGCGCCATCTCATCCGCCTTGACCCACTTCTTATAAGCCTCTTTCTCCTCTTCACTAGAGTTTTCATCGGGTTTTCAGGACAAACCTCGGTGAGTACAAACTTGTACTCTTCTTGATCAAGACAATGTCCAAGTTTCTTTTCCAATCAATGTAATTAGGACCAGTAAGTTTGTTTTCTTTAAGAATAACAGCAAGTGGATTGAAAGCCATGATAAATCCTGAGAAACACGTAAATTCATTATGATCAAAATTAAGAATTTAAATCAATATTGTTTCCCTCAAACAATACAATTAAATTCACCAACACCTCAAAACACCGTGAAGTTTGTATGCCACGATAGTGTGGACGTATACTAATTCAATCATTTGCAAGAGGAGGTTTTAACCATTAATTTCATCATCTTGTCAAACAAAATAAAAATTAATAGTTGGTTTGTCTTTAGCCATACAAAAAACAGCACTTACTCCGATGGGGAGGATACTGTTATATGCATCTAAGTGTATACCATTTCTTAATACCAAGTCAATTACCTAGGTTTGTGCCTCTTCAGATGGAGAAGATAACACGCTCCTAAATAACTTACTTATAATTATCCATAAGGAAGTTTGATCTAGGGGTCCGCAAACAAACACATCCGATATGGAAGAAGGCACTTAAAACCAACGTTCATGTTTGAATGCATCACTTACAAACCAGAAATGGAGGCTATGGGATTTATTGAAAAATAACCCCTCTCCCACTTAGTTATTTAACATGAGGGATATTAATATGCACGAAATATGAAACACATAAAGCATGCTAAACACAATAACACATATGAGAAAGAATAAACATGGAAAATAAAATTCCAACTATTATGGCCTCTTTCATGCTCCCATGTGCTTGAATGTTCGCCGTCAAACGGGGTGCGGGGCAGCGCCCTGTCAAACGGGGTGCGGGGCAGCGCCATGCAATACGGGGATCGACGGGGTGTGGTAATTACTATTACAATCATTCACCAACCCAAAACAAAAACCTCGACAGGTCCGAGGGTTTAATACATACATAAACATACATACTGACCATAATAGTTGGATTTAGGGTTCCTGCAAAATTATCAGAATATTCGCATACCCAGAAAAGACTACGATTAACATCGAATCCCTAATATAACAGATTTATGATAAGCATGCAAACCCTAATATGACAGATTTACAAATACCATGCAATCTTATTCAATATCAGATCAAGAAACCCTATTATAACAGATCAAGAAACCCTATTATAACAGATCAAGAAACCCTATTATAACAGATCAAGAAACCCTATTATAACGGATCAAGAAACCGTAATATAACAGATCAAGAAACCCTATTATAACAGATCAAGAAACCCTATTATAACAGATCAAGAAACCCTATTATAACAGATCAAGAAACCCTATTATAACAGATCAAGAAACCCTATTATAACAGATTATGTATTTGTTTGTGTTTGTGTTTTTGTTTGCTTTTTGTTTTTGGTCCATTTTTATGAGAATTAGCTTGGAATTGTATTGCTTATGCTTAGGAGGTTGTGTCATATCATGTTATGGGATTTATTTGGGGATTGAGCTTATTGTTGAGACCATGTGGAGTTGCATATATTTGTATCACTCTCATGCCAAACTTTGAATTTCATGCTATCATTCAAGTTTGGGGGTGTTGATCGTTTATTGGTTACGTGCATCTCTTTATAATAATGATTTGATGATTCTTATGCTCGATTGTAGGTACACTAGCTACAAGTAATTGGAAAGAAACGGAAATTGCAAGGGAATTCAAGACGAAAAGAAAGGAAAAGCTTAAAAGTTGGTGAAAATTAAGCAAAAAGGAAGAGACCCCGGTCTCCTCGATCGAATGAGCGACCAGGCTTAAATCGAGGGACCAAAAAGCTTAGTTTTTGCATATTTGGGTTCATTAGGGTCGAATAGGTAATTTTTAGGATTTTTGGGGGTCGGGCCGGGTCCGGGAATCCGTAAAAATTCCCTGGACTCGACCTCAGGTCGAGGGGCCAATACCCCGGGTCGAGGGGTCCATACTTAGTTATTGTTGATGTTATGACGAGTGTTACTCAGAATATGCCAACATTCTGGTCACAACATCAGAATTCGTCCTTCCACTTCCACTAACCCTTAACCCACGTTTTGTCTTGTTTATTGACTTGTTCTTTCAGGATTGAAGACTTACGGAAGTTACCTAAGTCATGCGGTTGAAAGAAGCATGCAATAGAAGTTATAAAGATCATGGGGAAGTTACAAAGAAGTTACCTATTTTCAAGGGAGATGTGGAAGTTATCTTCAAGCATTAAGAGTCCAGAATTATCTATAAATACACGGCTGCTATGAAGATTAAAACTTGGAGTTGAGAGAAACACAATCTAGCATAGTCTATTGGCATAGATTATTGAGTTTATTGTATGTTTCTATCTCGATACTTCCGTTGGTGAATGTTCCAACATTTCACTCAACATTGGGTCATTATTTGTATTAGTGATAGGTTAGATTGAATATTATCTAGTCACTATATATGTAGATCCATTCATGGTGTAGCTTATGTTTTCACCGATTGTATCACTTAACAATTACTAGTGATAATACGCCGTTTGGCAGTATAGACTTATTTATAGTCTATACGAAAATTTTGATATTCATCTTGCAACGTGTTTAAGACTTCCGCTGTACATTTCTGATTATTTATTTGTCTGTGTTGCTCTTCGAATGTGCCAACATTCGTGACAACATTCTACAAAACACGTACGCACACCTACAAGTGGTATCAGAGCCATAAAACTCGTTATCCTGAGTTTAGATCCTGTGTTTGGTTTGATTTATTGCAATGGATTATCCTATGACAGCTCCAATTAGACCACCCGTTCTAGATGGTACAAATTATTCAATTTGGAAGCCTAAGATGCGCATGTACATCAAGTCCATTGATGAACGTGCATGGAGGAGTATATTGACTGGATGGACTCCACCGATTTTTCCAGCTGATGACAACACTGAAGCTCAAATAAAAAAGGAGTTAGAATGGACAAATGATGAGGTGACAACGGCCAGCTTCAATTCGAAGGCACTCAATGCCTTATTTACCTCTACGGATGTATCCATGTTTAAAATAATTTCTAATTGTGTATCTGCAAAAGATGCATGGGAGAGATTACAAGAACATTGTGAAGGATCTGAGAGTGTAAGAAGGACGAAGTTGAGGATGCTTGGAACCAAGTTCGAAAATCTAAGGATGAAGGAAGATGAGACCATATCATCTTACAATGAGAGGATTACTGAGATTTCCAACGAATCTCAAGCACTTGGTGAAGCCATATCCAATACAAGGTTAGTACATAAAATCTTAAGAACTGTTCCTAAACGTTTTGATGCTAAGATATGTGCTATTGAAGAAGCTAAAGATACTGATGCTATTACTCAAAATGAGTTGGTAAGTATTTTGAAAACGTATGAAATGAATTTTTCCCAAAGAGATAGTGAGAAATCCGAAAGGAAAATTTCTGTTTTCAAAGGAGAGACTTCTTCATGTGTTGATAAACAACCGTTTGTTACTGAAATAGATTCTGATGAAGATGTTGGTGACGATTGTGCCGACAATGCTGAAAACATTGCCTTCTTAAGCATGATTTAATGCATTTTTGAAAAAGAGAGCAAATAGACTTAGAAATAATTTGCAAATTAAGAATCAAGAAAGAGAACAGACTGGTAGTTCACGCCAATTGCCTGATAGAAATCGAAATGTGAATCAACCTAGGCAATTTGATAGAGGTAACAAGATCAAATATGATCCAGAATATAGGAAAAATGTTAAATGTGATGCATGTTCTGGTTTTGGTCATTATGCTAATGAATGTGCCAACACTCTTTTGAGAAAAAGGGTAAATTTCAATGCTACCTTAAGTGTTGAGTCTGATTGTGAAGAAGATTCTGATAAGAATGAAGAATATGCTTTTTCTGCAAGGATTATATATGAAGATACGCTTGATGATTTACTGGATGATTCTGATGTTGAGTCAAATGTGCCAACATTTGAGGAAACATTGGAGGTTCCAGAATTTAATTGTTTCTCAAGTTCTTGTGTAGATGAAGCAGGTACTTCTAATATTGTTTGCAAAGATTGTAAGTCCAGCTATCTAAAGCTTGAAAAGGAGTTGGAATCCACTCAGAAAGCCTTAAGGGACATGACTATTGAAGAGTCATATCAAAAGGATTTGGTGATAAAGCTTGAGGTCATACTAACAAGGAAAGATCTGGAGTTATGCAACCTCAAAGAACAGCTCAAAGGAACGACACTGAATTTCAAAAGATATTCAGAAAGTTCAGCTAAACTTGATGAGACACTGACAATTGGAAGTACAAGTAGACATGGTTTAGGTTATAATGGTAATATCACTCAGTTTTTAAACAATAACAAACCTGTTGTGTTTACAAAACCTTCTGTTGAAACTGAAAAATTGAAAAATGATTCTCGAAAAGAAGGATGTTTGTCATTATTGTTTTTTTGAGGGTCACAAACGACCAAAACTGTTTTAGAATGAGGCAGGATAAAAAGTTTTCTAAAATGTCTTTGAAAATGTTGCCACATTCTGCTCAACATTCGAAACAAACAGTTCAGAAATCTTTTCAAAAACCTGTTCAAAAATCTACTTGGGTGAAAAAGTCACATACTGTATGTAATGTTGTCTATACATCTTTAAAAGCATGTGTTCTGGGACTATGGTATTTTGATAGTGGGTGTTCTAGACACATGACCGGTGAGGAAAGTTATCTTACTGATTATAAGGCATATGATGGTGGAAATGTTACATATGGAGGAGGTTCAAAAGGTAAAATTATTGGTATAGGTACATTGAATGTTCCTGGTTTTCCTAACTTGACAAAAGTCTTACATGTTAAAGGTTTACTTGCAAATTTGATTAGTATTAGTCAATTATGTGATGATGACTTGCATGTGAAGTTTGACAAAAGTTCATGCTATGTGCTAAACAGTGATGATAAATGTCTTATGGTTGGTAATAGATCGGTTGATAATTGCTATTTAATTGATTCAAATCAAGCATGCTTTAATGCTCAAACTGATGAAAGTGTTCTTTGGCATCAAAAACTTGGACATGCTCATTTTAGAAACATAATCAAATTGTTAAAATTTGATGCTGTTAAAGGTCTGCCTAAGTTACAAATACGCATGTCGAATGTATGTGGATCATGTCAAAGTGGTAAGCAAGTCAAAATGTCACATGAAATGTTGACACAATGTACTACGAAACATTGCTTTGAACTTTTGCATATGCATTTAATGGGACCAATGGAGACTGAAAGCATTGGTGGTAAGAGATATTCTTTTGTCATAGTAGATGATTATTCAAGGTTTACATGGATCGAATTTCTTAAGGAAAAATCAGATGCTTTTGAAGTTTTCAAAATTCTTTACAAACGTTTTAAAAATGTTTTTGACACTAAGGTTAAGAGAATAAGGTCTGATCATGGTAGGGAGTTTGAGAACAGCTTATTCACTAATTTTTGTGAAAACAAAGGCATAATTCAAGAGTTTTCTTCTCCTAAAACACCTCAACAAAATGGTGTAGCCGAAAGGAAAAATAGAACTCTACAAGAGATGGCTAGAGTAATGCTTTTATCCAAGAAACTTTCAAAATGGTTTTGGGCTGAAGCTTTGAATACTGCCTGTCATATTTCAAATAGAGTTTATCTTAGACCTAATTCCACAAAGACATCTTATGAATTTTTGAATGACAAAAAGCCTAATCTGAAATACTTTCATGTCTTTGGATGTGTTTGCTACATTCTGAATGATAGAGACCAACTTCATAAATTTGATTCAAAAAGTGATAAGGGTTTCTTTCTTGGTTATGCTAGAAACAGTAGAGCTTTTAGGATTTATAATCTTAGGACTGATACTGTTCAAGAGTCTATGAATGTTGTTTTTGATGATAATGCCAGTCTTGCAGATAATACTATTGAAGAAGATGTTACTGATCTTATTGAGCAGATGCAAAGTTCTGGAATTTCTGAACCGATTGAGAATGTTTCTACAAATGTGCCCACATCTGAAGCAACATTACCTCAACATCCAGAAATTAATAGAACTATGCCTTATCCTGCTACAGTACCATCTTCTAGAATTCTCAAAAATCATCCACAACAACAGATCATAGGTAAGCTACAATCAGGTGTACAAACGAGGAGAAAATTAAGTTTTGACGCAAGGCATGTGGTAAGATCGATTTGTATGACATCTGTGTGTAACAAGGTGAACTTTGAATGTTTTCATTCTTTCAATGAACCTAAAAATGTTGATGAAGCTATGAAAGATGAAAATTGGATTAATGCAATGCATGAGGAGTTAAATCAATTTGAAAGGAATGATGTTTGGATACTTGTGCCTAGGCCTGATGATGTGAATGTAATTGGTACAAAATGGATTTTCAAAAACAAAACTGATGAATCTGGTAATGTTGTAAGAAACAAAGCTAGATTAGTAGCTCAAGGCTATACACAAGTAGAAGGAATTGATTTTGATGAGACTTTTGCTCCTGTTGCTAGAATTGAGTCCATAAGACTATTACTTGCTATTGCATGCTACATTGATATAAAAGCGCATCAAATGGATGTTAAAGCCGCATTTCTAAATGGAATTCTTATGGAAGAAGCATATGTAGAACAACCTAAGGGGTTTGAGAATCATGAATTTCCTGATCATGTTTATAAACTTAAGAAAGCTTTATATGGTTTAAAGCAAGCACCTAGGGCATGGTATGGTAGATTAACTGATTTTCTAGTTGAATTCGGTTTTTATAGAGGTGAAGCTGATAGAACTTTGTTTATTAAACATTCTGGATATGATATTATGATTGCTCAAATATATGTTGATGACATTGTGTTTGGTTCTACATGTGAGAAAATGCTTGAATTATTTGTACATGAAATGACCACTACCTTTGAAATGTCGATGGTTGGAGACTTGAATTACTTTTTAGGTCTTCAAATTAAACAATGCAAAGATGGTATTTTCTTTTGTCAAAGTAAATATGCCAAAAATCTTGTGAAAAGGTTTGGTTTAGACAATGCTAAACACATGAAGACACCTATGGGATCGACACAAAAAGTTGTGTAAAGACAGGTGTTGGCACAAATGTTGACCCAACATTGTATAGGTCGATGATTGGTAGTCTTTTGTATCGACTTCTAGTAGGCCAGACATCATGTTTAGTGTTTGTTTATGTGCACGTTATCAAGCTGATCCTAAAGAATCTCATATGAATTCTCGTTAAGAGAATAATTCGATATGTGGCGAGGCACATGTGATTATGGAATATGGTATAGCAAGGACACTAATTGTTCTTTGATTGGCTATAGTGATGCAGATTGGGCGGGTGATAGTGATGATAGGAAGAGTACAAGTGGTGGATGTTTCTACATGGGTAACAATCTTGTTTCTTGGCATAGCCGAAAACAAAATTGTGTTTCCCTATCTACGGCTGAATCCGAATACATAGCCACGGGAATTGTTGTACTCAACTTCTTTGGCTCAAGAAGATGTTCGATGACTACGGTTTGGAGAGCAATACTCTACTTGTTTATTGTGATAATACAAGTGCAATTAATATATCTAAGAACCCCTGTACAACATTCATTAACAAAGCATATAAGTATTAGACACCACTTTATTAGGGATCTTGTAGAAAAAGAAGTTGTAAAGTTGGAATACATTTCAATTTGAAAAGCAAATTGCGAGACATTTTTACTAAAGCCCTTGATAATGAGAGGTTTTCTTCTCTTAGAAAATCTCTAGGTTTATGCACTAATTAGACCAATATTTGCTGTGTGTTGTAACAAATGTGCCAACATTTGTAACAACACTAGAACAATTTATTTTAAATTTTTCTAAGTATTGTAATATTTAGTGTTTTTGAACTCTCTTGTGTAAATAGTATTAGAACCTGTGATAAAATATAATGTCCTGGACACACTTCTCTCAAATGCAATTGAATAAACTCACAATTAGATGCTATGTCATTAAGTAACTATGGGACACGGAGTTGACTACTACAATGATCTCTTTTCAAAAGATGACTTGAATACATCAATATATTCACAATCCATTGAGTAATTATGGGACACGGAGCTGACAACTACGATGATCTCTTCTGGAAAAATGGATCAATGTGAATAAGTGGGTAAAACAAAAAAAAAATAGTGCAACACAAATGATATTATATCATGTAAAAACTGTGTTGAGAAGTGTGTGTGCCGACATTGTGTGAATAACATTCTGGTTCTTGTATGTATATTTACCTCTATGAGTTTGATAATTTCTGAATATTATTCTATAAATGAATTATTTATTTTAAATTGTTCCCAGCAATATTAGTTAATTATGCACATTATTTTAATTTATTAAGCGGTTATTTGCATGTTTCTTTTATAACTTCCACACTATCGGTAATGCCCTATTTCTTAGGGATGTGATTAATTCTTTCTTCTCAACACCAATGTGGACACAACTTCTACGTTCTTTCTTTTCCCTATTCAAGGTCCTTAATATTCAGTGTGCTCTACACATTGATCTTTGTTTTCGAATTTGATACAAGTGTTTGAAGGTATTAATTGTTGCACTTACTGGTATTAGTTAATAATCAGCCTTTATTTTTTGTAATTCAAATTAATTATTTTATTAATATAATTTGAATAGTGTGTGCAGATTATTAATTATCATGGCTGATGGAAAGGGCTCTTCACCTTCATATTTGAAACCTTCAACCTCTCCTGCAACATCATCCTCTTCTCAAAACCTTCGACTCTTAGCTTCAATGGCCGCTGAAAATGTTTCGGGAAATGTTGGCCCTTCTAACCCAACATCACCCTCTTCGATTAGGGTTGACTCGGTTGATGTTCCTCTTTCAGCCTATGATATTCGTTCTGAAATCCAAAACCCTGCTATCAAATCCTCTGAGAATCCGATTTTGGGCGAGACGCCACAAAATCCAAATAGCGATGCAGCTCAAGAACAACCCGTCATTGAAACCTACCCTATGTCGGTTGATCTTGCTGAGGGAGCCACAACTGATCAAATCGTCCATGCTTTCAAGAATCTTGCCAAATTGACAATTTACCCAATCGTCAATGTTGGTAATCGAGAGGTAAACTTTGACGATTATAGACACCTGGTCTTTTCTCCTACACAGTCTGCCCAAGATACTCCAATGGAAGAACATACTTCTGATTCTACGGACACTGGAGAGCTTACTGCCCGTTTTCAATCTGTTCGGCAAAAGGCGACGAGCTCAAGGGGACAAGGTCAGAAACGACGCTCTTATAGGACAATGGGTCGTCGAGTTGATTACTCTGAAACTGGGAAAAAGCAGAAGCATGATGATGGCATTGCTTCAAAACCTATCCAGGTATTCGACTCTGAATCCTCTGGCGATGAAATGGAAGAGGTGAATCCAGAAAAAGTGGCTAGTGAAAAAGATGATGTTCCGGTGCCTAGCCCTAGGGGGAGTACTGAGGATTCTGAAATGGATCAAACATTGGCTCAAATGGCTGCTAGCTTGGAAAAGCGGAAAAAGAAGCAAAAAGTAACGCAGGATGTGCCAGACGATGTTGACACACCCTTGGCCACATCATCCTCAGAGTCCGAATCCCCTGAATCAAAACACAGTCAGGAAAATGTTGCTGAGGTACATACTGACTCCTCTCTGCATTTATCTTCGTCTTCTGATTCTGATGATTCTTATCACGGCATTGATAGTGATAAATTTAGAACATTGAGGACTAGATTGATTGTTGGGGAAAGGATTATCAAAATGGATGATTTTGTGTCTATGAATTTAATTGAATATCTGACTGATAGATCCTTAATGCACTCTCTACAATTTGCTACTCCTTATATTGTGGATTGGATTTATGAGTTTTATGCAAATTTAAAAGTCAGAGTTTCTGAAGTTAATTCAAAGCACTTTGGAAAAGTGAAATTTAGGGGAAAGGTTGTTGTGATAACTCCGGTTGTTATTAATGAGGTCCTGAAAACTAGAGATGGTGATGATCCTCAAGTGGATGATTTGGATGAGGTCATAAAAGTGATCACTGGGGGAAGAGTTAATGTATGGAGATATAGGATGAATTCCTCAGTCTTAACAAGCCTTTACAGTGTTCTTCACAAGTTAATTGTGTATAATTGGCTGCCTTCTTCAAACACAACCACTTTGACCAGTGAGCAGGCTATTTTAATGTACAAGATTGGACATCGAGGGAGTTTAATCTTGGGAAAACAATATTTGACAATATGATGACATATTCGGGGAGAGTGTCAAGCAAAGGGTTCTTGTCATACCCTGAGTTTGATTCATATGTTAATTTCGCTCAAGGATTTCAAAGAGAAAGAAATGAAATTATCAGCTCATTTGCACTGAGTTTGGGAATTTCTCATGTTCTGAGAACTGGTCCAAGGGTGATTGACCTTCCAATCAGAGATCCGAATGCACAGCCTGAGGCTCCTGCTGAACAGACACCTGATGTGCCGCTAAATATTGGCACACACGCTGCCAACATTCCGCAACTCCAACCTCAATTCATTCAAGATCAGATTGCAATGGCGGATAATTCGATTTCTAACTTGAAATGTTTGTTAAGCAATCTTGAAATGCGAGAAACGAACTGGGAGAAGCTGCTTTCTCTCATCAGGGGGAGTAGGACACGATGTTGTTCTTTGCTCAAAGCTGTTCTTCTTCTTTGAACCGCCGTCTGCTGCTGCTGGTGATGAAGATGCTGGAGGTGCAAATGCTGATGTCGGTGTAACCGGAGGAGGACCAGATGCTGACATATCTGGAGCTGGAACAAGTGCAGCTCCTAATCTTTGACATGGGAGGCGATGCCCGAGAATGTGCCGGATGATGTGCCGACAAACCCGACCAACACTACTGATGGACCCAGCCGGTTCAAACATGGACGTGGATCTTTGAGAGGATCGAGGCAGTAGGCTCGGGAAGATGATGACCTCGGTGTCTTTGTATGATGATCTAGATGATTGGGGCCATTGGTAATCGACTAAGGGGGAGCATTCAAGAATAAGGAAGCTTGAAGAAAGGGGGAGTTCGTGCAGACTCTAGAAGATGCAGCTGTTATTTATTATCAGCCCAATCCTCTCCTAATCTTCATTTACAAGCTTTTTCTTATTTTTGTAATTGACTCATTTTAATTTCTATTTTATGTGTTTAATTTCTATAAACTTATAGTAGTATAGGTTTGTGTGTTGATACCTATGCTTTTGATTTTCTGAACTTATTAGTTTAGTATGGGTTTGAGCATGAATGTTTATGTTTTCATTTTATGCTCTGTTTAGTTTTGTGTAAAGTCTTATTTATGTTCGTATTTTGGTCATATGTTCTTTTCATATTTCGATTAAAGTTGTCTTAGTGCTGGTTGCTCTGATTTAAGTTTTGTTAAGTCTAGTATTTTGTCTTTTTACTCTGATTTTATATTGTTTTATGTTAACTCTGATTTTGTTTAGTCTATGTTTTGTTCATAGTATAAGTCGTTGTGATGTTAAGTGTTTATTATTTTTATGTTCGTTTTGGCTAAGTAAAAAGATGTCATTTACTTGATATTAATTTACTTATCTCTATTGTGTACACATTCTGCATTTTGTTGCAACATCAGGTGTGTTCCAGTAGAAAGGCCGAATTGGGGGAGATTGTTGATGTTATGACGAGTGTTACTCAGAATGTGCCAACATTCTGGTCACAACATCAGAATTCGTCCTTCCACTTCCACTAACCCTTAACCCACGTTTTGTCTTGTTTATTGACTTGTTCTTTCAGGATTGAAGACTTACGGAAGTTACCTAAGTCATGCGGTTGAAAGAAGCAAGCAATAGAAGTTATAAAGATCATGGGGAAGTTACAAAGAAGTTACCTATTTTCAAGGGAGATGTGGAAGTTATCTTCAAGCATTAAGAGTCCAGATTTATCTATAAATACACGGCTGCTATGAAGATTAAAACTTGGAGTTGAGAGAAACACAATCTAGCATAGTCTATTGGCATAGATTATTGAGTTTATTGTATGTTTCTATCTCGATACTTCCGTTGGTGAATGTTCCAACATTTCACTCAACATTGGGTCATTATTTATATTAGTGATAGGTTAGATTGAATATTATCTAGTCACTATATACGTAGATCCATTCACGGTGTAGCTTATGTTTTCACCGATTGTATCACTTAACAATTACTAGTGATAATACGCCGTTTGGCAGTATAGACTTATTTATAGTCTATACGAAAATTTTGATATTCATCTTGCAACGTGTTTAAGACTTCCGCTGTACATTTCTGATTATTTATTTGTCTGTGTTGCTCTTCGAATGTGCCAACATTCGTGACAACATTCTGCAAAACACGTATGCACACCTACAGTTATATTTCGAAAAATCATGCATTCCTCGAGTCGAGGCTGAAATTTAAATCGCAAGCACGACTCGAGGGCTGAGCCTCGAGTCGAGGGACTCCAGAATTCGGATGCCCCAAGTCGAAGGCTGGACCTCGAGTCGAGGCTGGGGGTAATTTTTAAATATCGCGATTCAGTTTCCAGATCTAACAGAACGAGTCGAGGCTGCCCCAAATTTCCCCACTCCCCATCGCGATTTCACCAGTTTTCGATCCATAGAGCACGATTTCACCAATTAACCATTGTTTGCATTACATATTCATAATCCAGTCCATCAAATTCAAGTCTTTGAGGGTTTTTGGAAGTTTAATTTGAGATTTTTGAAGAAGTGTGTGGGTATTCTTCTTTTGCGCTCCAAGGCAGAATTTGTTGATACAAGGTATGAATTATCACTCCCTATTCCTTTACATTTCGTTCTTATGGTGGATTAATGCATGGGTAGTTCGAATTTTTCCAATTTATACATTGAAGTTGATTTTCATTTGGGTATTTTTACGAGCACCTAGTATGCATGAATGATATGGACGAATTTGAGCCTTTTGAGTGATTCGTTTGGATTGTTTGATGAATTAGAAGGCATGTTTAGGACTAATTGTGATATATTTCTTAGGCCTTTGTGAAATTTTGGCTTGGGAATGACTTTTGCATAATTATGTATGTATTTTATCTTGGTCATGTTTGGTATGATTGATGATAGAAGTGAATGATTCATGATTGCTATTTGTCTAAATACTTGATTAGATGGCTTTATTATTTTTGGTCATTTTATTGAGCATAATTGCATAATTTTTGTGAGCTTAAGGATTGATATTGATTGTTGAGGCCATTTAGTTGAGTATGCATATTTGTGGGTTTGATCGAGCACTTCTATTGATTATATTGCTTAGTTGTGACTATTTGACCGAATTGATCAAGCTTGTTGCTTATTCACTTAGGAATTGAGTGTGATTGGAGTTTGATGCTTGACTCGTGCATGTGCTTAATTGCTATCATATTTTGCTCGTATTGCTATTAAGGTGCAGGTAATTGTTGCCTTGGGAAATTTTGTAGGAAAAAAGTTTCGAGGTGTCGACGGTCATAATTTTCCTGATGAGGAGTTCAGAAAGAGAGAGAGCCGTTAGATTTGCACAAAAGATGCCGGCTCAGTTGGGGATTTTATGGGATGACTACAAGTGGAGAAAGCACTCGATCCTCTACACTGAGATCTACAACAAGGTGGTGAAGACACGCCTTGTAGACCATGATTGTATGGTCTCTATGGGGATTGAGGAGGACATCCCCAGACTGTTCGAGCAGGTTAGCATGTCCAGCTTCATGTCTAAGAGGCCACAGACCTACTTGGGGCTCACTCTCGAGTTCCTCTGCACCGTGATATTTGACAAGGCTAGGAAGGCCAAGTTCCCGACGGCGATCACATTCGAGTTGTTGGGGAACGAGTATACGTTAACCGTGAACGAGATCAATGAGATCATTGGTGCACCGACTGATCCTGATGGCTCTTTGCTTAACATTCGAAGAGAGTATAATGCCAAGAAGTTTTGGAGGAGGATATCAGATTCGGGGGCACCGGAGCAGCCGCAGTTCATTCCGGGGAAGACCAAGAGTACAAGAATCGGAGAAGATTTTATCTAGCACGATATTTGCCCGATCTGAGGAAGGAGCGGTAGTATCCGAGGAGCTCTACATTCTATGGTGCTTCCTCCACGGGGTTCGTTTCAACGCTGCTGCTTACCTTTGCTACCTATTTGAGAGGGTGACGAGCACCCGTTTCAAGAAGATTCATTTTGGAGGTCTGATCACTCTTATAGCCGAGCACTTCGGCATTGCGACGCACAACCTGCGAGCATTAGAGGGCCCTGATTTGACCAATGAGACAATGAGGCGTATGAAGACCCTAGACCTCATTGGTAGGACTTGATGCTTTCAGCAGCACCTCGGAGGCCGATTCCCTCTCCCTAATAAGAGGTTGACGACAGTGTTTGGCGCAGCAGGGTATGTGACTATCACCCTCCGGATGTGGTCATAGAGACATACTGAGGCGATTGACGCCTATACCCGAGAGCACGGAGTGCCCTTCCGTGAGGATGATGATGAGGAGGCAGGGTAGCAGGGTGGTCACAGTGCAAAGGAACTCGAGAGTGAGCCCCAAGTAGGTCCGTGGCCTCTTAGCCAAGAAGCCGAACATGCCAACCTGCTCGAAGAGTCGGGGAATATCATCCTCTATACCCATAGAGACCATACAGTCATGGTCTACAAGGCGGGTCTTCACCACCTTGTTGTAGATCTCAGCGTACAAGATGGAGTGCTTTCTCCACTTGTAGTCATCCCATAAAATCCCTAACTGAGCTGGCATCTTTTGTGCAAATCTAACGGCTATCTCACTCTTTCTGAATTCCTCATCCGGAAAGTTATGTCCGTCGGCACCTCGAAACATCTTTCCCTACAAAATTTCCCAAGGAAACAATTAGCAACGTACTAGTAAAAATACGAGCAAAATATGATAGCAATCAAGCACATGAACGAGTCAATCATCACAACTCCAATCTCAACAATTCCTAAGTGAATAAGCAACTATCCTCAACAATTGGTCAAAAATCCCAACTAAAGCAAAAAGGTAATAGAAGTCCTCAACAATGAATCCCCACAAAAATGCATACTCAATAGAATAGCCACAACAATCAATATCAATCCCTTAAGCTCACAATGATATGCAAATAGCTCACAAAATCATCCAAAAATAATAAGGCCATCTATCAAGTAATTAATCCATAACAACCACTAATCATGCACTTCTATCAACAACTATACCACACTTAACCAAATTCTATATACTCACTAGGAATTCCCAAGAACAATTAAGCACAAACAATCCCAAGGCCAAAATTTCAATAAGGCAATAAGCAACATATCACAAACAATCCTAACATGCCTTATAATTCACAAAGTAATTCAAATTATCAATCCAAAAGCTCAAATTTCTTCCACAAGACAATGCATATAAGGTGTCTGTAAAAATGCCCAAATGAAATCTCCACATAAATGCAAAATTGGCAAAATTCAACAATACCCATGCAATAATCACATCAAGGAAAAAATTTGAAGAGATAGGGAGTGATAATTCGTACCTTGTATTGACAAATTCGGCCTAGGAATGCAAATGGAAGAACACCGACAAAACTTCTCAAAAATCCCCAAAATTGAATCTTCAAAACCCTCCAAGATGTGAAATTGATGCAATGAATGATGAATATGATGTGAAAACGATGAATGATCGGTGAAGGTGAGCAAAATGGTCGATATTTGGGCAAGAGCGCAAAGGGGATCGGGGTAGGGTAACAGCCTAGACTCGTGGCTGTTGTGAACTGATGTGTCTTTTAAGAAAAACTGTCAGCCTCGAGTCGAGGTCCAGCCCTCGACTTGGGGGATTAAAAAATTTAAGTGTCCTCATGCATCGCGGCTCAGCCCTCGATTCCTCGACTCGAGGCTCAGGCCTCGACTCGAGGGATGCATGATTATCCGAAATTTCACTAAGTATGACTCCCTCGACCCGGGGGCTGGGTCACCTCAACCTGGGGTCGAGTCCAGGGAATTTTTACGGATTCCTGGACCCGGCCCGACCCCCGAAACTCCTAAAAATGATCTATTCGACACCAATGAACCCAAATATGCAAAAACTAACCGATTTGGTCCCTCGATTTAAGCTCAGTCACTCATTCGATCGAGGAGACCGGGGTCTCTTTCTTTTTGCTCATTTTTTATCAACTTTTAAGCACTTCTCCTTTTCGTCTTGAATTCCCTTGCAATTTCGATCTCTTCCCAACCAAATGTAGCAAGTGTACCTACAATCGGGCATAAAAATTATCAAATCATTACCATTAAAGAGATGCACGTAACTAATAAACGATCAACACCCCCAAACTTGAATGATAGCATGAATTCAAAGTTTGGCATGAGAGTGATACAAATACATATGCAACTCCACATGGTATCAACAAATAGCTCAATACTCCAAATAAATCTCATAGCATGATATCATAACCTCCTAAGCATGATCAATCAATTCCAAGCTAATTCTCATAAAAATGGACCAAAAACAAAAACAAACAACAACACAAACACACCAAAGCAACAAAAAGGATGTGTTGCCTCCCATCTAGCGCTAGGTTTAACGTCCTTTGCCGGACGAAACTCAAGGAGTTCATACTTTCCTTTCCTTGAAGACATGAGGATCATCCTTGTGCCTCACTAGATTTTCCTTTACAAAAAGGCAACATCCCCATTTGTCTTCTAAGAGGAGCTTTCCTCCTTCTTTGATCTCCTTCATCGTCAAGACCTCCTTGAGTTTCTCAACACCTAGTAGACGGCTCCAATTCGATTCACTCCACACCACTTGATCTCCAACTTCAAAACTCACTTCCTTCTTCTCAAGTGGTGTCCTTCTCTCCTCTAATACCCCCAAACTTGAGCCTTGCTCAAGCTTGGTCACTTTCTTCTCACCTTCTTCAAGCTTGCTATCTCCGGGAGCAAGCAAAGGCTCCATAAGAGCTTTCTCCTTCCTAAGATCATCCAAAGAAACACAAGACTTATTAGTAATCACTATACAAGAAGGAATAAAATGCTCATTAACTAAAGAATTAAAAGTAGTAGAAGGTGTAGAATCATCCCTATCAATGGAAGGGTATAAATTGATGATATCAATGTATCCACACGTCTTCTTTTCCAAAGCACTTGAAGCATCTTCTTCCAATAGAGCTCTAGTAAATGTCACTCTTCTCCATTAAAACTCAACTTGAGCTCCCCTTTTTCAACATTGATCATCGCTTTGCCGGTAGCAAGGAAAGGTCTACCAAGAATGATAGGTGCCTCAAGCTCTTCCTTCATGTCAAGAACAATGAAAACAACCGGGAAGATGAACTTGCTAACTCCTACTAATACATCTTCAACGATCCCAAAAGGATGAGCATATGATTGATCCGCCAATTGAAGATTGATATTCGTAGGAAAAGGGAAGGTAGCCGAGAAGGAGCCAGCTGAGGTCGACATCACCAAATCATTCAAGGCTCAGAAGAAGAGGAGAGAACCGGACTACTCCAACTTATCTGAAGAGCAGATCAGACGAATCAAGGCTGAATAGGAGTTGTTCGGGGAAAGGGAGAAGAAAAGGCAGAAGAAGCTGGGTAAAGGAGCAGAGATGAAGTGGGACAGGGGAACAAGGAAGTGGGTCTCCAAAGCAGCTGATGAAGCAGACTTTCGCCCTTTCCACCGCTCGTCTGCCCCTCCAAAGATGGTGTCGGGTCAATACACTGAAGAATGTCAGAAGAAAAGCATGGATGCCAGATGGATGTACTACTGGTACATCTTGAAGGCATCCCCAACTGGAGTTGTAGATGAAGATATTCAGTGGCATGAATGGATGGAAAAATAGGACCCGGACCTCTATGGAAGGCTGCTCGATGAGGCAAGCAACATCTTCAACTACGACCTAGTCGCCCCAGCCTACGAGCATGCTAAGCCCAAGCTGAACGTGGATGGGACTCCTGATCTGAACTGGGTGAAAACCGTAATCACCAAAGCCGAGGTCGAGTCAAAACTCACAGACGAGGAAGAGCTAAAGAAGCTGAGAACATAAGTTTTCACTTGGCTGGATGTCCCTGAAGCAAGTCGTTGGGGTGTTTGATAAGAACAGGATTTTCATTCTCTTATTTTTCCTTCTTATTTGCACCATCTTTGTAAAAATGTAAATCATCTATGAATATACTTGATCTTATCTGATTTACCTTGTCTTATTTTTTTAAGCTTTCTTTACTGCTTTCTATGAAAACTTAAAAATTTTCCTAAGTGTTAATCATCTGAGAAAACATTCATCTCAGATTAAAATTTTTTAAGTCCTAAGACTTAAAATTTTTATAAGTACTAATCATCTGATAAAGTCTTAAGACTTAAAACTTTTCTTAAAACTCTTCTTAAAACTTTACCAAAATATTTCAAAGTGTGAATTAAGTGTTCTCATGTGAATAAATCTGAACTAAATGCTAAATGTGCTAAAATGTGCTTATCTAATTATCTTGAATAACCTTGACTAACATCAGCTGTGAGTTTGTCTCTTTCTTGCAGATTTAACTTCATCAAAAAGGGGGAAATTGTTAGATCAGAAGAAGTTTTGATGAGTTAAAAGAGATCAGACTAGAGTCAACTCATACAAAGTAAGATGACCAGCTAATTGCGTAGGACAGCTGAAGTAGAGCTCTAGCACTAGGCTGATCAGACTAGGTAAAACTAGAGATGTCAGCTATGGTCAAAGAAGAAAAGGTCATCTAAAGGCGAGCTTGAGATAGTCATCTGTAGGAGATAATAACGAAGAACTCAAAACAAGGTCAAGACAAGCTGAGTAGAATAAGAAAGGCGAGTCTTCACCAAGTCAGCTGCAGATGACTAGACCGAGTTCAGATGAGGACGAGGCAGTTATCAAGATTAAGTTTGTTAAGCGGTTATTAGTTTGTTACAACTAACTAACTGTTTCTCAGGTTTATAAATAGTCTTAGACAAAGTTTCAAACTTAACTATTCAACACTCTTATTCACGATTATTCACAAGTTTTCAAAAGTCTCACAGAAAGTTTTTCAAAGTAATATTCATAAGTTCAAAGTGTTTGTAGAACATGTTGGATCAAGAAGTTTTGATGAGTTAAAAGAAGCAGCTCAGATGATCAAACGATCTGTAGAATAGCTAAGATTGAGACCATAAGCTAAGCTGATCAGACGGGGTTGAGAACCAATCTAGTCAGCTGAGGTCTGGAAGAGTACAAGTCGTCTGGAGACGAGCTTGAGTCTAGTCATCTGCAGGAGACAAACTTGAAGAGCTCAGACGAGGTCAAGACAAGCTGAGTAGAATAAGAAAGGCGAGTCTTCACCAAGTCAGCTGCAGATGAGTAGAGTAAAGACAGCCAAGGTCTAGAGCAGTTTTCAAGATTAAGTTTGTTGAAGCAGTTTTCAGTTTGTTAGAACTGACTAACAAACTAACTGTCTTTTCAGACTTATAAATAGGTCTAGGCACTTTTTTAAAATAGACTGCATACAGGATATTCAGAATACACAGAATTCCCAAGTTATTTTTCCAGAAATTTATTCTCTCAAATCACAAGTTTTCAAAAAGCTCAAAATAGTTTTCCATGATTTCTTCATAGATTTTTCTAAGTGTTTGTAGAACACTTCATTGCACATCTTCAAATACACTTCTTTTTCTTAGAGTTAGATTTCATAAGTTTGGTTAGCATTTTGAAGAGTTGAAGATCAAGTTGTAAGTTGTAAGTTGTAAGACTGTAAAGAAAGTAAGTAAGCAGATAGTGGAGACCCTTCTTCAAGTTGGAGAAGGAGAGTGGATGTAGGATTGTTATAATCCGAACCACTATAAAATCTGGTGTTCTTTACTGCTTTATTTACTTATCTGTTCAATTTCCATTTTATCATTAAAAGGTTAATTTTAGAATCAAAGTTAAAATCTGAATATCAGTTTGCTTTTGATCTTATTAAAGTTGAGTCTAATCTTGAATTTCCGCTGTGTACATCTGGTACTTTGAATCAGTTTTGAAAGATTTGAAAAATCTACAAAATCAATTCAACCCCCCCTTCTAGATTTTGTCCTAGAAGGTTAACTCAAAGTTTCATAATCAACTCAACTAATCGGGACCAACAGAACACTTTTTATATATCTTCAACACCATTGCACTGTACTCTAAGAAATTCTAGAAGGATAGGAATGTTGAAGATAGGATTGAAGATAGAGGATCTTCAGAAAGTTGTATTTGTAAGATTGTAAGTAAGAAAGTAAGAAAGTTAGTAAGTAGTCGAGGCCCTTCTTCAAGTTGAAGAAGGAGGGTGGATGTAGGATCAGTTTGATCCGAACCACTATAAGTCTTGTTGTTCCTTACTGTTTTACTTTACTTATCTTGTTATTCATCAACTTTCCAACAAGGTCAATTTAAGAATCTTAATCAGATTGCTTTTGATCCATAAAGATTGAGTTAAAATCTGTTTTCTGCTGTGTAAACTTTAGTACTTTGAATTGATTAACGAGTCTTTGGAAAAAGGATTTAAAAATCTATTCAACCCCCCCCCCCTTCTAGATTTTTACTAGAAGATTGTCTAAAGTTCTTTATTAATTCACTTAATCCGTGGGACCAACAAGTGGTATCAGAGCAGTGTTAAGTTGTTTATGATATTTGTGGTCTTGAAAAGTTTCTGGAATTGTTTCTTGTTTATCTTCTTTATTTTCAATCCACTAACCTTGCTAACAAGTTCTTGTTGAGTTCTTTTATTCATCATGTCATCTGTTAAGAGCAAGAAAACTAGGAGTTTACCTGAGTTCTTAATTGAGGAATATGATTATTAGAAGTTTAGGAAGGAAAACCATCTGAAGGCAATCCATGATCGGATGGAAGAAGTTCTTGAAGAAGGTCCGATTAAGTTCTATCATGGAGGAACTAGTGATGGGACTGGAGCTGCTGAAACGAGGGTAAGACAAGAGAAGAAAAGTGCAGAGCTGACTAATGATGAGAGAAAGATTCTCTGGACCAAGTAGCAAGGACTGAAATTATTGAGACATTGAGTAAAGATTGGATTGAGAAGGTAAAGAGATGCACAACAGTGAAGGAAATGTGGGAAACACTTGCTAGTGTGTGCGAGGGATCTGATCAAGTCAAGGAGAATAAACTACAATCAGTGTTACATGCATTTGATACATTCAAGATGAAAGAAAATGAAACTGTAGACTAGCTGGATGTCAGATTGACAAATCTTCTCAACAAAGCTGCAGATTTGGGAAAGAATTATACAGAAAAGGAGATTAATAACAAGATACTCAGATCTTTGAGTAAAAGATAGAGAGAAAAGGCCAACATCCTCAAAGTAACTTAAAATTTATCCTCAATCTCACATCATACCTTATTTTCTCATCTTAAAGCTTTAGAATATGATATTCAGATTGAAGATGAGGAAGATGAGATGGAGTCTAGCACCTCATCTAAGACTGTCGCCTTTGTCAACAAAGAAGACAAGACTGTAGCTGAGCCTAAAGGAGCTGATCTATCCTTGAATGAACAGATGGCTTTGCTAACAAAAAGGTATGATCGATTAAGAATGAAATATAAGCGTAATAATTTGAGATTTGCAGAGAAGGACAGACCCAGATCCAGATCAAGAAGGAAAGATGATAAATCAACAGATGATGACAAGAGAAAGAATCAGACAAGAAGATACAAATCTCCTGCAAGAAAGAATTCTATCAGTCCTAAATCAGACAAGGGAGATACTTGTTACACCTGTAACAAGCCAGGTCACTTCAGCTATGACTGTCCGCAGCTGACTCCCAAGGAAAGAGAGGAGAAAAGGAAGAAGAGAGATAGGCGGTTTGCAGATCAGAGAGCTCTTCTTGCTGAGAAGAAAAAGTCAAGAAAGTCATCATCATCATCTTCATCTGATTTTGGATCAGATGAAGTCTGTCTGATGGCCAAAGAGGTAGATTTCTACTCCTCATCTGTTATCAAAGAACTTTTGAAAGATCTAAAGATGTCTCTAAGTGCTTATAAACAATTAGAGACTGAAAATTTAACTTTGAAAGATCAGATTCAGACTCTAGTTAAAGGCAAACAAGTTGTGATCTACTCTGAATCTGAGGAAACATTCAAGGGGGAATGTTTACCCCAGACTGAGGCTAGTACATCAGCTAGTCTGTCTGAAAGGCTAGAAAATGAATTAAAATCTTTGAAAGATAAATTTGAAATAGTTTATACTAAAAATGAGTCAATTAAAAAGGCCAATGAGAAGCTTGTGTTCAAATTGAGGCAGCTTAATAACTCACAATCAGTTATAGACCATATTTTTAGTACTTCTCAAAAATTCCATGATAAAACAGGACTTGGCTATGATAGAAATAATAAATAAGAAGTTCAAAAACCAAGAAAATTTGTGAAGGCTGCTGAAACATCAAAAGAAGTTAAAATTGGCCCTTGGAAACCACAAAGTCAGATGAGGACTGCATCTCCTAATCTGAAAAATATAATTCAGACAAGGAATCCAGATCTGACCAAGAGGGTTCCAAGAACTAAAATTAGAAGAAATTCTTATTACAGTTCTTTTGATGGGAGAAGCAGATGCTATCCCATTTTTCCAAAGTTTAAGAAAGTCACTAAATCTGACTACAATAAATTCTCATTCAAATGTGATGTATCTGTAGACAGATTTAGTAGACAAATAATATCTGATTTATTATTAAAGAATGAGATGTTTGTCTGGATACCCAAAGTGATTATTGACCTTAAAGGACCCAAGATCAATAGGGTACCTCATACCTAATCTGTCTTGCAGGACTCACAAGGACTATCACTTAAGGAGGAGATTCTAGCTTCAATCTAGTACATAGATAGTGGTTGTTCACAACACATGACTTGTAACAAGAAGCTACTATCAAATTTTCAGAATATTGATGGTCCCAGAGTCTTGTTTGGAGATAATAACTGTGGACAGACTAAGGGAGTTGGTGCATTAATTATAAGGGATGTCCGGGTATCTGAGGTTTATTTTGTAGAAGGTTTAAAGCATAACTTGTTGTCTGTTTCTCAACTCTGTGATAAAGGCTTTCTTGTTAAATTTTCTAAAGATAAGTGTGATATCTTAGATAGCTTCTCAGACAAGGTACTCTTAACTGGCTTTAGACATGGTAATGTCTATGTGGCTAACTTTAACAGTTGCCCCAAAGATACATGTCTTGTAGCTAAAGGTGGAGATGATCTCAGCTGGCTTTGGCATAAAAGGTTTAGTCATCTGAACTTCAAAACTCTTAGTAAGCTAGCTATAAAGAATCTTGTCAAAGGACTACCTGAGAAGTTCTGTTCAACTGATCTGAAATGTGATGCTTGTCCAAAAGGTAAACAACCCAGACAATCTTTTAAAAGTATTAACACATCCTCATCTGAAAGAGTTTTACAACTCCTTCATCTTGATTTGTTTGGACCTGTTACACCACTCAGCTTTAGTGGAAGGAAATATACTCTTGTTGTTGTTGATGATTTTTCTAAATACACTTGGGTAATATTTCTTTTCAAAAAGAATGAGACAGTGAACAAGATCCCTGATCTGTTCAGACAAATTCAAAATGAGAAAGGTGTTAATATTATTAAAATTAGGAGTGATAAGGGAACTGAATTCTTGAATTCTTGTTTATCTAACTATCTAAATGAGAATGGTATAGTTCATGAGACTTCTTCAGCTAGAACACCACAGCAGAATGGAATTGTGGAGAAAAGAAATAGAACTCTCAAAGAAACAGCCAGGAGCATGCCAGCTGAGTATGGAACACCACATAGGTTCTGGGCTGAGGCTATCGACACTGCTTGCTACACCCAGAATAGATGCTTACCAGTCAAGAGTAAGGGTAAGACACCTTATGAGATTTGGAAGGGTAAGGTTCCAAGAATCTCATACTTTCGTGCTTTTGGTTGTAAATGTTTCATCCATAACAATGGGAAGTCTAAGCTGAGGACTTTTGATGCTAAGGCAGCTGATGGGATATTCTTGGGATAGTCCAACACTTCCAAAGCTTTCAGAGTCTTCAACAAGACAACTCTTTGTGTGGAGGAAACTGTTCATGTGGTATTTGATGAATTGCATACTTTTTCAGATAAAGTGAATCAAATTACAGATGATCTAGATAAAATTGAACTAACTAAAACTAAACATAGAACAGTCTATCTGCCTAGTTTTGATTCAGATTCAGATGATGAAGAATCCCCATCTGAGAATCAGAAGGCAACCCCTCTTTAGATTCTATCTGAGGAGACACCCTTGACATCATCTGATCAGCCAGGGTCAGTAAATGAAGGGGGAACGTCTGCTCAGGTAGAATCAGCTGAGTTGTCTACTGAGCCTACAGATGAGGGTACTTCAACTCAAATAGGCAAGAGGATGAGAAGTTATCATCCAGCTGACCAAATCATTGAGGATCCATCCAGTAGTGTTCAGACACGAATAATGTTAGATTCCCAAAGTTTGTTTAGCTGCTATGTGTCACTTCTCGAGCCTAAGTCTATTGAAGAGGCTCTATCAGATCTAAACTGGATAACAGCCAGGAAGAACTGCATCAGTTTGAAAGACAAAATGTTTGGGAACTGGTGGACAGACCCTTACATAGAAAGATTATAGGCACCAA
Organism: Paraleonurus japonicus; assembly: GCA_030762865.1. Classification (NCBI taxonomy): domain Eukaryota; kingdom Viridiplantae; phylum Streptophyta; class Magnoliopsida; order Lamiales; family Lamiaceae; genus Paraleonurus; species Paraleonurus japonicus. The sequence continues at coordinate 20,781,214 of CM061055.1, read as the reverse complement.
TGGGTGTTTAAGAATAAAACTGATGAAAACAACATTATTGTTCGTAATAAGGTAAGATTGGTAGCTCAAGGTTACTCACAGTCTGAGGGGATAGACTATGATGAAACCTATGCTCCAGTTGCCAGATTAGAAGCAATAAGGCTGTTTTTGGCATTTGCTGCTTATAAATCTTTCAAAGTCTTTCAGATGGATGTCAAGTCTGCCTTTCTAAATGGTGTGTTACTTGAAGAGGTCTATGTAGAACAGCCTCCTGGGTTTAGGATCAATAATAAGGTCTATAAACTCAATAAGGCTCTATATGGACTGAAGCAAACACCCAGGACTTGGTATGATACTCTATCTGAATTCTTGATATCAAGTGGATTCTCAAAAGGTAAGATAGACAAAACTTTGTTTAGAAAAGAAATAGATGGCAACATTTTGTTGGTTCAAATTTATGTGGATGATATTATATTTGGTTCACCTAATCTGACTTTGTGTGAAGAGTTTAGTATTCTCATGAAAAATAGGTTTGAGATGTCAATGATGGGTAAATTGACATACTTTCTAGGCTTGCAGATTAAACATACGAGTAAGGGCATATTCATATATCAGACTAAGTATGTTAAGGACCTTATAGATAAATTTGGGATGACTACTAGTAGGGAAGTTAAAATACCTATGGCAACTAACTTCTCTATGGATTCAGATGAGCAGGGGATACCCACGGATGCAATAGAGTATCGTGGACTGATTGGATCCCTTCTCTATCTCACTGCAAGTAGGCTAGACATAGCCTTTGCAGTTGGGGTATGTGCAAGATTCCAATCAAATCCCAAGAAAACTCATCTGGAGACGGCTAAGAAAATCCTTAAATATCTTAAAGGGACTTTGCAGGTTGGGATGTGGTACCCATCTGATGACAACTTCGAGCTATCAGGCTATTCAGGCTCATATTTTGGAGGCTGTAAAATTGATAGGAAATCCACCTCTGGAACTTGTCAATTTTTAGGCAACAAATTAATTTCTTGGCTATCTAAAGAAACAGACATCTGTTGCAACCTCCACAACTGAAGCTGAATACATGGCAGCTGGTAGTTGTTGCTCTCAGCTCCTCTGGATTAGTCAGCAGCTTAGAGATTATAACATTCTAACATCATCTGTTCCTATTTACTGTGATAGTAATAGTGCAATAGCTATGACATACAACCCTGTCTTGCATTCGAGGTGTAAGCATATAGATATCAGACATCACTTCATTAGAGATCATGTTGAAAAGAATGACATTAGAATAGAAAAGATAGCAATTCAATCTCAGAGAGCAGATCTACTTACAAAACCCTTAGCTGAATCTAGATTTAAGGAATTGTGTTTAGAGTTAGGGTTACAGGATACTTCCTTAGCTGATTTTTAATTGCCTTTGTTTGTATCTTGTATTTTCCTTCTTTCTTTTCTTTTCCTTTCTGTAAATCTTGTCTAGAAAGAATTTTCAGACTAGATATGTGTCAAAGGACAATCACAGAGTTGATATCATTGAGGAATCAAGGATCAAGGATTAGTCATATTAACCTTATCTGACTTAATAATTGCTTATTTGACATCAGGTAAATCAGACAAGGACATAATAGTCAGCTGGTTTCTTCAAAACAGATGACTCTCTGCATCCTATCTGACTTACTTTGGCTACTAATGATTTCTTGAAGTTTGTGTATCTGTAGGAACAAGTAATAGATCAACATTGTTAGATTAGCTTGAATTTTCTAAACTAATAAACCTCCTCATCTGTTCACCCCTTCTTTGTTTTCTTTAAAAAATATCTTTTCAAAATTATTTTCACAGCTCATCTATTTTAATATTTTTCAGATGAGTTGTTCTTTGTAAACCCAGCTGAGTCTGATATTTTATTTAAAATAAAAGGTGCTGATTAACTTGTCTTAAATTTTGCTAAAAAGGAATGAAACTAGGCTGTCTTTTGAAAAACCCAGATAAGGTCATTTCTCAGACGAATTCGAAACCTTGTCTGTTTTAGAAAACCTTTGTGCAAAGAAAGGTAAACCTTGGCTTACGTCAGGTATACTTACTATTCTGCATAAAGTAACCCTACTAGCTGTCAAATCCACAGCCTATACAGTTACTTTTTACGTATTTCAAAGTCAAGTTAATCTTACGCGCTGAATCCCAATCGTTTATCTCATTTTTAATCGTTGATTCAGCATAGTAAATCATTTCAAATAAACGATTCAGATTTAAAACCACCCTCCACGTGTTTTCTCTCTCCGAATTTTCCCTCCTATAAATTCACCTTCTTCTTCGATTAACCCCTTTCACTTTCAGAAATTCTTTAACCTCTGTAAAATTCCCATTTCTCAAAAACCCTTCTTAAAACCTTTTATGAGCCATAAAGTCACCAGTATTACATCTAAAATGGTGGATTTCAACAAAGAAGCATACAATAAGAAGATCAAATCAGAGATGTATGTCGACTTCGACACCACCACCGATACAGAATCCCTTGAAATTCTGGGATTATTAGAGAGGTCGAGGTTGAGAACCTTCTATTCCAAGAAGTCGGAGAAAAACAAGACTCTCGATATGTGAGGGATCGAATTCTATGTTAATGGAGTTTTAGAGGAAGGGGTGTTTAAGTCGAAGGTAGATGGTGATGAAGTTGTGGTGACAAAGAATGAGGTGGCTAGGGTGTTCGAAACAAACTCTGAAGGAGTAAACCCCTTGGTGTATAGGGATGAGAATTGGGTGGAATCCTTCGAAATGATTGCCCGATCCTCATTCAGGGATAGGAGGAAGGAACTGAAAAAGAATATGCTTAGGAGGAAGTATCGTCTGCTGATGATGATACTGACTAAGTGTATTCTAGGGGAGCAGAACTCCCATGATGGGCTGACAAGGCCTAGGTTGAACTGCATCAGGGCAATTTTGGATAGGGTGTAGGTCAACTGGGCAGAATTATTCATGGGGAAGTTGAAGACTGAGAACGAAAGGATCATCTTTCACAATGGTGAATGGACAACCAAGTCCATTACCAGCCTTTTCAATAAGATTACAGTCCTCCTAGAGGATCTGCTGGCCGACAACCTCAACTGGATAGATGGGGTGAGGAGCTACACAAAGCAGAAAGGGCTCCTCACCAAAAACGAGCTAACTCGGATGAGGAAGCGGCTGGGGAGAGGGCAGTTGAGCCCTCAGCCGAGGAGGATCAGCCTACGGAGCAAACAGTGAGCTCAGCTGAGGCTTCACAACCAATGAAGCTGAAGGAGAAGGCACCTAAGCGAAGGAGGCTGGTCAAAGCCTCAGAAAAGGAGGAGGCGACATCTACTGCTCAGCCCAGTCTGTTGATAGAGGAAGTCCAAACTCTAGAAGTGGCTGCAGCAGCATAGGCACAAGCTCAGGAGATTCAAGAGATCAGCTCCGAGAGGACTCCCTCCCCCTCACCCAAAAGAATAGATAAGCCCCAGAAGGTACTCTCTTTCGGCACTACATCCAGCTTATCTTCTTCCCCCTCCCCCTCATCTGCCCACCCTGGCGATGAAGAGATGTCCCAGGCTGGCACCTCCGAGCCTCTACAACATTTACCTCCCAAGAAGTCCAAACCAGTCTCCCACCTACCCCTCCACCCCAAATACAACCCATACCCCCAGCTTCTCCAGCTGAATCCCTACCCCTACTCATTGGCCCCATCTAATCTCCCACTCCAATAACCACTTTCTCTCCTCCCACCATCTTACCTACCACATCATCTCCTCCCCCTCAAACAGCCAACCCCGCACCCTCCACATCTCAGCCAACACTTTCTCCACCACCATCTTCTGAAATTCCACCACTACCATCTTCTCCACCCTCTGAAATACCTCGACCCCCACCATCTGATATCCCATCCTCCCCTCAACCCGCTCCACAAGTCCAAATACCAGATATCTCCCATAATATTTTTGGGGATATCCGGATGAGCTCCCCAAGTCCAAAAACCCCCTCCTCTCCCACATCGTCTGACTCAACCAAGGAAGACTCAGACAGCCCCTTGTCCGCCATCTCCTCTGCCTTCCAGAACCCTCAGCAGAAAATTACTCAGAAGGTGGAGAAGATGATGGCCAAGAAGACAAAGCAGATAGTCAGAGCAGTAACGGAGACTATGCTGACAAACATGCGGATAGCCAAGGTCAACATCTCAAGGACCCTATCTAACAAGACCGGCTCCACATTGGCTAGTCGTCTGGGCAGCTTGGAGGAGGAGGTGAAGCGGCTAAAGGCCAAAGTGGCAGAGGACAACGCAGTCCTGGTAGATGCATTAACCAGTGACAAGACAGACTTCAGGGTGTATTGTGCCTCATTAGAAGACCAGTTCCGAGCCCTCACCGATGAAGTTAAAAAGGGGGAAGAAGCTGGGCAAGCCAGACTGGAGGCCCTCACAGCTGATGTCATGGCCAACAATAATAAATTGCAAATCAAGGCTGACACAACTGAGCTGGAGGCGGCAAAGGCAGAATTGAAAGAAAAATCAGATGAACTAGCTGCCTTGTAGCTGAGGGTGACTCAGATTGAGGATGCCATTCGCGAGGATGAGGAGAAGAAGAGGAAAGAGGAGGAAGAGAAGACGGAGAAGCTGCTGGCCAGACTCAAAGAATCTGAGAAACAATATGAGGCCAAAAGCAAAGGAAAATGGAAGGCAGCCGAGAAGGAGCCAGCTGAGGTCGACATCGCCAAATCATTCAAGGCTGAGAAGAAGAGGAGAGAATCGGACTACTCCAACTTATCTGAAGAGTAGATCAGACGAATCAAGGCTGAAAAGCAGTTGTTCGGGGAAAGGGAGAAGAAAAGGCAGAAGAAGCTGGGTAAAGGAGCAGAGATGAAGTGGGATAGGGGAACAAGGAAGTGGGTCTCCAAAGCAGCTGATGAAGCAGACTTCTGTCCTGTCCACCGCTCGTCTGCCCCTCCAAAGATAGTGTCGGGTCAATACACTGAAGAATATCGGAAGAAAAGCATGGATGTCAGATGGATGTACTACTGGTACATCTTGAAGGCATCCCCAACTGGAGCTGCAGATGAAGATATTCAGTGGCATGAATGGATGGAGCAAGAGGACCTGGACCTCTATGGAAGGCTGCTCGATGAGGCAAGCAACATCTTCAACTGCGACCTAGTCGCCCCAGCCTATGAGCATGCCAAGCCCAAGCTGAACGCGGATGAGACTCTTGATCTGAACTGGGTGAAAACCGTAATCACCAAAGCCGAGGTCGAGTCAAAACTCACAGACGAGGAAGAGCTAAAGAAGCTAAGAACACGAGTTTTCACTTGGCTAGATGTCCCTGAAGCAAGTCGTTGTGGTGTTTGATAAGAACAGGATTTTCATTTTCTTACTTTTCCTTCTTATCTGCACCATCTTTGTAAATATGTAAATCATCTATGAATATACTTGATCTTATCTGATTTACCTTGTCTTATTTTTTTTAAGCTTTCTTTACTGCTTTCTAAGAAAACTAAAAAAATTTTCTATGTGTTAATCATCTGAGAAAACCTTCATCTCAGATTAAAATTTTCTATGTCCTAAGACTTAAAATTTTTCTAAGTACTAATCATCTGATAAACTCTTAAGACTTAAAACTTTTCTTAAACCTCTTCTTAAAACTTTTCCAAAATATTTCTGTGTGTGAATTAAGTGTTCTTATGTGAATATATCTGAACTAAATGTTAAATGTGCTAAAATGTTCTTATCTAATTATCTTGAATAACCTTGACTAACATCAACTGTGAGTTTGTCTCTTTCTTGCAGTTTCTTGCAGTTTTAGATCAGAAGAAGTTTTGATGAGTTAAAAGAGATCAGACTAGAGTCAACTCATACAAAGTAAGATGACCAGCTAATTGCGTAAGACAGCTGAAGTAGAGCTCTAGCACTAGGCTGATCAGACTAGGTAAAGCTAGAGACGTCATCTATGGTCAAAGATGAAAAGGTCATCTGAAGGCGAGCTTGAGATAGTCATCTGTAGGAGATAATAACGAAGAACTCAAGACAAGGTCAAGACAAGCTGAGTAGAATAAGAAAGACGAGTCTTCACCAAGTCAACTGTAGACGACTAGACCGAGTTCAGGTGAGGATGAGGCAGTTATCAAGATTAAGTTTGTTAAGCGGTTGTTAGTTTGTTACAACTAACTGTTTCTCAGGCTTATAAATAGACTGAGACAAAGTTTCAAACTTAACTTTAAAGTACTCTTATTCACGATTATTCACAAGTTTTTAAAAGTCTCACAGAAAGTTTTTCAAAGCAATATTCATAAGTTCAAAGTGTTTGTAGAACACTTGTTTATATATCTTCAACACCATTGGACTGTACTCTAAGAAATTCCAGAAGGATAGGAAAGTTGAAGATAGGATTGAAGATAGAGGATCTTCAAAAAGTTGTATTTATAAGATTGTTGTTGGAACCACCGATCGCCGACTCTATGAAACTATCAGACTCGGGATCATAATCACACAAACGCAGCGGAAAGAATTGTACCTTTATTCACCGTAATAGGTGAAGACAAACCGATTCTAAGGTCGAAGCTGCGATCGAAGGATGAGCCTCGAACCTCACGGTCTTCCGCCGTATTCCTATCCCTTTCCCTTGGACGTCGAGTGGTCGACGATCCTCCAAGGAATCGAATCCGCCTCCCTCCGATCTTTTTTTTTTTTTTTTTTTTCACACGCTGGAGACTCGATGTTAGGGTTTATTTATAGGCTACAACAGAGACCCTAAGGAGGAATTAGGGTTGGGCCTCCTGATGGGCCTAAATATCCTGTGTTCGATCCGAACACTTTACTTAAGCCCATCAATTATAACTCAGTCCACTAAAGAGTTATAATTGAATTACAAATCCTAATTCCATATTATTATATGGGCTCCTTTATTATGTGTACGTTTATTTCCCCGTGTTTAAGATATCGAATGTCCATAAATTTATTAAATTACTGACAACTTAATTAATTTATATCTAATTCCAAGAGTAGTACCACTCATCTTTATTATTATGTCGGATTAAATCCACCTGCAGGGTTTACATAATAATCTTTATGAGCTCCTCAAGGGGACATCATCATCCTAAATAATTAGGACACGGATTCCTTCTATAATCAACAGCACACCATATAAACAATGCTATCTCCCAATTCACCGAGCCTATTGATTTAATAAATCTCACCCATTGGTAAATCAAAGAAACATACATTGAGTACACGTGCCCATTATTATATAGGGATTAAGAAGACGTACATCCATAACAACAGAGGTCTTGTTCTTTTATATAGTCAGTACAAATTGAACAACCTCATATGGTCCTGCTCAATACATACAAAATGTACTAGTGTAACTTTATAGTCAAGATAGACTAATACCAAATTACACTACAACCGTTCCAATGATTTGTCCAAATCCATTTTGGTTGTGAGCTATTATTTATAATCTATAAGGCACCGATAACATGATCTTCTCGTGTGACACCACACACCATGTTATCTACGGTATAGATTAATCGAACAAAATAATGATATATATAACAATCATAAACAATAAGTATATTGATCATAATGAATCTCATATAAAAAAAATGTTCATACTCAAGAAAGATGTTCATACAAAAGCTAGGCTTATAGTATACATCCTAACAATCTCCCACTTATACTAAAAGACTATGCTTCCATAATTTTTGCCATACATCCGATTCCCATCCCTTCAACATGCCCATCAAAAGCTTTATTTGGAAGAACCTTTGTGAAAGGATCTGCTAGGTTATCCGCTGATGCAATCTTGGCGACAACAACTTCTCCTCGTTTTACGATGTCTCGTATCAGGTGGTACTTGCGCTCAATTTGTTTGCTTGCTTTGTGGGCTCGTGGTTCCTTCGAGTTTGCCACTGCACCACTGTTATCACAATAAATTGTGATAGCTTTAGGCAAACTAGGAATCACTTCTAAGTCCATCAAGAAGTTTCGAGCCATACTGACTTCTTTGGCTGCCTCGGAGGCTGCTACATACTCGGCTTCCATGGTGGAGTCCGAAACGCATTTCTGCTTTACACTCCTCCATACTATGGCTCCACCTCCCAAGGTAAACACATAACCCGAGGTAGATTTATTGTTGTCCCTATCCGATTTGGAAATCAGTCTGTGTAACCCTCGGGAAGTAAAGCATCGCTTGTAAACCAAACATATAATTTCTAGTCCTTTTTAGGTACTTTAAAATATGCTTTACCGCAGTCCAATGTCCTTGTCCTGGGTTACTTTGATATCTGCTAACTATGCCCACGGCAAAACAGATATCTGGCCTCATACATAGCATTGCATACATTAGGCTTCCTACAGCCGAAGCATGAGGAACTGCCTTCATGTCCTCTATCTCCTTTGGTGTCTTAGGACACATCTCTTTAGATAAAGGTACTCCATGTCGAAAAGGTAGAAAACCTTTCTTAGAGTTTTGCATGCTAAAACGAGCCAAGATAGTATCAATGTATGAAGCTTGAGATAAGCATAACATTCTTTTCTTGCGATCCCTTATAACTTTGATCCCAAGAATATGTCCAACTTGTCCCAAGTCCTTCATATCAAACTGCTTGGACAACCATACCTTTACGTCTGACAACACCTTGACATTGTTGCCAATGAGCAAGATGTCATCTACGTATAGTACAAGAAATACCACCACGTTTCCGTCACTCTTCTTGTATACACATGACTCATCCGGACATTGAATAAATCCATAAGACTGGATTACCTCATCAAAACGGATGTTCCAAGATCTCGAAGCTTGTTTCAACCCATAAATGGACCGATTAAGCTTACACACAAGATGCTCTTTGCCCTTTGCGATGAATCCTTCTCGGTTGCTTCATATAGATGTTTTCTTCAAGACTTCCATTAAGGAAAGCTGTCTTGACATCCATTTGCCAAACCTCATAATTCATATGAGCAGCAATAGACAAAAGAACCGGATAGACTTAAGCATGGCTCTTTGGCGAAAAGGTTTCCTCATAATCGATTCCTTCTTTTTGAGTGTACCCCTTCGCTACAAGCCTTGCTTTGAAAGTTTCTACTTTCCCGTCGATCCTCTTTTTCTTTTGTAGACCCACTTACAGCCAATGGCTTTTACACCATTTGGTGGTTCTACTAGCTCCCCAGACTTGATTAGAATCCATAGATTCTAATTCAGATTTCATTGCTTTTTCCCAAGATTCTGCATCTTTATCTTGGAGTGCTTCGTCATAGCTCAGTGTATCCGATTCGTGTTCACAGGTACTAAGTCCGAAGACTCTCCCAAAAACATGAATCTATCGGGTTGTCTAACAACCCTCCCACTCTGACGAGGCACTTGTGGTAATAGTGTATCATTAGTAGCGAGTTTCTCATCTTGTACTCTTGGTACTAAGGTAGAAGTTTCTCCCCTTATTTCTTCTAAAATAATTTTACTCATGGGCTTGTGGTCCATTACATAGTCCTCTTCTAAAAATCGGGCATTTTGTGCTAACAATTACCCTCGATCTTTAGGACTATAAAACAAACCACCTTTCGTTCCTCTAGGATAGCCCACAAACAGCCGAACTTCCGCACGAGATTCCAACTTATCAAGCATCTCCTTTCAAAGACATGTGCTGGACTACCCCATATCCGAATATGTTTGAGACTAGGCTTACGCCCATTCCACAGTGCGTGGGAGTAGAAGATCTTGTCTTAGAAGGAACCAAGTTCAAAATGTACGCTGCCGTTTCTGTGGCATACCCCCAAAACGAACTCGGCAATTCCGAATAGCTCATCATCGATCTAACCATTTCCAAGAGTGTCCTATTCCTTCGTTCCGCCACACCATTCGTTGGGGTGTACCAGTGCACAATTGGGATTGAATCCCGGCCTTCCGATAAGTAATTCCTAAACTCTCCTAAGAGGTACTCGCCACCACGATCGATCGTAGTGTTTTGATATATTTACCATGACGCTTCTCCACATCAGCCTTGTACTCTTTGAATTTATCAAAGCACTCGGACTTGCGGCGCATCAAATAAATATATCCATATCTCGAATAATCATCTATAAAAGAGACAAAATATTCGAAACCACCCCTTGCTTGAGTAGACATAGGACCACATAAATCAGAATGAACCAATTCCAACACTTCTTTGGCTCTATACCCCTTGGCTTTAAAAGGCCTTTTTGTCATTTTTCCTTCCAAGCAGGACTCGCAGGTCGGATAGTTTTCCACTTCCAATGAACTCAAAGGTCCATCGGCTATCAACCTTTGAATCCTACTCAAGTTAATGTGACCTAATCTTAGATGCCAAAGATATGTTTGGTTCATTTTTGAAGGTTCTTTTCGCTTATTTGAGTTAGAAGATGTACTATTAATTTCCATTTGTTGCTTTGTGGGAGTTATTGGATTAAGAGTATATAAATTGCCAATCAACGTGCGAGGCAGGATAATAGCACTATTTTTCTTGACAACCACTTTGCTATCAAAAGAAACGAGAATATCCATCCAAAAATAACTTAGAAACTGAAATCAAGTTCTTTCTAAAACAAGGTACGTAAAGACAATTTCTCAAAACCAAAGTCTTATTCTTATTAAAAATAAATAAACATCTCCCATCGCAACAGCTGCTACTCTCGTAGCGTCGCCCATGTAGATGGTAATCTCACCCTCACTAAGCCGCCTGGTTTCCCGGAACCCCGCAAAGAATTGCGGAGACATGATCGGTGGCTCTCGTATCTACACACCAAGTGCCGGTAGATAACACCGCTAAACATGTTTCAATAGTTAGTGAATAAGATATACCTTCTTTTTCCTTTTACGGGGCAATCTACCTTCCAATGTCCTGGCCGCTTGCACAAAAAGCATTTGCCCTTAGGCTTCTTCACGCCATTTGGTGGACCAATTTTCTTTGGTTCACCCGGTTTCTTTGCCAAACCAGCTTGTTTCTTTTTCTTCATCACTTTGCCTTTTGGCTTAGATGTAGAAACATTTTCAGCAATATAAGCTTGAGAAGCTTGACGAAATAACCCTTCTCGGGCTGCTTGCTTGGAGTTGTGTCGGAAGTTCCGCCATCGAATACAACCTTTTGTTCATGTTGTAGTTCAAGGCGAAGCTGCTCAAAACTCTTAGCAAAAGTGTGTCTGGAGAACGATATCGACCTGGGTTTCCCCATCGATTTCAGCTCCAAGGACTTCCATCTCATTCAAATGAGCCATGATCTTGAGGATATGATCCCTTACGGGTGTCCCCTCGGTCATGGTGGTCGTCATTAAGTTTCTCATGGCTTCTTGCCTCGGGCAGCCCGACTCGGTGTCCGAAGAGTTCTTTGAGATTGAGCACCATCTCATAAGCGAGAGGTCATGGCCGATCTTTGATGTTGCAGCACATTTGACATAGAAGCCAAAATGTAACACCGCGCCATCTCATCCGCCTTGACCCACTTCTTATAAGCCTCTTTCTCCTCTTCACTAGAGTTTTCATCGGGTTTTTCAGGACAAACCTCAGTGAGTACAAACTTGTACTCTTCAAAGCCGATCAAGACAATGTCCAAGTTTCTTTTCCAATCAATGTAATTAGGACCAGTAAGTTTGTTTTCTTTAAGAATAACAACAAGTGGATTGAAAGCCATGATAAATCCTGAGAAACACGTAAATTCATTATGATCAAAATTAAGAATTTAAATCAATATTGTTTCCCTCAAACAATACAATTAAATTCACCAACACCTCAAAACACCGTGAAGTTTGTATACCACGATAGTGTGGACGTATACTAATTCAATCATTTGCAAGAGGAGGTTTTAACCATTAATTTCATCATCTTGTCAAACAAAATAAAAGTTAATAGTTGGTTTGTCTTTAGCCATACAAATAACAAAACACTTACTCCGATGGGGAGGATATTGTTATATGCATCTAAGTGTATACCATTTCTTAATACCAAGTCAATTACCTAGGTTTGTGCCTCTTCAGATGGAGAAGATAACACGCTCCTAAATAACTTACTTATAATTATCCATAAGGAAGTTTGATCTAGTGGTCCGTAAACAAACACATCCGATATGGAAGAAGGCACTTAAAACCAACGTTCATGTTTGAATGCATCACTTACAAACCAGAAATGGAGGCTATGGGATTTGTTGAAAAATAACCCCTCTCCCACTTAGTTATTTAACATGAGGGATATTAATATGCACGAAATATGAAACACATAAAGCATGCTAAACACAATAACACATATGAGAAAGAATAAACATGGAAAATAAAATTCCAACTATTATGGCCTCTTTCATGCTCCCATGTGCTTGAATGTTCGCCGTCAAACGGGGTGCGGGGCAGCGCCCTGTCAAACGGGGTGCGGGGCAGCGCCATGCAATACGGGGATCGACGGGGTGTGGTAATTACTATTACAATCATTCACCAACCCAAAACAAAAACCTCGACAGGTCCGAGGGTTTAATACATACATAAACATACATACTGACCATAATAGTTGGATTTAGGGTTCTGCAAAATTATCGAATATTCGCATACCCGAGAAAAGACTACGATTAACATCGAATCCCTAATATAATGATTTATGATAAGCATGCAAACCCTAATATGACAGATTTACAAATACCATGCAATCTTATTCAATATCAGATCAAGAAACCCTATTATAACAGATCAAGAAACCCTATTATAACAGATCAAGAAACCCTATTATAACAGATCAAGAAACCCTATTATAACAGATCAAGAAACCCTATTATAACAGATCAAGAAACCCTATTATAACAGATCAAGAAACCCTATTATAACAGATCAAGAAACCCTATTATAACAGATCAAGAAACCCCCAGATCAAGAAACCCTATTATCAGATCAAGAAACCCTATTATAACAGATCAAGAAACCCTATTATAACAGATCAAGAAACCCTATTATAACAGATCAAGAAACCCTATTATAATAGATTTACAATAATCATGCAATCCAAATAAATCAGATCTATGAAAAGCCGAATCAATTGCATAGAGTCAGAAAACACGGCTCTGATACCAATTGTTGGAACCACCGATCGCTGACTCTATGAAACTATCAGACTCGGGATCATAATCACACAAACGCAGCGGAAAGAATTGTACCTTTATTCACCGTAATAGGTGAAGACAAACCGATTCTAAGGTCGAATCTGCGATCGAAGGATGAGCCTCGAACCTCACGGTCTTCTGCCGTATTCCTATCCCTTTTCCTTGGACGTCAAGTGGTCGACGATCCTCCAAGGAATCAGAATCCGCCTCCCTCTGATCTCACGTTTTTTTTCACACGCTGGAGACTCGATGTTAGGGTTTATTTATAGGCTACAAAGGGGACCCTAAGGAGGAATTAGGGTTGGGCCTCCCGATGGGCCTAAATATCCCGTGTTCGGTCCGAACACTTTACTTAAGCCCATCAATTATAACTCAGTCCACTAAAGAGTTATAATTGAATTACCGTCCTAATCCCATATTATTATATGGGCTCCTTTATTATGTGTACGTTTATTTCCCGTGTTTAAGATATCGAATGTCCATAAATTAATTAAATTCTTGACAACTTAATTAATTTATATCTAATTCCAAGAGTAGTACCACTCATCTTTATTATTATGTCGGATTAAATCCACCTGCGGGGTTTACATAATAATCTTTATGAGCTCCTCAAGGGGACATCATCATCCTAAATAATTAGGACACGGATTCCTTCTATAATCAACAAAGACACCATATAAACAATGCTATCTCCCAATTCACCGAGCCTATTGATTTAATAAATCTCACCCATTGGTAAATCAAAGAAACATACATTGAGTACACGTGCCCATTATTATATAGGGATTAAGAAGACGTACATCCATAACAACAGAGGTCTTGTTCTTTTATATAGTCGGTACAAATTGAACAACCTCATATGGTCCCCGCTCAATACATACAAAATGTACTAGTGTAACTTTATAGTCAAGATAGACTAATACCAAATTACACTACAACCGTTCCAATGATTTGTCCAAATCCATTTTGGTTGTGAGCTATTATTTATAATCTATAAGGCACCGATAACATGATCTTCTCGTGTGACACCACACACCATGTTATCTACGGTATAGATTAATCGAACAAAATAATGATATATATAACAATCATAAACAATAAGTATATTGATCATAATGAATCTCATATAAAAAAATGTTCATACTCAAGAAAGATGTTCATACAAAAGCTAGGCTTATAGTATACATCCTAACAATCTCCCACTTATACTAAAAGACTATGCTTCCATAATTGCCGCCATACATCCGATTCCCATCCCTTCAACATGCCCATCAAAAGCTTTTTGGAAGAACCTTTGTGAAAGGATCTCGCTAGGTTATCCGCTGATGCAATCTTGGCGACAACAACTTCTCCTCGTTTTACGATGTCTCGTATCAGGTGGTACTTGCGCTCAATGTGTTTGCTTGCTTTGTGGGCTCGTGGTTCCTTCGAGTTTGCCTTTGCACCTTTGTTATCACAATAAATTGTGATAGCTTTAGGCAAACTAGGAATCACTTCTAAGTCCATCAAGAAGTTTCGAGCCATACACTGCTTCTTTGGCTGCCTCGAGAGGCTGCTACATACTCAGCTTCCATGGTGGAGTCCGAAACGCATTTCTGCTTTACACTCCTCCATACTATGGCTCAACCTCCCAAGGTAAACACATAACCCGAGGTAGATTTACTGTTGTCCCTATCCGACTGGAAATCAGAGTTTGTGTAACCCTCAGGAAGTAAAGCATCTGCTTGGTAAACCAGCATATAATTTCTAGTCCTTTTTAGGTACTTTAAAATATGCTTTACCGCAGTCCAATGTCCTTGTCCTGGGTTACTTTGATATCTGCTAACTATGCCCACGGCAAAACAGATATCTGGCCTCATACATAGCATTGCATACATTAGGCTTCCTACAGCCGAAGCATAAGGAACTGCCTTCATGTCCTCTATCTCCTTTGGTGTCTTAGGACACATCTCTTTAGATAAAGGTACTCCATGTCGAAAAGGTAGAAAACCTTTCTTAGAGTTTTGCATGCTAAAACGAGCCAAGATAGTATCAATGTATGAAGCTTGAGATAAGCATAACATTCTTTTCTTGCGATCCCTTATAACTTTGATCCCAAGAATATGTCCAACTTGTCCCAAGTCCTTCATATCAAATCGCTTGGACAACCATACCTTTACGTCGACAACACCTTGACATTGTTGCCAATGAGCAAGATGTCATCTACGTATAGTACAAGAAATACCACCACGTTTCCGTCACTCTTCTTGTATACACATGACTCATCCGGACATTGAATAAATCCATAAGACTGGATTACCTCATCAAAACGGATGTTCCAAGATCTCGAAGCTTGTTTCAACCCATAAATGGACCGATTAAGCTTACACACAAGATGCTCTTTGCCCTTTGCGATGAATCCTTCTCCTCAGTTGCTTCATATAGATGTTTTCTTCAAGACTTCCATTAAGGAAAGCTGTCTTGACATCCATTTGCCAAACCTCATAATTCATATTGAGCAGCAATAGACAAAAGAATCCGGATAGACTTAAGCATGGCTCTTGGCGAAAAGGTTTCCTCATAATCGATTCCTTCTTTTTGAGTGTACCCCTTCGCTACAAGCCTTGCTTTGAAAGTTTCTACTTTCCCGTCGATCCTCTTTTTTCTTTTGTAGACCCACTTACAGCCAATGGCTTTTACACCATTTGGTGGTTCTACTAGCTCCCGGACTTGATTAGAATCCATAGATTCTAATTTGATTTCATTGCTTTTTCCCAAGATTCTGCATCTTTATCTTGGAGTGCTTCGTCATAGCTCGTGTATCCGATTCGTGTTCACCAGGTACTAAGTCCGAAGACTCTCCCAAAAACATGAATCTATCAGGTTGTCTAACAACCCTCCCACTACGACGAGGCACTTGTGGTAATAGTGTATCATTAGTAGCAGTTTCTCATCTTGTACTCTTGGTACTAAGGTAGAAGTTTCTCCCCTTATTTCTTCTAAAATAATTTTACTCATGGGCTTGTGGTCCATTACATAGTCCTCTTCTAAAAATCGGGCATTTGTGCTAACAATTACCCTCTGATCATTAGGACTATAAAACAAACCACCTTTCGTTCCTCTAGGATAGCCCACAAACAGCCGAACTTCTGTACGAGATTCCAACTTATCAGCATCTCCTTTCAGCACATGTGCTGGACTACCCCATATCCGAATATGTTTCAGACTAGGCTTACGCCCATTCCACAATTCTGTGGGAGTAGAAGATATTGTCTTAGAAGGAACCAAGTTCAAAATGTACGCTGCCGTTTCCAGGGCATACCCCCAAAACGAACTCGGCAATTCCGAATAGCTCATCATCGATCTAACCATTTCCAAGAGTGTCCTATTCCTTCGTTCCGCCACACCATTCTGTTGGGGTGTACCAGGTGCAGACAATTGGGATTGAATCCCAGCTTCTGATAAGTAATTCCTAAACTCTCCTAAGAGGTACTCGCCACCACGATCAGATCGTAGTGTTTTGATATATTTACCATGACGCTTCTCCACATCAGCCTTGTACTCTTTGAATTTATCAAAGCACTCAGACTTGCGGCGCATCAAATAAATATATCCATATCTCGAATAATCATCTATAAAAGAGACAAAATATTCGAAACCACCCCTTGCTTGAGTAGACATAGGACCACATAAATCAGAATGAACCAATTCCAACACTTCTTTGGCTCTATACCCCTTGGCTTTAAAAGGCCTTTTGGTCATTTTTCCTTCCAAGCAGGACTCGCGGTTCGGATAGTTTTCCACTTCCAATGAACTCAAAGGTCCATCGGCTATCAACCTTTGAATCCTACTCAAGTTAATGTGACCTAATCTTAGATGCCAAAGATATGTTTGGTTCATTTTTGAAGGTTCTTTTCGCTTATTTGAGTTAGAAGATGTACTATTAATTTCCATTTGTTGCTTTGTGGGAGTTATTGGATTAAGAGTATATAAATTGCCAATCAACGTGCGAGCAGCAGATAATAGCACTATTTTTCTTGACAACCACTTTGCTATCAAAAGAAAGAATATCCATCCAAAAATAACTTAGAAACTGAAATCAAGTTCTTTCTAAAACAAGGTACGTAAAGACAATTTCTCAAAACCAAAGTCTTATTCTTATTAAAAAATAAATAAACATCTCCCATTGCAACAATTTGCTACTCTCGTAGCGTCGCCCATGTAGATGGTAATCTCACCCTCACTAAGCTGCCTGGTTTCTGGAACCCCCGCAAAGAATTGCGAGACATGATCGGTGGCTCTCGTATCTACACACAGGTGCCGATAGATAACACCGCTAAACATGTTTCAATAGTTAGTGAATAAGATATACCTTCTTTTTCCTTTTACGGGGCAATCTACCTTCCAATGTCCTGGCTGCTTGCACAAAAGCATTTGCCCTTAGGCTTCTTCACGCCATTTGGTGGACCAATTTTCTTTGGTTCACCCGCTTTCTTCCAAACCAAACCAGCTTGTTTCTTTTTCTTCATCACTTTGCCTTTTGGCTTAGATGTAGAAACATTTTCAGCAATATAAGCTTGAGAAGCTTGACGAAATAACCCTTCGCTGCTTGGAGTTCGCCGGAAGTTCCGCCATCGAATACAACCTTTTGTTCATGTTGTAGTTTGCGAAACTGCTCAAAACTCTTAGGCGAGTGTCTCGGGAGAACGATATCGACCTGGGTTTCCCCATCGATTTCAGCTCCAAGGACTTCCATCTCATTCAAATGAGCCATGATCTTGAGGATATGATCCCTTACGGGTGTCCCCTCGGTCATGGTGGTCGTCATTAAGTTTCTCATGGCTTCTTGCACGGCAGCCCGACTCGGTGTCCGAAGAGTTCTTTGAGATTGAGCACCATCTCATAAGCAGAGGTCATGGCTCGATGCCGATGTTGCAGCACATTTGACATAGAAGCCAAAATGTAACACCGCGCCATCTCATCTGCCTTGACCCACTTCTTATAAGCCTCTTTCTCCTCTTCACTAGAGTTTTCATCGGGTTTTTCAGGACAAACCTCAGTGAGTACAAACTTGTACTCTTCTTGATCAAGACAATGTCCAAGTTTCTTTTCCAATCAATGTAATTAGGACCAGTAAGTTTGTTTTCTTTAAGAATAACAACAAGTGGATTGAAAGCCATGATAAATCCTGAGAAACACGTAAATTCATTATGATCAAAATTAAGAATTTAAATCAATATTGTTTCCCTCAAACAATACAATTAAATTCACCAACACCTCAAAACACCGTGAAGTTTGTATACCACGATAGTGTGGACGTATACTAATTCAATCATTTGCAAGAGGAGGTTTTAACCATTAATTTCATCATCTTGTCAAACAAAATAAAAGTTAATAGTTGGTTTGTCTTTAGCCATACAAATAACAGCACTTACTCCGATGGGGAGGATACTGTTATATGCATCTAAGTGTATACCATTTCTTAATACCAAGTCAATTACCTAGGTTTGTGCCTCTTCAGATGGAGAAGATAACACGCTCCTAAATAACTTACTTATAATTATCCATAAGGAAGTTTGATCTAGTGGTCCGTAAACAAACACATCCGATATGGAAGAAGGCACTTAAAACCAACGTTCATGTTTGAATGCATCACTTACAAACCAGAAATGGAGGCTATGGGATTTGTTGAAAAATAACCCCTCTCCCACTTAGTTATTTAACATGAGGGATATTAATATGCACGAAATATGAAACACATAAAGCATGCTAAACACAATAACACATATGAGAAAGAATAAACATGGAAAATAAAATTCCAACTATTATGGCCTCTTTCATGCTCCCATGTGCTTGAATGTTCGCCGTCAAACGGGGTGCGGGGCAGCGCCCTGTCAAACGGGGTGCGGGGCAGCGCCATGCAATACGGGGATCGACGGGGTGTGGTAATTACTATTACAATCATTCACCAACCCAAAACAAAAACCTCGACAGGTCCGAGGGTTTAATACATACATAAACATACATACTGACCATAATAGTTGGATTTAGGGTTCCTGCAAAATTATCAGAATATTCGCATACCCAGAAAAGACTACGATTAACATCGAATCCCTAATATAACAGATTTATGATAAGCATGCAAACCCTAATATGACAGATTTACAAATACCATGCAATCTTATTCAATATCAGATCAAGAAACCCTATTATAACAGATCAAGAAACCCTATTATAACAGATCAAGAAACCCTATTATAACAGATCAAGAAACCCTATTATCAGATCAAGAAACCCTATTATAACAGATCAAGAAACCCTATTATAACAGATCAAGAAACCCTATTATAACAGATCAAGAAACCCTATTATAACAGATCAAGAAACCCTATTATAACAGATCAAGAAACCCTATTATAACAGATCAAGAAACCCTATTATAACAGATCAAGAAACCCTATTATAACAGATCAAGAAACCCTATTATAACAGATCAAGAAACCCTATTATAATAGATTTACAATAATCATGCAATCCAAATAAATCAGATCTATGAAAAGCCGAATCAATTGCATAGAGTCAGAAAACACGGCTCTGATACCAATTGTTGGAACCACCGATCGCTGACTCTATGAAACTATCAGACTCGGGATCATAATCACACAAACGCAGCGGAAAGAATTGTACCTTTATTCACCGTAATAGGTGAAGACAAACCAGTTCTAAGGTCAGAACTGCGATCGAAGGATGAGCCTCGAACCTCACGGTCTTCTGCCGTATTCCTATCCCTTTCCCTTGGACGTCAAGTGGTCGACGATCCTCCAAGGAATCAGAATCCGCCTCCCTCTGATCTCACATTTTTTTTCACACGCTGGAGACTCTGATGTTAGGGTTTATTTATAGGCTACAACAGGGACCCTAAGGAGGAATTAGGGTTGGGCCTCCTGATGGGCCTAAATATCCTGTGTTCAGTCCGAACACTTTACTTAAGCCCATCAATTATAACTCAGTCCACTAAAGAGTTATAATTGAATTAAAATCCTAATCCCATATTATTATATGGGCTCCTTTATTATGTGTACGTTTATTTCCCGTGTTTAAGATATCGAATGTCCATAAATTAATTAAATTACTGACAACTTATTAATTTATATCTAATTCCAAGAGTAGTACCACTCATCTTTATTATTATGTCGGATTAAATCCACCTGCAGGGTTTACATAATAATCTTTATGAGCTCCTCAAGGGGACATCATCATCCTAAATAATTAGGACACGGATTCCTTCTATAATCAACAAAGACACCATATAAACAATGCTATCTCCCAATTCACCGAGCCTATTGATTTAATAAATCTCACCCATTGGTAAATCAAAGAAACATACATTGAGTACACGTGCCCATTATTATATAGGGATTAAGAAGACGTACATCCATAACAACAGAGGTCTTGTTCTTTTATATAGTCAGTACAAATTGAACAACCTCATATGGTCCTGCTCAATACATACAAAATGTACTAGTGTAACTTTATAGTCAAGATAGACTAATACCAAATTACACTACAACCGTTCCAATGATTTGTCCAAATCCATTTTGGTTGTGAGCTATTATTTATAATCTATAAGGCACTGATAACATGATCTTCTGTGTGACACCACACACCATGTTATCTACAGTATAGATTAATCTGAACAAAATAATGATATATATAACAATCATAAACAATAAGTATATTGATCATAATGAATCTCATATAAAAAAAATGTTCATACTCAAGAAAGATGTTCATACAAAAGCTAGGCTTATAGTATACATCCTAACAATTGTATGTAAGAAAGTTAGTAATTAGTCGAGGCCCTTCTTCAAGTTGAAGAAGGAGAGTGGATGTAGGATCAATTTGATCCGAACCACTATAAGTCTTGTTGTTCCTTACTGTTTTACTTTACTTATCTTGTTATTCATCAACTTTCCAACAAGGTCAATTTCAGAATCTTAATTAGATTGCTTTTGATCCATAAAGATTGAGTTAAAATTTATTTTCCGTTGAGTAAACTTTGGTACTTTGAATTGATTAACGAGTCTTTGGAAAAAGGATTTAAAAATCTATTCAACCCCCTCCCCTTCTAGATTTTTACTAGAAGGTTGTCTAAAGTTCTTTATTAATTCACTCAATCCGTGGGACCAACATGCGTGATAATTATGTGAAAATGAATGTGATTGAAAATGCTTGTTTCATTGCTCGATTTAAACCCATGAGCTTTTGTGCCTTTATAATCCTACATCTTATACGGTTGAATTGATTTCTTTGTGAGTGCATCATTCATTGATTTGTATGCTAGAACTTGTCTTTGGACTTGTTGAGATTGATCTTTGTGTGATTTCATGAAAGTGATAAGAGGCCATGTTTGAAATGATAAGTCACTTAGCCAAATTTTTCCCCACCAAAGACATTTGATTTCCTTAGTGAGCCATGTTGAGCCTAGTATCCTTATTCTTTGGCAAGCCAAGTGAAATTGAAGCCATTTGCCTATTTTTATGAACCTTATTGTCCTATGTTTAGTAGAACTTGATTGTTGGCTAAAGATGGTGCATTGATTGTAAAGTGTGGTGGAAAAGATGATGAGCTAAGTTGATTGTGAAAGAAAAGAAAGGTTGATGAAAAAAAGATTGAATTGTGAAAAAAATTGTGACATAAAAAGAAGAAAGAAAGCTCAAAAGAATGGTGGTGATTGAACTTTGAAATGTGTGAAGAAGAAAGAGTTGATTGATGAAGATTGAAAAGATGTGTATTGAATTGCTTAGCTATCATTCAAGTCTCTACTACTTGAGTCACTCTTACCTAAAATCATCCTACCCATTCCAAAGAGAATACATTACAACCTTGATGAAAGACCTCTTTGATTCTTGATTGAACACAAAAGATAGTGATTGAGATTGAGTCCTTTGGCAAGTTTATGGTGTGCATGTTTGTGAATTTGATGATTGAGTGCATTTAACCTTGATACACTTGAGTGATGAGTGAAACAGTCCATGGAAGGAGCAATGTGTTGAGTATTTGATGTTGCATTTGTTTGAGCATGATTCATCTTGATTGCTAGTTGAGAGTTGTCATTGATACTTGAGTTCATTGATATGTTCGATGGTCTTATATTTCTCTATGTTGTCATGAGACATAGTTGCAATCAATTTACTCTTTTGTGCTTATTTGCTACGTTGCTCGAGGACGAGCAACACTTCAAGTTTGGGGGTATTATGATTGGAGTGAATTGATGCATGTTTTTAGGGGCTATTTTAGTGCAAAAAGTGATCAAAAGTGTTAGATTTTGTGCCTAAATGTGTAGAGTGTCATTACTTTGCCTAAAAAGTATTACTTGATGGATTTTTGATGTTTTTCGTCCCATTTTTAGGTAAATCGGTGGAATTTGGCCAAACTGAGAGTACTGGCATTCATTGGACGAAGAGACGATCGAGACGGGCGAAAATGGGGGTCAGAGGCGGAGTCCGGGTGGAGAAAATTCCCTAGACTCGACCTCTGGTCGAGGGCTAGGGGCCTCGACCCAAGGCTGCCGGTAAAGATGTGAAATTCAAATTTTTGAAGGAAGCTCGACTTGAGGCTCAGCCCTCGGGACGAGGATCGGGATAAAGGCGGCAAGCTCGAGTCAAGGGCTGAGCCTTGACTCGAGGCTGGAGAAATATCGAGAAAGCTCTAACACGACTTCACAAGCCTCACGAGGGATGCCCAAAAATCAAAAATTTTGTTTTAATGTCCATTTGAGTGAAAAACAAAGCATATTCTCCATAGCCTTGATTAGAGCAGTTATTTTACAGTTTTTTGGGCGAATTTATCATTCCATAGCTTAATTCTCATTGTAGTTGGATTAGATTCATAGATTTAGATAGATTTTAATCATTTGTATCCTAGATTAGCTTTTGATCTAATAGATTTTCCATTTCCAAGTTGTAATTCAAGTAAGGAGAAGAGATTGTATTTGAAGATTACTTTGAAGATTCAAGCATTCCTATTATTTTGGATTCAATTGGTGATATTCTTCTACTTTTCTCATTTCAATTGTTGTGATTAGCTATTTGATTGCTCAAATAGATTTTCTACCCATGGGTTTTGCACTTTACACCATGGGCTAATACTCTTGTGCTTGGGATAATTGAAATTGAGGATGATTTGATTGCCTTATGCTTTGATTGTTGATGATTGTTGATCAATTGAGTTAGATTGCTTTCTATTTGTGATTCTAATTGTGCTTCATGCATTTTTATTTCTTTAGATTAATGTTTGATCACCCTAGCAATAGGCGAGATTTGAGCTAACGTGATCTGGGATTAATCGGGTTATAATTGTGTATGATTGTATGAATTGGGTGCTTCTTAATTGAGAGATTAGTTGCACTAAGGATACTTACATTAGGCATTGTGTGATTAATGGAGTGATTAATTGCATGATGGTTTTATGCTTTCTATCTTAGTTGATTTGCAATTTGATTCAATCATAGCTTGTTGATCATTGATTCCTTGATGGATATTATCCCTAGCACCCCAATCCCCCATTGAATCTTAGTTATTTGTTCTAGCATATAGGGTGTTTGATTAATTGCTTGCCTAGTGTTTGATTTTTAATTCTTGTAATGGTAGTGTATTTTAGAACCAAAACCGGTTTGCAACAATAGTCATTGATAACTTGTATTCCTAGGCCTCACGTGCATACTTTTTCCCTTTGGTTCAATATACTTGGTTGTCTTAAAATCGTTTGCCCGATTCCTACAATCATGCCTATAAGATATGAATCTTTTGATGGCTCAAGTAGAACGTATCCTTATCATCAGAACCCCAGAACCATTTCACTACAGCTGGTCACTTCAACGAGAGGACATCAGAAGCATCAGAAGTCCTCTAGAAGAAACACAGCTGACACCCATAGACATGCATCTAAGAAGGCACCAACGATGAAACTGTCTAAGTTGATATGTATGGAAGAAGGATAAGATCTTCTGGATATGATGAGAAGGATCTATTCCTGTGGATTCCTAAAAGATGTTCTAACCCTTAAGGACCAAATTCTAAAGGGTACCTAAAACTTAACTAAACATGCAGGATTTCGTGGACCAGAGAAGAAGAGTTGCTGGAAAAGCTGTCTGGTACATCGACAGTGGATGCTCGAAACATATGACTGAAAATAGGCAATTCTTGAGCTTGATGCGTATACAAGATGGTCCACAGGTAGTGTTTGATGATAACAACTTTGGTGTAACCAGAGGAGTTGGAACCCTGCACATTGGTGATGTACGTATTGAAGAAGTTCTCTATGTAGAAGATTTTAAACATAACCTGCTATCTGTATCCTAGTTCTGCGATAAGGGATATTCAAATTTCAAGACTGTCCTAGCAACACATGCTTTGTTGTAAAAAGCACTCAAGAAGCTAGTTGGTTATGGCACAAGAGATTAAGTCACCTAAATTTCAAGACGCTGAATACAATAGCGAGAAAGTCTCTTGTAGAAGGTTTACCGAATGAAGTGTTGTCAGAAGATCAAACTTGTGATTCTTGTCAAAAGGGAAGGAAACCAGGGCATCGTTCAAAGAAATGACATCTTTAACAACAACTAAAGTGTTACAGTTACTTCACATGGATTTATTAGGACCTGTCTCTCCCATGAGTTTCAGTGGAAGGAAGTATACACTAGTGGTGGTTGACGATTACTCAAAGTTCACATGGGTGATATTCTTATTCAAGAAGAATGAAACCATTTCAAAGTTACCTGAGTTGCTGAAAAGATTACAAAATGAAAGAGGAGAAAACATTGTGAGAATCAGAAGCGACAAGGGAATAGAATTTCTAAACACGCATATAACAAACTACTGCAAGGAACATGGTATTCAACATGAAACATCTGCAGCACGTACTCTGCAACAAAATGGAGTGGCAGAAAGGCGAAACAGAACTCTCAAAGAGGCTGCCAGAACAATGCTAGCAGAGTTTAATGTTCCTCAGAGATTTTGGGCGGAAGCTATGAATACAGCTTGCTACACTCAAAATCGAAGCCTGCTAAATAAAGATCATGGAAAGACACCCTATGAACTGCGGAAAGGTAGACTCCCTCGTGTTTCATTCTTTCGTATTTTCGGGTGTAGGTGTTTCATCCATGACAATGGAAAATCCAAATTAAAAACTTTTGATGTCAAGGTTGCTGATGGAATATTCTTAGGATATTCCAAGCAAGGCTTATCGTGTTTTTAATAGGAAGCCTCTTGTGGTGGAAGAAACCCCACACGTGGTGTTTAACGAATCTTCTGTTGAGTCCAAGGCAGAATATGAAGAATCACTAGCAAAAGGACTGGAGAATATGAATGTAAGAGACATTCCAAAATTTGTCAAAGTACATCTACCAATTCTGGATTCTGACTCCGAAGATGATCAGCAAGGTGCAAAGCCTGCTAAAGAAGAAAAAGTCATCTCTGTTGATGTCGAAGAAACATCTCAAAGAGAGTCTGATAAAGAGACATCAATGCCGGTGAAACTTCACCCAAAACACCTATTGTCGAAGTGTCAAATCCAGGGGGAACTTCAGAAGATAATCCATCTGAATACACTTCAGAAGAGTTAGGCACTTCAAAAGAACGTCAAAGAAGGAACTGGATGACTGATCATTCCAGAGACTTAATCTTGGGAAATCCTCTTGATGGTGTAAAGACAAGAAGAAAAATGAATTTGGATGGACTGTTTAGTTGCTATGTTTCGCTTCAAGAGCCAAAAACTTTAGAAGAAGATCTTTCAGATGCAAACTGGATAGAAGCTATGCAGGAAGAATTGAATCAGTTTGCTAGACAAGATGTTTGGATATTGGTTGACAGACCAAGACATCAGAAGGTTATTGGTACAAAATGGGTATTCAAGAATAAGAAAAATGAAATAGACGAAGTAACTAGGAACAAAGCAAGGCTAGTCGCGCAAGGTTATTCTCAGTCAGAAGGTATCGACAATGATGAGACCATCACACCTGTAGCAAGACTAGAAGCTATTCGATTATTTCTAGCTTATGCAGCACATATGAGATTCAAAGTTTATCAAATGAACGTTAAGTCTGCATTTCTGAACGGAGTTTTAGCAGAAGAAGTTTACGTTGAACAAACACCAGGATTTGTTCAAGGGAACAAGGTATATCGTCTAAAGAAACCTTTATATGGACTGAAGCAAGCTCCGAGAGAATGGTATGACACGCTTTCACAATTTCTTCTTGATCATGGTGTAAACACAATTTTTTGTATTTAAATAAATAAATAACAAAAAAAATGGAATTACAAAGATAATTTAATTAATCAAACGATTTTTTGGGTATAATCTCTAGAAACTCCTCTGATTCTCTCTTCGTAGTTGACTTTGACTTGACTTCCGGGTTTGTCGGGGTTGAAAAACTGTTGTTGACAATCTTCGGAGGAGAAAACGTCGATCGGAGGGGCTTAGCACCTTGATCTCAGATCAAACGTTGTCTTTGACGAAGAACTTGAAGAATTCAGTGGGATAAACGCCAATCGGAGGGGTTTAGCACCTTGATCTCGAATTGAACGCCGTTCTTGATGAAGAACCCGAAGAACTCCTTGAATCGCCGGACCTGATCCGCAAAGCTCGAAATTCAGCGTGTTTCGATGCTCTCCGTGTGTTTCCGTGTGTTCTGAAATGGCTGAAATGAGACCCTATTTATAGATGATGGAAACCCTATGTTTGACGGGCTTGGCCTGTTGAACCAGAGAATATTCCCGGCATCTTCAGGAATATGCTTTCACAATTTGATTTGTTGGGTTTTAGAAACCTGATATGATTTATTGGGCTTCAGAAGCCCAACTCAATTAATTGGACTTTAAAGGCCCAAATTGATTCATTGGACTTTAAAGGCCCGAATTGATTCATTGGACTTTAAAGGCCCAATTCAATTTATTGGACTTTAGAGGCCCAAATTGATTTATTGGACTTTAGAGGCCCAAATTGATTTATTGGACTTTAAAGGCCCAATTCAATTAATTTTACTTTAAAGGCCTAAATTGATTTATTGGACTTTAGAGGCCCAAATTGATTTATTGGACTTTAGAGGCCCAAATTTATGGCCTAGGTAATATGCACACACATTTTTATTTAGAATACCCATATCGTGAAAATCAAAAAGTAAAATAAACGTGGAATGACAAAAGTTTCCTTATCAAAAAGTGTAAAAATTTTCAGTAATTATTTTTCGAAAATACATCAAAATTTCGGCATTTTTTTCTAGAAATTTAAAGTTTGATTTTTTTTTTCGGAATCTTAAATAAGTAACTCTATCAGGAAAGAAGTTACTACGGACCCGAAATTTTATCAAATCAAGTTTTGAATTACGCTGAGTAACTTTCATGCGCTCGAAATGGAGGCGGTTTCTGTAATATAAACCGTCTAAATATCACGCGTGACATATTTAATATTATTCTCTGCACTTTTCAAAATAAATTGTCATAATTGCATTAATGGCGATTCGAAAGCCTACATTTACACTTTTTTCAGGCAATTATTAGTTCTATAATTGTTTATTATTATATCTTTCCATATAAATAGGTGTACGTGTGCATAATTTCATTTACGCATACATAAAAACCTTTCATAAACTTCTCAAACTTTTCCTTTCCCTCCCAAAACCTTCTATATTCTTCAATGGCGGAATCAAAGAAGTCAAACATCAAGTTTGAGTATGATTTGAAATCTATCAGAGAGAAAACAAAATCTGAGATGTTTGTTGAATGGGATATTTCAACCGATCTCGAGACCAGAGAAATACTAAATTTGCTTGAATCCAGAGGTCTGAAGAAGTATTGCACGATGAAACTGTCGAGGAATCTAACTTTGGATGATCTCGCTGCTGAGTTTCTAACAAGAACAAAATCAATTGAAACCGGTTTCGAATCTCAAATTCGAACCAAAGGAAAGAACAAGAAGGTGGTAGTGTCGATTGAAGATTTGGGTGAAATCTTCGGATTGAGCACAGTTGGAGAAATACCCATTCACTTACAAGGCATCGGAGTACTTGGAAAGTTTCCGACTAATGGCGAGAAGGACTCACCAGAATATGACGGCAAATCTGAAAAGTCCCATGCTAAAACAGAGATATAGGTTGCTGATGCTGATTCTGACTAAATGCATTTTGGGAGAGCAACAGAGCCATGATGGTCTGATGAAGCCCAGAATATGTTGCCTTAGGGCAATAATCGATGGAGCTAAAATAAATTGGGCAAGGGTTGTTTATTCATGACTGATGGAAGAAAGGAAGAGATTTGTCAAAACCCCAGTCTCATCGAAGCTGATGAGATGGTCCTTAACCAAGATCACAAGTATGATGGCTAGAATCACCATTATACTTGAACACAAGCTGGGGTCTGATAATCTGGATTGGAAGGAAGGGGTGAAAAAATATACCAAGAAGAAGGGATTATTGGTCAAAGATGAGAAGATCTTTGGACCATCTGACTCAGAGGAAGACGGGGACGCTCTAGCTCAACCGCCAGAACAAAGGAAGAAGGCTTCAAAAGCCAAGAAAAAGGAAGTTAAGACAGTGTTGGAGGATGAGTCCTCATCTGCTGAGACGGAGGAAGTAGAAGATGAGGAAACGGAGACAGCTTCTCAAGGGGGAAGTGTCTCAGCCGAGGCTGCAGAGGGTTCCGGACAAGGAGAAAGGGTCGATGTCTCATCTGGAGATGACCAAGAAGAGGAGCCAGCCCAATCTTCATCTTCCTCATCCGAGGATGAAGAACCCCAACCCCTCACATCCAAACCTGGCAATGAAGAGGCAGGCAAGACCGCTGCCTCCGAGCCTCAAAAATTGTCTACTCCCTTAAGTCCAACCCAAACCCAACCTACAAATGATCCCTTTTCTTTCCTATCTACTACAACTTCTGAACCTAATCTATTCCTCAACCTCCCTAACCCATCTGGTGAAATGGGTCCTACTGAGACTTCCCTCAGAACACTAGGAAAGAAATTCCTTCTAAATAAGGAATCAGCCCTAGCAGATGAGCCTGATCTTCTTAAGGAATTGATTGATGGTTGGCAAAGGAAGGATCTTTTTCTCAAGTACTTAAGATGAGCTTGGCCATGGAAAAAGATAGACAGACGAATATTTTGAAGAATTACATTGAAGGAGAGTTCCGACAAGCTGAGATAGGACAGAAAAAGATATACGAGCAGCTAGAGCAAAAGACAGGATTTGTTAGAAATGAACTAATGGGTCAGATTGAACAAGTAGCCACTATCTGCAATACCCGATTTGCTGATGTCAAAAAAGGGGAAAGTAGTGAGCTCAAGAAAAGGATAGATGTTGAAGACGACAAGATCCTGACTTTGAATCTTAAGCTTGAGGAACTATCTGAAGAACTGTTAAGAGCAGAGGAAGAGAGGAAGAAGGCAGCTAATGAAAAGTCTCAGAGAGTGTTGAGGAGACTGAGAAGAAGGACAAAGACAACTGAATCCACTGAGTCTGAGCCTGAATCTCAGAAAGAATTGCAAACTACTGCTGACCCTGTCCCCATCCAATCAATCATATCTCCCTCATCCTCATCCAAAGCACCTGGGAAAGCTAAGGCTTCAAGCCAACTTCAGAAAACCCAGGCTGAGATAGAAGAGGAAGAAAAAATTCTGAAGAGGAGGAGGGAAGAGAAGGAGAAAAACAAAAGGAGGGATGCCAAAAGGAGGAGGGAGTAGGAGAAGGCAGCAGGAAAATTTTATGTTGGTCCCGGAAAGTCGAGTCGATTAAAACTTTGAGTTAGCTTCCTAGAACAAAATCTAGAAAGGGGGGGGGGGTTTGAATAGATTTTGTAGATTTTCAAATCTTTTCAAGATCAATTCAAAGCACCAGATTAAACACAGTGGAATATGACTGAGAACTCAACTTTTAACAAGATCAAAAGCAAAGACTGATATTCAGATTTTAGTTAAGATTCTGAACTTTATTCTTGAATTAACAATATTGTAATTTGAACAGAAATTAAAGAAAGCAAGAAATAACACCAGGATTTATAGTGGTTCGGATTATGAATAATCCTACATCCACTCTCTTTCTTCAAACTTTGAAGAAAGGTCTTCACTAGCTACTTACTTACTCACTGTACAACCTTTACAAATTACAACTTGAACTTCAGCTCTTCAACAAACTAATCAACTCTCTGAAATCTAACTCTAAGAATAAGATGTGTTTTTGAAGATATGAAGTGAAGTGTTCTATAAACACTTAGAAGATATTTGAAATCTCTTTTGAAAAATACTCTGTGAAAACAATAGTGAATAGTGTGAAAAATCAAACTTGCATAAGTGTGTTGAAGAATAAAATTTAGTCCTATTTATAAGTGGAAAAGACAGTTAGTTTGTTAGTTGGTTCTAACAAACTTGAAACTGCTTAACAAACTTAATCTTGAAAACTGCTCTTGACCTCAGCTGATTCTTCCTACTCATCTGCAGCTGACTTGGTGAAAACTCACCTTTCTTATTCTACTCAGCTTGTCTTGACCTCGTCTGAGCTCTTCATACTTGTCTCCTGCAGATGACTAGAATTGAGGTTGTCTCCAGATGACTTGTGATTTCTAGTCTTCAGCTGACTTGAGCTACCCTTGACCTAGTCTGATCAGCTTAGTACTAAAACTTAGTCTTTACAATTCTTTATCATAGTCTGCTCATCTGGAATAGTCTTTTAACTCATCAAAACAATCTTGTGCTAACAATTTCCCCCTTTTTGATGAAGTTAAAACCTACAAGAAAGAACCACACTCACAGCTGAAGTTAGTTTACAGTTAATCAAGATTATTAGATAGGTATATCAGAGCACATTTTTCACATTACAACAGATTCATTCACATAAAATACTTTAAAAAAAAATTTTAAGTCTTTTAGACTCTTTTAGAAGTACTTAAAAAAAATTAGTCTTAAGACTTAGGAAAAATTTTAAGTCTGAGAGATAAAATTCTCAGATGACTTATACTTTGAAAGATTGTTAAGTTTTTCTTAAAGCAGTAAAAATAACTTTAAGAAAATAAAACAAGTAAAATGAATCAGACAAAATATATTCACATTGGATTTACAAAGATTACAGATGAAAAGATAATAGAAAAGAAAGATAAGGAAAAGAAAAATCATGTTTCTATCAATCTTCCCATTGGTCTTCATCTGGGATCATTAGCCAGTTAAACACACGCTTCCTAAGTTGCTTCAGGTCTTCTCCTTGAGCAAGTCCAGATTCAGCCTCTGCCTTCTTCAAAATACCCTTGACCCAGTCTAGGTCCAGGGATCCATCTGGTTTCCTGGCAGGGATGGCATATTCATAAGCTGGAGAGACTAGGTTGACATTAAACTCCACATCTGCTTCTTCCAGCAGCCGATGGTAGAATTCTTTATCCACCTTCTCAATCCATTCATGACAAGCCAAGTCTGGATCTTGCTGAGATGCTCCGGGGCCCTTGAGAATATACCAGTAGTATATCCACATTCCCTCTAGATTCTTCTCTGTATTCATTGACATACTTTCCGCAAGCCTTGACTTAGGAGGTGCGGGCGTGTTGTGAAATGGCCTGAATTTCCCATTTGCCTTGATCTTTGATCAACCATTTTCGCTCAACAGCACTCCAGACGATATTGGAGTCTTTCTTCTTCCTCTGCTTCTTTTTCTCTTTCTTGCCATAGAATTCCATCTCTCTCTTAATTCTTTTGATCTGCTCGTCTGAGAGATTAGAATAATCAGCTTCTCTCTTACCTTTACCCTTAGCGGCGAGACACAGTAATAAATTGGTGATCGGGATCGAGACTGCTATTTCCTTTCCTTTCCCCTTGGCTCCTTCAGATTCGGATTCTTTAAGCTGAGCCAAGAGTTTCTCAGTCCTTTCCTCCTCTTCTTTCCTTCTCTTCTCCTCATCCTCCTTTACAGCTTCTTCAAGTTGACTCACCCTCAGCTGGAGTGCAGCCAGCTCATCAGATTTGATTCGAGCTTCCTCCCTGGCTGCCTCTAGATCAGCTGTGTTGGCCTTCATGCCTACATCTTTCCTGGTCTCCTCGACCACAGCTGTGAGGGCTTGTCTCTTTTCCGCTTCAGCTTTTTCCCCCTTTTTAACTTCATCTGCCAAGGCTGTGAGTTTTTCATCCAATATATTGCACTTGGCCCTGAAGTCTGAGTGATCTACAGCCAACTCACTCACTACCAGCTGATTATACCCTTTTACTTCTTCTTTTAAAGCCATCAGCTCAGCCTCCATTGCTTTTACTTTGTCAGCCAACACAGAGTTAGTAGTAGATATGATTTTATCAGATAATTTTACCTCTACTTCTCTCATGCTGGCTATCATTGTGTCTGTAACAGCTTTAACCATCCTCCTTGTCTTCCTTTCCATCTTTCTTCTGTGTCATCATCCTCAGTTGAGGAATCAGACGAGGAGGGTATGGGTTCTGGTTGAGTAGATGGGAGAGGAATAGATTGAGTTTGAATAGTTGGAAGAGAAGAGTAGGATATGATTGGAATTGGTGAGGTTTAGATTGTGGGAAGAGGAACTTGTTCAGATGAGGGTGGGGGAGATGTTTGAGGTTGTGTGGTAGGGATGGTTATGGGAGATGAGGTAGGTTCAGATTTTGTTGGTGGAATTTGGATTTGGACTGTGGGGGAGGTAGGCTGTTGAAGAGGCTCTGGGATACCAGCCTGGGATATCCCTTCATTGCCTGTTTGGACTGGTGGGGTTTCAGGCTGAGTCAAAGGCTCAGAAATGCCAGCCTGGGGCATTTCTTCATTGCCGGGTGCGGGAGATAATTGAGGAGATGGGGAAAGACTTGTACCTGCCTCTAGAATAGGTGAGAGAGCTGCTTTCTTGGTTGGGGAAGGTGGGAGCTCCAGCTGACCAACCTCAGCTGCTATCTGAAGAACTGGGACCTCTTCTGATAGCAGGGTTGACGACTCCGTCTGCTGTTCGGAGCTACCCGATTTAGTGGAGCCTTCAGAGCTGTGCGCTGCTCGTCTTGGCCTCGCCACCAGAGGAATATCAGCCTCCTCTTCTTCTTCTTCTTCATCTGAAGCATCTTTGGTGGGAGTAGCAGACGAGCTTTCCCCCTTCTTTTTATCCACAACTTTTACCAGTCTCCTCTTTTTCCTCCTCTGAGATACCCTGGGAACAGCAGCAACTGTTTCAACTGATTCTACTTGAGGCGTGACCTCAGCTGCTGCCTTCTCATGTCCCTCTGCTTCGATCTCAGCTGGAGGTACCTCAGCTGGTTCAGCTGCTGTTTGTTGGATCTCTGCAGCTGCTGCCTCCAGCCTCTGAGCTCTTGCAGCATCAGACTCATCGTCTGAGTCTGGATTTCCTCCAAGCCTGTCATCCTTGGTCAGGATACCCTTCTGCTTGGAGTACTTTTTCGTGCATATTCTCCAGTCAGCCTCCCTGTTAAGCCCTTCGATTAGAACAGTGATTTTGTTAAAAAGGCTGACTGTTGAAGTAGGAATCCAGCCCTCTGCTGACGATTTGAAGGTCAATCGTTTCTTTTCCTCCCTGAGTTTGTAAATCAATAAATCTACCCAATTCACAATTACCCCATCCAGGATGGCTCGCATTACACACAATCTGGGTTTGGTCAACCCATCATGTGAGCTTTGCTCACCTAATACCGCCTTTGTGACCACCGTCATCAATAATCTGTATTTTCGTCTGAGAAGATTCTTCTTTAAATCCCTTCTTGTACCCCTCTGCGACACTCTGGCCATCATATCAAACGATGCCTCCCATTCGTCCTCCTTATACGTCAATGGATTGACTCCCTCCATTGATGTATCAAAAATTCTGGATATATTTTCCCTTGTAAAACTCAGAGTTGTCCCATCCACAGAGGTATCAAACCCATCCTGGTTATCCTCCATTCTTGCCAGAAACTCTGCCCCTAGCAAATCTGCCGTTCTATTTTGGGGAGATTTCATAGAGAGAAATCCCCTGAGCCTTGATGCTTCCAAAAGACGAAGAATTTCAGCAGACTCTGAATCTTGGGTTGTTTCAAAATCAA
Organism: Paraleonurus japonicus; assembly: GCA_030762865.1. NCBI lineage: Eukaryota > Viridiplantae > Streptophyta > Magnoliopsida > Lamiales > Lamiaceae > Paraleonurus > Paraleonurus japonicus. The sequence continues at coordinate 20,747,128 of CM061055.1, read as the reverse complement.
CATACATTTCAGCCTTTAAACGGTTTTTGAAATATTCCTCATTCATTTTGAAGTGAGAAATATTTGTGGAGATGTATGTGGGTTTATAAGTTTTGGTGGTTTTGGAAGAAGATGCCATTTGAAAGTTTTTGTGAATTTGGAAATATATGTGGAAGATATGCAGATTTTCTGAGAATGGAGAAATGATTAAGGGAAGAAGAAGATAAATTTATGGGGGGGGGGGAAGATTGGAAAGAGAAACCGCCATTTTAGAAAATTTAAATAAATCTGAGCCATTTATTCAAAAAGTTTTTACTGAGTATAAATCAACGGTTAAAAACTAAGATAAGCGATTAGGATTCAGCGCGTGGAAATTAACCGCCTTTGGAATGCGTAAATAGTTACTTTTTAGACTGTTGATTTGACAGATGTAGGTTACTTTATGCAGAGAAGTAAGTATACCTGACGTCAGCCTAGGGTTACCTTACTTCAAACAAAGGTTTGTAAAACAGATGATTTGAAAACAGATGAGTTTGTAAAGTCATCTGATAAAGTAACCTGTCTGATTTAAAAACCAACAGCTTAGGTGTAACTTTTTAGCAATTTTTAAAACGAGTTTAAACTAAACAGACTCAGACTTAATTTTCTAAAACTAGGTTGTTCATCCAATTAAAAGAAATTTATTTAAAAGATATGAAGTTTATTTAGGAACAAAAGTAATAGAATAAAGGAGTTTGAATAAGAAGAGGTGAAACAGTAAGATCTGTGACCTGTTCCTGCAAAGACATAAACTCAGAAGAAACCATCAATAGCTTAATGTAAATCAGATAGGGTGCAAATAATCATCTGTTTTCTTCAGGAGATCAGCTGACTATTGTGTCCTTGTCTGATTTACTCAATGTCAGACAAGTAATTATCAAGTCAGATAAGGTCAATATGACTAATCCTTGATTCTTGATTCCTAAAAGGAGATCAATGATATCAGCTACCTGATTGTCCTTTGACACATATCTAGTCTGATAATTCTTTCTAGACATTAATTTAAAGAAAAGAAAAGAAAAGACCAGAAAAAAACAAATATTCAACAGATGCACACAAATTAGAAACCAGCTAAAGATGCATCAAGTAATCCTAATTCTAAGCACAGTTCTTTAAACCTAGACTCAGCTAATGGTTTTGTAAGAATGTCAGCTCTTTGTGATTAAGTGGCAATTTTCTCAATCCTAATGTCATTCTTTTCAATATGATCCCTAATGAAATGATGCCTAATATCTATATGCTTACATCTAGAATGTAGAACAGGATTGTAAGTCATTGCTATTGCACTATTACTATCGGTAAATAGGAACACAGTGATGTTTGAATATTATAATCTCTAAGTTTGTTGACTAATCCAGGAGGAGTTTAGAACAACAACTTCCAGCTGCCATGTATTGACTTCGGTTGTAGAGGTGGCAACGGATGTCATTTCTTAGATAAACAAGAAATTAATTTGTTGCCTAAGAATTGACAAGTTCGAAGTGGATTTTCTATCAATCTTACATCCTCCAAAGTCCGAATCGAATAACTGTCGGCTCAAAGTTGTCATCATTTGGGTACCATAACCCTACTTGCAAGGTTCCTTTGAGATATCTAAGAATTTTCTTAGCCGTCTCCAGATGAGTCTCCTTGGGATTAGACTGGAATCTTGCACATACCCCAACTGCAAAAGCTATGTCTGGCCTACTTGCAGTGAGATAGAGAAGAGATCCAATCAGTCCACGATACTCCGTTGCATCAGTGGGTATCCCCTGGCTCATCGAATCCATAGAGAAGTTAGTTGCCATAGGTATTTTAACTTCTCTGCTAGTTGTCATTCCAAATTTCTCAATCAGATCCTTAGCATACTTAGACTGATGTATAAATATACCCTTACTCATCTGTTTAATTTGTAAGCCTAGAAAGTATGTTAATTCTCCCATCATTGACATTTCAAACCTGTTTTTCATGAGAATGCTAAACTCTTCACACAATTTCAGATTAGGTGAACCAAAGATTATGTCATCTACATAAATCTGAACTAGTAAGATGTTGCCATCTACTTCCTTTCTAAACAAAGTTCTATCAATCTTGTCTTTTGAAAAACCATTTGATGTCAAGAAATCAGATAATGTATCATACCAGGCTCTGGGAGCTTGTTTTAGTCCATATAGAGCTTTGTTGAGTTTATAGACCTTGTTATTGATCTTAAACCTAGGAGGAGGCTGCTCCACATAGACCTCCTCAAGTAACACACCATTAAGAAAGGCAGACTTAACATCCATTTGATAGACTTTGAAAGATTTATATGCAGCAAATGCCAAGAACAACCTTATTGCCTCTAATCTGGCAACTGGAGCATAGGTTTCATCATAGTTTATTCCCTCGCATTTGTGAGTAACCTTGTGCAACCAATCTTGCCTTATTTCGAACAATAATGTTGTTTTCATACATTTTATTTTTAAACACCCATTTGGTGCTTATAATCTTTACGTGTAAGGGTCTTTCCACTAGATCTCATACATTTTGCCTTTCAAACTGATGTCGTTCTTCCTGCATGGCTGTTATCCAGTTTGGATCTGATAGAGCTTCCTCAATAGACTTGGGTTCGAGAAGCGACACATAACAACTGAAAAGACTTTGAGAATCTAGCATCATTCGTGTAATACGCACACTACTAGATGGGTCTCCTATAATCGATCAGATGGATGATAGCTTCTCATCCTTTTGCCTATGTGAGGAGAAGGATCCTCATCTTGAGTCTCGAGAGGCAACTCCTCGACTCAACCCTCGGTGACGTTCCCCCTTCATCGGTGACCCCCATTGATCGGTGATGTCAAGGGTGTGTCGATCGAAGGAGTCTCGATCGAGAAGTTGTCTTGATTATCGGATGGGGATTCTTCTTCATCTGATTCTGAATCAAGACTAGGTAGATAGACAGTTCTATGTTTAGTCTTGGACAGTTCAATTTTATCTAGACTTTCAGAAATTTGATTAACTTTATCTTAGCAGGAATACAGCTCATAAAAAACAACATGAGGGGTTTCCTCCACACAAAGGGTTGTCTTGTTAAAAACTCTAAATGCCTTGGAAGTATTAGAATATCCCAAGAATATTCCATCAGCTGCCTTAGCATCAAAAGTTCTTAACTTAGATTTTCCATTGTTATGGATGAAACACTTACAACCAAAAGCTTTGAAGTATGAGATCCTTGGAATCTTACCCTTCCAAATCTCATATGGAGTCTTACCCTTGTCTTTGACATCTAAGCACCTGTTCTGGGTATAGCAAGTTGTGTTGATGGCTTCAGCCCAGAACCTATGAGGGGTATCTTACTCAGCCAACATGCTCCTGGCTGCTTCCTTCAAAGTTCTATTCCTTCTTTCAACTACTCCATTTTGCTGAGGAGTTCTTGCTGAAGATGTCTCATGAATAATTCCACACTCATTGAAAAAAATTAGATAAACAAGAATTCAGAAATTCTGTGCCCTTATCACTCCTTATTTTAATAATATTAACACCCTTTTCATTCTGAATCTGTCTGAAAAGATCAGGAATCTTTTTCATAGTCTCATTTTTCTTGAAAAGAAATATAACCCAAGTGTATCTAGAAAAGTCATCTACTACAACAAGAGTATATTTCCTTCCCACTTTGGCGAGAGGTGAAACAGGTCCAAACAGATCCAGATGAAGTAGTTGCAACACTCTTTCAGATGAAGAAGAGTTAATACTCTTAAATAAGTGTCTAGGCTATTTACCTTTTTGACAAGCATCACATTTAAGATCAGTGGATAAAAGTTTTTCAGGTAATCCCTTGACAAGGTTCTTTTTAGTTAGCTTACTAAGAGTTTTGAAATTCAGATGACTAAGCCTCTTGTGCCATAGCCAGCTGATATCTTCTCCACCCTTAGCTATCAGACAGGTATCTTTGGGACAACTATTAAAGTTGGCCACATAGACATTACCATGTCTGAAGCCAGTTAACAATACCTTATCTGAGGAATTATCTAAAATATCACATTTATCCTTTGAGAATTTGACAAGAAAACCTTTATCACAAAGCTGGGAAATAGACAACAGATTATGTTTCAAACCTTCAACAAAATATACCTCAGATACCTGAATATCCTTGATAATCAGAGTACCTACACCTTTAGTCTGACCACAATTATTATCACCAAATAAAATTCTTGGACCATCAATGCTTTGGAAATTTGATAACAGCCTCTTGTTATGGGTCATGTGTTGTGAACAGCCACTATCAATGTACCATATAGAAGCTAAGATCTCTTCCTTGAGTGATGATCCCTGTGTATCCTGAAAAACAAATCAGTTATAAGGTACCCTAGTGATCTTGGGTCCTTTAAGGTCAAAATATCACTTTAGGTAACCAAATAAACATCTCATCTCCAGACAATAAATCAGACTCGGTTTTTCTACCAAATCTGTCTACAATTATATCATTTTTGAATGATAATTTGTTGTATTCAGATTGAGTAATTTTCCTAAACTTAGGAAATGTAGGATAGCATCTGCTACTTCCATCAAAAGGATTATAATAAGAGTGTCTTCTTATTTTGGTTCTTGGATTTCTCCTAGTCTGATAGGGAGTTTTCAGCTGAATTCTTGGTTTCAGACTGGGAGATGTAGTCCTTATCTGACTAGTTGGTTTCCATGGACCAATTTTAACATCCTTTGTTTGAACAGATGCTTTCACAAATTTCCTAGGTCTTTGGACATCGATTTATTGTTCCTATCATAACCAAGACTGTCTTGTCATGAGATTTTTGAGAAGTATTAAAAATATGATCTATTCTGATTGTGAATTATTAAGTTGGTGATTTTGAAGACAAGCTTCTCATTGTCTTTCTTAATTGATTCATTTTCAGCCTGAGACTACCTCAAATTTGTCTTTTAAAGTTTTCAATTCATTTTCTAACCTTCGAGATAAACCGGGTGATGTACTAGCTCGATCTGAAGAAAACATTCCTCCTTGAATGTTTCTTCGGTCTCTGAGTAGTTCATCACCCGTTTTCCTTTAATTAGAATTTGAATCTGATCCTTTAAAACTAAATTCTCTGTCTCTAGCTGTTTGTAAGCAGCCAAAGATGTCTTTAAATCTCTCAATAACTCATGGATACTTGAGTTTGGTCATGATCGATGCGGATTGACAAGAATCATTATCGACGATGAATAGTAGATTACCTCATTAGCCATGAGACAGATTTCATCATCTGATCCGAAATCAGATGAGGATGATGAGGATGATGCTGATTTCTTTGGCTCTTTTTCTTCAGCCAACAGAGCTCTTTGATCTGCAAACCTCCTGTCTCTTTTCTTCCCTTTCCTTAGGAGTCAGTTGAGGACAATCATAATCGAAATGTCTGGCTTGTTGCATGTGTAACAAATATCACTCTGTCGATCTAGGCTAGAAGGATTTCTTGACGGGTGATCTCGTATCTTCTTGTGCGATTTACGCTTTTATCATCATCTGTTGATTCATCTTCCTTTCTACGATCGGATCTTGATTTATCCTTTCCTGCAAATCTCAATTTATTTCTTTTATACTTCATTCTCAATTTATCATACCTCTTGGTGAGTAAAGCCATCTGCTCCTTCAGAGATAGATCAGCTCCTACAGACTCTGTTGACACCTTGTCTTCTTTACTGACAAATTCAACAGACTTGGATGAGGTACTTGACTCCATCTCATCTTCTTCGTCTTCTATTTGAATATCATATTCTAGAGCTTTAAGATGTGAAAACAAAGTATGGTGAGTAATAGAAGATAAATCTTGAGTAGCCTTAAGGATATTGGATTTTTCCCTCCATCTCTTGGTTAATGATCTCAGAATCTTGTTATTAATCTCTTTCTCTGAATAATTCTTTCCAAGGTTTGCTTTGTTGAGAAGATTGGTCAACCTTACATCTAACCGATCCACGAGACTCATTTTCTTTCATTTTAAATGTTTCAAAAATATGCAAGACTCGATTATGACTTGTTTTCTTTGACTTGTTCAGATCCTTCACAAACATTGGCTAGAGTTTGCCACATCTCTTTTGCAGTTTTGCATCTCTTAACCTTTTCTATCCAGTCCTTACTTAGAGTCTCAATGATTTCAGTTCGAGCTACTTGGTCAAGATTGTGAACCTTTCTTTCATCATTTGTCAATTCAGAACTCTTCTTTTCTTATGCAGTTCGGATTGGTGACTCAGCTCAGTCTTTGGTGCCTCCATGATAAAACTTTATAGGTCCTTCTTCAAGAACCTCTTCCATCCTATCATGAATGGCCTTTAGATGATTCTCCATCCTAAATTTCCAGTAATCATAATCTTCAATAGAGAATTCAGGAAGGTTCCTAGACTTTTTGTTTTTCCCTGATGACATGATGAAACAAAGAACAAAATACTCCACAAGAGCTTATTAATAGCACTGTTAGTAAAGGAAGAAAATCAAGAAAATCAAGATAATTTCAGAATCTTGTTCAAAACCTAAAATCAATATCAGAACAGCTTAACACTGCTCTGATACCACTTGTTGGTCCCGGAAAATCGAGTCGATTAAAACTTTGAGTTAGCTTCCTAGAACAAAATCTAGAAAGGGGGAGTTGAATAGATTTTGTAGATTTTTCAAATCTTTTCAAGATCAATTCAAAGCACGGATTGATCAGCGGAATATGATTGAGAACTCAACTTTTAACAAGATCAAAAGCAAAAGTGATATTGATTTTAGTTAAGATTCGAACTTTATTCTTGAATTAACAATATTGTAATTTGAACAGAAATTAAAGAAAGAAAGAAATAACACCAGGATTTATAGTGGTTCGGATTATGAATAATCCTACATCCACTCTCTTTCTTCAAACTTTGAAGAAAGGTCTTCACTATCTACTTACTTACTCACTGTACAACCTTTACAAATTACAACTTGAACTTCAGCTCTTCAACAAACTAATCAACTCTCTGAAATCTAACTCTAAGAATAAGATGTGTTTTTGAAGATATGAAGTGAAGTGTTCTATAAACACTTAGAAGATATTTGAAATCTCTTTTGAAAAATACTCTGTGAAAATAATAGTGAATAGTGTGAAAAATCAAACTTTCATAAGTGTGTTGAAGAATAAAATCTAGTCCTATTTATAAGTCTGGAAAGACAGTTAGTTTGTTAGTTGGTTCTAACAAACTTGAAACTGCTTAACAAACTTAATCTTGAAAACTGCTCTTGACCTCAGCTTATTCTTCCTACTCATCTGCAGCTGACTTGGTGAAAACTCACCTTTCTTATTCTACTCAGCTTGTCTTGACCTCGTCTGAGCTCTTCATACTTGTCTCCTGCAGATGACTAGAATTGAGGTTGTCTCCAGATGACTTGTGATTTCTAGTCTTCAGCTGACTTGAGCTACCGTTGACCTAGTCTGATCAGCTTAGTACTAAAACTTAGTCTTTACAATTCTTTATCATAGTCTGCTCATCTGGAATAGTCTTTTAACTCATCAAAACAATCTTGTGCTAACATTTTATGACCGGAAACAGAGGAAGTGGGTCCAGACAAGTAGGGATGAGCAAGGAGTTGAAGTCTTCCGACCATTTCATCAAAGCGATGTTGTACCAAAAGAAATCTTTCTGATGGGAGATCAGGAGATGTGGAGATCTTACGAGGCAGAATGGATTTTTGCTTTCCATGTCTGTAAGAAGATTAAATGGGGGCTTGAAGAGAACATCGCTTTCCATGTCTGGTTGGAGGAGAAGGACTCTAAATTCTATCAATACCTAATCGACCTTGCTCAACGAGAATTCAATGCAGACATAGTCGCACCCGCCTACTCACCGATGGAACCTCCTAGAACAAGAGATGGCCAGCTAGATCATGAACGAGTCAAGCAGCTGATTATAAAAGCAGAAGCTGAAGCCGACCTAGCTGAAGGAGGAGAAACAGTGTCTCTGAAGAAGAGAGTCTTTGACTGGTTGAGTATACCAGAAGAAGACAGGTGGTATGATTAAGTCTATCTTATACTTCTCATCTGATTGTCTGCCTTGATAAATGTGAAAGAATGTGCAAGTTTTTTGAATATATGTGAATACATGATTGAACTACTCTCATAAATTGGTTGTTTAACTAACTCGTTTTAATCTTAGACTTCGAATTAATTCATGGAATAACTAACTTGACTATAAATCTGTAACACCAAGTCATCTGTAACACTCTGTTCCTAATTAGGATGTTTATTTATTCAGCTTTCAAGTTGTCTTGATTAAGTTGTTTTTGCTCTGATTATCTGAACTATGTTTATCTGACTCTGAAGTCTGTTACCCTTATTATCTGGTTATCTGATGAAATGATATACTTGTATATTTTGTAGTATTCTTATCTTTTGAAATTACTAACATATTTCTTTTCTTGAGCTGTGTTTTAACATCATCAAAAGGGGGAAATTGTTAGGAAGAAAATTGTATTTAGTTTTGATGAGTTAAAATGTAAAATAGGATCACCAGCTGAGTATCTTGTATAGACAGCTGATGTAAGAAATAATATGTAAATAAGGCTAAGTACAAATATTAGATAAGGACACACAAACTATCAGATTAGGACAAGAAATCAGATGAGGACCAGAAATCAGATGAGAACAAGGAATCGGATGAGGATAAGAAGTCAGACGAAGACAGTGTGAAGAAGACAAATGAGATCAATAACGATAAACAATCATCAAGACAAGGAACGAAGACAAAGATAGAGTGAGTAAAAAAGAAGACAATGAAGTGTTAGGAAATTTCATACAAATGTCAAGAAGCAGTTTTAACCAACCAAGAAGAAGTTACAAGATTCAGTTAGATTGTTATAACTAACTAAAACAGAATCCACAAGGAAGTTACAACTACCAAGGAAGATCTCTATAAATAGGGATTGAAATCAGAATAGAATTACTTTTTGAGCTTTTGCAACTTCACAGTTATTCACTTACATTCTCTACACACAGCATTCAAATATTGTAATCACGCGCACAAACGTTCTATACATTTCCAGTTCTAAGTGTTTGTAGAACACTTTTCACAAAACATCTTCAAGCCATTGATATTCATAAATTAGAAAGACATTGTTGTAAGGCTGAAGATTCACGTTGTAAGTAAGTAAGAAGAAAGAAGGAAGATAGTAAGTGAAGACCCTTCTTCAAGTTGAAGGAGGAGAGTGGACGTAGGATCGTTTGATCTGAACCACTATAAACTGTTGTGTTCTTTACTGTTTTTATTTACTTATCTGTTCATATCAATTTCAGTGTATAATCAAAGTTCAATTTCAGAATTAAAGTTAGACAAATTATCAGTATGCTTTTGATCCGAATAAAGTTGAGTTTTAAAATAAATTCCACTGTGTAGCTTTGGTGTTTTGAATAAGTTCTCAAAGATTTGTAAAATCTGAAAAATCTATTCAACCCCCCTCTAGATTTTTCCTAGAAGATTGATTCAAGTTTTCTTTAATATACTCAACTAAGTGGGACCAACAATTAGTAGCCTTGACAAAAACCCTTGGTTTAACAGGATCATCTTTCTTGTTCATATCAAAACCTAACCCTATCTTATCACTAGATTTTAAAGAAGTATTGAAGATTCTATCTATTGTTGATTGAGTGTTACTAAGAAGTCCCAACTTGAGATTTAACTCTCGTTAGTCTTCTTAAAACTCTCATTCTCAGAATAGACACTTCATAATTTAAGTTTTAAAGAATTCAATTCTTTTTCTAACTAAATAGTCTTTTCAGACGAGGAGTTAGTGATAATCTTAGGCTGACATTCCCCCTTGAATGAGCCGTCTGATTTCTCACCATTCCTAGTCTGACTCCCTTTGGTTAAGCTTAGAATTTGATCCTTTAAATTTAAATTTTCAATCTCTATCTTCTTGTAAGCAGACAAAGCAGTCTCCAGATCTTTCAAAAGTTTATTGATAAGACTTTGATCAGATTCAGATAGATTCTCACAATCATTATCAGAAGATGAGTAGTATGTTACCTCTTTCGCCATGAGACATATCTCATCATCTGAGCCAAACCCAGACGAGGATGAGGACGATGATGTCTCATGAACTTCCTCCTTTTCTGCTAGAAGAGCTCTCTGATTTGCACATCTCATGTCAAGTTTCTTTCTCTTTTCCTCATGTTCTCTAGGAGTTAGTTGAGGACAATTATAGCTATAGTGACCAGGTTTATTGCAGGTATAACAATTATCTCCTCTATCAGATTTCAGACTACTATCCCCTCGTCTGATAGGCGATCTGAATCTCCTAGTCTGATCCTTTTTCTTCTCACTATCTGATCCCTTATCTTCTCGTTCTAACTTGTAGCTCCTTCGACCTGATCTGTCCCGTTTATTCCTTTTGTACTTCATTTTATGCCTTTCATATCTCTTTATTAATAGAGCCATTTCTTCCTTAACTGATAAATCAGATGCCTTGGATATCTTATCTGATTCCTCTTGATGAAGAAAATCAACAGTTTTCCCAGATGTAGATAATTCAGCCTCATCTTCTTCATCTTCAATCTGAATATCATACTCTAATGCCTTATGATGTGAAAATAACGTATGATGTGAGATTGATGATAAATTCTGAGTTGCTTTCAGAATATTTGCTTTTTCTCTCCATCTCTTGCTCAAGGCTCTAAGGATCTTGTTATGGATTTCTTTTTTAGTGTAGGACTTTCCTAGGCCAGCAACTTTGTTGAGAAGATTAGTCATCCTAATATCCATCTGATCAACTGATTCTCCATCTTTCATCTTGAATGTATCAAATACATGTAGTACAGATTGCAGTTTATTTTTCTTGACTTGATCTGAAACTTCACACATATTTTCTGTTAGATCAGGTTTTTAGTTTTGATGAGTTAAAAGGTTTAGGTTAGACAAGCTCATGTAAAAATAGGATGACCAGCTGAATTTGTATAGACCAGCTGAAGTAGTAAGCTTTGTACTAGGCTGATCAGACTAGGCAAGGTAAATGAAGTCAGCTGAGATCAGGAAGCTACAAGGTCATCTGTAGACAGTCTTGCAGAAGTCATCTGTTGGAGAGGATAATAAAGAGCTCAAGACAAGGTCAAGACCAGCTAAGTAGAAAAAGAAAGACAGGTTTTCACCAAGTCAGCAATAGACAACTAACTCAAGATCAGCTGAGGTCAGGGAGTTTTAAAGAAAAGTTTGTTAAGCAGTTTTAAGTTTGTTACAACAAACTAACCGTCTTACAGGCTTATAAATAGGATTAAGCACAGTTCTTAGAGTCTCTCTTAGCACTCATTATTCTGAAGTTCACATTCTAAAAAAAAAAAAAACACTCATAAATCTTCAAAGGTTTTCAATACTTGCTAAGTGTTTAAAGAACACTTTCTGTACATCTTCAAATCACAATCTGCACTGTAATTTCTAGATTAGTTAGTTAGATTGCTAGATTGAAGGTGAATTGAAGACGAAGATCGTCTAAATCTGTAATTATAATCGACAGTAAGTTAGAGAGTGAGTAAGAAGGTAGAGCCCTTTCTTCAAGTTGAAGAAGGAGAGTGGATGTTGGATCTTTTGATCAGAACCACTATAAATTGTGTGTCATTTACTTTCTTCTTTTATTTCTGTTGATCATCAGTAATTTGTGTAAACCTGTTTCAGATTGCTTTAGATCCAAATTCATAGATTAAGTTTAAAATTATTTCCGTTGTTAAACTGTGATTTTAGGAATTTGGTTTTATAAATTGAATTGGTAATCTGAATTTTTGTAAAAAGATTTAGATAATCTATTCAACCCCCCTTCTAGATTATCTCTGGAAGGTCTGCTTGATTCCTTTAACTACTCAATCTCAGGACTAACAAGTAGTATTAGAGTAATGTTAAAGCTGTTCTGAATATTTCTTTTGGTCAAAACGATCTTTGTTCTTGAAACAGATTTATTACTAAATATTTCCTGCTGATTTTTCTTGTTATCTACTAATCATGTCTGTGAGTGATAGAAAAGTCAAGAATCTTCCAAATTTTGAGATTGAAAATTATGATTATTAGAAGTTTCGAATGAAAAATCATCTCAAATCAATTCATCCTCGTATGGAAGATGTTCTATCTGAAGATCCAATTAAATTTTTCCATGGAGGTGTACGTGATGGAGCAAGCAGCTCAGAATCTCGAACTCAGACGGAGAAAAAAGTGTCTGAATTGACAAATGATGAAAGGAAAGTATACAATCTTGATCAGGTGGCTAGGAATGAGATCATTGTGACTCTCAGCCGAGAACGGTATGAAAAGATCAAAAAGTGTAAGTCTACAAAAGAGATGTGGGATACTTTAGCCAATATGTGCGAAGGCAGCAATCAGGTAAAGGAGAACAAGCTTCAAGCTGTTCTCCATCTATTTAATGTTTTTAAATTGAAAGAAGGTGAGTATATTGATCAGCTAGACATGAGAATGACTAATCTGATCAATAGAGCCACTGACCTGGGTAAAGTTTACACTGAAAAGGAGATTAATAATAAAATCCTTAGATCTCTAACCAAGCATTGGAGGGAAAAATAAAATTTAATAAAGGCCACTAAGGATCTTTCCACCATGAGTCATTATACTTTATTTTCTCACTTGAAAGGTTATGAGTTTGATATTCAGGTAGAGGATGAAGAAGATGACATGGAATCCAGTACCTCATCTAAGACAGTAGCCTTTGTTAATAAGGAAGACAAACCTATAGCTGAAACAAAAGGAGCTGATCTTTCTTTAAAAGAACAGATGGCTTTATTGACCAAGAGGTATGATCGGTTGAGAATGAAATATAAACGTAACAAATTGAAATTCGCAGGAAATGACAGATCAAGATCAAGATCCAGAAGGAAAGACGATGTAGAATCTACAGATGATGATAGAAGGAAAAATCAGACAAGAAGGTACAAGTCAACTGCAAAGAAGAATCCCAGCAGTCCTAGATCAGATTGGGAAGATACTTGTTACACTTGTAACAAGCCAGGACATTATAGCTATGATTGTCCCCAGTTGACTCCTAAAGAAAGAGAGGAGAAAAGAAAGAAAAGAGATAGTCACTTTGTAGATCAAAGAGCCCTTCTTGCTGAAGAAAGAGAGTCAAGAAAATCATCTTCATCATCCTCATCGTCTGATTTTGGATCAGATGATGAAATCTATCTAATGGTAAAAGAGGTAAATTACTACTCTTCGTCTGATAATGAGTCTTATAACTCAGTTTTAGATAATGACCAAATTGTTATCAAGGGACTTTTGAAAGATCTAAAAATGTCTCTAAGTGCTTATAAATAATTAGAGACTGGGAATTTAACTTTAAAAGATCAAATTCAGACTCTAATCAAAGAAAAGCAAGTTGTGAACTACTCTGAGTCTATGGAAACATTCAAGGGGGAATGTTTACCTCAGGCTGAGGCTAGTACATCAGCTAGTCTTTCTGAAAGATTAGAAGAAGAGTGAAAATCTTTAAAAGATAAATTTGAAATGGTATGTAATGAGAATGAGTCAATTAAGAACACTAATGAGAAGTTTGTCTTCAAAATGAGTCAACTTAATAACTCACAATCAGTTATAGACCACATTTTTAGAACTTCACAAAAGTCTCATGATAAGACATGTCTTGGTTATAATAGAAATAATAAGCCAGAAACTTTGAAACCAAGAAAGTTTGTAAAACCTGCTGAAACATCAAAAGGAATTAAAATTGGACCTTAGAAACTACAAAGTCAGATGAGGATCACTTCTCCTAATCTGAATAGTAAAAATCAGATGAGAAATTCTAATATGATAAAAAGGGGTTCCAAGAACCAAGATTAAAAAGAATCTTTCTTATAGTTCTTTTGATGGTAGAAGCAAATGTTATCTTTTATTTCAAAAGATCAAGAAGGTCATCAAATCCGATTTCAACAAACTTGCATACAAATCTGATATATTTGTTGACAGATTTGGCAGACAACTTGAATCTGACCTATTATTGAACAATGATATGTTTGTTTGGATACCCAAAGTGATTATTGACCTTAAAGGACCCAAGATCACTAGGGTACCTCTTACCTAATCTATTTTACAGAAATCTCAAGGGCTATCTTTAAAGGAGGAAATTCTAGCATCCATTTGGTACATTGACAGTGGCTGCTCTCAGCACATGACTTGTGAAAGGAAGCTACTTTCAAATTTCGAGAATATAGATGGTCCAAGAGTTTTGTTTGGTGACAACAACTGCGGACAAACCAATGGGAGTTGGCACCTTAATTATAGGTGATGTCCAGGTGTCTGAAGTCTATTATGTAGAAGGTTTGAAACATAATTTGTTATCTGTTTCTCAACTCTGTGATAGAGGTTTTAATGTTAGATTTTCAAAGGATAAGTGTGATATTTTAGACAGTTCCTCAGACAATGTACTTTTAACTGGTTTCATACATGGTAATGTCTATGTGGCTAACTTTAATAGTTGTCCCAAAGATACATGTCTAGTTGCTAAAGGTGGAGATGACCTCAGTTGGCTATGGCATAAAAGGCTTAGTCATCTGAATTTCAAAACCCTTAACAAAATACTAAGAGGAATCTTGTCAAAGGACTGCCTGAAAGACTTTACTCAACTGATCTTACATGTGATGCATGCCAAAAAGGTAAACAACTCAGGAACTCCTTCAAAAGTATTAACACAACTTCACCTGAAAGAGTTTTACAACTCCTTCATTTGGATTTGTTTGGACCAGTTTCACCTCTCAGTTTTAGTGGAAGGAAATACACTCTAGTAGTTGTTGATGACTATTCAAGATATACTCGGGTGATATTTCTTTTCAAGAAAAATGAGACGGTAAACAAGATCCCAGATCTGTTCAAACAAATACAAAATGAAGAGATGTTAATATTATTAAAATAAGGAGTGACAAGGGTACTGAGTTCTTAAATTCTTGTCTATCTAACTATCTTACTGAGAATGGAATAGTACATGAGACATCATCAGCCAGAACACCTCAACAAAATGGAGTCGTGGAAAGAAGGAATAGAACACTTAAAGAAGCAGCCAGAAGCATGTTAGCTGAATATGGAACACCCCAAAGGTTCTGGGCTGAGGCAATTAATATAGCTTGATATACCCAGAACAGATGCTTGCCTGTAAAAGATAAGGGTAAGACTCCTTATGAACTTTGAAAAGGTATGGTTCCAAGAATCTCTTATTTTCGTGCTTTTGGGTGTAAGTGTTTCATTCACAACAATGAGAAGTCTAAATTGAACACATTTGATGCTAAGGCAGCTGATGGAATAACTTAGGATATTCCAGCACCTCCAAGGCTATCAGAGTCTTCAATAAGACAACTTTTTGTGTGGCAGAAACTCCACATGTGGTGTTTGATGAACTTCATACTTTTTCAGATAAGGTAAACCAAATTACTAATGATCTAGATAGAATTGGACTTAACAAAACTAAACAAAGGAAAACTTATCTACTTAGGTTTGACTCAGATTCAGATGATGAAGAATCTTTATCTGAGAATCAGAAGGGAACTCCTCTATCTGTTCCATCTGAGGAGACTCCTCTGACATCATTTGATCAGCCAAGGTCAGTAGATGAAGGGGGAATATCTACTCAGGCGGAACAAGATGAGTTATCTACTGAGACAGTAGATGAGGATACATCAACTCAAATAGGCAAAAGGATGAGGAGTTATCATCCAGCTGATCAGATTATTGGATATCCCTCAAGTAGTGTTCAGACACGAACGATGCTGGATTCTCAGAGTATGTTCAGCTATTATGTTTCACTTCTTGAGCCTAAGTCTATTGAGGAGGCTTTATCTGACCCAAGCTGGGTAACAACCATGCAGGAAGAACTGCATCAATTTGAAAGACAGATTGTTTGGGAGCTAATGGATAGACCCATTCATAGAAGATTATAGGCACCAAATAGGTGTTTAAAAATAAAACAGATGAAAATAACATTATTGTTCGTAATAAGAACAGACTAGTAGCACAGGGTTATTCACAGTCTGAAGGAATAGACTATGATGAAACCTATGCTCCAGTCGCCAGATTAGAAGCTATAAGGTTGTTTTTAGCCTTTGCTGCCTATAAATGTTTCAAAGTCTTTCAGACGGATGTCAAGTCTGCCTTCCTGAATGGAGTATTACTTGAAGAAATCTATGTAGAACAACCTCCGGGGTTTAGGACAAATAACAAAGTCTATAAACTCAACAAGGCACTATATGGACTGTAACAAGCAGCCCGAGCTTGGTACGATACTTTATCTGAATTTTTGATATCAAGTGGATTTTCTAAAGGTAAGATAGATATAACACTTTTTAGAAAAGAAGTGAATGGTGATATCTTATTAGTTCAAATCTATGTAGATGATATTATTTTTGGTTCACCTAATCTGGCATTGTGTGAAGAATTTAGTGTTCTCATGAAAAACAAATTTGAAATGTCTATGATGGGAGAACTAACATATTTTCTAGGTTTGCAGATTAAACAGACAAGCAGAGGGATCTTTATACATCAGACTAAGTATGCAAAGGATCTCATAGATATGTTTGGGATGATTACTAGTAGAGAGGTTAAAATCCTTATAGCAACTAACTTCTCTATGTATTCAGATGAGAATGGGATACCCACTGATGCAACTGAGTATCGTGGATTGATCAGATCCTTGTTATATCTCACTGCAAGTAGGCCTGATATAGCCTTTACAGTTGGGGTATGTGCAAGGTTTCAATCAAATCCCAAGAAAACTCATCTGGAAACAGCTAAGAAAATCCTAAAGTATCTTAAAGGTACTATGCAGGTTGGGTTGTGGTACCCATCTGATGACAACTTCGAGCTATCTGGTTATTCAAATTCAAATTTTGGAGGTTGTAAAATTGATAGGAAGTCCACGTCTGGAACTTGTCAATTTTTAGGCAACAAGTTAATTTCTTGGCTATCTAAGAAACAAACATCAGTTGCTAGCTCTACAACTGAAGCTAAATACATGGCAGCTGGTAGTTGTTGCTCTCAGCTTCTCTGGATTAGTCAGCAGCTTAGGGACTATAATATTCTCACATCATCTGTGCCTATTTTTTGTGATAGTAGTAGTGCAATAACTATGACATATAATCCTGTTTAAAACAAGTATTTTGATCATAAAGAATCTCATATCAAAGTAACCTGAGCGCAAGTACCACCTGATACGAGACATCGTAAAACGAGGAGAAGTTTTTGAGAAATTGATGGGGTGATTTGATAAAACAAAGTGGACCAATTTTGAGACCACCTCCCAAGGAATAATTTATGTACCAGAAAAAAATCAATAGAAAATTGAGGGCAAGTACCACCCTCCCCTTTATATTCTAACTATAATTGATGGGCTTAGGTAGAGTGTTCAGATTGAACACAAGACATTTAGGCCCATCAGGAGGCCCAACCCTAATTCCTCCTTAGGGTCCCTGTTGTAGCCTATAAATAAAGATTATCAAGGTCCCTATGGATTCTAGGTCACATTAACTTGAGTAGGATTCAAAGGTTGATAGCCGATGGACCTTTGAGTTCATTGGAAGTGGAAAACTATCCGACCTGGGAGTCCTGCTTGGAAGGAAAAATGACCAAAAGGCCTTTTAAAGCCAAGGGGTATAGAGCCAAAGAAGTGTTGGAATTGGTTCATTCTGATTTATGTGGTCCTATGTCTACTCAAGCAAGGGGTGGTTTCGAATATTTTGTCTCTTCTATAGATGATTATTCGAGATATGGATATATTTATTTGATGCGCCGCAAGTCTGAGTGCTTTGATAAATTCAAAGAGTACAAGGCTGATGTGGAGAAGCGTCATGGTAAAAATATATCAAAACACTACGATTTGATCGTGGTGGCGAGTACCTCTTAGGAGAGTTTAGGAATTACTTATCAGAAGCTGGGATTCAATCCCAATTGTCTGCACCTGGTACACCCCAACAGAATGGTGTGGTGGAACGAAGGAATAAGACTCCCTAGAAACGACAGCGTACATTCTGAACTTGGTACCTTCTAAGACAGTATCTTCTACTCCCACAGAATTGTGGAATGGGCGTAAGCCTAGTCTAAAACACATTCGGATTTGGGTTACTCCAGCACATGTGCTGAAGGGAGATGTTGATAAGTTGGAATCTCGTACGGAAGTTCGGCTGTTTGTGGGCTATCCTAGAGGAACGAAAGGTGGTTTGTTTTATAGTCCTAAAGATCAGAGGGTAATTGTTAGCACAAATGCCCGATTTTTAGAATAGGACTATGTAATGGACCACAAGCCCGTGAGTAAAATAATTTTAGAAGAAATAAGGGGAGAAACTTCTACCTTAGTACCAGCAGTACAAGATGAGATACCACAGGGGAATCGATTATGAGGAAACCTTTTCACCGGTAGCCATGCTTAAGTCTATCCGGATTCTTTTGTCTACTGTTGCTCATATGAATTATGAGGTTTGGCAAATGGATGTCAAGACAACTTTCCTTAATGGAAGTCTTGAAGAGAACATCTATATGAAGCAACCAGAAGGATTCATTGCAAAGGGCAAAGAGCATCTTGTGTGTAAGCTTAATCGGTCCATTTATAGGTTGAAACAAGCTTCGAGATCTTGGAACATCCGTTTTGATGAGGTAATCCAGTCTTATGGATTCATTCAATGTTTGGATGAGTCAAGTGTATACAAGAAGAGTGACGGAAACGTGGTGGTATTTCTTGTACTATACGTAGACGACATCTTGCTCATTGGCAACAATGTCAAGGTGTTGTCAGACGTAAAGGTATTGTTGTCCAAGCAGTTTGATATGAAGGACTTGGGAGAAGTTGGACATATTCTTGGGATCAAAGTTATAAGGGATCGCAAGAAAAGAATGTTATGCTTATCTCAAGCTTCATACATTGATACTATCTTAGCTCGTTTTAGCATGCAAAACTCCAAGAAGGATTTTCTACCTTTTCGACATGGAGTACCTTTATCTAAGGAGATGTGTCCTAAGACACCAAATGAGATAGAGGACATGAAGGCAGTTCCTTATGCTTCGGCCCTGGGAAACCTAATGTATGAAATGCTATGTACGAGGCCAGATATTAGTTTTGTCGTGGGCATGGTTATCAGATATCAAAGTAACCCAGGACAAGGACATTGGACTGCGGTAAAACATATTTTAAAGTACGTGAAAAGGACTAGAAATTATATGCTGGTTTACCAAGCAGATAATTTACTTCCTGAGGGTTACACGGATTCTGATTTCCAGTCGGATAGGGACAACAGTAAATCTACCTCGGGTTATGTGTTTACCTTAGGAGGTGGTGCCATAGTATGGAGGAGTGTTAAGCAGAAATGTGTTTCGGACTCCACCATGGAAGCTGAGTATGTGGCAGCCTCTGAGGCAGCCAAAGAAGCTGTATGGCTTAGAAACTTCTTGATGGACTTAGAAGTGATTCCTAGTTTGCCTAAAGCTATAACAATTTATTTTGATAACAGTGGTGCAGTGGCAAACACGAAGGAACCATGAGCCCACAAAGCAAGCAAACACATTGAGCGCAAGTACCACCTGATATGAGACATCGTAAAAAGAGGAGAAGTTGTTGTTGGTCCCGATTGGTTGAGTTGATTAAGAAACTTTGAGTTAACCTTCTAGGACAAAATCTAGAAGGGGGGTTGAATAGATTTTGTAGATTTTTCAAATCTTTCAAAATTGATTCAAAGTACCAGATGTACACAGCGGAAATTCAATATTAGACTCAACTTTATTAAGATCAAAAGCAAACTGATATTCAGATTTTAACTTTGATTCTGAAATTAATCTTTGAACAATAAATTGGAAATTGAACAGATAAGTAAATAAAAGCAGTAAAGAACACCAGATTTTATAGTGGTTCAGATTATAACAATCCTACATCCACTCTCCTTCTCCAACTTGAAGAAGGGTCTCCACTATCTGCTTACTTACATACTTTACAATCGTACAACTTACAACTTACAATTTGATCTTCAACTCTTCAAAATCCTAACCTAATCTATGAAATCTAACTCTAAGATAAAGAAATGTATTTGAAGATGTGCAAGGAAGTGTTCTACAAACACTTAGAAAAATCTATGAAGAAATCTTGGAAAACATTTTTGTGCTTTTGAAAACTTGTGATTTTTAGAGAATATCTTGCTTGAAAATATAACTTGTGTGTTCAGTGTATTCTGTATTTTCTATATGTTCTGTATTCTTAATGAAGTGCCTAGACCTATTTATAAGTCTGAAAAGACAGTTAGTTTGTTAGTCAGTTCTAACAAACTGAAAACTGCTTCAACAAACTTAATCTTGAAAACTGCTCTAGACCTTGGCTGTCTTTACTCTACTCATCTGCAGCTGACTTGGTGAAGACTCGTCTTTCTTATTCTACTCAGTTTGTCTCGACCTCGTCTGAGCTCTTCATATTTGTCTCCTGCAGATGACTAGACTCAAGCTCGTCTCCAGACGACTTGTAATCTTTGATTGGAGTGAATTGATGCATGTTTTTAGGGCCTATTTTAGTGCAAAAAGTGAGCTTAAGTGTGATTTTTGTGCCTAAATGTGAAAAGTATCAATCTTTTGCCTAAAAAGTATTATTTGTGAGATTTTGATGTTTTTCGTCCATTTTGCAGGTAAATCGGTGGAATTTTGCCAAACCGAGAGTACCATTAGGCTTAGAACGAAGAGACGAACATCCGGGACGAAAACGGGGGTCGGGGCCGAAGCCCCGTGCGAGAAAAGTGCCCTGGACTCAAGCTCTGGTCGAGGACCATGAGCCTCGAGTCGAGGGATGTGCGGAAAAGGATCAAATTCGGAAAATAGCAGCAGTCTCGACTCGAGGCATGACCCTCGAGTCGAGGGAGGGGTAAAAAGCAAGGACCTCGAGTCGAGGCCTGACCCTCGACTCCAGGGGGTGGTTTTTCCAAAAATTCGGTATTTAAGGGGAGAAGCAGAGCATACAAAAGGGAGTTCATAATAGCAGTTAGTAGCGGTTTTGGGGCTATTTCTCAGGCCCCAAGCCAATTCCTTTCTTAGGTAGAGTAGATTGGTAGAATTAGATTTAGATTTCCATTGATTGTTGCTAGATTAGCCATAGATTAGCTTTAGATCCTTGTAATTCATTCAATTCAAGCTTGTAATTCATTTGGAGATTGGTGTTGAAGACTCAAGCATTCTTATTGTTGTTGATTGAAGATCATTTGGTGATGTTTTTCCTCTTTTGTCTCTTTAATTTCATAATTGTTGTGATTTGCTTTGTGTTGGATCAATTCTATTTTCTTCGCATGGGTATTGTTTGTGGTACCATGGGCTAAATCTCTCTTGTGCTTGGGTTAATTGAAATTGATGATGAATTGATTGATTATGCTATGATTGTTGATGATTGGAGATCAATTGAGTAGATTGCTTACTAATTGTGATTTTCAATTGTGCTTCATGCATTATTATCTCTTTAGATTAGTGTTTGATCACCCTAGCTATAGACGAGAGTTGCGCTAACGTGATCCGGGATTAATCGGGTTATAATTGTGTATGAATGTATGGATTGGGTGCTTCGGAATAGAGAGATTAGTTGCACTAAGGATACTTACGTTAGTTTGTTTCCTAATTGTGATTCTTCATTGTGCTTCATGTGAAATTGTTTCTTTTGATTAATGGTTGATCACCCTAGCAATAGGCGAGAGTTGAGCTAACGTGATTAGGTGTTAATCGGGTTTCAATTTTGCATGATTGTATGAATTGGGGATTTCTACATTGAAAAATGGGAAAGACTAAGGATACTCACATTAGACATCATGTTATTAATGGAGTGATTAATTCATGGTGGTTTATGCTTTCTACCATAGTTGATTTGCAATTTGATTCAATTGTAGCTTGTTGATTGATGATTCATTGATGGATGTTAATCCTAGCACTCCTATCCCACCATTTAGTGTGTTTTTTTTGTTGTCGCATTCTAGGTGTTCGCTCATTTGCTTGCTTGTTATTGTTTTGTATTTTTGCTAGTGTTTTTGTTGTTTTTGTTCCAACCCATTGTTGCAACTCTAGTCACTAAGAACTTGTATTTCTAAGGACTCATGTGCATACTTTTTCCCATGGGTTCGATATTTTGTTGATTGGTCTTAATAACTCTTACCCAAAAAACTACTCCAATCAATCTTCCAGACCTCAGCTGACTAGATTGGTTCTCGACCCCGTCTGATCAGCTTAGCTTATGGTCTCAATCTCAGCTATTCTTCAGGTCATCTGATCATCTGAGCTGCTTCTTTTAACTCATCAAAACTTCTTGATCCAATAATTTCCCCCTTTTTGATGAAGTTAAAATCTACAAGGAAGAAACACACTCACAGCTGAAGTTAGTACTAGAGTTAGTGAAGATAATCAGATAGGTATATCAGAGCACTTTTTCACATTACAACATATTCATTCACATTAAAGCACTTAAGAAAAATTAAGTCCTTTAGACTCTTTTAGAAATACTTAAAAAAAATTTGAGTCTTAAGACTTAGATAAATTTTTAGGAAAAAGTTTTTAAGTCTGAGATAAAATTCTCAGATGATTTATACTTAGAAAATTTTTAAGTCTTTCTTAAAGCAGAAAAAAAACTTTAAGAAAATAAAACAAGTATTTCACATAAGTCCAAATATATTCATTCACAAATTTACAAATAGATGAACTGATAGAAAATAAAAGATAAGGAAAAGAAAATCCTGTCTATCAGATTCCCCATCTGCTAGCTTCTGGAATGTTCAGCCAGTTGAAAATCCTCGTTCTAAGCTGTTTAAGTTCATCCTCGTCTGTGAGCTCGGATTCCCTTTCGGCTTTGGCTATGACTGATCTGACCCATTCCAAGTCTGGAAAGCCGTCTTCTTTCAGCTTAGGGGTAACTTGCTCATAGGCTGGTGCGACTAGATCGCAGTTGAACACGTTATGTGCCTCATCGAGCAGCTTCCCGTAAAGATCGGCGTCCTCCTTTTCCATCCATTCGTGCCAACTCATATCTTCATCAGCTGCTCCAGATGGAGATGCCTTCAAGATGTACCAGTAGTACATCCATCTGGCATCCAGGGCTTGCTTTTTGTACTCGCTGGTGTGCTTCCCTGAAACCATCTTGGGAGGAGCTGATGTTCGGTGGACAGGGCGGAAGTCCGCTTCATCGGCTGCCTTGGATACCAACTTTCGAGTATCCCTGACCCACTTCAGCTCTGCCTTCCCCAGCTTCTTCAGTCTCTTCTTCTCTTGCTTCTCATACTTCTCTTTTGCAGCATGGATTCTTCTAATCTGCTCAGCTGAGAGGTTTGAGTAGTCAGGCTCTTTCCTTTTGCGCTTGGCTCTGGGGCTGCTCAGCTGATGAAGACTTTTCTACTGCCTTGCCTTTACCCTTGCCCTTGGCCTCGGGTTTTTTAGATTCTTTCATTTTAGCCAGCAGTGCCTCAGACTTCTCTTCCTCCTCCTTCCTCCTCTTCTCCTCATCCTCTCGGATGGCCTCCTCTATCTGGGTCACCCTCAGTTGCAAAGCAGCCAGCTCGTCTGATTTTATTTTGATGTCTGCTTTGGCTGCCTCCAACTCAGCTGAGTCTGCCTTTAAGTCTACCTTGTCTGTGAGTGACAAGACTCCAGCTGTGAGGGTGTCCATTCTTCCTTCAGCTCCTTCCCCCTTTTTGACTTCATCTTGGAGGGTCTGGAGCTGTCTTTCCAAAGCTGAACAACGAACCCTGAAGTCAGTCTGATCAGATGTAAGCTGCCACCTTCTGCTTGAGTACCTTGACCTCCTCCTCCAGGTCACTCAGCCTAGTACCAACAGCAGTGCCGAGGTTGGCTGATATATTGCGAGTGATATTTACCTCAGCTATCTGCATGTTGGCGAGCATTGTGTCGGTGACTGCTCGAATCATCTTCCTCGTCTTCCTCTCCATCAGCCTCTGAACTTTGGATATGATCTTTTTGTGCAGGTCCTCAAAGGCTGAGGAGATGGCGAAGATTGGACTGGTCTCTTCCTCTGAATCAGATAAGGAAGAGGTGGTGGGAGAAGTTGGACTGGGGGAGCTCATGTGGATATCCCCAAAAATGTTGGAGGTATCCACTGGCTGGGGTTCAGAAGGGTGGGATGAAGTAGGGGCGTCTGATGGGGGAGGGGGGATTTCTGGTGGGGGTGAAGATGGAAGGGGTGGAATTTCAGAATTAGTGGGTGGTGCAGAAGGGGTTGGATGAGGTATGGTGGGTTGGATTGGGCTGAGGGAAAGAGTTTGAGAAGATGTAGGTAAAGCTGGTGGGGAGATGGTAGATATAGGGGTAGGGGCGTATACTGGTCCTGTAAGGAAGGACAGCATCTCAGATGGGGATGGTGGAGGGGATGAAGTTTGGGTTTGGGGGAGGGAAGATGAGGTTGTGGCTTGGACTGTTTTGGGAGTAGGCTGTTTTAGAGGCTCGGAGGTGCCAGCCTGGGTCACCTCTTCATCGCCAGAGTGGGCTGGAGAGGGGGAGGGGGAAAATTGTACCTGCGTGTGAGTGGGGGAGGGGGTCCTCTCAGAGCTTATGTCTTGAACCTCCTTTGATTGGACCACCTGGGCTGCTATCTCCAGCGTCATTGCCTCTTCAGGCAGAAGACTCGGCTGATCAGCAGATGTTCCCCCCAGCTCTGAGGTTTTCACCAACCTCCTCCTTCTCTTGGCCTTCTCCTTCAGCTTAATCGGCTGTGAAGCCTCAGCTGAGCTCACCGTCGGCTGCTCCTTCTCTCTTTCCTCTTCTTCCTCCTCCTCAGCCTCCTCAGCTGGTGGATCCTGAGCTCCGACCTCAGCTCCTCCTTCATCTGAGTCAGCTGGAGCCCCGAGCGGCTCATCCTTAGTCAGCAGCCCTTTGGTTTGGTGTAGGCTCTGACTCCATCAGGCCAGTTTATCTCGGCTGTCAGCAGGTCCTCCAGAATCACAGTCACCTTGTTGAATAAGCTGGTGATTGACCTCGCCTGCTATTTTCCACCAACCACCTCCAGCCTCTTCCTCTCCGTCTCAAATTTCTCCAGTAACATCCCAGCCCAGTTGGCTTGAACTCCATCAATTATCGCCCTCATGCAGCACAGCCTGGGTCTGGTCAGCCCATCATGGGAACTCTGTTCCCCAAGAATGACCATAGTTACTATCGTCATTAGAAGACGATATCTCCGTCGGAGCATCTTCTTCTTCAGCTCCGATCAACGGTCCTTCATCGAATTCTGGGCAATCATCTCAAATGATTCTACCTAGTCATCTGATTTGTATGTGAGGGGGTTAACTCCCTCACTGCTAGTGTCAAATATACGGGCCACCTCCGCCAGAGTTACGGTCAGAACCTCGCCGTAGACTCGGGTTTTGAACACTCCATTCTCAAACGTCCCATTGACGTAGAACTCAATCCCTCTCATGTCCAAAGTTTTATTGGAGGTGGATTTCTTGGAACAAAATGTCCTCAATCCCGACCTCTCCAATAAACCCAGTATCTCCCTCGATTCACCTTCAGTTGTTGTATCAAAATCAACATACATCTCAGACTTAATCTTCTTGTTATACGTTTCATTGTGTACCTCTACCATGGTTGATGTCACTCCAATTGGTTTTTGAGAAGTGCTCATGAAAATAATCGACTAAGAGTTTTGAAAATTTGCAGAATGTATGTATACATTTCTGAGAGTGAAAAAGTTTGATTGAGGAAGAAGACGTATTTATAGGAGGGAACATTGGAAAGAGAAACCGCCTTTAGAAAATTTGAACTGATCTAAGCCGTTTATTTCAAAAGTTTTATTGCGCATGAATCAACGGTTAAAAATCAGGATAAACGATTGGGATTCAGCGCGTGGATGCTACTCGCCTTTGGGATGCGTAAATAGTTACTTTATAGACTGTTGATTTGACAGATGTAGGTTACTTTATGCAGGGACGTAAGTATACCTGACGTCAGCCTAGGGTTACCTTACTTCGTATAAGGGTTTTCAAAACAGATGGGTTTGTAAAGTCATCTGATAAAGTAACCTGTCTGATTTTAAAACAGCTTTGTTTTAACTTTTTAGCAAACTTAAAAAAATATTTAAATAAACAGGCTCAGATTTAATTTTCTAAAGTTAGGTTTTCCAACCAATCAATCCAAAAAGAATTTTATGAAGAAAAATATGGAGTTTATTTAGGAACAAAGGTATCTGAATAAAAGATTGAGGAAAGATGAGGTGAAACAGTCTGATCTGTGACCTATTCCTGCAAAGACATAGACTTAAGGAAAGCCATTAGTAACTTGAGGCAGATCAGATAGGGTGCAGATAGTCATCTATTTTTAAGAAAATCAGCTGACTATTGTGCCCTCGTCTGATTTACCGAATGTCAGATAAGTAATTATCATGTCAGATAAGGTCAATATGACTAATCCTTGATTCTTGATTCCTAAGAAGGAAATCAATGATATTAACTACCTGATTGTCCTTTGACTCATATCTAGTCTGATAATTCTTTCTAGACATTAATTTAAAGAAAAGAAATAACCAGAAATAAGGAGTACATTAATCAGATGCAAGCAATTTAAAAATCAGCTAAAGATGCATCAAGTAATCCTAATTCTAAGCATAATTCTTTAAATCTAGACTCAGCTAATGGTTTTGTAAGAATGTCTGCTCTTTTTGATTCAGTGGCTATCTTCTCAATTCTAATGTCATTCTTCTCAACATGATCCCTAATGAAATGATGCCTAATGTCTATATGCTTACATCTAGAATGCAGAACAGGATTATAAGTCATAGCTATTGCACTATTACTATCACAGTAAATATGAACAGCTGATGTCTAAATATTATAATCTTTAAGCTGTTGACTAATCCAGAGGAGTTTAGACTAACAACTTCCAGCTGCCATGTATTCAGCTTCAGTTGTGGAGGTGGCAACATATGTCTGTTTCTTAGATAACCAAGAAATTAATTTGTTGCCTAAGAATTGACAAGTTCCTGAAGTGGATTTCCTATCAATCTTACATCCCCCAAAGTCTGAATCTGAATAACCTGTCAGCTCAAAGTTGTCATCAGCTAGGTACCATAACCCTACTTGCAAGGTTCCTTTGAGATATTTAAGGATTTTCTTAGCAGTCTCCAGATGAGTTTTCTTGGGATTAGACTGGAATCTTGCACATACCCCAACTGCAAAGGCTATGTCTGGCGTACTGGCAGTGAGATAGAGAAGAGATCCAATCAGTCCACGATACTCCGTTGCATCTGTGGGTATCCCCTGCTCATCTGAATCCATAGAGAAGTTAGTTGCCATAGGTATTTTAACTTCTCTACTAGTAGTCATCCCAAATTTCTCAATCAGATCCTTAGCATATTTAGACTGATGTATAAAAATATCCTTACTCATCTGTTTAATCTGTAAGCCTAGAAAGTATGTTAATTCACCCATCATTGATATTTCAAACCTGTTTTTCATGAGAATACTAAACTCTTCACATAATTCCAGATTAGGTGAACCAAAGATTATGTCATCTACATAAATTTGAACTAATAAGATGTTACCATCTACTTCCTTTATAAACACAGTTCTATCAATCTTACCTTTTGAAAAACCATTTGATGTCAAGAAATCAGATAAGGTATCATATCAAGCCCTGGGAGCTTGTTTCAGTCCATATAGGGCTTTGTTGAGTTTATAGACCTTGTTATTGATCTTAAACCCAGGAGGCTGCTCCACATAGACTTCCTCAAGTAACACACCATTAAGGAAGGCAGACTTAACATCCATTTGAAAGACTTTGAAAGATTTATATACAGCAAATGCCAAGAACAGCCTTATTGCTTCTAATCTGGCAACTGGAGCATAGGTTTCTTCATAGTCTTTCCCTCAGACTGTGAGTAACTTTGAGCTACCAATCTTGCCTTATTATGAACAATAATATTGTTCTCATCTGTTTTGTTTTTAAACACCCATTTGGTGCCTATAATCTTTCTAAGTAAGGGTATTTCCACTAATTCCCAAACATTTTGCCTTTCAAACTGATGCAGATCCTCCTGCATGGCTGTTATCCAGCTTGGATCAGATAGAGCTTCCTCAATAGTCTTGGGTTCAAGAAGCGACACATAGCAGCTGAACAGACTTTCAGAGTCCAGCATCATTTGTGTCTGCACACTACTAGATGTGTCTCCTATAATCTGATCAGATGGATGGTAGCTTCTCATCCTTTTGCCTATATTAGGAGAAGGATCCTCATCTTGAGTCTCAGTAGGCAACTCCTCTTACTCTACCTCAGCTGACGTTCCCCCTTCATCAGCTGACCCCCGCTGATCAGCTGATGTCAAGGGTGTCTGTTCTGATGGAGTCTGATCAGAAGTTGTCTTCTGATTATCAGATGGGGATTCTTCTTCATCTGATTCTGAATCAAGACTAGGTAGATAGACAGTTCTATGTTTAGTCTTGGACAGTTCAATTTTATCTAGACTTTTAGAAATTTGATTCATTTTATCTGAGAAGGAATACAACTCATCAAAGACTACATGAGGGGTTTCCTCCACACAAAGGGTTGTCTTGTTGAAAACTCTAAATGCCTTAAAAGTGTTGGAATATCCCAAGAATATTTCATCAGCTGCTTTAGCATCAAAAGTTCTTAACTTAGATTTCCCATTGTTATGGATAAAACACTTACAACCAAAAGCTCTGAAATATGAGATCCTTGGAATCTTACCCTTCCAAATCTCATATGGAGTCTTACCCTTGTCTTTAACAACTAAGCACCTGTTCTGGGTATAACAAGCTGTGTTGATGGCTTCAGCCCAGAACCTGTGAGGGGTTTTATACGCAGCTAACATGCTCCTGGCTGCTTCCTTCAAGGTTCTATTCCTTCTTTCAACCACTCCATTTTGTTGAGGAGTTCTTGCTGAAGATGTCTCATGAATAATTGCACACTCATTGAAAAAGTTAGATAAACAATAATTCAAAAATTTTGTGCCCTTATCACTTCTTATTTTAATAATATTAACACCCTTTTCATTCTGAATCTGTCTGAACAGATAAGAGATCTTGTTTATAGTCTCATTTTTCTTGAAAAGAAATATAACCTAAGTGTATCTAGAAAAGTCATCTACTACAACAAGAGTATATTTCCTTCCACTGAAACTGAGAGGAGAAACAGGTCCAAACAGATCCAGATGAAGTAGTTGTAAAACTCTTTCAGATGAAGAGGTGTTAATACTCTTAAATGAGTGTCTAGGCTGTTTACCTTTCTGACAAGCATCACATTTAAGATCAGTAGATAAAAGTTTCTCAGGTAATCCCTTAACAAGGTTCTTTTTAGCCAGCTTACTAAGGGTCTTGAAATTCAGATGACTAAGCCTGTTGTGCCATAGCCAGCTGAGATCATCTCAACCCTTAGCTATCAGACAAGTATCTTTAGGACAACTATTAAAGTTGGCCACATAGACATTACCATGTCTGAAGCCAGTTAAAAGTACCTTATCTGAGGAATTATCTATGATGTCACATTTATCCTTAGAAAATTTGACAAGAAAACCTTTATCACAAAGCTGGGAAACAGATAGCAGATTATGTTTCAAACCTTCAACAAAATATACCTCAGATACCTGGATATCCTTGATAATCAGAGTACCTACTCCTTTAGTCTGACCACAATTATTGTCTCCAAATAATACTCTTGGACCATCAATACTCTGGAAATTTGATAACAGCCTCTTGTTATAAGTCATGTGTTGTGAGCAACCACTATGAATGTACCATATGGAAGCTAAGATCTCTTCCTTGAGTGATGATCCCTGTGAATCCTGAAAAACAGATTAGTTATAAGGTACCCTAGTGATCTTGGGTCCTTGTAGGTCAAGCATCACTTTAGGTAACCAGACAAAAAACTCATCTCCAAATAATAAATCAGACTTGGTCTCTCTACCAAATCTGTCTACAATTGTATCACCTTTAAATGATAACTTGTTGTATTCAGATTTAGTAATTTTCCTGAACTTAGGAAATGTGGGATAATATCTGCTTCTCCCATCAAAATGATTATAATATGAATTTCTTCTTATTATTTTGGTTCTTGGATTTCTCTTAGTCTTATAAGGAGACCTCAGCTGAATTTTTGTTTTCAAGCTGGGAGATGCAGTCCTTACTTGACTAATTGGTTTCCAAGGACCAATTTTAACCTCTTTAGAGTGATCAGATGCTTTTACAAATTTCCTAGGTTTCTGTACATCTGATTTATTATTTCTGTCATAACCAAGACCTGTTTTGTCATGGGATTTTTGAGATGTATTAAAGATGTGATCTATTACTGATTGTGAATTATTAAGTTGACTAATTTTGAAGACTAGCTTCTCATTGTCTTTCTTAATTAATTCATTTTCAGGAAAGATTGTTTCAAATTTGTCTTTTAAAGTTTTCAATTCACTTTCTAATCTTTCAGGTAAGTTGGCTGATGTACTAGCCTCAGCCTGGGGAAAACATTCCCCCTTGAATGTTTCCTCAGTGTCTGGATAGTTCATCACCTACTTTCCTTTAATTAGAATTTGAATTTGATCATTTAAAGTCAAATTCTCTGTCTCTAGCTGTTTATAAGTAGCCAGAGATGTCTTTAAGTCTCTCAATAATTCATGAATAACAGTTTGATCATTATCAGATGCAGACTGATAAGAATCATTATCAGAAGATGAATAATAGACTACCTCTTTAGCCATGAGACAGATTTCATCATCTGATCCGAAATCAGATGAGGATGATGATGATGATTTTCTCGACTCATTTTCTTCAGCTAAAAGAGCCCTTTGATCTGCAAATCTCCTGACTCTCTTTTTCCTTTTCTCTTCCCTTTCTTTAGGAGTCAGTTGAGGATAATCATAGCTGAAGTGTCCTGGCTTGTTGCATGTGTAGCAAGTGTCACTCCTATCTGATTTAGGGCTGGAAGGATTTCTTTTAACAGGTGATCTGAATCTTCTCGTCTGGCTCCTACTCTTGTCATCATCTGTAGACTCATCTTCCTTTCTTCTTGATTTGGATCTCGATCTGTCCTTACCTGCAAATCTCAATTTATTTCATTTATACTTCATTCTTAATCTGTCATACCTTTTGGTGAGCAGAGTCATCTGCTCCTTCAGAGATAGGTCAGCTCCTACAGACTCAGTTGACATCTTGTCTTCTTTGCTGACAAAGGCAACAGATTTAGATGGGTGCTCGACTCCATCTCATCTTCTTCATCCTCTATTTGAATGTCATACTCTAGAGCTTTAAGATGAGAGAACAAGGTATGGTGAGTAATAGAAGATAAATTTTGAGTTGCTTTAAGGATATTGGATTTTCTCTCCATCTCTTGGTTAATGATCTCAGTATCTTGTTATTAATCTCCTTCTTTGTATAGTTCTTTCCCAAATCAGCTGCTTTGTTGAGGAGATTCATCAACCTTACATCTAGCTGATCCACACATTCATTTTCCTTCATCTTGAATGTATCAAAGGCGTGTAAAACAGACTGCAGTTTATTCTCCTTTACTTGGTCTGATCCTTCACAGACATTTGCCAGAGTTTGCCACATTTCTTTAGCTGTTTTGCATCTTTTGACCTTCTCAATCCAGTCTTTACTCAGAGTCTCAATGATTTCAGTTTGAGCTATTTGATCTAGGTTGTGGATTTTCCTTTCATCATTTGTCAGTTCAGAACTCTTTTTCTCTTGTCTGACTCAAGATTCAGCTGATTCAGTACCATTGTTAGTGCCTCCATGATAAAATTTTATAGGTCCTTCTTCAAAAACCTCCTCCATCCTATCATGGACAGCCTTGAGATGATTTTCCATCCTGAATTTCCAATAATCATAATCTTCAATTGAAAATTCAGGTAGATTTCTGGATTTCTTGCTCTTGCCTGAAGACATGATGAGATAAAGAAACAAAACACTCCACAAACTTGTTAGTAGCACAATTAGTAACAATAAAGAAGATGAAGGAAATCAAGAAAATTTCAGAATCTAAGTTAAGACCTAAAATCAATATCAAAATAGCTTAACACTGCTCTCATATCACTTGTTGGTCCCGATTGGTTTAGTTGATTAAGAAACTTTGAGTTAACCTTCTATGAAAAAATCTAGAAGGGGGGGTTGAATAGATTTTGTAGATTTTTCAAATCTTTCAAAATCGATTCAAAGTACCAGATGTACACAGTGGAAATTCAATATTAGACTCAACTTTATTAAGATCAAAAGCAAACTGATATTCAGATTTTAACTTTGATTCTGAAATTAATCTTTGAACAATAAATTAGAAATTGAACGGATAAGTAAATAAAAGCAGTAAAGAACACCAGATTTTATAGTGGTTCGGATTATAACAATCCTACATCCACTCTCCTTCTCCAACTTGAAGAAGTGTCTCCACTATCTGCTTACTTACTTAGTTTACAATCGTACAACTTACAACTTACAATTTGATCTTCAACTCTTCAAAATCCTAACCAAATCTATGAAATCTAACTTTAAGATAAAGAAGTGTATTTGAAGATATGCAAGGAAGTGTTCTACAAATATAACTCTATGAAGAAATCTTGGAAAACTATTTTGTGCTTTTGAAAACTTGTGATTTTTAGAGAATATCTTGCTTGAAAATATAACTTGTGTGTTCTGTGTATTCTGTATGTTCTATATGTTCTGTGTTCTTAATGAAGTGCCTAGACCTATTTATAAGTCTGAGAAGACAGTTAGTTTGTTAGTCAATTCTAACAAACTGAAAACTGTTTTAACAAACTTAATCTTGAAAACTGCTCTAGACCTCAGCTGACTTTACTCTACCCATCTACAGCTGACTTGGTGAAGACTCGCCTTTCTTATTCTACTCAGTTTGTCTCGACCTCGTCTGAGCTCTTCATATTTGTCTCCTACAGATGACTAAACTCAAGCTCGTCTCCAGACGACTTGTAATCTTCCAGACCTCAGCTGACTAGATTGGTTCTCGACCCCGTCTGATCAGCTTAGCTTATGGTCTCAATCTCAACTGTTCTTCAAGTCGTCTGATCATCTGAGCTGCTTCTTTTAACTCATCAAAACTTCTTGATCCAACAGTTGTTGTCACCAAAATTGCAACAGCAGATAACCTAGTAGATCCTTTCACAAAGGCTCTTCCAGCGAAAGCTTTCGATGGGCATGTTGAAGGGATGGGAAACAGATGTATGGCAGCATTTATGGAAGCATAGTCTTTTAGTATAAGTGGGAGATTGTTAGGATGTATACTATTAGCCTAGCTTTTTGTATGAACGTCTTTTTGATATGAGATTCTTTATGATCAAAATACTTGCTTTTTATGATTGTTACATATATCATTATTTTTGTCTAGATTAATCTATACTGTAGATAACATGGTGTGTGGTGTCACACAGAAGATCATGCTATCAGTTCCTTATAGATTATAAATAAGAGCTCACAACCAGGATGAATTTGGACAAACTATTGGAACGGTTGTGGTGTAATTTGGTATTAGTCTATCTTGACTATAAAATTGCACTAGTACATTTTGTATGTATTGAGCAGGACCATATGAGGTTGTTCAATTTGTACTGACTATATAAAAGAACAAGACCTCTGTTATTATGGATGTATGTCTTCTTAATCCCTATATAATAACGGGCACGTGTACTCAGTGTATGTTTCTTTGATTTACCAATGAGTGAGATTTATTAAATCAATAGGCTCGGTGAATTGGGAGATAGCACTATTTATATGTATGTCTCCCACATTTCTTTGGCTATTTTGCAATGTTTTACCTTTTCTATCCAATCTTTATTCAAGATTTCTATAATCTCAGTTCTTGCAACTTGATCCAAGTTATGAATCTTTCTCTCATCATTTGTCTGATCAGCACCCTTCTTTTCACGCCTAACCCTAGCTTCAGAAGATTCAGTTTCATCACTCACAACTCCATGATAGAACTTAATTGGTCCTTCCTCCAGAATTTCCTCCATACGATCATGAATAGCCTTTAGATGATTTTCCATCCTAAACTTCCAGGAATCATAATCTTCAATGGAAAATTTTGGCAAACTCCTGATCATCTTGCTCTTAATCGTAGACATGATGATCAAGAAACTCAATGGAAACTTATCAGCAGGGTTAATTAATCAAAGATGAAGAATAATTGCATAAACACAATTCAAGAACTCTCAAGACCTCTAATATATCAGAAACAGTTGAGCACGACTCTGATACCACTTGTTGGTCTCAGTCGATCAAGTGATATACAAACAGAAAATCTAGAAGGGGGGGATTGAATAGATTTTCAACCTACTCAATTTTTCCTTTCAAATTAAGCCCAGACAATCCAAAATAATTCAGATTCTCTAAGTATCAGATTCGTACAACGGAAGTAATTTTTATACTTGATCAAATTGACAACTCTTGAATAAGTGTTTGATAAATGAAATTGATTGTAAGCTAAAAAAATGAATTAAAGAAGTACTAAAAAGTAAAGAACACACGATTTATAGTGGTTCAGATTTGTAAAAATCCTACGTCCACTCTCATTCCACAAACTTTGTGAAAGGGTCTTCACTTGCTTACTTACTTTCCTTCTTTCTTGCTTATAGTTTACAAATCGAGATGATCTTCATCTTTGAATCTTCTTCTATCTAACAATGTATCTATCAATCTAGAATACAGTGCAGAACGTGTAGAAATTACAAGAGAGAGTGTTCTTTAAACACTTAGAAAAATATCACAAGAATTTCGATCTAAAATTGGTGATTGCTCTTTGAGAATGTGTTCTTAGAAGTGAGTGCAAAAGTCCTTCTAAGGACTATGCTTAGTCCTATTTATAAAGTTGTAAGACAGTTAGTTTGTTGTAACAAACTTAAAACCGCTTAACAAACTTTTCTTAAAAACTGCCCTGACCTCAACTAATCTTGAGTCCGTCGTCTGACTTTGACTTGGTGAAAGCCTGCCTTTCTTATTCCACTCAGCTGGCCTTAACCTTGTCTTGAACTCTTTATTCTCCTCTCAATCAGGTGACTTCTTCAAGACTGTCTTCAGATGACCTCCAAGCTTGTTGACCTCAGCTGACTTAACCCATCTCACCTAGTTTGAACAGCTTATTAGTGAAATGTATTACTTCAGCTGATCTATACAAATTCAGCTGGTCATCCTACTTTACATGAGTTTATGTAACCTATACATCTTAACTCATCAAAACTAAAACCTGATCTAGCAAGTTTACACAAAGAGGAAATCTAGAGGGGGGGGGGGGATTGAATAGATTTCCAATACTACTCAATTTTTTCTTTCTATAATTTAGAAATAATCCAAACTAATATCAGATTATGCAAGTATCAGATTATACAGCGGAAGTATTTTTATACTTGATTCGATTGATAATTCTTTTGAACTAGTGCTTGATTATCCAAAATTGATTTAATAACAATTAATTAAAATGATAATGAACAGAAAGTAAGAACACAACGATTTATAGTTGTTCAGATTATGAAAATCATATGTCCACTCTCCTTTCAAAACCTTGTGAAAGGGACTCCACTACTTACTCACTTTCTTACTATCGTACTTATAAATTACAATGACAATCTTCAACCTCTACAATTGATCCTCCTAAATTCTGGATTTGATGGCTTGAAGATATATGTGAAGTGTTCTATAAACACTTGGAAAACTATGAACGTATTGAGAACGTTTTGTGCTTAGTATGCTTTGAATGTGTGTTGAATGCTTTACAGAATGCGTTTGAATTGAGAGTTGCAAAAATTACTTCTAATACTATTCTAATGATCTATTTAAGAGACTCCTGGCAGTTGTATATTCCTTGTTGACTCATTGGAATTTGTAGAAACTGACTAACGGAATCTTGTAACTGCTTCTGGGTTAGTTATAACTGTTCTTGTTGTTTATTATTACTTCCTGGTTCCTTAAACAATTCTAGTCGTCTGCTCCTCTTGACTTCAGACACTCTTCACCTCATCTGATCATCTCATGTCTTCGCATGTTTTGATCTTCCAAGTATGTAGTCATCTTCTACCTCGTCTTCATCCTGCTTGTCTTCGTCTGTCTTTCTATCTTGCTTTTATCTTATCTAAGTACCTAGTCGATTACAAGATTTTATTCACTACCTCAGCTGGCTATACAGTAATTCAGTTGGTCATCTTATTTTACATACTCATCTTAACTTCATCAAAACTATAACATTTTTCTCCTAACATGGAGGATTATGGAGTGGTGGCTGACTGGAATTCTGGTGTGAGGAAGTACACTAACCAGAAGAGGCTGCTTACAAATAATGAGAGGATTGGTGGGCTTCCTGATTCAGATGATGAATCAGAGGATGCGAGGGTGCAGAGAAGGCAGCTGCAAGACCTACAGTGGAGGTTTCTCCTCAACTAGAGGCTGTTCCAACAGTTGAGGAAGCTTCTGAAGAGCGGATGTTCTTTCCATCCAATTATTCTTAAAGGAGAAAGAGGACGAAGACAAAGACACCCAAGAAGCGGAGATCCAAAACAACTGGATCATCAAATGAGGGGTCTTCCTAGGCTGAGGAGATGGAGTCTGCTCCAGCTGAACTGAAACCGGTGGAGTTAGCTACTCTGCTGATCGAGGAAGCTACTGTCCTTAAGATCACAACTGAGGTCTCAGGAGCAGCTGAGAAGGAAATTTTAGGGGAAGGATCCTCTTTTCCCCCCTTATCCAGGAGGAAGGTACATCTTTATCTCTAACTATCTCCCAAAAGTCTAAATCTGGCGATGAAGAGGTATACTCGGCTAGTACCTCGGAGCCTCTAAAACAACCACAATTGACCCAAACCCAAACTGTTGGTCCCAGTCAATCAAGTTTATACACAAGGAAAAATCTAGAAATAGGGGGGATTGAATAGATTTCCCACCTACTCAACTTTTCCTTTCAATTTATTTAGAGATAACCCAAACTGATTTTAGATTATCTAAGTATTAGGTTTATACAGCGGAAGAGATTTTTATACTCGATCCGATTGATAATTTTTAAGAACAAGTGTTTGATTATTCAAAGTTGAATATAAACAGGCAATGTTGGTCCCAGTCAATCAAGTTTATACACAAGGGAAAATCTAGAAAGAGGGGGATTAAATAGATTTCCAACCTACTCAATTTTTCCTTTCAATTTATTCCAAGATAATCCAAAACTAAATTTAGATTATCTAAGCATCCGATTTGTACAGCGGAAGAGATTTTTTATACTTGATTCGATTGATAATTATTAAGAATAAGTTGTTTGATTATTCAAGAATGAATATAAACAAGTAAGTAAATTAAAGATATACAGAAAGTAAATAACACATAGATTTATAGTGGTTCAGATTATAAAAATCCTACATCCACTCTCCTTTCACAATCTTGTGAAAGAGTCTTCACTACTTACTCACTTTCTTCCTTTCTCACTTACAGTTTACAAGGATAATCTTCAGCCTTACAATCACTTTTTCTGGATTTTTGGAAATCCATGGCTTGAAGATATGAATGATAGTGTTCTATAAACACTGAAAACTATGAACGTTTTGTACGTTCTTGTGTGTGTGAATATGATTTGAGAGTATGCTGATTGTGTTATATGTTCTTGTGAATTACAAAGTTGTCAAAAGTTATTCTATTCTAATTTAAAGATCTATTTATAGGAGATTGATATTGACAGTTGTAACTTCCTTGTTGACTCTTTATTAGTTTGTTGAAACCAACTAACTAAATCTTGTAACTGCTTCTTGGTTAGTTATAACTGTTCTTGATGTTAGTTATAACTTCTTTGTTTCTCTAGTCATCTGTTCTTCTCATCTTCAGACGTGTTCCACCTCATCTGATAATCTTTATGTCTTTACATTACTTCTGATCTTGAAGTGTCTAGTCGTCTGCTTCCTTATCTTCATCTGAGTTTGTCTTCGTCTGACTTACTGCCCAGTCTTCATCTTATTCTAAGTACTTAGTCTATTACAATATTTTACTAATTACATCAACTGACTATACAATAATTCAGCTAGTCATCTTATTTTATACACTCATCTTAACTTCATCAAAACTAAGACATTTTTCTCCTAACAATTTCCCCCTTTTGATGATGTTAAAACTTTATTCAAGAAAATAAATGAGTTAGTAAAATTAGAATATGAGAAAAACAAAAAAGAAATAGATAATTAAGACACTTAGTCAAATAGTCAGATATACTCAGTTTATCAGACAATTAAGTCAATCAAGTCTTGCAGATGAAATAGTGTTAATAGATTTTAATCAATTTAGGCTTCTTAGGTTAATCAGTTTTACGATTAAGTTAGTTATAAGATTAAGTCAAACAAGTTAGTTAAACACCATACAATCTCGTATGAACAGATCAAAATTTATTCACAAGTCATCTTTTAGATTTACATTGATCAGCACACAAAAACAAACACGGATCAGGTTAAAAGATAGGATCTAGTCATATCACCTATCTTCTTCTGGAATGCTCATTCAGTCGAAAACACATTTCTTCAGGCTTGTTATCTCCCCTCCTTCAGCCAGATCAGCTGCAATCACAGCTTGGATCAGCATCTGCTTGATCTTTTCTCAGTCCAGACGATTGTCTTGTGTTAGAGGAGGAGACATCGGCGAGTAAGATGGTGCGACTATATCCACACTGAATTCTACGTCTGCGAAGTCTTATCAGATATTGGTAGAAGTCTGGGTCCTTTACCTCCAACCATTCATGAAATGCAATGTTCTCGTCTGTCCCCCAAGTGATCTTCTTGCACACATGGAAGAGGAATATCCACTCTGCCTCATATAATCTCCATTTCTCTTGTTGATCCATCAGAAGGATCTCCTTGGGTACAGCTTCAGTTTGATGGAAGGGGCGAAAGAACCCTTCTCCTTGATCATTTATTGATCTCTGAATCCACTTCCTTGTCTTCCTGTCATATATTTTCCCAGCTGCCTCCTCCTGCTCTCTCTTTTTCTTAGCGTCTCTGCGCTTGTATCGAGCCACTTCTTCCCTCTTCCTCTTTCTAATCTTTTCTTCTTCTTCCACCTCAGCTGGGGTCTTTTGAGGTTGGTTTAATCTAGCTCTCCCAGCTAATTTTGATGAAGAGGAGGGTTGAAGTGTCTGAATTGGAGCAGGATCTTGCACTGGTAGCACTTTGATGCCCCCAGACTCGGAAGGTTCAGCTGACTTCTCTACCGCCTCTGATCCTCATTTCAACCTTCTTAAGACACGCTGGGACTTGTCCTCAGCTACCTTCTTCCTATCATCTTCAGCTTGCAGTAGCTCCTC
This sequence comes from Paraleonurus japonicus, assembly GCA_030762865.1. Lineage (NCBI taxonomy): Eukaryota > Viridiplantae > Streptophyta > Magnoliopsida > Lamiales > Lamiaceae > Paraleonurus > Paraleonurus japonicus. The sequence continues at coordinate 20,707,922 of CM061055.1, read as the reverse complement.
AGTAAGCTTGTCTATTTTTAGATTCAGCGCCAGGATCTTGTCATCTTAGGAGTGTATTCTTTTCTTGAGCTCACTACCTTCCCCATTTTTAGCATCAGTAAAACGAGTGGTGCAGATGGTGGCAACTTGCTCGATTTATCCCATAAGCTCATATCTGACAAGAACCGTCTTCTGATCCGATAAATCAAATCTTTTCTTTTGAGCTGCTTCAACTGATCTGAGCTCATTTTGCAGATAATGTTTCAGCAGAGTTGTCTGAGATGCTTTCTCTACGGCCATTGTCATTCTCAAGATTTGCTGGAAAGAAGCTTCTTTAGCACTTCATGCTTCCTTTGCTTGCTCATCAACCATAACTTTGATTTCAAGGTAAACATCTTGGACGTACTTTTTCACCCATGCTTCTTGCTTGTTTTCTTCCTCAGCAATCTTCAGACTGACAGCAGTCATTTGCTCTTCATGCCTGATTCTGGAGAAGTAAAGGTCTATATTAGTCTTCTCTTGAACAACAGCCTCTACGTTCTCTTTTATAGACGAGGTGAAAAATCCTGTTGGCATTTGGAATGCGGAAAGACAGACGATTTTCAGACTTGCCACCTCGGCTTTCAGGGCTTCGACTTAGGATGTAGACGCAGATGTGGAGAAGATAGAATCTGCCCAATGTGGCTGTTGGACTGGAACTTCTGATTCCATTTCAGCTGTTGCTTGTTCTTCCATCTGCTCTGCTTGTGCCTCCCCTGCTGCATCCATCTCAGTAAGCTCCTCGGCAGCTCCTCCAATTTCCTTCTCAGCTTCTTCTTCTGCCTCCTTCTCCATCTCCTCACCAGCTTCCTTCTCCATCTCCTTCTCACCCTCAACTCCTTCTGGTTGCTCAGTTGGTTCCTTGGCTGGGGAACCTAGATAAACTCTTCTTAAGATGTAATCGACGAAGAGATCCTCAGAAAATATCTCTTCGAACGATTTAAGACCAGCCTTTTTCAAGATTGACTTCTCCCAACTCGCTAGGTTGTTCCCCCTGCTTCCCCCAATGAGTATGGCCGTCTCCTCAAAATACCTTGTCCTTAGCCACCTTAGCAGCCATACATCCAGTAACTCCTTTAATAGCTTAGGCTCTTCAGCTAATGCAGACTCCTTCTTGAGGATAAACCTCCTTCCAAGCATCCTTAGAGAATGTTCTGTTGGGCCTATGATGCCAGATGGGTTTGGAAGGTTTAGGAATAAGGCGGGTTCAGCTGTAGATGGGGTAGACAGAAAGGAGAATGGATCAGCTGAGGTTTGAGATGGTGAGGGTGTTGGACTGTCTGGGGTGGGTCGTTTTAGAGGCTCGAAGGCAGCGACCACGTCTGCCTCTTCATTGCCAGGTTGGGAAGCTGGTGGCTCCTTATCTGATGCGTCCTTAGATGAGGACGATGTAGATGATGAATATTCTGCCTTCTCCAATTCGTCCCTTGAGGATACTTCCACTCTCTTTTCCTCCGGCCTTGAGGTTCCTGCGACCTCGCCTGAGACACTTCCCCCTTGGGAAGCTGTCCTCTCCACCTCTGCAGCCTCCTCATCTGACTCCTCCTTTGATGAGGATTCATCTGCTAGCAAAGTCTCAACTTTCTTGGCCTTGAGCTTGGATGGCTTCTTCTTTTGAGCAACTGGGGCAGCTGGAGCGACCTCGTCTCCTTCAGAGTCAGAAGGGCCAAAGATCTTCTCATTCTTTGTCTGAAGGCCCTTCTGTCTTGTATAACTCTTCACTCCAACCTCCCAGTTGAGGTTGTCTGAGCCAACCTTTGCCTCCAGGATCAGTGTGATCCTATACATCATACTGGCTATAGATTTTAAAGACCATCTGAGCCTTGTCCTGGAAATTTGCTCCTTCTGGAACCGCTTAGACTCCTCCACCAATCTTGTAAACAATAATCTGGCCCAGTTTACCTGAACCCCATCAATTAACGCTCTTAAACAACAAATTCTGGGTCTGGTCAAACCTCGTGACTCTGCTGCTCACCCAGAATGCACTTTGTCAGTATGAGCATGAGAAGTCTGTATTTCCTCTTCAACATTGGCCTTTTTAAATTTGTGGTGGTGTTCTGATGCAAACACCTCCCCATCAGTTTGAAACTCTCCAAATATTCCTCGCTTTTGTAATGAAATGGGTCTATACCTTTAGTATAAAGCCCAAAAATATGTCTCAACTCTTCAACAGTCACAACAATATCAACTCTTCTCCCATCAGTTCTCACTTTTGATTCTATAGAACTATTTTTGAAAGTAGCCCTAGTTAGAAACTCCACAGCGAGATCATCTATTGTTTTCTCTTTTTCTGATTTCATTGAGCAAAACTGCCTCAACCCTCTATATTTCAATAGATGAAGAATTTCTACTGATTCGGGATCTGATGTAATCTCCCAATCAACGTACATCTCTGATTTAGTTTTCTTCCTGATGTTCTCCAGATCATATTCAAACTTGATTCTGGGTTGTTCCGCCACTAAAGTAGTTTTGAGCTTTCGAGAGGGAAAGAAAATTTTGAGAGAGGGAGAATATGAATGCAGGTTATTTGTGCGTAAATAAAAATATGCACACGAACTCCTATTTATATGGAAAGAGAATGAATATAATAATATTGATTCTAATTATTGACTGATAAAGTGTAAAAATAGGTTTATGTGCCTATATAAATGCAATCATGGCTATTTTTCTGAAAAAGTGTGTCAATTAAAATATTAGTCATATTTAATATGTCGCGCGTGTAAATTTTGGTGTTTCAAATTACTGAACCGCCTCCAATTTGAGCGCGTAAATGTCACTCAGGATTTTTCAAAATCAAATTTGATAAAATTTCGGGTCCGTAGTAACATCCCTGACAAGAAGTAACTTAGTACTTTTTACTTTTTCAGTAAATTGGAAAGATAAGAACCCTTTTTATAAAAGCAATTTTATTTTTCAGAAAAATAATTTTAAAAGAACTACTGAGTGAATTCATTATTGAATAATTAAAAATAATTATGATTTTATATCCACATATTAATTATGTGAACTAATATTCATAATTTTCAACAAATAATTTGAAAATGCAAGAGTTGAAAATACTTCCTGTTATGATTCTTAATATCAGATGAGTAATACTTGTCTGGTATCATGAATATTGAAATATCAACTAGATTTTATATTTCTTGAAATCAAAGACACTTAGATAAACCATTAGTAACATTTTAAGTAAGTCAGACAAGGTACACATACTCATCTGCTTCAAGGAAATAGACGACTATTATATACATACAAGAAAACATCAAGTTAGTTAAGATCAATAGACTATTCCTTGATTCTTGATTCATTAAAGAAGATCAATGATATCAGCTCTGTGGATGCCCATATGATCCTTTACAAAACTGAAATTTCCTTCTAGACATAGTAAAGAAAGCGAGAGAGAATTTAAAATGCATAAATAGTAAATTATAGACTAACTAAAGATGCATCAAGTAATCCTAACTCTACAGACAACTCTTTAAACCTAGTCTCTGCTAATGGTTTTGTCAAAATATTAGCTCTTTGAAAATCAGTTAATATCTTTTCTAGTTTGATATCACCTTTTTCAACATAATCACGAATAAAATGATGTCTAATATCAACATGTTTGCAACGTGTATGTAAAACTGAGTTCTGGGTAATAGCTATGGAACTATTATTATCACAAAAGCGTCTCTAGTGATAATGTTATAATCCCTTAGCTGTTGACTGATCCAGATTACCTGAGAACAATAACTTCCAGCTGCCATATACTCAGCTTAAGTAGTAGAAGTAACTACAGAGGTTTGTTTCTTAGATAACCATGAAATCAGCTTACTTCCTAGAAATTGACAAGTTCCAGAAGTATATTTCCTATCAATCGTACACCCACCAAAATCTGAATTTAAGTATCCAGACAGCTCAAAATTATCGTCAGCTGGGTACCACAGTCTTACATTTATTGTACCTTTCAAGAACTTAAGAATCTTCTTGGCTGCTTCAAGATGACTCTTCTTTGGATTAGGTTGAAACCGTGCACAAACACCTACTGTAAAAGAAATAATAGGTCTACTGGCAGTTAAATATAATAATGAACCTATTAAGCCCCTGTATTCAGTTGGATCAGTGTCCTCCCCCTTCTCATCTGGATCCATGGAGAAGTTTGTCATCATAGGTATCTTAGCCTCACGACTAGTACCTATTCCAAACTTTTCTATAAGATCCTTTACATACTTTGCTTAATTGATGAGAATCCCTTTCTTTGTCTGTTTGACTTGCAATCCAAGGAAATATGTCATCTCTCCCATCATGGACATTTCAAATCTGTTTTTCATAAGATGATTAAATTCTTCACATAAAGATAGGTTAGTTGAACCAAATATGATATCATCTACATAAATTTGAACTAATAAAAGATCATTACCAATTTCTTTTCTAAATAGAGTTCTATCAATTTTACCCTTAACAAAACCATTTTGAACCAGATAATCAGACAAGGTGTCATACCAAGCTCTTGGACCCTGTTTAAGTCCATATAGAGCTTTTCTCAATTTATAGACCTTGTCTTCTTTGACAAAGCCTGGAGGTTGCTCTACATAAACTTCTTCAGCTAAGATTCCATTTAGAAATGTTGATTTAACATCCATTTGAAAAATTGTGAATCTCTTAAAAGCATCATAGGCTAAGAACAATCTAATGGCTTCCAGACGAGTTACAGGTGCAAAGGTTTCATCATAATCAATCTCTTTTGATTGTGAATAACCTTGTGCAACTAGTCTGACTTTATTTCTAACCACAATATTGTTCTCATCCCTTTTGTTTTTAAAGACCCACTTAGTTCCAATGACTTTTTGATGATGAGGCCTTTCAACAAGCTCCCACACATCTTGTCTTTGAAACTGATTTAGTTCTTCTTGCATGACATTAATCCAATTGCCTATTTTACATTTAACTCATCAAAACTAAATACACTTTTCTTCCTAACACATTATTTCTCTAAAAAAATTTTTTGTAATGGGAAATTTGCTCAAGGGCATCTAAAAGTGGAATATCAATATGCAAGCTTTTAAAAACCTCCAAAAACTTACCAAACTTCTCATCAAGCTTCTTCCTCACAAGTCTTTGAGGATATGGAACCGGAGTGGGTTTCATGGGAACCCCCCATGCTTCTTTAAACTTCTCTTCTTCCTTTGACTCTTCCTTTGCTTTGATCTCTTCACTTTCCTTCTCAACAACCACACTTCCTTCAATCACCTCTTCTTTCTCCACCTCTTTCTCAACTTCAACTTCCTTGGGCATTTGAGGGCCTTCATATCTAGCACCACTCCTTAATTGTATAGTATTACAAAACTCCTTTGGATTAGGCTCGGTGGTAGATGGATACTTCCCCTTATTTTGCAAATGATCCACCGTAGATGAAAGTTTTCCAACCGTTGTGGCCAATTGCCCCACTTGGTGCTCAATGGTCTTGAATCTTGTGTCCATTTGCTTCCCAATATCATCCAATCTTGAGTCATTAGCCTCTAACCTCCTTACAAGCATCCCAAGTAGCTCCTCCGTAGTTGTTTCCCCTCATTATTAGGAGCTTTTGCACCCGGATCAAAATCGGGAGGAAATTGAACGGCGGCTCTTGGATTAGCATATGAGAAATTTTCATGTCTCCTCCAATTGTTGGCATTAAATGGAGCTTGAGGTTGAGGTTGAAAATTACCTTGAGGCCTATTTGATAAGACACTTGATAGGGCCTTGCATCTTGGAAATTGCCTTGATAATTGCTTTGATATCCTCCTTGGTATGGAGGCCTTCCCATGTAATTCACTTCTTCACTAGGCATTTGGCTTTGACAAAAATCAACTTGAGGAATAGATGGACTCACACTTTGTTGAGCTTGAGAAGTAGTAAGGGCTCCTAAACGGTCCATCATAGTCATCATCATCGTCTTCATAGACTCAATCTCCTCCACATGGGACACTCTAAGATGAGCTCCTTGATTCACCGACACTTGAAAAGAATCTTGGACAATATTCTCCATAATCTCATTCATTCGCCCCACCGTGTTTGATCAAATCGAACAATTAGTACATGCATTAAGAAAGGATCTATCACTATCCGTCAAGCAATTACAAAAATACATGATACTTTGCTCCTTCAGAAAGCCATGTTGTGCACAATTAATGAGCAACATCCCATATCTCTCCCATGCTTCCGGAATAGTCTCTCCATTCTTTTTGATGAAAATGAGAAATAGCTTCCTTAGCTTGCACCGTCTTAGATGGCGGATAGAATTTCATCAAAAATCTCTTGCTAAGGTCCTCCCACGTACGAACGGTTCCGGGAGGGATAGAATTGAGTCAAGCTTTGGCTCTCCCCTTAAGAGTGAAGGCAAATAACCTTAGCTTCTTCGCATCCTCAGACACTCCATTGTACTTTGTGGTGTCGGAAATCTCCAAAAATTGTGCCATGTGTTGATGAGAGCACTCTTCTTCATTTTTCCCTTCAAATTGCTTCTCTTAACATCCTCACAAGTGCGGGACTTATCTCAAAATTATTCGCTTTAATCCTTGGCCTCGCAATGCCATCATAATGCTCACGAAGTTGAGGCTCAAAGAACTCCCTTAATGGCCTACCTTGAGGTGGAGGCTCTTGCATAGGTTGTGGTTGGGCTTGTGAAATATGAGGTGGCTCTTGATATCTAAGCTCATGTGGGTATGGCATATGTGGATAATATGGTGGGAATTATTGTGGATAAGGTGGATAATATGGATATTGGTGAGCTTGTGGAGGATAGGGGTATGGATTTTGGTAGGGAAATTGATGTGGTGGCATCCCGTGAGGGAAAGGGCCAACTTGAGTATTATAAGGCAAATTGTGCCCATTACCTCCTCCATTATCTTGCACTCTCCCTTCTCCATTGCCATTAACCTCCTCAACATGAGGTTCACCAACTCTCTCTTCATTCTGTTGGAACCACCGGATCACCGACTCTATGTGATTATCAGATTCGGGATCACATGTATGAAACGCGCAGCGGAAAAGGAATCATACCTATTCACCTTAATAGGTGAAGAAGAACCAGTTCTAAGGTCAGAACTGCTGATCAAGGATGAACCACGAACCTCATGATCTTATGTTGTATTCCTATCCCTTTCCCTTGGACGTCGTGTGGGCGACGATCTTCCAAGGGAGTCAGAATCTGCCTCCTCTTTTCTTAGATTTTTTTTACACGTCTGGGAGGGTCTGAAGTAGGGTTTATTTATAGGCTACAACAGGGACCCTAAGGAGGAATTAGGGTTGGGCCTCCTGATGGGCCTAGGCGTCCTGTGTTCAGTCCGAACACTCCACTTAAGTCCACCAATTATAACTCGGTCCACTAATGAGTTATGATTGAACTACCGTCCTAATCCCATATTACAATATGGGATCCTTTATTATGTGTACATTTATTTCCCCGTGTGTTGGTCCCGGAGAGTTGAGTTGATTAAAACCTTGAGTAAGCTTCCTAGAACAAAATCTAGAAAGGGGGGGTTTGAATAGATTTTGTAGATTTTTCAAATCTTCCAAAACCAATTCAAAATATCAGATTGAGCACAGCGAATTATGGTTAAATTCTCAACTTCTTATAAGATCAAAAGCAAGGTTGAAATACTGATTTTAGTTAAGATTCTGAATAGAACTCTTGATGTAACACAATTGTAAAATAAACAGAAACTAAAGAAAGCAAGAAATAACACCAGGATTTATAGTGGTTCGGATTTTGAAGATTACTGGAAAAGTGTTCTAAAAACACTTAGAACTCTTTGAAACTCTCTAGAAATTCTTGTGAAATCTGAATAGTGAATTGTGTAAATCTAATATGCATAAGTGTTATCTCTATCTAAAAAAATGAAAAACCTAGACCTATATATAAGTCTGAAAAGTCAGTTAGTTTGTTAGTTAGTTCTAACAAACTTGAAACTGCTTAACAAACTTAATCTTGAAAACGGCTTAACACCTCGGCTGATTCTTCCTACTCGTCTGCAGCTGACTTGGTGAAGATTAGCCTTTCTTATTCTACTCAGCTTATCTTGACCTCGTCGAGCTCTTCATATTTGTCTCTGCAGATGACTAGACTTGAGCTTGTCTTGGATGACTTGTCATTCCTCGTCTTGGTGACTTGAACTAATCTTGACCTAGTCTAATCAGCTTCGTACTAGAACTTAGTCTTCAGTTCTACATCATAGTCTGCTCATCTGGAACAGTCTTTTAACTCATCAAAACAATCTTGGTCTAACAATTTCCCCCTTTTTGATGAAGTTAAAACCTACAAGAAAGAGACACACTCACAGCTGAAATTAGTTTAGAGTTAATCAAGGTTAATCAAATAGATATATCAGAACACACTTTCACTTTAATCAGATTCACAAATAAAAAAATTTATTTAAGTCTTTTAGACTTTTTCACAGAAGTAAAACTTTTAAGTCTTAGAATCTTTTAAAAAAAATTTAGACTTAGAAAGTTTTGAAAATTTTAGACTTAGAAAAATTTTGAAAATTTCCAGACTTAGAAAATTTTGAAAATTTTCAGATGAATAATACTTTTAAGAACAATAAAAATTTTAAACAGAAAAACAACTTTTAGAAGTAAACCAAATCAATCACAGTATATTCATATTGGATTTACAATGATTTACAAAGAATATAAGAAAAAGATAAGGAAAAGAAAAAAATCCTGTTTCTATTAGACTCCCCACTGGTCTTCGTCTGGAATCATCAGCCAGTTGAATACACGCCTCCTAAGCTGCTTCAGGTCATCTCCTTGTACAAGTCCAGACTCAGCCTCTGCTTTCTTCAAAATTCCCTTGACCCAGTCTAGGTCTAGGGATCCATCTGATTTCTTTGCAGGGATGGCATACTCGAAAGGTGGAGAAATCAGGTTGACGTTGAATTCTGCATCAGCTTCTTCTAGCAGCCTAGCATAGAAATCTCCATCTACCTTTTCCATCCATTCGTGCCAAGCCAAGTCTGGGTCTTGCTGAGTTGCTCCGGGGCCTTTGAGAATATACCAGAAGTATATCCACATACCCTCCAGATTCTTCTTTCTATATTCATCTCCATATTTTCCAGCAGCCAGCTTAGGAGGAGCAGACGTGGTATGAAATGGTCTGAAGTTCCCGCTGCTCTGATCTTTGATTAGCCATTTACGCTCAGCAGCACTCCAGAAGACATTGGAGTCTTTCTTCTTCTTTTGCTTCTTCTTCTCCTTCTTACCGTAAAATTCCAACTCTCTCTTTATTCTTTTGATCTGCTCATCTGAGAGATTGGAATAGTCGGCTTCCCTCTTACCTTTCCCTTTAGCAGCAGCCCTGGGGATGATTTCAGCTGATCTGGGCTCAGCGACTGCTACTTCCTTTCCTTTACCCTTGGCTCCTTCAGATTCAGATTCTTTGATCTGAGCCAAGAGTTTCTCCGTCCTCTCCTCTTCTTCTTTCCTCCTCTTCTCCTCATCTTCCTTCACAGCCTCTTCTAGTTGACTTACCCTCAATCGGGAGTGCAGCCACTCATCCGATTTGATACGAGCTTCTTCCCGGCTGCCTCCCGGATCAGGTGTGTTGGCCTTAGTGCCTAGTTCTCTCTGGTCTCCTCGACCACAAGCTGTGAGGGCTTGTCTCTTTTCCGCCTCGCTTGTGAGGGCTTGTCTCTTTTTTCGCCTCATTTGTTTCCCCCTTTTTAACTTCAAAGACCAAGTATGAAAGTTTAGCTTCCAAATTATTGCACTTGACCACGAAGTCTCGAGTGGTCTCTGACCAACTCATTCACAACCAGCTGATTATAACCCATCACTTCCTCCTTCAATGTTCTCATCTCCTCCTCCATAGATTTCACTTTACCAGCCAGCACAGAGTTAGTGACATTTACAATTTTATCAGATAAAGTTACCTCAACTTCTCTCATACTGGCTAGCATTGTGTCCGTTACAGCTTTGACCATCCTCCTTGTCTTCCTTTCCATCTTTCTTCTGAATGTAGCATTGATTTTCTTTTCGACAAGGGTCAGGATGGAGGAGATGGCAGTGGTTGGGCTTAAATCAGTGTCATCATCCTCAGTTGAGGAGTCAGACGAGGAAGGTGTTGGTTCTGGTTGAGTAGATGGGGGAGGAATATCTTGTGTTTGAATAGTAGGAAGAGAAGAGTAGGATATTATTGGGATTGGTGAGGTTTGGACTATGGGAGAAGGTATTTGTTCAGATGAGGGTGGGGGTGGGATTTCAGGTGGTGGTGATGATGGTAGAGGTGGGAATTCAGTTTGGACTGTTGGGATTTGGATTGTAGGGATTTGGACTGTAGGCTGTTGGAGAGGCTCTGAGGTACCAGCCTGGGATACCCCGTCATCGCCTGTTTGGACTGATGGGAGTTCAGGCTGAGGCAAAGGCTCAGAAATGCCAGCCTGGGGCATTTCTTCATTGCTAGGTGCAGGTGAAAGTTGAGGAGATGGAGAAAGACTTATACCTGCCTCTGGGATCGGGGAGAGAACAGCTTCATCGGTTGGGGAGAGAGGAGCCTCCAGCTGACCAACCTCGGCTGCTATCTGAAGGACTGGGACCTCCTCTGGTAGCAGGGTTGATGGATCCATCTGCTGTTCGGAGCTACCAGACTTGGTGGATCCTTCAGAACTCTGGGCTGCTCGTCTTGGCCTCCTCACCAAGGGAAGTTCTGCTTCCTCTTCTTCCTCTTCATCTGAGGCAACCTTGGCAGGAGCAGCAGATGAGCTTTCCCCCTTCTTCTTCTCCGAGGCTTTCACCAGCCTCCTCTTCCTCCTCTGGACCCTGGGGACAGCAACAGCCGGTTCTTGAGTTGGAAGATCCTGGGTGGCGACCTCAGCTGTTGCCTCCTCATGTCCCTCTGCTTCGACCTCGACTGGAGGAGCTGCCTCAGGCTCAGCTGCCTGTCTCTCCTCCACTGCAGCTGCTGCCTCCAGCCTCTGATTCCGAGCAGCATCCGACTCATCGTCTGAGTCTGGGTTTCCTCCAAGCCTGTCATCCTTTGTCAGGATTCCCTTCTGCTTGGAGTACTTTTTGGTACCCACTCTCCAGTCAGCCTCCCTGTCCAGCCCTTCAATTAATATAGTGATTTTGTTAAAGAGACTGACAACAGAGGTAGGTATCCACCCTTCTGCAGATGACTTGTAGGTAAGCCGTTTCTTCTCCTCCTTGAGCTTATGAATCAGCAACTCCACCCAATCAACTTGGACCCCGTCCAGAATGGCTCGCATCACACACAATCTGGGTTTGGTTAACCCATCATGTGAGCTTTGCTCACCCAAGACTGCTTTCGTCACCACCGTCATCAGCAGCCTATATTTTCTTCTCAACAGGTTCTTCTTCAAATCCCTGCGAGTTCCACTGTAACTAACCCTCGCCATCATATCGAAGGATTCTTCCCAACTATCCTCCTTATACGTCAATGGATTTACTCCCTCCATTGACGTGTCGAATATCCTGGCAATGTTTTGCCTGGAATAACTCAGTGTTGTCCCATCCACAGATGTATCAAACCCATCCTGGGTATCCTCCATTCTAGCCAAAAACTCTGCTCCTAACAAATCCGCCGTTCTGTTCTGCGGAGACTTCATTGAAAGGAAACCTCTGAGTCGTGAGGCTTCAAGAAGGCGAAGAATCTCTGCAGATTCTGGGTCATTGGTGGTTTCGAAATCAACAAACATTTCCGCTTTCAAACGGTTTTTGAAATATTCCTCATTCATTTTGAAATGAGAAATATTTGTGGAAATGTATGTGGGTTTATAAGTTTTGGTAGTTTTTGAAGAAGATGTCATTGGAAGTTTTTGTGAATTTGTAAAGGGTTTGACAAAACAATATGCAGGTTTTCTGAGTATGGAAAGAAAAGGTTTTAGGGAAGAAGAAGATGTATTTATAGGGGGGAAGATTGGAAAGAGAAACCGCCATTTTTGAAAATATGAATTAATCTCAGCCATTTATTCAAAAAGTTTTTACTGAGTATTAATCAACGGTTAAAAACTAAGATAAACGATTAGGATTCATCGCGTGAATTGCAATTGCCTTTGGAATGCGTAAATAGTTACTTTATAGACTGTTGATTTGACCGATATAGGTTACTTTATTCAGAGAAGTAAGTATATCTGACGTCAGCCACGTGATATCTTACTTCAACTGAAGGTTTCCTAAACAGATGGGTTTGAAAAACAGATCAGCTTAAAAACAGATAAGTTTTAGAAAGTCATCTGATAGAGTAACCTATCTGATCCTGAAAACCAACAATTTAAATGTAACTTTTTAGCATTTTTTTTTAAACCAGGTTTAAACAAAACACATTTAGATTTAATTTTTCTAAACAAATTTTTAAGAAACAGATCAGACTCAGGTTAAGAATAAAGAAATTTGAATAAAAGAATGAAACAGTGTTATCTGAGACCTGTTCCTGTAAAAACATAAACTCAAAGGAAACCATCAGAAGCTTAAGGTAAATCAGATAGGATGGAAATAGTCATCTGTTTTCTTGAGGAGTTCGGTGACTATTATGTCCCTTATCGATTTACTCAATGTCGAGATAAGTAATTATCAATTGAGATAAGGTCAATATGACTAATCCTTGATTCTTGATTCCTAAAAGGAGATCAATGATATCAGCTTACCGATTGCCCTTTGACACATATCTAGTCGATAATTCTTTCTAGACATTAATTTAAAGAAAGGAAAAGGAATAAGGAAACAAATGCACACAATTAGAAATCAGCTAAAGATGCATCAAGTAATCCTAATTCTAAACACATTTCTTTGAACCTAGACTCAGCTAATGGTTTTGTAAGAATGTCGACTTTTTGTGATTCGGTGGCAATTTTGTCAATTCTAATGTCATTCTTTTCAACATGATCCCTAATGAAATGATGCCTAATATCTATATGCTTGCATCTAGAATGTAAAAAAAGGGTTGTAAGTCATTGCTATTGCACTATTACTATCACGGTAAATAGGAACAACTGATGTTTGAATATTGTAGTCTCTAAGCTGTTGACTAATCCCGGAGGAGTTGGGAGCAACAACTTCCCAGTGCCATGTACTCGGCTTGATTGTGGAGGTGGCAACGGATGTCTGTTTCTTAGATAACCAAGAAATTAATTTGTTGCCTAAGAATTGACAAGTTCGGAAGTGGATTTCCTATCAATCTTACATCCTCCAAAGTCTGAATCGAATAACATGTTAGCTCAAAGTTGTCATCATTTGGGTACCATAACCCTACTTGTAAGGTTCCTTTGAGATATCTAAGAATTTTCTTAGTGAGTCTCAGATGAGTTTTCTTGGGATTAGACTGGAATCTTGCACATACCCCAACTGCAAAGGCTATGTCTGGCCTACTTGCAGTGAGATAAAGAAGAGATCCAATCAGTCCACGATACTCCGTTGCATCAGTGGGTATCCCCTGCTCATCTGAATCCATTGAGAAGTTAGTTGCCATAGGTATTTTTACTTCTCTGCTAGTAATCATTCCAAATTTCTCAATCAGATCCTTAGCATACTTAGGACTGATGTATAAATATACCCTTACTCATCTATTTAATTTGTAAGCCTAGAAAGTATGTCAATTCTCCCATCATTGACATTTCAAACCACATTCTTCATGAGAAAGCTAAACTCTTCACATAATTTCAGATTAGGTGAACCAAAAATTATGTCATCTACATAAATTTGAACTAGTAAAATGTTGCCATCTACTTCCTTTCTAAACAAAGTTCTATCAATCTTACCTTTAGAAAAACCATTTGATGTCAAGAAATCAGATAGAGTATCATACCAAGCTCGGGAGCTTGTTTGATCCATATAGAGCTTTGTTGAGTTTATAGACCTTGTTATTGATCTTAAACCCGAGGAGGCTGCTCTACATAGACCTCTTCAAGTAACACACCATTAAGAAAAGCAGACTTAACATCCATTTGAAAAACTTTGAAAGACTTATATGCAGCAAATGCCAAGAACAATCTTATTGCCTCTAATCGCAAATTTGGAGCATAGGTTTCATCATAGTCTATTCCCTCGGTGTGAATAACCTTGTGCAACCAGTCTTGCCTTATTTCGAACAATAATATTGTTCTCATCTATTTTATTTTTAAACACCCATTTGGTGCCTATAATCTTTTCGTGTAAGGGTCTTTCCACTAGATCCCATACTTTTTGTCTTTCAAAGCGATGCGATTCTTCTGCATGGTTTGTTATCCGATTTGGAGTGCGATAATGCTTCCTCAATAGACTTGGGTTCAAGAAGCGACACATAACAAGCGAAAAGACTTTCGAGTCTAACATCATTCGTGGTACGCACACTACTAGATGGGTCTCCTATAATCGATCGGATGGATGATAGCTTCTCATCCTTTTGCCTATATGAGGAGAAGTATCCTCATCTTGAGTCTCGATCGGCAACTCATCGACTCAACCTCGGTGACGTTCCCCCTTCATCGGTGACTCGTCTTTGATCGGTGATGTCAAAGGTGTACGATCTCGAAGGAGAGTCGATCAGAAGTTGTCTTCGATTATCGGATGGGGATTCTTCTTCATCGATTCTCGAGTCAAGAGTAGGTAGATAAATAGTTCTATGTTTAGTCTTGGATAATTCAATTTTATCTAGATTTTCGAAATTTGATTCACTTTATACGAGAAGGAATACAACTCATCAAAAACAACATGAGGAGTTTCCTCCACACAAAGGGTTGTCTTGTTAAAAACTCTAAATGCCTTTGAAGTATTAGAATATCCTAAGAATATTCCATCATTTGCTTTAGCATCAAAAGTTCTTAACTTAGATTTCCCATTGTTATGAATGAAACACTTACAACCAAAAGCTTTGAAGTATGAGATCCTTGGAATCTTACCCTTCCAAATCTCATAAGGAGTCTTACCCTTATCTTTGACAACTAAGCACCATTACGAGTATAGCAAGCTGTGTTGATAGCTTTGACCCCGAGAACCTATGAGGGGTATTATACTCAGCCAACATGCTTCCCATTTGCTTCCTTCAAAGTTCTATTCCTTCTTTCAACCACTCCATTTTGTTGAGGAGTTCTTGCTAAAGATGTCTCATATATAATTCCAAACTCATTGAAGAAGTTAGATAAACAAGAATTCAAAAATACAACTCTTATCACATCGATGATTTTAATAATATTAACTCCCTTCTCATTCTAATTTGTGCGAACAGATCGGGAATCTTGTTCATAGTCTCATTTTTCTTGAAAAGAAATATAACCCAAGTGTATCTAGAGAAGTCATCTACTACAACAAGAGTATATTTCCTTCACCAAAGGTGAGAGGTGTAACAGTCCAAACAAATCCGGATGAAGGAGTTGCAACACTCTTTCGGATGAGGAGGAGTTAATACTCTTAAATGAGTGTCTGTTGTATTCAGATTTTAATTTTTTTGACAAGCATCACATTTAAGATCAGTTGATAAAAGTTTTAATAAGTAATCCCTTAACAAGGTTCTTCTTAGCTTGACTTACTAAGGGTCTTGAAATTCAGATGACTAAGTCTTTTATGCCATAGCCAAGTGACATTTTCTCCAATTTTAATAGCCATTGATTGACAAGTATCTTGTGAACAACTATTAAAGTTGGCCACATAGACATTACCTATCATAACCAAGTCTGTCTAATAGTACCTTATCTCGAGGAATTATCCAAAATATCACATTTATCCCTTGAAAATTTTACAAGAAAACCTTTATCACTTAAAATTCAGAAGCAGAGATACTTGATTATGTTTCAAACCTTCAACAAAATATACCTCGAGATACCTGAATATCCTTGATAATCAAAGTACCTACACCTTTAGTCGACCACAATTATTATCACCAAATACAACTCTTGGACCATCAATGCTTTGAAAATTTGATTGACTTCTTGTTATGAGTCATATGTTGTCTTTAAATCTCTCGATCAATGTACCATATTGAAGCTAAGATCTCTTCCTTAAGTGATGAAGATGAATAGTAGAATCCTCATTAGCCATGAGACAGATCTCATCATCGATCCAAAATCAGATGAGGATGATGAAGATGATGATGATTTCTTTGGCTCTTTTTCTTGACCAACAAAGCTCTTTGATCTGCAAATCTCTGTCTCTTTTCTTCCTCTTCTCTTCTCTTTCTTTAGGAGTCGAGTTGAGGACAATCATAGCTGAAATGTCCTGGCTTGTTGCAAGTATAGCAAATGTCACTCCTATCGATCTGGGACTGGAAGTATTTCTTCTAACAGGTGATCTGTATCTTCTTATGCAGCTCTTGTTTTTGTCATCATCGAAGATTTGTCTACCTTCCTCTCGATCACGGATCTTTGTCTATCTCTACCTGCAAATCTCAATTTATTTCTCTTATACTTCATTCTCAATTTATCATACCTTTTTGTAAGTAAAGCCATCTGCTCTTTCAAGGATAGATCAGCTCCTCTGACCTCTGTTGACACCTTGTCTTCTTTACTGACAAAGGCAACAGATTTGGATGAGGTGCTTGACTCCATCTCATCTTCTTCATCTTCTATCTGAATATCATACTCTAAAGCTTTAAGATGAGAAAATAAAGTATGGTGAGTAATAGAGGATAAATCTTGAGTTGCTTTAAGGATATTGGATTTTTCCCTCCATCTCTTGGTTAATGATCTCAAAATCTTGTTGTTAATCTCCTTCTCTGAATAATTCTTTCCAAGATCAGCTGCTTTGTTGAGAAGATTTGTCAACCTCATATCAAACTGATCCACAGACTCATTTTCTTTCATCTTGAATGTTTCAAATGTATGCAATACTGACTGTAGCTTGTTCTCCTTCACTTGGTCAGATCCTTCACAAACATTAGCTAAGGTTTGCCACATTTCTTTGGCTGTTTTACATCTTTTAACCTTCTCTATCCAATCTTTACTCAAAGTCTCTATGATTTCGGTTCTAGCTACTTGGTCAAGATTGTGGACCTTCCTTTCATCATTAGTCAATTCAGAACTCTTCTTCTCTTGCCTAGTTCTTGATTCAGCTGCCTCTGCTCCAGTGCTGGTGCCTCCATGGAAAAACTTTATAGGACCTTCCTCAAGAACCTCTTCCATTCTATCATGAATGGCCTTTAGATGATTTTCCATCCTAAATTTCCAATAATCATACTCTTCAATTGAAAATTCAGGCAGATTCCTGGACTTATTACTTTTACCTGATGACATGATGAAACAAAGACAAAATACTCCACAAAAGCTTATTAGTAGCACTGTTAGAAATGAAAGAAAATGAAGAAAATCAAGATTATTTCAGAATTTTGTTCAAGACCTAAAACCAATATCAGAACAGCTTAACACTGCTCTGATACCACTTGTTGTTCCCGGAGAGTTGAGTTGATTAAAACCTTGAGTAAGCTTCCTAGAACAAAATCTAGAAAGGGGGGGTTTGAATAGATTTTGTAGATTTTTCAAATCTTCCAAAACCAATTCAAAATATCAGATTGAGCACAGCGAATTATGATTAAATTCTCAAATTCTTATAAGATCAAAAGCAAGGTTGAAATACTGATTTTAGTTAAGATTCTGAATAGAACTCTTGATGTAACACAATTGTAAAATAAACAGAAACTAAAGAAAGCAAGAAATAACACCAGGATTTATAGTGGTTCGGATTTTGAAGATTACTGGAAAAGTGTTCTAAAAACACTTAGAACTCTTTGAAACTCTCTAGAAATTCTTGTGAAATCTGAATAGTGAATTGTGTAAATCTAATATGCATAAGTGTTATCTCTATCTAAAAAAATGAAAAACCTAGACCTATATATAAGTCTGAAAAGTCAGTTAGTTTGTTAGTTAGTTCTAACAAACTTGAAACTGCTTAACAAACTTAATCTTGAAAACTGCTTAACACCTCGGCTGATTCTTCCTACTCGTCTGCAGCTGACTTGGTGAAGATTAGCCTTTCTTATTCTACTCAGCTTATCTTGACCTCGTCTGAGCTCTTCATATTTGTCTCCTGCAGATTACTAGACTTGAGCTTGTCTTCAGATGACTTGTCATTCCTCGTCTTCAGCTGACTTGAACTAATCTTGACCTAGTCTAATCAGCTTCGTACTAGAACTTAGTCTTCAGTTCTACAACATAGTCTGCTCATCTGGAACAGTCTTTTAACTCATCAAAACAATCTTGGTCTAACACCGTGTTTAAGATATCGAATGTGTTGGAACCACCGGATCACCGACTCTATGTGATTATCTAATTCGGGATCACATGCATAAAACGCAGCGGAAATAAATCATACCTCTTCACCTTAATAGGTGAAGTCAAACCAGTTCTAAGGTCAGAACTACGGGTCTAGGATGAGCCACGAACCTCACGATCTTCTGCCGTATTCCTATCCCTTTCCCTTGGACGTCGAGTGGTCAACGATCCTCCAAGGAATCAAAATCTGCCTCTCTCCGATCTCACATTTTTTTCACACGTCTGGAGGCTCTGATATAGGGTTTATTTATAGGCTACAACAGGGATCCTAAGGAGGAATTAGGGTTGGGCCTCTTGATTGGCCTAAATGTCCTGTGTTCTATCTGAACACTCTACTTAAGCCCATCAATTATAACTCGGTCCACTAAAGAGTTATAATTGAATTACCGTCCTAATTGTTGGAACCACCGATCGCCGACTCTACGAAAATATCAGACTCGGGATCATAATCACACAAACGCAGCGGAAAGAATTGTACCTTTATTCACCGTAATAGGTGAAGACAAACCAGTTCTAAGGTCAGAACTGCGATCGAAGGATGAGCCTCGAACCTCACGGTCTTCCGTCGTATTCCTATCCCTTTCCCTTGGACGTCGAGTGGTCGGCGATCCTCCAAGGAATCGAATCCGCCTCCCTCTCGATCTCACGTTTTTTCACACGCTGGAGACTCGATGTTAGGGGTTTATTTTATAGGCTACAACAGGACCCTAAGGAGGAATTAGGGTTGGGCCTCCCGATGGGCCTAAATATCCTGTGTTCGGTCCGAACACTTTACTTAAGCCCATCAATTATAACTCAGTCCACTAAAGAATTATAATTGAATTACCGTCCTAATCCCATATTATTATATGGGCTCCTTTATTATGTGTACGTTTATTTCCCGTGTTTAAGATATCGAATGTCCATAAATTAATTAAATTAATGACAACTTAATTAATTTATATCTAATTCCAAGAGTAGTACCACTCATCTTTATTATTATGTCGGATTAAATCCACCTGCGGGGTTTACATAATAATCTTTATGAGCTCCTCAAGGGACATCATCATCCTAAATAATTAGGACACGGATTCCTTCTATAATCAACAAAGACACCATATAAACAATGCTATCTCCCAATTCACCGAGCCTATTGATTTAATAAATCTCACCCATTGGTAAATCAAAGAAACATACATTGAGTACACATGCCCATTATTATATAGGGATTAAGAAGACGTACATCCATAACAACAAGAGGTCTTGTTCTTTTATATAGTCAAGACAAATTGAACAATCTCATATGGTCCCGCTCAATACATACAAAATGTACTAGTGTAACTTTATAGTCAAGATAGACTAATACCAAATTACACTACAACCGTTCCAATGATTTGTCCAAATCCATTTTGGTTGTGAGCTATTATTTATAATCTATAAGGCACTGATAACATGATCTTCTGTGTGACACCACACACCATGTTATCTACAGTATAGATTAATCTGAACAAAATAATGATATATATAACAATCATAAACAATAAGTATTTTGATCATAATGAATCATATGAAAAAAGATGTTCATACTCAAGAAAGATGTTCATACAAAAGCTAGGCTTATAGTATATATCCTAACACTAATCCCATATTATAATATGGGCTTTCTTTTATTATGTGTACGTTTATTTTCCCGTGTATAAGATATCGAATGTCCATAAATTAAATAAGTTACTGACAACTTAATTAATTTACATCTAATTCCAAGAGTAGTACCACTCATCGTTATTATCATGTCGGATTAAATCCACCTGCAGGGTTTACATGATAATCTTTATAAGCTCCTCAAGGGGACATCATCAACCTAAATAATTAGGACACGGATTCCTTCTATAATCAACAGCACATCTATTGGATCAAGAAGTTTTGATGAGTTAAATGAAGCAGCTCAGATGATCAGACGACCTGTAGAACAAGCTGAGATTGAGACCATAAGCTAAGCTGATCAGACGGGGTCGAGAACCAATCTAGTTAGTTGAGGTCTGGAAGAGTACAAGTCATCTGGAGACGAGCTTGAGTCTAGTCATCTGTAGGAGACGAACATGAAGATCTCAGACGAGGTCAAGACAAGCTGAGTAGAATAAGAAAGGCGAATCTTTACCGAGTCAGCTGCAGACGAGTAGAGCAAAGACAGCTGAGGTCTAGAGCAGTTTTCAAGATTAAGTTTGTTGAAGCAGTTTTCAGTTTGTTAGAACTAACTAACAAACTAACTGTCTTTTCAGACTTATAAATAGGTCTAGGCACTTCTTTTAAAATACACACTTAACACTGCATACAGAATACACAGAATTCACAAGTTATTTTTTCCAGAACTTTATTCTCTCAAATCACAAGTTTTTAAAAAGCACAAAAATATTTTTTCAAGATTTCTTCATAAATTTTTCTAAGTGTTTGTAGAACACTTCATTGCACATCTTCAAATACACTTCTTGTTCTTAGAGTTAGATTTCATAAGTTTGGTTAGCATTTTGAAGAGTTGAAGATCAAGTTGTAAGTTGTAAGATTGTAAAGTAAGTAAGTAAGCAGATAGTGGGGACCCTTCTTCAAGTTGGAGAAGGAGAGTGGATGTAGGATTGTTATAATCCGAACCACTATAAAAATCAGTGTTCTTTTTTATGTTGCATTTACTTATTTGTTCAATTTCCAAGTTACTGTTCAAAGATTAATTTCAGAATCAAAGTTAAAATCTGAATATCAGTTTTGCTTTTGATCTTATTAAAGTTGAGTCTAATCTTGAATTTCCGCTGTGTACATCTGGTACTTTGAATTAGTTTTGAAAGATTTGAAAAATCTACAAAATCTATTCAACCCCCCATTCTAGATTTTGTTCTAGAAGGTTAACTCAAAGTTTCATAATCAACTCAACTAATCGGGACCAACAAGTGGTATCAGAGCAGTGTTAAGTTGTTCTGATATTGATTTTAGGTCTTAACTAAGATTCTGAAATTTTCTTGATTTTCTTCATTCTCTTTATTGTTACTAACAGTGCTACTAATAAGTTTTGTGGAGTATTTTGTTTCTTTATCTCATCATGTCATCAGGAAAAAGCAAGAAGTCCAGGAATTTACCTGAATTTTCTATTGAAGATTATGATTCTTGGAAATTCGGGATGGAGAATCACCTCAAGGCCATCCATGATAGGATGGAAGAGGTTCTTGAAGAAGGACTATAAAATTTTATCATGGAGGCACTAAGATCGGCGCTGAGTCGGTGAATCTGCAACTGCATAAGAGAAAAAGAGTTCGAGAATTGACAAATGATGAAAGAAAGATCCACAATCTCGATCAAGTAGCTCGAATCTGAAATCATTGAGACTCTAAGTAAAGATTGGATAGAGAAGGCTAAGAGATACATAACAGCCAAAGAAATGTGGCAAACTCTGGCAAATGTCTGTGAAGGATCAGATCAAGTAAAAGAGAATAAGCTGCAGGCGGTCTTACACACATTTGATACATTCAAAATGAAGGAAAATGAATCTGTGGATCAATTAGATGTAAGGTTGACGAATCTCCTCAACAAAGCGGTGACCTTGGAAAGAATTATATCCTTAACCAAGAGATGGAGAGATAAATCTAATATCCTTAAAGCAACTCGTAATTTATCTTCTATTACTCACCATACTTTGTTCTCTCATCTTAAAGCTCTAGAGTATGACATTCAAATAGAAGATGAGGAGGATGAGATGGAGTCGAGCACTTCACCCAAGTCTGTTGCCTTTGTCGCAAAGAAGACAAGATATCAA